>CM075771.1:55151325-56351325 GCA_037974665.1 Ehretia macrophylla | reverse complement strand
TGTATTAATCAACAAAGGCCAATTCTATGACATCAAAGATCAAATTATGCAAATAAAAAATATGACATCAAAGATCAAATTATGCAAATAAAAAAGTATTCTATGACATCAAAGATCAAATTATGCAAATGAAAAAGTACTAGCCTTTTGACATACTACCAATTTTACATAACTAACACCACTACAGATAACCAACACCACCGCAGACAACACCAGCATAGCCGGCTGAATGCCTCACCTGACAAAGGCATAACTTTGTCAGTCGACGTTGCCGGCCGACGGGGTCCAGTTATGCCATTCTCCGAAACCATCTATCTTTTTTCCAGACAATTCGGTGATTTTAGGGTAGTCCTTGACAGATTCCCAGATTTGTTCACTGTCTAACCTAGGCGGATGATCAAATCTTTCTTCTTTATTTTTGACAAAGTTCTTCTTGTCCCGCCATAACAAACTATTATGTGGTAAAAACTGGAGATGACAGTCAAAGAAACAAGTCTTCCTCCCTGCATTGAATTGAAAAACATTTGAAAATTCCATGCAATACGGGCATGACAACCTCCCGTGTGTACTCCAACCAGACAACATACTGTACGCTAAAAAGTCATTAATTGTCCACAGTAATACTACCCTCAATTGGAAATTTTCTTGTGTCACCACATCATAAGAAAGTGTACCTTCTTGCCATAGTTCGTTTAATTCTTCAATCAAAGGCTCTAAGAATATATCAATATTCTTACTGGGGTTCTTCGGACCAGGAATAAGAATAGTCAAGAACATGACAGCATTCTTTATACACATCGAATGTGGTAGATTGTATGGTATGATTATAACCGGCCAACAAGAATAAGGTTGAGAATTTGAGCTGTGAGAATTGAACCCATCTGAGCATAAACCAAGCCGAATATTTCTTGGTTCAGCTGCAAAATATGGATAAACTCTGTCAAAATATTTCCATGCCTCACCGTCGGATAGATGACATATCTTTCCATCCCAAAATTGGTGTGTCTTATGCCACTGCATATGTTCAGCTGTAGCTTTTGACAGTTATAACATTTTCAACATTATAGTCAGTGGAAAATAAATCAACTTTTTCTTCGCAATAAGCTACCCCCGTCTTGATGGCTTGAAACGTGACTCATGACAAGCGGGACAGGAATCCATATCTTTTCTATCATTGTAAAATAATGTGCATCCATTTATACATATATCTATCTTTTTGTGTCCCAAACCCAAAGGTGTCATTTCATGCTTGAACCTATAAAAGGTTTCAGGTAAATTATGAGCATCCGGCAATGCTTCTCTCGTCATTTCGATCATTCTATTGAAGCATTGTTCACTCATATTTTCTTCACATTTGATATTCATAAAATGAGACACAACAGATAAATGAGTGAGGTTCTTACAACCTTCCTACAATGGTCGATTGGCTGCAATCAACAGATCATAAAATTTTTGGGCTTCCACATTAGGTGCATCATACGGGTCATTATGATGCATATGAAATTCCAGATCAGTAGATTCATATATCATTGTCCTATAATTATTTTCTTTGGCAAATCCATCATAATTATTATTCACAAAATTATGCTTGGAAGTATTGGCGTAGGATGTAAACTGGTCCCCATGTGAAGTCCATTCATAGTAATAAGGCAAAAAAACCCACTTGCAAAGATAGATCTTCACAGAGTTAATATCTAAAAACTTACAATTTCTACATTTGACACATGGACATCTTATATTATCACCGTCCATGTAATGTTGTTGACTGCTTGCAAATGTAACAAATTCATGTACACCGTCAATAAAAGAACCACTAAGTTGTCCATCAGGTTGCCAAGGGTTATCCATCCATTCACGATTGTGGTCTATATTGGTAACTTCTGTAGTATATCAAATATTTAAAATCTAATAAACACATCAAAAAAATTTAACTTAATATTAGAAGTTTGGATAATCAAGTGTACGATGAACATCCTGCCCGAATATATATTTTTCTCATTGATAAAAGCTATGTGCCTATGTACTAACATATGAATATAAAGCACATTGGTTTTTAGCAAATTATAGATGAGAAAACACACTTATTAAATTGGTAATGTGTAGTTGATGTTGGTCATGGCACTGAAGAACCGGCCAACCCAGCCAGACGATAGGGTCGACCGGTTCCATCGACCGTCACAAACAATATCCACCAGTTGATGGAAACAATCGACCCATCATCCAGCTGGGCTGGTCGGTTGTAGTTTGTACGCGAAGTTCAAAAAGTAATAAGAACTACAATAGTACTTATATATGTTGCAAATATCTCACTGAAAGTTAAACATGTAGTATTAATATGAGAATAGTTGTTTGTGGCTTCCAAAATGGTCAAAGTCTAGACGCATCAACTCATAAATGCATCGTATATACCTGGTGAGATAACGGTTGAGAGAACAGAGGTCAAAATAGGAGAAGCTTGATGATTTATGTCAAACATACGAGCAACAAACATGAAAGAGATGAAACAATTCAAATGCTTACCTTAAGATAGAGAAGTGGATGACTTTGGCACATGGACAATTGGCTTGCAGCCCCTGAAGAAAGTTTTACTTAAGCGGGAGAAGTGATTTTATTTTTAGATGGGGCTTAAATTTTTAGCTGGGTTTTGGGGTTAAGTGGAAGTTTGTTTTTATTTTCATCGTTGGATAATAGGGGATGGGGTTAAAAGTGTCTGTTTTGGTGAAATTAGTATTAGGAATAATTTGATAAATTTGAAAAAATATTATTTTATTATCATTAATTTATACTTAATATTTATATAAATTTGAACCAATTTTTAATAATATTTTAATTAAAATAAAAAAAATTCAATACTTACGTTAGAATTAAGTAAAATCATAATAATTAAATATTAATCAAATAAAGTATTAAAGACAAATAGTTAGGACAAGTTCATTTCTATTTAACAATATATATTTATTAGATAACAATTAAATTCTAATCAAGAAAGGTGTATAAAGTGAAGCAAAATATTAAGTAAAGTTTTGCAAGGAGGGGTGCTCTGAGTGTTGAAAGAGACAATGGGAGAACGGAGTTTTGATTAATTAAATATACATGTCCTTTGTAAGAGTGGGGGAGAACTATTTGTAGAGATATAAACATACCGATACAGCCACTAAAGGAATATATACACAATCACACCGATCCGGTGTGGGTAAAAGGTTTCCTTTTATATAAAAATTTTACTATTTTCTTTATGTTATTTTTTACTAGACACGGTAAAAAACTAACATAAAATTTTACTGTAAAGGTAAATTTTCTTTTCTTTTTTTACTGTTATATTATTTGATCAAAGTTTCACAATATACTTACAGTGCTATCTACTTTACAACTCTTGTACTAACAAAGTAAGGACTTTAACCTTTTTTTCCTTATTTTTTGGATAAAGACTCAAACTTTTTATTATTTTTGGCTTAAACCTTAACCCTAAAATCCTAAACCCTAAACTTAAACCTTAACCGCTAACCCCTAAACCCTAAACCCTAAACTTAACCCCTAACCCCTAAACCCTAAACCTAAAACTTAAATCTTAACCCCTAACCCCTATCCCCTAAACCCTAAATCCTAAAACTCACCACTCAATATTAATTTACGAAGTATAAATTAAGAGAATATTAATTTACAAGTATAAATTAAGAGAATTAAGATTAGTAGAGAATTATTTTGAAATTGAAAGGTAAACATTAATTAAAATTTTATTTATTTAACTATAAAACATACAAGCATGTATTTCCAATTCGGACAACAAGGTCAGCCGACACATCTACCGCTAGACAAAATTTAACCGGCCAACCCATCCGGTCGATACTATCGACCGGTAATATATATCGACCGTGCCCAACATAAGGCACCGGTCGATGGAACCGGACAACAGAACCGGTCGATTACATCGACCGGAAGCTAAAAAGTCACGACGGGTTTTTACTTAAAACCCACTTGTTGGCCAGTTTTATTTATTTTCAAACACTCTTTTTCCAAAAAACTCTCTCAAACTCTGAAAATCCATCTTGCCAAACATCAAATTTTACCGATTAAACTTATTTCTAACTCCATAAACACATTTCTTGTACATCAAAAACCTAGTTTTCATTGATTTTTTAAAGACTTTGGACATGGCTCACACAAAGGGCAGAGGTTCAGCATCTGCATAGAATCAAGCACAGTAATCTTCAAGAGAGACGACTGTTACTCAAAGAGTATGCGACAAATTCAAAAAGTGCAGTGTCATTGCTGGCAAACCAATTGTGGATTCATCTTTTGAAGGTACTGATATTATTGAATGCTTAGAATTTCAAGGCTGGAAAACTTTCATACATCTAGAATGTCCTGTGCATAATAAGTTAGTTATAGAATTCTATTGTTTGCTTAAAGAAGGTCCTAATCACAGTTTGATTTCAACTGTTAAAGGAATAGAAATTCATTTAACTGAATCTTATTTAGCAAATTTGTTTCATCTTCCTCTAACTGGCCAGAAGTACTATAATGTTAAAGGATGGCCAGACATGCATGTAAATGATAATGCTGCTATGATGTCGATGGTATGGGAAGGGATTGATAAACCTTTGGACGACGATGATGATGCTCATACCCCTTATGATCGTGATATGACTGGTCGAAATAGGCTATTATTGCACATTGTCACTGACTTAATTATGCCTAGAGGTGCTAATGATGGTCGAGTACAGTACTGTGACGCCTATACTATATATATGATTAATGCAAGAAAGAAAATTCATCTTCCATATATGATGCTATCTCACATGTGGCACATTAGGACTAGAATCATGAGTCTAGCATATGGAATGGTGTTAACTCGGATATTTGAGGACTATGAAGTTCCACTGTCTACTGTTGGTAGATTTTTTCCTAGCTGGAGGTTTAACAAGGCGGCTATGAAATGCATGGGCTTATTTATCTATGAAGGCAGAATATATAAGCTCAGTGAAGTTGAGAAATTATCTGAAGCTCAACAAATTGCTATAAATGGAAAACCAGCAAAAACAATCAAGCAAAAATGTCAAAGGAAAATGAAAAAAAAAAGTTGTTGAGGAAGAACCTAACAATGACAATGAATATGATTGGATGGATGTCGATTCTGATGATGAAAGAAATGAAGAAGAAAGAGATGTTAGAGCAGCCCTAAGAGAATCTTTAAGAACCAATGCGGTTAAGAGGGAACGAAGGAAAAGTGCTGGGTCAAGTAACAGTGTTCCTCAATTAAACACCCAGCCATCATTTGACATAAATGTCCTAATCTCTGCCCTTGAAGATTACTTTGAAGATCGCATGACCCAAATGGAAAGAAGAGTCCCTACATAAAAATAAACTCCACTTGCCTCTTACTTTTATTTTCAATCGACTTTCCTTCATGTTAGATATCGTAAAATAATCTTGAAGGAAAATATTATTCATGCCCTTCTACATTTTGTTGAAAGAGGATGGGCAAAAGAATGGGTTTTGATGTATTTTTTAGGGTGAACTGCATCAGACCCTTTTATAGTTTAGCGTAAGTGCATGATACTTCCCTATGATTTTAAAATCCCCTGAACTAGCTCTTGTAGTTTTTCAAAAGTGCACAATACCCCCTACCGTCAAAAAATCCTTCATATTTAACGGAGAGTATTCTACACATGTGTTAAGTGAGATTTTTATTAGTTTTAATGAATTTAAAAATAAAATAATTATAATAACTGACCAAATTACTCTTTTTACAAAAAATAAAAATAAAAGAAAATAAAAAAATAGTCATCTACCCCCCACCCCCACCCCTACGCAGCCCCCTACCCCCACCTCGTCAGCCCCTTTCCCCCTACAATATTCACATCTAAAAGTCTCCACTGAGGTACAATTTGCTTATATGAAGCATATAGCAAGTGGCTGAAATTTATTGTCCAGTCATGCTCATCAGGTGATCAATAGTGTTAAAAATGTAAGGAGATTGAATGTAAGCCATTTTTTTTTTTGGGTAAAGACTGTAAGCCAAGTTGGAAAAAGTCATTTGTAGTTTCTCTTTTGTTTTATTGTGTGTGTGTATATATATATCTCTCTTTTTCTTTTATTTTTTTAGGCTAAGCAAAAGGGAAATGATAAAAAAGAGAAACACAAAAAGATTGAGGGTATTTATATCTTTTTATGAAATTCGTTAACTTTTTGGATCAAGGGGGCACGTTTGTTGGTTTTCAAAATCACAAGGACTAGTTTAGAGGGTTTTAAAATCACAAGAGGTATTGTGCACTTACGCTAAACCACATGGGGCCCTGGTGTAGTTCACCCCTATTTTTTATTTTTATGATTATCTTTTTATTTGAACCAAAGTTAAACTCCTAAGTGTAAAAAAAAAAAAACAGAGGACAATTTTATCTTTAAAAGATAAACAACTAACTTAAAAAATGCGAATTTATAAATTCCACTTCTTGAGCAATGATTTAGTTATAGCTTGAGGAAATCCGAGATTCAATTTTCTGAAGTGTTGCTTCTAAACACAAGAAATTGTATTTGCAAAAGAATTTCGTAAAATTTTATGCAATTCATTTATTCCAAACGGTCTGTTACACATTGATATGAATGATTTGAACGGTATGGCTAATCTTTTGACTCTAATGCTAACTTTATGACTCATTGCCTAATCTTAATTGACTTTCATGGTTTGCGATGAGACTCTGAGTGCAGGGAAAGGTGATTGTTATATCAGGGAAAACTAATAAATGAATAATTTGTAAGGGAGTGCTATAAATTAAAATAATAACTAGGGTTTTGGACTTGAGGGTGACAGTTGACAAATTCAAATCAGATAAGACAAGAGGGTTAAGTTTACTTAGGAATAGCAATGGGGCGAGTATGGGGCGGGGGGACCTATCCCTATGCCCCCCCCCCCCCCTCCCCCGGCACTCAAAAAATCCCCCCAATACCCGCCCCGCTATCACATTGTATGCCCCCATCCCCCGCCCCTGCGGGGAATGGGGATTACCTGCGGATTTTTTTATTATTCCTTAAATCTTATGATATTAAATTTAATTTGAACCACGTAACTTCAAAATATAAATTAAAATGGTCTCAAGTGGGAGCAGCCCTCACTTGAGACTTAAATGGTATCAAGTTCGAGTCACCTAGGGGCAGGTGGAGAAACACTTTTGATCTCTTTATAAAAAAAAGTTCAAATCTATTTAGGACACTTTCAAGGTGGTTTGTCTGAATATTTCCAAGCTGACAGCTATAAAATATTTTCCATGACTAAGTCAAAAGTATATTTATTTGGAGCATAGAGTCCAAGTACAATTACAAACTTATACTATTTTCTTCTCAAACTTTAGACATGAAATATCAAGTTATCTTGCGTGTGTGGGTACTGTTGGCTACAGTGATAGTTCAACTTAAGAATTATGGAAGTTTAGGTTGCCTGGAAGAAGAAAGGAATGAACTTTTGAAATTGAAAGATGCCTTCAACTATCCAAATGGTTCTTCTCTTTCTTCATGGGGTGGTAAGGAGATAGATTGTTGCAAATGGGAAAATGTTCTTTGTGATAACTCCACTAAGCAAGTGATGCAACTTTCTCAAAACGACATCTTTATGTTCACAATCTAAATTGTAGAATAAAATAACATAAAAAATGATTTAATCTATAGTCCGGGGCTTACAATCTATAAATAAACTCGCAAACAACCGTTAACGATAAAGAAACTCAAATATTTATTAAGGAGATGCACGACTGAATATATGATGTTAATTCTTTGAATATATCTATAACTTCTCAAACAAAACCGTTTTGGTAACATATAATCAAAATAAGATCCATCAAATTGAGACTCTAAAATCTATTAGCATGTGCCAACTGAGATAGTTTTTCCCATTTTTATTATAAATCCAAGAGATAATCCGAAATAACAAATACCCAATAAAACTTTAATAATCCAAAATAATATCTTCTCGTATTCGCTACAAATGCTTAAGGCACTTCAGAAATAATGTTCTTCCATATATCATATATGAAAAACTCTTCAATTAATCTGGACTAATGTTAGTCTAAGAGAGTTGTGAGATAAAAAGTGGATCCTACATATATGTGGGGTTCACTCCATGTGAAAAGACTGATGTCAATTTGGATTGATTAAATAGTAACCTTTCTATCATATATTATCACAACTAGCTTCTGACTTCCATATACCTCATAGGGACCTTTTCGCATGACAGATTGACAAGTTAGGTATTAGGTTCCTATTTTCTTAAAAGTAGTGATCAAGGACACGATCACATTTCTCATCAGTGTCAAATCGAAAGATAAAAAGACTATTATCCAAAGACTAGTTATAAACAAATCCAAAGCATTTCCATTGAGCATCAATCATTTTCTTAATTAAAAAGAAAGGAGGAGGCTTACCAATAAATTGTCCCACGAGGCAACAACTCCAAAGTTGAGATCCTTCATCGAAGACGTCCGAGGTGGGTGAAACAATTTTTTTCCCTCAACAATTTCAATTTGAAAGAAGTCCAATTTGAGAGGGGTATTTGACGTTGGCATGAAAAAAGAATTCGCATCGCCCCATTGATTACAATTCTTAGATCCACTTTGCCCAACATTGCGCTTGGAGATGTCCGCCGAATTTGAAACTGTTGCTGCCGTAAAAGGAGGGAAATCCGAATGAGCAAAGACGGACCCCACAACCTTATGCACTATGGTGGCTTGAGCATTAATTTCAGAGCCGTTGGACTTCAATTCATGCTGCTTGTCCACCACTAAATATTGCCAAGCTTTTTGACCACCTAATTCACTTTGGCCCGCATTGGTAGCAAACAAATCAGGTTTTGTTTGCACGCCGAGCACGCTAATTGACTCGGCTGAAAATATAGAAGACTTCTACTTTCAAGTCTACTTAGAATTTTCCTAGAAGGTAGCTTGATATTATTCTCCATGGACTATTAAAACTGAAAGATGCCTTCAACTATCCAAATGGTTCTAGTGCTCTTTCTTCATACCGGAATTTCAATGTGCCCTGCAATTTCACAATTTAGGCTGGTGTACTAACAAAGACTCACTATGATTAAGGTGCCAGAGGTGTATAGAAATGAATTTGGAATTATATTTCTCCGATGAAATCTAAATAAATGAAGTGCTTTGGATGTTGTCTTTCGATAAAATAAACACTTAGATGAAGGATACTTTTCAAGTGATAATAAGATTGTCTTATTGTTTCAATCAGTTTTCAATCTGAGTGGCAACAGCCACACTTCAATTCCATTTTTAGGTGAAGTCCAGTCCGTAAAATGTCTAAACTTTGAACAAAACATGTTCACGAATTTCTCTCATTTTCAAGGTAAACTCAAGATTCATCTAGTAGTTCCGTATTTCGGTTCATCACTTGGCATGAGCAAGACTATAACAGGCTGATTGATTCTCTCTTACCACTTTCTGCTTTCACAAAACTAACAACACTGAGGAATCTAGAAATGTTGAATCTTGGTTTAAATAAACTAACTGGTGAGATGCCTCCATCCATTGGGGCCTTGACTTCTTTGAAGACATTATCATTTGCAGGTAATGAACTAAATGGCTCTCTACCAGATGAAGGTATGGTCTCAAAAACTATTAGCTAACTTTTCAATAGCTTTACAGCCTTCATAAAAATGGTCTGGTCCTTTTCGTCAGTTTGTCTTCTGTAACTTGCTACTGGAATTTGATAGATTTTCTCATAAAAATGGTTCAGATTATGGTCTAGTCCTTTTCGTCAGTTGTCACTTGATGCATCCGAAATCGCCATTACAAGCACAAGACAAGAGATAGATGAGCAGTGGCGTTTGTATGATGGTTTTGATCCAATACTAGAGCGTAAACTACGCGCTAGGATCAGGCGTAATGTCAGCTGTTACGGAAGGTTCATGCCTCGCATGGTTGTAAGTACTTTATATCTCTTTGTAACTATTTATATTGATCAGAAATTTTTTTTCATTGTTCAGTATTTTCTGTCTACCCAAAAGCTGAATTGCTTGTTGATTTTCTCACTTTAAAGGTGAGAATTATCCTTCTAGCTTACATTAGAAGGGGAGGCCATAGGTCAATATATTCAGGGGATAATATAACCACATTTGGTATGTCTTGCAATTCAGCCTCTAGGAAGTTGGGGTGGTGGGATGAGTAGCCTCTAATTAGCCCATGGAATGCTTTTGGCACTAGAATTCATACCCCCAAGGAGTAGCAGGCATAATATCACAAGACCCATTTAATAAATTCCAATCCTGTAACTAGAGCTCTTGTTTTGTTTCTTCTTTCCTTCTTTGCTTTTTCGTTTCACGTCAAAGTTATTTTGATGTAAGTGCCTAGGTCATTTGGATATCTTTTGGTCCAGAGAATTTACAGAAGCATCACTTTGAGTTATTTAATGTATTTGTCGTAAGTCTGTTCTCACGGATGTCATTGTTGAGTCTTTTGCGTGCACATCTGTTTGTTAACTTATCGAAGCAGATAATGTAATTCCACCTGGAATGGAATTCCATCATATTGTCCCACTTCAAGGTGATATGGAATGGTGATACAGAAGGAAATGAGGATGGAAAATCTCCTGATCCACCTATATGGACAGAGGTCTGTCATCTACATCTCTGCATATGTGCGATTCCATTTCAAGTGATGTGTTCTGGCTGTCTTTGGATGGAGCATTGCATTTGTTGACCTAAGCATCTGATATGACGTTTTGCAGATAATGCGCTTCTTTTCTAATCCGAGGAAGCCTATGATACTAGGCCTTGCGAGGCCAGATCCTAAAAAGAACCTGACAACTTTGGTCAAAGCATTTGGGGAATGTCGTCCACTACAAGAGCTTGCTAATCTTGTACGATTGAAATATTGATGATATCTGACGTACCAATTTCCTTTGTATTTTGCAGACCTTAATAATGGGTAACCGAGATGATGTAGATGAAATGTCGAGCACCAGTGCTTCTGTTCTTCTTTCAATACTCAAGCTGATAGATAAGTATGACCTCTACGGTCAAGTTGCATATCCAAAACATCACAAGCAGTATGATGTTCCTGACATATACCGTTTAGCAGCAAAGACAAAGGTAATGCTTGTTAGTAAGGAGGAGTGTCGTTAGTAGTGTTAAGATGGTTATGTCTCTCCCACATTGGTCGTTAGGAGTCTTATGTTATGGAGTACTACAATATAATAGGTCATTAATCCAGCTTTCATTGAGCCTTTTGGACTTACTCTTATTGAGGTATTTATCTAATCGTCATGGTGGCTTTGTCATTGTTGAGTTAAAGTTTGTTTCCTTGTTACCTCTTTTCTTTATTCTTTTTCATTTTTCCCCAAATGAGCAGGCAGCAGCTTATGGTTTGCCTATTGTTGCCACGAAAAATGGTGGACCTGTTGACATCCATAGGGTATGTTTGTTTTCTCATGAAAGATATAAGTAACATTGGATTAAGTTTAGATCTATTTGATTTATTGCTCGTGCATTGCAGGTTTTAGACAATGGTCTCCTTGTTGATTCCCATGATCAGCAGTCCATTGCTGACGCACTCTAGAAGCTAGTTGCTGATAAACAGCTTTGGGCAAAATGCAGAGCACATGGACTGAAAAATATTCACCTCTTCTCATGGCCAGAACATTGTAAAACTTATCTGTCCAAAATAGCAAGTTGCAAGCCAAGGCAACCACGATGGCTGAAGAATGAGGATGAAGATGATAATTCACCAAGTGGTTCCTTGAGAGATATACAGGATATATCTTTGAACTTAAAAGTTTTCGCTGGATGGAGACAAGAATGCTGATGGCTCATTAGATGCTGAAGATCAGAAGAATAAGTTAGAGAATGGTGTTTGAACATGGTCCAAGGGAGTTCTGAAGAACACACAAAGAGCTGGGGCCATTGAGAAGGTAGACCAATCTTCTAGTGCTGGTAAGTTTCCTGCATTGAGGGGGAGGAATCATATATTCGTAATTGCTGTGGATGGTGATCCTAGCAGTGGTCTTTCTGAAAGCGTTAGAAAGATTTTTGAGGCTGTAGAGAAGGAAAGGAAGCAAGGGTCCATAGGGTTCATACTGGCCTCATCCTTTAACATGTGCGAGATAAATTCCTTTTTGCGTTCGGAGGGACTGAAGCCCACTGATTTTGATGCTTTCATTTGTAATAGTGGTGGTGATCTTTACTACTCATCTCTCCATTCAGAAGATAACCCTTTTGTAGTTGACTTGTATTACCGTTCACACATTGAATACCGTTGGGGTGGTGAAGGGTTGAGAAGGACTTTGGTGCGTTGGGCATCTTCTGTGGTTGACAAAAAGGGTGAAAAGGAAAAACACATTATTCCTTTAATGTTCAAAAACCTGGGATGGTAAGGTTACTCTTTTCTTCCCCAAGTTTTGGATGGCTTTTGGTTTTCCATCACAGTATGCTATCATATTACTAACATCTGCCTCATGTAGTTTTATTTCCATGCATTTGTTGGTCTATGCAATATTTGTGGACACTAACAGTGCCATTTTGGTTTATGTAATTGTCTTTACAGGTTCCTCCTGTCAAGGAACTCAGAAAGCTAATGAGAATTCAGGCTCTTCGTTGTCATGTTATTTATTGTCAAAATGGAAGTAAGATCAATGTTATTCCAGTGCTGGCATCTCGTTGCCAGGCACTCAGGTATGCATTGTGATAGTATTAGTACTATCTAGCTTGATGACATGATTGCATCTTTTATCTGTTAGCTTAAGATTTTTGTTTCATCTATATTGTTCTAAAATATCTGTTGGGTTTAGGTTTAATTTTTTTTCTTTTTCATATTTTTATTGTTCACCTACTTCTTGAGCATCCAATGTTGCCAGTGGTTCTTGACTTTTGGTCTGTATTTCTAGGAGTCCATTACTTCATGTTATTGCTTTTCTATTTTTAGTGTTGCTTTTTGGATAGATAAAACACTGTGATTAGACTTATTGATTCCCATTATATGTTTGACATTTAAGTCTTAGGACTTAACAAGCAATGGCACATTAAAGTTAAGATTTGGTATTTTCTACAGCTGAATGCTTCTGACACATAGTATCAACTAACAGTCAGATAAGGAGATGATAGATGGAACTTCCCCAGACACGTTATTGTGTTGCGTTTGTTTATTATCTTATATTTGTTTGCCTCCTTTGTTCCTTTGCTCTTTTCTGGGGATTACTTTCTGGGGATTACTTGCAATTCTTGTTTTCACTTTCATCAACTTTATGGAGTTCTAAGGGTAACATACTGCCTTGGACAATTAATTTATTCTAAATGTAAGAAAGGATTTTGATAAAAAACATTCTTTAATTTCATACTCAGAAGATGATACAATCAGTGTTTAAATACTACAAATTAAGTCACATTTGTCACACTGCTCTAGGCATCACACTGCTCTAGGCATCACATTGCTCTAGGTTCTCATGGCTCAAGATTGATATTTCAACACTCCCCCTCAAACTGGGCCGAATATATTGATGAGCCCAAGTTTACTAATACCTGATTGGAGAGGTGACGGTCCAAGGGACTTGGTAAATATGTCTGTCGCATGCTCAGATGATGTAACAAAGCAAGGTGTGATAACCCCTGAGCGAACTTTCTCCCGAATAAAATGGATATCAACTTCAATGTGTTTTGTCCTCTCATGAAGGACTGAGTCAGATGACAACATAATGGCAGATTTATTATCACAGAACAGGGTGGATGAGTCGGTCATCAGAAACCCTAACTCAGACAAAAGAGAGCGTAACCAAAGTAGTTCACATGTTCCTTGGGCCATAGCACGGTACTCAGCTTCTGCAGAAGATCGTGAGACAACTGCTTGCTTCTTACTTTTCCATGAGATAAGGTGATTACCACGGAAGGTGCACATCCCTGAGGTGGAACGCCTATCGCTCTTTGACCCTGCATAATCCGCATCAGTGTAGCATGACAATTCTCTTTGTACACCCGTTGCATAAAATATTCCAAGTGCAGGAGAAGATTTAAGATACCGAAGGATATGATAGACAATATCCAGATGAGATGTACGAGGTGCATGCATGAATTGGCTTACAATACTAACAGCATATGTAAGGTCTGGCCTTGTGTTAGTCAAATAGATAAGTCGTCTCACAAGTCTCTGATATACTGATGGCTCAGCTAACAATTCTCCTGATTCCCCTGTTAACTTCAAATTGGGGTCCATCGGTGTCGTGGCAGGTCGACAACCTAGCATGCCTATATCTTGGAGAAGATCCAATGCATATTTTCTCTGGGATAAAGATATACCATGGCGATTTCGAGCCACCTCAATACCCAAAAAATATCGAAGCTTGCCCAAATCCTTAATGTCAAACATCATCCCAAGGTCACGTTTTACCTGAACAATTCCATGACTGTCATCTCCAGTAATGATAATATCATCCACGTAAACCGATATAACAATGCACCGACCTTGAGGATGGCTTCGAACAAAGCATGTATGATCAGAGTTGCACTTAATAAACCCCATAGTAAGAACCACCTCACTGAAGCGGTTGAACCAAGCACGAGGGGATTGTTTAAGCCCATAAAGGGATTTACGAAGGCGACACACTTTCCCTGAATACTCCCCCTGAGCCCGAAAACCTGGTGGAGGATCCATGTAGATAGTCTCAGAGAGATCACCATTAAGAAATGCATTTTTGACATCCAACTGGTGAAGAGGCCAAGAATATGAGGCAGCCAAAGAGACAATAAGCCTGACTGTAGTTAATTTGGCGACAGGAGAAAATGTGGCACCAAAGTCCTTGCCTGGTATTTGAGTAAACCCTTTAGCGACAAGACGGGCCTTATACCGATCAATGGTGCCATCTGCAAGATCCTTTACATTCATCCCCCACTTACCGCCCACACTCTTTTTACCAACCGGAAGATCATCAAGCTCCCACGTTTGATTTTGCTGGAGGGCATCCCTTTCCACTTTCGTAGCGGCCACCCATATAGGATTCTATAGGGCCTCCGGAACTGAGTGAGGGATAGAGACCGAATCAACCTGACTAACAAAAGATTTATATTGATCGGAGAGACCCTGAAATGACACAAACTGGGTAATAGGATGATGAGTAGTACTGGAGAGTAAGTAACGAGAAGGGGGGCGTTGGTCACGAGTGGGATAACCGGAAGGTTCAGGGACCAAGGGAGAATAAGGGTTACCTGAATTCGGAGAAGAATCGGGCAGTGGAGCGGGAGCACGAGGACGCCGGGAGTACACCTGCAAAGGAGCTGGAGATGAGACACGGGGAAAAACATCATTAGGGCTCGACAAAGGTACAGGAGTCGGTGGAGATGTATCAGGAAGCGGAACAGGACGAGGAAGAGAGGGGGGTTCCGCCGCAGAAGACACTGCTGGAGGATGCTCTAAGGGCAGGGAAGGAATAGAGAAGAAAGGTACAGTCTCAAGGAATGTAACATCCATCGAGTGGTGGAAGTGACGAGTCACCGGATCATAGCACCGATAGCCTTTCGACAAGGAAGAGTACCCAAGAAAGATACAACGGATAGCTTTATCATCTAACTTAGTACGAGTAGGGCTGCGATTTTGAACAAAGCATGTACAACCAAAGACTCGTGGGAGAATAGAAAAGATGACAGTATTTGGCTTGAGAATGTGTAAGGGTGGTTGACCTTTGAGGACACGACTAGGGGTGCGATTGATAATGTATGTAGCGGTAAGGACAGCAAGGTGCCAGAAATATCGAGGTACATTCATACCAGATAAAAGACATCGAACTGTAGACATAATGTGGCGATTTTTCCGTTCTGCTACACCATTCTGTTCAGGTGTGTAAGGACAAGTAAGTTGCTGAAGAATGCCTCTTTTATTAAGTTCAGCGCGAAAATCATTGGTTAGATATTCTCTACCATTATCAGACCGAATATTGCGGACAATAGTGTGGAATTGGGTTTTGACCATTTGAAGGAAGTGAGTGAAATGAGTGAAGACTTCAGATTTTTTCTTCATCAGGTAGACCCAAGTACAACGACTATAATCATCTATAAATGTAACATAGTAACGATGGTGAGAAAGGGTCGTGATAGGGGATGGACCCCAAATATCAGAGTGGACAAGGTCAAAGGCACACGGAGCCCGATGCATGCGAGGAATATATGTAGTACGAGTATGCTTTGACAATTCACAAGTCACACAATTGAACTTAAAATCCTTGCATGCTCTATTGAAAGATGGAAATAACCAACATAAATATTGAAAATTTGCATGTCCTAAACGGGTATGCCACAACTCTAAGTTTTGAATAGAGCGAACAGGAGTATCAAAAAGTGGAAACACAGAAGCTTGTAGACTAGACAAGGGTACAATAGAGGTTGGAGGTTCGCCGAAGTAGTAAAGTTCATCGTGCTCATATCCCCTGCCAAAAATCTTCTTCGAAGTCAGGTCCTGCAAGAAACAACTGTTAGGTAAAAAGACAACGGCACAGTGAAGACTCTTGGCAAGACGACTAACTGACAATAGATTATAAGCAAAGTTGGGGACATAGTAAACAGAGCGAAGAGTGATATCTGAGGATAAACAGGCATCTCCTTGACAACTGATAGGAATAGACGTTCCATCAGCAATTTGAACTGATTGATTTACGGAACTGACAAGAGAAGAAAAAATGGAGAGCTCACCAGTCATATGATTATTGGCCCCGGAATCCAGAATCCAAGACGGTTGACCTGACTTACCATGAAGAGCGGTAGGAGTACCCGTAACAAATGCAGCCGTGGGGCTAGATGATGAAGTGAGCCCCAAGTGAAGTTGAAGTTGAGCAATCTGAGCCTGAAGTTGACTATAATTTGTTTGGGGAGAAACAAGTTCTGTTGAGGCTGAAGGGGATGCCAATTCGGCCACAGCTCCAATACGAGGACCTCCTTTCTTTTGTCCACCACCACAGTTTCTAGAATATTGTTGCTTTAATTCAGGATAAAGAGTGAAACATCGATCAATGAGGTGACCAGGTTTCCGACAATGTTGGCAATACGGACGAGTACCTGGTTGCCGAGAACCTGAAGGAGCAGCAAATGCCATCTGATCCGAAACAGACTGAGTGGGTTCGGGTGCAAGAAGAAGACGCCTTCGATCATCACCATCCACAATTGCAAATGCCTCATATAGAGAAGGTAGATGAGATGTATTTAAAATCTGAGTCCGAAGATTCTCGAACTCAGGCTTGAGACCCATCAAGAATTGATAAGTCCGACGATGATCTAGACGTTTAGTCTCAATCTCAGCATCATTCGGGAAGTCACTCAAGGGCTCATATTGAGCTAGCTCTTCCCATCTAGTTTGGAGATACCCAAAAAAATCTGCAACAGAGAATCCCAAAGTCGTCTGAGAAGCATGAGAAATTTCACGATAAAGCTCGAAAATTCGAGAATCATGACGTGTATGAGCATACATCTTTGTTAGGGAACTCCACAGACCATGAACTGTCTCGTGATACATAAACATATTATAGATTTGGTCCTCCATAGAATTAAACATCCAACCCAAGATAACGCAATTATTCGCATGCCATTGAGCAAAAGAAGGATCTGTTTCTTTCGGTTTAGGCTCTGAACCTAAAATCCATCCAATTTTACGTTTTCCACCAAGATAAAGTCAGAACGAACGAGACCAAGCATGAAAATTTTTTCCATTTAATAACACACTTGTAACTCGATGTGCGGATGTATTAGACTCACGTGATAAATCCATATGTGAGGTAATAGTTGATTGACTACTCTCTCCTGTGCTCTTAAATTGAATGAGTTGTTCTTTTTCTAATCCAATAGATGACATATCTAACTTGGTTCAAAAAAGGTAATTCCGCATACACATAAGCAAATAAGATAATGGAGAAAGAAAAAAAAAATTGATACTTATCAGAATAGAAGAACTCTGGCAGACGAAGATACGATAAGCACGCTGGTTTGATGAAGACGCCGAACACTCAGCTTTGAAGGGTCTGATGGAGAGAACTTGTAGGCTTAATTATACATCACATGACTGGATCAACCAAATCATAGCTACACATACAAGTCTCTTTGCAGCTACAAGCAGAGGGGCATTCGAGTGAAGCACCAACATGGATTCTGTAGTTACTTTAAAATCCAAAAAAGTAAGAGAAGAAGATGGCTTCTCTCGATGGCAGCAACGGGAGCACAAGATCGGGCGAGACCTTGTCGGCGATGAAGACAACGACGACGGCAAGATGACTTCGACGAGAGCAGATGGCTTTTCTCGATGGCAGCAACGGAAGCACTAGATCGGACGAGATCTTTGCCAGCGACGACGACAAGGGCTGCTGCTCACGACGTGGCTACACAACGGCGGTGACAAAGGCTAGCAGCAATGGTGGCGTCGGAGATAACAACGCGATGACATCGGAGATCTGACCAGTTACTGAGAATGGTGGCGTCGAGTGACGACGTCGGAGAGGATGACGGCGAAGATCTGTTGGCGTCGGCGATGACGAGTGACGACGTTGGAGAAGACGACGGCGAAAAACTGTTCAGCGTCTGAGATAAGTTTTTTTTTTTTTTTTTGTTGTGTGTGTTCTGTTTGTCTATCTTCTAAAGTTTAAGCATATGTTTTGGCTCTAGATACCAAAATGTAAGAAAGGATTTTGATAAAAAACATTCTTTAATTTTATACTCAGAAGATGATACAATCAGTGTTTAAATACTACAAACTAAGTCACATTTGTCACACTGCTCTAGGCATCACACTGCTCTAGGCATCACATTGCTCTAGGTTCTCATGGCTCAAGATTGATATTTCAACAATTCTTTCTGTAAAGGTTCCCAATCAAGTCCCTTTTCATCCAATTAATTTATTTTAGTGCATGATGAAGAGTAGTATCGGAATGAAATGGAAACAGAGAAAAAGAGTTTCAGGGTTGAATTGTTGATTTCTGTGATTTGTTTCATCTATTCTCTTGTCAAATGAGAGGCTTCCAATCTAGAAGATTGTTGGACTAGAAAAATGAGGTGTTTTTGGGTATCACCAAACTTACATTATTGTACAAGATTGTAACTTGTGTAGCGTGGAAGAAGATAAGTCAATAGTTTGCTTTGGGAAGAGCTTTCCAAGTGTTTGATTAGCTAACAAGTTCAGATAAAGCTTCATACATAATTTCATTGTTAAACAAAATAAAAGAAAACACATGCGGAAGATATTTCAGATCTAGCATGTTGAAAAAATCCAAATTCACCTTCTTCACGTCATGCCCAGTCTCTAAACTTGGGCTCTGAATACATGTTAAGAATCAAGGAATTTCATCTTAAAATTAGTTGGTAGTAAGTGGAATAGCCATAAATCTTATATGGTGGACTTAGAGTTTATGATATTTATCACATATTCTAACAGTCGCCCTGGTTGTCCGCTTAGGTGTTCTTTAGCAAGGAAATATGCTTACACTTCTATTCCCTCTTTTTTTGTATTCCCTCATTTTCGTATTTGTGGAAGCTGAAAGGGAATTGTTTTCTGCTTGTATCTGCGGCCATTCAAGGCAGTTCCTAGCTGACACCCCGAGACACTTCAGCTGTTCTATCTACTATATTTTTGTCGTTTACTTTTGTCTTTGTCTTCGAGGAGATTATTCATTTTTAAGAGTAAATTATGTGGTGTTGGAATTAACTTGCAGATCATTTTCAGGTATTTATATCTTCGATGGAATGTAGACTTGTCAAAGATGGTTGTGTTTGTTGGTGAAAGTGGCGACAGTGATTATGAAGAACTGCTTGGTGGCATACACAAGTCTGTAATACTAAAAAGAGAATGCAGCAGTGCGAGCAGCCTACTCCATGCTAACAGGAGCTACCCACTTTCAGATGTCATAGCACTGGACAGTCCCAATGTTCAGACAACTGATGTCTTGCTCATTCCAATGAGTATTTGGAAGCTAAGTGATGCTGTATAGCTTTGTAAAGTTTTGCTGTGATATAGATCCTGTGTTGTACTCATGGCTAGTACAACGCTGGAGATTATGAGACGAAATTTCAGTTAAAAATATGAAATCTTACGGGCATATTGCTATTAAATTGTGGTTTCAGATCCTGCTTGTACCTCTTCTCCCTATTCATCCAATCTCCCAAATTCCTGTGGGGGGTTTTTGGCCTCTCATGTATGAATGACGGCAGGGATGTGTTAAAAACTGTGGGACACATGATCATTTTTAGAGGAAATATGATTTAAGTTAGTTAGTCATAAAAATTATCGGGATTGTCTAAAAGAAGTTAATTTTCTGATTGATTTGAACTAAAGATACGACCAAGAAGCTTTAATAGTCATCAATAATACTCGATATACGGTTGATAGATTATTAATTTGACCCCAGTAAAAGACTTGAGGAAAGGACTCATCTATCAAACTTAATCGGGTGAGAGAAATTCAGTAGAGGGTCGAATGCACAAAATAGTATAGCAATGTTATGTAATCAAGTTACCAAGAAAAAGGAAAAAGTTAATATAATCAGGTCACATTTCAAGCGGTTTTGATTTTGGATAGGGTATTTGACAAATAAAAAATAAAAAAATTAGATAGGTTAAATGGTATTAGTAGGAAAATATCAGGTCATGTCCGGGCTTGGATTCGACATATGAACTGACTAATTGTCTGCATGCTTTTTCGAGTCAATGATTGTTCATTTTTTTGTTTTGCTAATGATTGTTGAAAATTGTTCGTGTCAATCTATTGTTTGTTTTGACCAAAAAAATATATATATATATATTGTTTGTTGTAAAACTAGGAAGGTAGTAGGTTGGTTAAGCATAACAATTATAATCGAAATTGTTTAGCATAATGTGTAATTATAATTGTGGGTTTTTAAATCATTTGTCATACTGTAATCGTTGCAAATTCAAAAATTTGCAATTAACCTAATCGTGATTGTACTTATTTACTTTTAAAAAAATAAGTTTAAATTGAAAATCAATCTATAAAATTGTATAAAAAAAAATTCAATGTAAATGTCAAAAAAGTCCAAAAATAAAATGAATGAATACTTATGGATGATAAGGTGGTAAAATTTGAAATAAATTATATAATCATTGCAATATTATTTATAAATAAATAATTAATCTCAATAAAATTAAAATCGATAAAGTATTTATCCATATAGAATAAGGCAATAAAATTCAAAAAGAAAGCATCCAACAAATCTAGAAAGAGAAAGTTAAGGACAATGATAAAAATGTATAACTAATTTTACGATCTAATTGTTTAACTTAGGGCTTTTGACTAAAAAAATAAAAGGTAACTTAGGGCTTAAAGAAATAGTATTTAGGCTTAGCCAATTTTCTTATTGGGTTAGACTTAAAAATATAATTTTAATCATTATTTTATTAGGTCAATATAACACGATACACAAAAATAATATACATGTCTATAGACAATAAATTAATAATTGAGTTTTGAATTTTTATATTTTTTTAACGTTTAATACCAAAACCTATCGGGTTACCCGAACGTTGCCTCTTATAAAAACCAAAACCTAAACGGTAACCATCAGTTTTTGTAATTGAGTTTGTTATCGATCAGATACCTGTTGCTTTCGATGTTTAGATTTTTTTGTTAGTGGGAGTTATAACATATAATTTGACAATCATACAAATTATAGTTCCTTTGACTGGGGTTAATGTATTTTCTTGACTAAAAATACGTATATGTTCTATATATTTAGTAGGACCAGTGCAGGTTACAACTCCTACTAGCCCATTTATAAATCCGCCAACGACTATGCCTCCAAGAAAATCCAAGACTTAAAGCACTTTCCTTCGACAACTGACAATCCGACTGTCTAATAACCAACTAAGTTCTGCTACACATAAGTCCTCCTTTTTATTTCACGACTAGACTATCATTTAACTGTAGAGAAGCATTTTTCAAACTTAATTATTTCGAGTTACTTTTTAAGAATGCTAGAAGTTAGTCAATGTGGTCTAATTATTTAATTTAATTTTCAAACATGCGCTTGGATTCTTTGCCGTAGTTTGATTTACAATATAAGCGAATTGGATCCTAGCAAAAAATATATATATAAGCGAATTGGATCACTCTATAAACAATATAAATTATTTAAAAATAATTTAAGACAATTGATTTTTGTCATACAATTAATTAGTTCTTCTTATTTTTATTTTTTAACATTTTCAAAGGCTACAATGAGATTGGCCCCCAACTTGTTGATCATGAATGGTTGTCCGTGGTACACTAGAAAAAATATGTCAAGCAACTTGTTGCAGCTCTTATTCTGAAAATTTAATCAATACTACAGAACTCTATGGAGAACCTTCTATGTAGATTATTATTTTTTTGGGTGACTTACCAGATTCTTTTTCAGAAGTCAAGTTCTTTGTGAAAGTATGCTTAATTATATACAGTAATATGATTTTACATGAACAGCTATATCATCATTGTTCTAATTATGGTAAAACCCTTCACTCACTTATTATAAAAGAGACATTTTTTTTTTTTGTAACTTAATTACAAAACACTGTTTTCCCCTCTTTTTCATTGTTTTTGTAAGGTAGTTTCATAGGCCATAGTATGTCTTCATTATGGATCTTATGATACAATTCTTTGAGTACAGATATTATAACAATTTTTTACCAATATGTCATAGTAGCTCAAACAATTTTTCTTCTTCTTTTCAACCCTTCCTAGTGGCAGAAGGTCAAGGAAGTTGATGACCTGATGACAGAGGAGCCGAACACCGAATCTCCGGTGAATGGCAGTCGTAACTATAATAGTTCTAAGGTAGCAAAATTTCTTATCATGTAAGTTTTGACCCTCCTCAACCTCGAGTTCCCCCTGAAGAAGGAGGGGCCACAGTAGCTGTCGAATCTTCTATTGGTACATGGACAACTGTGTGGATCAATGAGACTTAACCGTTCAATTAACTCTATTTATTATTTCTTGGAGCATGCAATTTAACAATATTAGCCTTATATTCATAGAAAGTATTTTTTAGTAACATTTGTAAAGAATGACTTACTACTATAAATGTTATCTGAG
Source organism: Ehretia macrophylla (assembly GCA_037974665.1). Lineage (NCBI taxonomy): Eukaryota > Viridiplantae > Streptophyta > Magnoliopsida > Boraginales > Ehretiaceae > Ehretia > Ehretia macrophylla. The sequence goes on along the minus strand of CM075771.1, from coordinate 56,328,289 downwards.
CCGTAGTTTTAATAATTTATTACAAAGGAACAATGTAAACTAAAGAGGGACATATTACTACAAAGTTAATTACTTCGTCAAGCCTGTCTATTTCAACACAGAGTCTTAGTAAATTGGTATAAAGTTGCATGAGTTTCAAGTAAGTTTAGAGAATTACAACATCTGCAGAAAAGAAAGGAAAATTTTAACAAAACAAGGAAAAATATTATACGCTGTAAATTAGTGTCCATTTGGTTTTGATTATTTTAGCGCCTAACTAAATCAATTTTAACACTAAACTTGTGTTGGGTTAAGATAAGCAATTGATTATTTGAAAAACACTTGCCCAAAGAAAAAATAATAACTGCAGTCTATGGATTATGCGATTATCACAAGCATGATTATTTCCATAAATAACATATTTTAATTTATTTTATCAGAAGCATGTAATCATCACATTAAAATACTAAGATAGCGACTAGTACACCGGAATGAATTTGGACAAGAATGAAATGAATTTGAAAATGAGAATAACATATTTGGTATGCTCTAAAAATGAAAAGATAGAGAAATGAACATGCAAGACACTTTTCTTATTAGATAAGAAGTTCCGTAAGGGCAAGAAATTTAATGAAAGAAGCAATAACCATCTAATAGTTGGTCACCTATCCCATGAATGGGGAAGATTGCTTAATTGACTTGTTAATCCAAAACTAAAATATCTAATTTTACTCAAATCGGTGAAGTAAAGTAATACATGCTTAATTTATCTAAGCTTCTTCCAATCATATTGGTTGGGACTTTTTGCAAGCTAATATATTTTTATATGTGGCCACTTTAGATGACTATCTGTAACACTCAACATATAAAAATTAACGAGTAATTTGGTTAATTTTATTTCGGTGGGAAGGAAAGAGATCATGCGATTGTGGCGATTGCGTATTAGGCAAGGTATAATTCTTATTGAGATTACTTTCTTTTAGGGAAAATTGTGCAATTCTTCCCTATTGTTTTTCTAATATGTCAATATCATCCTTATTGTTCAAAATTAATCAATTTAGTCTCTATTAATTTTTCAAATATTTTTAAATTAGTCCCTACCATCAAAATCCCAGTTAATTCTAATAGAAAATGTGTGAAATGCCTAAATTGCCATTATACAATTACCAAAATTACCAACATATCCTTTGAATATATATCATATTTATCCCTTTTGTTTCACAAAATATTCAAATTAGTCCATTTTGTTTCACAAATTATTTAAATTAGTCCCTATTACAAAAATGCACAAATAGCCACACACATCTACATACACGTGCATACATGCAAAAGCAAACGACAAATTTAAGTTAATAAAATATGAAAAATAGAGTGACAAATGGAAAATTTATAAAAAGTTACAATCCCAACAACAGAGTAGTGTACCGACACATTTTCATCGACATTGTTCTTCAATATATGCTTATGATGATAATTTTTTATATTTATATGCATTTTAATGACTTTTTTTTATATTATTATTATGCATTTTTATGGATTAAGGATGGAAATTTTTTTTTTTTTTTTTGCAGTGCTGAAAAATATTCAAGGGGATTTCCAATGGTTTGGTGATAGGGACTAAATCCAAAATGTTGTCAAATAATAGGGCCGAAACTGATATATATGCAAAACTTTTGGAACTATTATGGACTTTTTTAAAACTTTGAGGACTAATTTGAATTTTATATGAAAATAATAGAGATTAAATTGAGCATTTAATAATTTTTTTATTTAATATAAGGTTTATTATGGCCCATCAGATTTAATCTAAAAAATGTTGGAATCAACAAAGGAGATGATATATCTGTTTTATATATATATATATATATATATATATATATATATATATATATATATATATATATTTTCTTTTGGGTATTGGATGCCTTTGTGTCCACTACAACACTATCTCATCGTGCCAACATTGCATGCAGATATTATTGATAGCCTAACACGGGCATAGGCCAGCCGAATTGTGCGAAAAGTCAAGCCATCAAGCCACAAGAGTTGAGTCTTTAAATGCTGTGGTTGGAACAGTTCCTCCATAGAAAGAGAGCACTCTCAGAGCAAGTGAAAAACAAACACATTTTCGTCTCTGTTTTCATACGAGAAGCATTCTAGCTAGTTTGTGTTAATAATAGCACACATGCATTTTCAATATGAACAGTTCTAATTAAGGTATCACTATTGAAGAGGAAATTAGCGAAAGTGATGGAGCAAGTAAAGGATCAAACAACCAACTTGGTCAAGCCTGCAGACGACACGATCACAAGCAAGGGTCAAATGAACACCAGCAACAGCTGCAACGCGAAACGTTATGCTCTTGTATCGTTTCATGAATTGCCAGACTACATGAAGGACAACGAGTATGTACTCAAATACTACAGAGCTGAATGGCCTCTAACTGAAGCTCTCTTTAGCCTTTTCCGGTGGCATAATGAAACACTTAATGTTTGGACGTAAGTATCTTATCACTTTAGATAGGGTAATGCTTTATGTCATCCCGTCACTCATTCACTCCTATTTTGTATATATTGAATGTCAAATCTCTTGTGTATATGATAAAAATTCTTTTATATAAGAAGACTGAAGGGGTGAAGATCCGTATAGGGGCGATATGAGGTCTTCCTTTCTTTGTTTAATTATTTTTTTAGCACTAATCAGTATTTTATTTTCAAGGTTTGATCTTGTTAAATAACTTTCATTTCTTTGATGAAATTATATTTATTTTGAACTTTTTATTGTGTATGATATATATGGTAATTTTGTATCTGCAGGCATTTAATTGGATTCATTCTATTCTTGGTATTGACAATCGGAAATGCAACGCATGTGCATCAAGTGGCAGATTTCATTACGATGTTTACAAGGTATGCTGAATTTGCTGCTTCTCCTTTTCTTTTCCTTTGCTGATCTGTTCATGTTTCAGAATGATAAATTGATTTTGGAAAAAGAAATGAAATTTCCACGAATTGTCTTTGATAAAGATGCCATTTGCTCTAATGATGTGATTCTCGCTTTAGGTGTGAGAGGTTTCGAGATCAATTCTCAAACTTTGCAACATTCCAAGTCATATCAATTGGCTTAGGCCTCCCTTAATTATGTATTTCTTCACATGGCAGCTAGTTTTCTATTTTACTGCTTTATGAGAAATTGATTTTCAAAATGAAAATTTTCCTACGCTATGGTTGAAAAGTTAGTGCACCAGACCCCCTTATACTTTAGTAAAAGTGCACAACACCCCTTTATAGTTCAAAAACTCCCTAAACTAGTCCCTATATTTTTTAAAAGTGCACAACACCCCCCTACAGTTATAAAATCCCTCATATTTAATGGTTTTTGTAAAAAAGATGTAAATACTTTCCTTTTTTTTTTTATTTCTCTCTTTTGTTTTGTTTAGGCCAAAAAAAAAAAAAAGTAATTTGGTCAATTCATATAATTATTTAATTAATAAATTCGTTAAAAATCAAAAAAAATCTCACTTAACGAGTGTGAAGTACACTCTCCGTTAAATTTAACGGATTTTTTAACGGTAGGGGGGTGTTGTGCACTTTTAAAAAATATAGGGACTAGTTCAGGGGGTTTTTAAACTATAGGGGGGTGTTGTGCACTTTCGCTAAAGTACAAGGGGGTCTGATGCACTTCACCCTTATATTTTTGGCTGTGAGTTAGAAAAATTGAAGAATTAAAAGATGGAAAATATATAAAAGAACTTATCATATATTTTCAGTTAGGGAGTGAAATTTAAGCATGATGTATTCATATATTCTCCTTGGTTCCGTCGAATTTGAGTGCTGTAAATCAAACTGCCAACAATGATGTGGTGCAATAATTTCTAGAAAATTATGAATAAACAATAATGTGGTAAAGTAATTTCTGCAATAATTGTGAATAAACAATGATGTGGTGCAGTAATTTCAATTTAGTTTGGAGATGCAAGTCATCGAGATCTGGCGAGTCCACAAGTACTTCATGCCCTATTAAAGTCGAAGTTTTGTTTTTTTGGTCAGTTATTAAAGTCGAAGTTTAAGCCATAAAATGATGTTGTGCACAGAAGTAGTACACCTACTACAGTAGTTACCAAATTTATTAATTTGATACTGTTATATACGAGCGAGAAACTGTACGGAAACAAATTTTTTTTTTTAATGTCAAGAATGGTGTTATACTCCAAGCTCAGACTCTTACGCCCACAGATGACACACCAAGGACCAACTAAGTGATGTAGATTCTAAAGGTGGGTTCTACGAGTTCAAGTGGTGGCACTGGCTTTGATACTATTCTGTTACGTCCCGAGTCCAAACCCCCACGCCTATAGGCGAGATTGGTGTTGTAGGTATAAGAAAATAACTACTTAACCTTCTTTGTTAGAGGTTCAAAATAGTTAACTCAAGTTATCTCTTATACTCACAACACTCACTTATAAACTACATAATCACTCTATCTCTAACCGATGTGGGATGTCACAGATGGATTCATGAAGGGAGGAACCAATACTCTTAAACATTAAGAAAAGTAAACTTGAACCAACATATTTTCTTGTTTTTTTTTCTGTATATTTGGAGAGGAAGGAGAGAAAATAGATTTTGTGAAAACAAAATTTAAAGATCTCTATTCAATGAGTGGGACGAGCTAGACTAGATGATAAAATATAAAATTTAAAGATCTAAGACAATGTTAATATTAATTTTTTTTTAATTTTTCCCCAAAAATATTTTTGGGGAAATGAAAAAATATGGTTCAAGTGGTTGGAATTGCCAAGTCCTTTCAAAGGACTTGGCGTAATTTTTAAAAAAAAATTTCTCCCAAAAATCTTTTGGAGAAAAATGAAAAAATTGTTCAAATGGCTGGATTTTTCAGCCGGTTGAACTGTGCAAGTCCTTTCTCAATTTTTTTTTTTTTGAATTTTCCCCAAAAAATCTTTTGGGGGAAAATAAAATAATGGTTCAAGTGGCTGGAATTTTCAGGCACTTGAACCGTGCCAAGTCCTTTCAAAGGCCTTGGCTCAATTTTTTTTTTTTTTGAATTTCCCCCCAAAAATATTTTGGGGGGAATGTACAAATTGGTTCAAGTGGCGGTTTCCCACCACTAGAACCAAGTTTTGGGAGACGAATCCATTGGGTCTATCCTCTTTTGGAGACCCATTAGGTCCGTCCCTATTTGGAGACGGACGTAATGGGTCCGTTTGCTTTTATGGAGATAGACCAATGGGTTTGGAGACGGATCCATTGGTCCGTCTCCTTTTGGTTTTGGAATTTTTTTTATTTTAATTAGTATTAATTTATTTGCTATTTAATTACAAGTTTAAGAAAAATGTTAATAATACTTTAATTATTAATTATTAATATTAACTTAAATTTTAAATTAAAATAAAATATTTAATTTATGGAGATTTTTTTTTAAAAGGAAGTATTGAGCTATTTTTAAAAAAATTTATGGAAGAATTAAATTAATAAAGATAAGTAGTCATTTATTATTATTAATTTATTTACTATGTAATTAGTAATTTAATTACAAGTTTATAGTAAATTGTTAAGTAAAATTTAATTATTAATTATTAATTATTTTTCGTCTCCATTTCGTCTCCGCTAAGAGACGAATTGAAGATGACAATCTTTTTTCCGTCTCCCTTTTGGAGACGAATCCTTGACAAGTTTTTTTTTAATTTGTTTTAATTTTTTTCCAAAAAATTCAAACAAAAAAAATTATATTTTTGGAAACTGACAATCCATTTCGTCTCCAATTTTGGAGATGAACCTTGGTTCCGTGTCCGTTTTGGAGACAAACCCAAAGTTCCGTCTCCAAAATTGGAGACGTAATGGATGGTCCGTCTCTGTTTATGTAAATTTTTTTTTGTTTGATTTTTTTGGGAAAAAATTTAAAAAAATTGGAAAAAACATGTCAAAGGTTCGTCTCCATTTCGTCTCCCTTTTAGAGACGAAATGGAGATAGAGAACATATTTTCAGGCATGTCGTCTCCATTTCATCTTTTATCGGAGACGAATTAAAGACGACATTCATATTTCGTCTCCTAGTTGTCTCTATTAGGAGAAGGAATAGAGACGAACCTTTGACACGTTTTTTTAATTTGTTTAAATTTCTCCTTAAAAAATTCAAACAAAAAATAAATTACGTAAACGGAGACGAAGCATTCATTCCGTCTCCAGAAATGTAATTTATTTTTTGGGAGAAAATTTAAGCAAATTGAAAAAAGCGTGTCAAGGGTTTGTCTTCATTCCGTCTCCAAAAGGGAAACGAAATGGAGACGGAGAACATATTTTGAAGCATCTTAGGAGTTTCACATGGTAAACTAAAGAAGAAAGAGAAGGATATCTCCCACATGGAAAGTTTAGGAGAATAATGAGCTATTAATCCATGTGGAATAAATTCTTCTTTTTTCTCTTTAGTTCATTATGTGAAATTCCTAACAAATCTCCTCCTTTTCATATGTGAACTCTAATTGGGCCTTAACTCCCCTTGATCTACATTCATTGCTGATGAATTCATCTTTATCACTCTCATAAGTTATTTAGATCTTCTTTTGCACCTTAGTTACTACCATGCTGGCCCAGTAGCTCTTCCTCGTGCACCCTAGATCAACCATGCACCTTCCTGTCACTTTAGATCAACCATGCACCTTAGCTACTACCATGCCAGCTCTAGTAACTCTTCCTCGTGCACCCCAAGATCAACTATGAGGCTACACGATTTTACTTTTATACGAACCCGCTTAGAATCACCTAGATCAACAAAGCTTTGTTCCATCGCGTTACTATAACCTCATACAACATTGAAAGTATAGCCCAAGACTTATGCTTATCGTGACATTACTCTATCGTCCGAGCTCTACTGCCTAACTCCACTGAGAGTCCATAATGATAGTAGGACTACCATAATTCTCCGAGAGTTCGGGCCAAGATTTGCAAACTATCAGCTCTGATACCACTTGTTGTGACAAGCCCACAAAATCAGAGAACAACTGGGCCTTAACACCCATATGTAGAACTCAACTATTGAGCTTATATATTGGGTCTTGAGCCTACACATGTTTATTAATAGCTCATTATTCTCCTAATCTTTCCATGTGGGAGAAATCCTTCTCTTTGCTCTTTAGTTCATCATGTGAAACTCCTAACAAATAATATGTAGCTCAAGACCCAATAACTTAAGCTTTTGGGTCAATAGTTGAGTTTTACACATAAGTGTTAAGGCCAATTTATTCTCAGGTTCTTTGGTCTTGCCACAACAAAGCATGTCTGTCTCCTTTTCGTCTCTTATCAGAGACGAATTGGAGAAGACATTCATGTTCCGTCTCCAAATCGTCTCCATTGGGAGACTGTTAGGAGACGACATAGCTAAGTCGTCTCCAAACCGTCTCAAAATAGTAACTATTCATGTAACGAAAGTTTCATCTCATTTTCGTCGCTTTTTTTACGATGAAAAGAAAACCGATCGTCACCTTTAACAGTTTTTTTATAGTTAATTACTATTTTTTTAACACCACTCCATTAATCTTTTGATGATGTAATGTAAATTTTCAAAGTTCTTGGGCTTTTCGAAGTTGAAATTTTTAAATTTTATCAAATCATAGCCAACTGCCGGTTATGTTATAAATGCCGGCTTATAATGAACTGAAAATTTTAAACTTCATCAAATTATAGTTTGTGGTTTGAACATAAAATGGTAGCGATTAAGTATTGTAGTCGGTGGTTCGCTACTAATCCTCGAGTATTATGGACTATGGGGCATGGGATGTTGCTAATCGCCGGCTATAATTTTACTTTTTCCAATGATTTTTTTTTTAATTCAAAAAAGGTATAAAGTCATACAACATATATTACAAATATAGTTAGCGAGATTCGAACTCGTAACATATATTACTTTTCCCAACGATTTGCACACCAACACTAAAATTCTAACCTTTGCCAACCATGTTTTTAGAATTGTTGGCACATTTGCCACCCGTAGACTATCTTTTATGACTTGTTTCAACCATAAATGAAAAAGATTAATGGATTTTTTTCACAAAATAGATTTGCCCCCCTTCCCCCGGAAAAAAAAAAAAAAAACAAATTGAAAGGGTTATAAAAGTATTAAAAAACATGGAGTTAGTTTGATGATTACTCACAAATGCATTTATGTTGTTGGTATAGGTTTGAGTCACTACAGATTTATATTACTTTTTCCATTTTTTGCTAGTTTTGAGCTTCTTACTGCTTGTTTTATTTATTTATTTCTATTATATATATATAGTTTTCATTATTTTGCTTATAAAATTTTCTTTAATAAAATTAAAAATAAAATAAAATTGTAAAAATTGAGTCTTTTTTAAAATACTCTAAAAAAAAAAAAATCAGCCTCCAACATTAAATTTTTGGATCCGAATGTGTAGATATCACAGCTATGCACTTGTATGCAGTCGATTCTTTTTAAGGTTTCCCTTACTGATTCATCATATGACATACATCTTGCAGGCATTTCTCCACAAGTGCAGATGTAAATACCTCTCACAACTCAAACGATTTTTCCCTAGTGAGTCATATTTGGCCCTAAAAGTTTCAAATTTTTTTTCTTGTGTTTTATGTATGCATGAAAAGACATACTAAACTGTTACCTTCCAAGGGTCAAGAAAACAGATTGGCCTCAAGCACAATTCATCAGTACATTTGGATATTACATCACCAGAAACAGCTTCAACAAGTTGGCCATTTTTTGTCTTCTTAAGTGGTTCCATGTTCTGCCTCCTCTCAAGCAGCATTTGTCACCTCTTTTCTTGCCACTCACATCATTTAAACCTTAAATTGGTGCAAATGGATTATATCGGAATAACAGTTATGATAATTACTTCATTCTTCCCTCCAATCTACTACATCTTCCTTTGCTCACCACACTGGCAAATTGTTTACCTAAGTGGAATCACAATTATAGGCGCTTGCACTATCCTAACATTGCTTTCTCCAGCGTTCTCAACCGGAAAATATCGTTCATTTCGAGCCTTACTCTTTCTGTCGATGGGATTTTTCGGCCTTATCCCTGCAATTCATGCTCTTGTAGTTAATTGGAATGATCTTCATCGCAAAGTAACACTTGCTTATGAGTCAGTCATGGCACTATCTTATATGGTAGGGGCTATGTTTTACGTTACCCGAATCCCGGAGAGGTGGAGGCCCGGGTGGTTCGACCTTGCTGGTCAGAGTCACCAAATATTTCATGTTTTTGTGATGTTTGGTGCGTTTGCACATTATGGTGCAGCGCAGATTTTCTTGGAATATCGTAGTAAATTGGGGTGCAGGAAAAATTTGTAATATGATCTCTTTACATATGCATCAGTAAGAGTTAATAATTTACAGTCATAGAGATAGAGCAATTTTTGTTATAAGATTGTCTTCTTTCGGGGCTGATATATAACTTTACCAGCTCTAAATTAAGGGGAGGATTACAATGGGTGTTCAAGTGATGTATGAAATTCTTCTCATTTATAGAATATCAATGTATCCTATTATGATTAATTACGATGTTTCTTATTTTCATTTGAAGCAAAACATAAGTTATGAAGCATGGCATATACTGAAAGATATCCTATTATGATTAATTAATATGCTTCTGACATTTCCTAAAGATCTATTCGACAATCAGACAACAATACAACCTCCATGCTCACCTAGATATCAAGGTGTGGGGGTGAACAAATACCCAAAGGAAAAGTACATAACTTAGAAGACTTTTACTTTAAAGCCTATTCAGAATTTTCCAAGATGGAATATTAAGTAATCTTCACATCAAGATGTGAGGGTGAAAAATACCCAAAGAAAAAATACATAGAAGACTTATACTTTTTAAGTCTACTGAGGATTTTCCAAGATGGAATATCAAGTTATTTTCATATCAAGATGTGAGAGTGACAAATACCCAAAAGGAGAACACATAGAGGACTTTTACTTTCAAGTCTACTCAAAATTTTCCTACACGGCAGTTTGATACTTTTTTCCATGCCTCCTTCTACATGGCAGTTTGATATTTTAGAAGCTTTTTCTTTCATGAACAAGCTTTAAAAATGGAATATCGAGTAATCTTGCGTGTGTGGTTACTGTTGGCTACAGTGTTAGTTCAGCATAAGGATTATGGGAGCTCAGGTTGCCTGGAAGAAGAAACGAATGGATTTTTGAAACTGAAAGATGCCTTCAACTATCCATTATTCTAATATTTTAACATTGTATTTCAACATTCATTTCGCTCAAATATTTAATTAATGTTTGGAAGCACTTGTAATGTGAAAAGATTTATATTCGTAAATGAATTCCCTTGTTTGGTTGTATAAAACAATATTAATTTTTTTATGTCATTTGTAGATACAAATCGTGTTTGTAAAACATATGGAATTATAATTAGTAGTTGTATTTTACTTATATATCCTTCCTCTATTCTATTGACATTAAACTTTCCATATTGGTCCATATTTTCTTGCAAAATTTTGTAGAATATGAAGTTGAGATTGCCCTGCCGCATGGTGTGGGCTTCCAATTAAAGGTAATAATAGCAGGAAACAGAGAAAGGCAATAAAACTCAAAATATTGAAGGCAAACTGGGACTTGTTTTAGAAAGAAGATAAGACAGTGTTGAAGCTTCTCCAAGAAAACAATTTTGGTTGTGTTCTTTGGACTTGTGAATAATTTTTTTTTTTTTGATCAGTTTGGACTTGTGACTAGAGAGAGTGAAAAATATTCTTTATATAATATCAAAACCTTCCCAAATGGGCAACTAAATTGGTGGACTTGGAATTTCAAATTCTACTTTTTGAGTAGCATTTGAGTAAAGTTTAAGAAAGTCTAAAATTTATAAATTTTGAATTTCCAATTTCTTGAAAAGGAGTTTTCAAACACAAATAACTGGATATGCAAATAATTGAATTACACTTTCTCTCTCATTCTTTGTAGTTAAGCATTGAAATGAATGGCTGAAATACAACGTTAAAATGTTAGTATAACATTGGTTAGAAGAGGATCTTAATCCTTTTAAATTACTCTTTTCACTTAACCCTTTTGTACACAAACTTTTGTTTTTTGGCAAATTACGTGATCAAACTTTAGAAGTGGAATTTTCATTTGTAAAACTTTAGAAATGGAATATCAAGTCATCTTGATATCAAGACATGACGTGACAAATATCCAAAGTAAAAGTAGATAGAAGACTTTCACTTTTAAGTCTACTTTGAATTTTTTAAGTTAGAATATCAAATACTCTTTATATCAAGGTGTGATGGTGAACAAATACTAAGGAAAAGTACATAGAACTTAGAAGACTTTTACTTTAAAGCCAACTCAGAATTTTCAAAGATGGAATATTAAGTAATCTTCATATCAAGACGTGAAGGTAACAAATACCCAAAGGAAAAATACATAGAAGACTTATACTTTTAAGTGTACTGAGAATTTTCCAAGATGGAATATCAAGTTATGTTCATATTAAGATGTGAGGGTGACAAATACCCAAATGAAAAACACATGGAGGACTTTTACTTTCAAGTCTACTCAGAATTTTCCTACACGGCAACTTGATATTTTTTTCCATTTCTCCTACTTTATTAAAGCCAACAGAAGAGCTACAAGGAGCATATAATCTAAACATTGTTAGAAGCTTTTATTCTTTCATGCACAAACTTTAAAAATGGAATATCGAGTAATCTTGCGTGTCTGGTTGCTGTTGGCTACTGTGTTAGTTCAACTTAAGGATTATGGGAGCTCATGTTGCCTGGACATAGAAAGGAATGGCCTTTTGAAACTGAAAGATGTCTTCAAATATCCAAATGGTACTAGTGCTCTTTCTTCATGGGGTGGTGAGGAGAGAGATTGCTGCAAATGGGAAAAGGTCCTCTGTGATAACCCTACTAAGCGAGTGATCCGACTTTCTCTAAATAAGACAAGAATATCGGAGCTGTCAGAAACTGATTCGCCTCCAAATGATATCATCCTGGAGGCGTCTTTGTTTTTTCCATTTCAGGAATTACTGAATCTAAGCTTGGCCTATAACTTCTTAAAAGGTACGGTCTCCCTCTTTCTCTCTCTCTCTCTCTCTCTTTCTCCATGCGATGTGTGTATGTGTCTAATTACAGAAATATATTCTTTTAATGTTTTCCTCTGCTATTTCTTGTATTCTTCCCCATGGCAGTGCAGTGTGTTAAACCTCAACTATTTGGAAAATATTGATTATACAAATACTATGATCAAGGTTCTATTGGGCGTATAGAAATAAATTAATTTGCAATCGTATGAAGCTACGAATATCTGTGATCTGTTAATTATACTTGTTAATTGTACATTATATTAATCCAATAGTTTTGGAAAATGAAGGATACTTTTCGAGTGATAATAAGATTGTCTTATTGTTTCAACCAGGATTTCAAGGAGCATTACAACTTGGCAAGTTACAAGTTTTGGATCTGAGATCCAATAGCCTCACTTCAATTCCATCTTTGGGTAAACTATAGTCCCTAAAATTTCTAAACCTTGAATATAAATGTTCACGAATTATATTTTTTCCGTTGAAATCTAAATAAACAAAGTGCTATGATGAAGGATACTTTTCAAGTGATAATAAGATTGTCTTATTGTTTTAATCAGGTTTCCAAGGAGCATCACAACTTGGAAGGTTACAAGTTTTGGATCTGAGTTCCAACAGTCTCACTTCAATTCCATCTTTGGGTGAACTACAATCCCTCAAATTTCTGAACCTTGGATATAATAGATTCACGAATTTCTCTGGTTTTCAAGGTACTCTCAGCAGATTTATCAATCATTTTAATATTATGGTTCATCACTTGAAAATGAGCATTACCAACAGCTTAATCGATTATGTCTCTACCAATCTGCTTTCACAGAATTAACGAAGTTGAGAAATCTAGAAATGTTGGATCTGAGTGACAATAAGCTCACTTCAGTTCCATATTTGGGTGAACTACAGTCCCTAAAGTTTCTGAATCTTGAATATAACACATTCAATTTCTCTGGTTTTCAAGGTACACTCGTCAAATTTATCAATCATTTTCATATTACGATTCATCACTTGAAATGAGCATTACTAACAGCTTAATCGATTCTGTCTCTACCACGCACTCTGCTTTCACAGAATTAACCAAGTTGAGAAATCTAGAAATGTTGAATCTTGGTGATAACGAACTAACTGGTGAGATGCCCCCATCCATTGGGGCCTTGACTTCTCTGAAGGCATTATCATTTAGATACAACCAACTAAACGGCTCTCTACCGGAGGAAGGTATGGTCTCACAAACTAATGGTTACCATTTTAATGTCTTTTCAGAATTCATAAAATGTTGAAATAGAAGTTGATGTTGTACCTTGAATCTTTTATTCATCGATTACCACCCTTTTCTAATTTCTACGATGCGGTAATGTTAATTTTTGCTGCACTGAATGGGTCCTCTTAACCATTTTTTCAAACATGACTCTCAGTGCCGTTCAATAATTGAAATGTACAAAATGAATTATTGGCGATGGTTCGGATTGGATTTACTGGTTTGTGGAGTCTTGGTGGTGTTGTAGCAAAACTGGGATGTATTAGTTGTGTTTAAAGATGATAAATAATATAATAAATTACTCTCTAATGATTTAAACTTAATTTTAATGAGGTGATAACTTAACATCATATTATAGTCTAAATACCAAAAGGCCCTAGTTTCAAAACTCACCGTCATGATGCCACCTATTTAAATACATTAAACTTATTCAAATGTAAGGCAATGTAAGACTAAGAAACTAACCCAGCTATACTAAGCAGAGAGTGTTTAAAAATAATAAATAATACAATAAACATCTCTTTAACTGCTTAAAATTTTAAATGCGGTGTGAACTTAACAAGTTGCAATTTCTTGTCTTTTCCTTCATATTTCACATCAAAATTCCCAACCACTTTGCTTTCATTTGATATTGAACGGAAAATACATGATATTATCTTGTCTAGTTTACAATAATACTAATTTCAGAATTTCTAGACCAACGAGGAAAAGTGTTTGGCCGAAGCTATGTCGGGGAGTAACTTCAATAACTAAAATATATGATGTTAAAAACAGACCATTAGTATTCGACATTGTATGTATACACGTGTAAACATTTTGCAATCTCCTTGATAATTGAAACACAACACATTGATTTTCTTACTTTCATTCAATGCAGAGTTGTGCAAATTGAAGAACCTTCAAGAGTTGGATCTGAGCGGAAATAGTTTTGAAGGATCTATTCCTCTATGTCTCGGCAATTTGACATCCCTTAGGCTTCTTGAACTTACTACTAACAACTTCGGTGGAAACATTCCTTCAACTCTTTTTCTCAACCTCAAATCACTTGAGTATGTTTCCCTTTCATACAATCATTTCCAAGGTTCATTCTCACTCAGCTCATTTGAGAACAACTCTAAACTCGAAGTCTTTCAAATTGATAATCTGAAAGTAGAGACAGAAAATCCACCTTGGATACCACTTTCTCTGCTAAAAGGCTTTCGATTATCAAATTGTAAACTAAATGCTATACCTTCCTTTCTATTTAACCAGAATGATTTGAGAAGTGTCGACCTCAGTCACAACAATATTGTAGGAGAGCTGCCCTCTTGGTTACTAGTAAATAACACAAGATTAGAGATTCTTAGTCTTAGAAATAACCTCCTGACAGGTTCTCTGGATTTGCATTCAAAGAACCTTGACATGCTTTACATTGACATCTCTATGAATAACTTTCACGGCAACATTCCACCTTCTATTGGTTCTATTCTTCCAAATTTGCGGCTTCTTAACATGTCCAATAATGCTCTTCAAGGAAATATTCCATCCTCAATAGGAGATATGGAATTACTAGAACTGTTGGATTTATCTAATAATAATTTATCTGGAGAATTACCTGAACCCTTGCTTAGGGGCTGCGTAGGATTGGAAAAATTGAAGCTCTCAAACAATAGCTTTGAAGGACAGGTACTTCCAGCCATATCCAACCTCACACGACTATATTATCTATATTTAGACAGTAATCACTTTTCGGGGGAGCTTTCAATTGGACTTCTTAACAGTACATCCTTAGAGTTATTGGACTTGAGCAATAACAAAATCTCATGTCAAATTCCTGATTGGATTGGTAATTTTTCCTTTTTGAGATTTCTCATCTTGTCTGAGAATAATTTATCAGGTCCTATACCAATGAGGTTTTGCAAACTTGAACAATTAATCTTCCTTGACCTTTCTTGGAATCATCTTCTTGATACCTTACCTTCTTGTTTCAATGCATCTTCACTTGAATATCTACATATGCAAGGAAATCAATTTATAGGGCCTCTGCCAAATGTTTTATCTACATTATCGTTCCTTGTGACACTGGATATGAGGGATAACTACTTTTCAGGGGAAATTCCTAATTGGATCAGTTCACTCTCCAGCTTGAGGATTCTTCTTCTAAAAGGAAATAGTTTAAAAGGATCTATTCCTTTCCAAATCTGTGAGCTCAAAAATATCAGCATACTTGATCTTTCTTCCAATAACCTTTCAGGGAGGATACCTCCTTGCTTGCATAATATACCTTTCGGGAGGAAAAGAGCATTGGACGATATGCTTAATTGGGGAGACTATTCGTGGACATCTTTCGGAACAAACTCATATGAAAGCCAACTTCGCATATATGAAAACGAGGTTAAGTTCTATAAGCTTTTTGTGGAAGAAGTGGGATTTATTTCGAAAAGTAGGACTGAATCATATACAGGCAACATTTTGAACTTCATGTCTGGAATTGACCTCTCACTCAACAACTTGACAGGTTCTATTCCTCTTGAGATTGGCTACCTAAGCGATATTCATACTTTGAACCTGTCAAACAATAATTTATCAGGATCAATTCCAAGGACATTTATGAAGTTGAAGCAAATTGAAAGCCTAGACCTCTCTCACAACATGTTGACAGGTCAAATTCCCTCAAAGTTGGTAGAACTAACCTTTCTATCAGTGTTTTCAGTGGCTTACAACAATTTGTCAGGAAAGATCCCAGAATGGAAAGCTCAATTTGGAACATTTGGAAAAAGCAGTTATGAGAATAATTCTTTTCTATGTGGTTCCCCTCTAGAGACAAGTTGCACCAACACCATAGCACTACCACCACCTTCAGATCCGGACCAGAATGACCCCTTTAAAGAAGCTTTCCTGACGAGTTTTGCTGGATCATACATAGTAACACTTTTATGCTTCATTGCTTGTCTCTACTTCAATCCCTATTGGCGAGGACTACTGTTCAGATTCATTGAGAGGACTATAAGAAAGGCTTTTCAGATTATGTGAAATTGTCCCAAGTGTCATTTTATATAGTATTTTCATATTTTGTATTTGCTTTGTTTCATTGGTTTATCACAATTCTGTAATTTCAAATATTAAAAGTATTTCATGGTATAAACAAAACTGTGATTGACGGCTATTGCAGAAATGTGGTACACCAAAATCAAATGGCATGCACCACGTAAAGCTTCACCAATCTCTTTATCATTTCTATATAATATAAAGACGGGGTTGGAGGTAAAGAAAGATTAGATTAGTGGGAGATCCATGGTCGACTATGTCGGATTAGGATAGCAATTTATATACATGAATAGGTAGATTCGAGAATCAGTATAATCGATTAATCTTTTAGAGATTTCGTCACAATTAGGAGAGAGTTGTCATAACATAGAACTATGCACAAAATGTTTAAACTTTTACCGTACAAAATGTCAAGTTAAATATAATAAAATTACTCTGCAGATGTAGGCACAATCCGAACCACATTAAGAATATAATTTGTTGCGTATTTATGGCTCTGTTTTTTTGTCATAAAATATATTCCTAATTTTTTTTATGTTTGGTAATATCCAAAAATTGATTCATTCGAAAAATATTTTTCTGTCAAAGAAAATTTTAGTTCAAAAGTGTAGAAAAACTCCACCTAAATCTACCCTCTTCACCCCGCCTCCCCCTCACCCCATCAATCTACCGTTACCCCTAACCCCACCTCCTTGTCACTCCCACCCCCCATCCTACTCCAATGAAATCTGTCTGTGGGTGTGTTTATGAGTGAAATACATATACATATATATATATATATATATAAATATATATATATATATTTATATGTGTGTGTGTTTATGTGTGTATACACACATGTATGTGTGTTTTTTATAAAATTTTCTATCAAAAAATATTTATCACTGTGAAAATCCCAACATGTTGTTCCAAATTGACAACAGAACAAGATAAATTGATAACTATTTTCTCCTTGTCCGTGTTCAATTCTACAATCTGTATAATTCCATACTATTTCTTTCCTAGAATTTTCTGATTGACTCTATTGACTAAAATTATTTAATAGAATTAACCTTGAATAGTATGGTAACTTAGATAAACCCCTTAATCCAAAAAAGAGAGAACAGACCAATCAACAATTATGAATTTATGAATTTCAAAAATTAAAGGTTACAATAATAAAACCCAAGCCCTGTGAATTATAACTTTCATACTATCCTCCGATACTCTTAATATTTTGAAATTCACAGTAATTTCACTTAAGGGCTTAAAGGTGTCTACCACAAAATTCATAAAGAGTTTTGAGTTTACAAGAGTGATGGAGGAAACACCGGAACCTAAAAGTCAACATTTCTATTATTAAGAATCATAGGGTTCAAAATCTTATAAGGTGGCCCTGAAATTTATGATTTTTTCATGCAAGATGAATTGTCTGTTAACACACCCCCTTCACATATGACCCGATCTTTTGAAGGAAGATAGGTAACACATGGATGGAGATGACTCACATGTAGTGGATGGATATGATTAGACCAAAGCCGCAACTCTAATAACATAAAAATTATGAGATTCTATCCTAAAATCAATTGTGCCAAAAGGAGTAATCTAGGATCTTATAAGGTGGTATTGAAATTCATGATTTTTTCATGCAGAAGGTATTGTATATTCTAACATGTCGACCCTTCACGTGTGACCTAATTTTTTGAAGGAAGACTTGTAACACGTAGATAGATACGACTCACACATAGTGTATAGATATGATTAAACCAACGGCCTAGCTCTACTATGTTGAAACTAATGGGTTCTATCCTAGAACTAGTTGGCGCTAGGGGAAGCAAGATAAATTGTACATTCTAACACCTACTGCATATTCCTCAACTTCTTCAGTTGTTTATTGCTTAGCAATGCTCGTCCAATGCTGTTATCTTAATATTTAAGGTTACTATGTAGGGTAAATTCAAAATAGGTGGTAATCACTTTAAATTCTACAATCAATCAATTTTTTGAAGGTCATCACCGTTCAGCTCCAAAAGGTTTCATATAATTCATGCTGCTCAAATTATATAATCCTAATCTTCATTCTATGAATTTAAACTCTAGGAAGTCCACTATATTCCAAGATTCTAGATTCAAAGTATCAACTCTCTAGGATAGGCCCTTAGGCTCTGCAATGCTGCTTCTGAACTATACCTTCCTATGATGCCACTACAAGAAATCAGATGCATTGGCAACGCTTATAAGCCGACGAAACAAAAACCGCCGTGAAATAGGAACAAATGGTTTATTTTTGTTGACGGTCTCTGAACCGTCGAGATATATTGATTTTGGCAGCGATTATGCTTAAACCGCCGCCCTTGTTGCTTGGACAAGCGAGGACTCCATACCTTGTATATCTTGCAGCTTAATATCGACGTTTATAATATAGACCGCCGCCATTGACAGTGAGAATATTTAAATTAACTACGCTTTATCATATCTGTCGCGAAAGATAATTTTAGTGGTATCTATGCCGACGGTTCGTCCTCACAGTCATCAAAACTCATTTACGTTTTCTTTTTCTTTTTTAGTTTACATATATTGAAAAGTTCACTTTATAAGCTTTTTTTTTTCATATAGCGGCTGAAAGAAGAAGAACCTTGAAGCAACAATTATCTGAGGAAGAAAAAAGCATCTTCAAAAAAATCGAGGTCAGTAAGAAGTTAGTTTTGCTAATTATAATTAGTGTCTTTGTTTTATAGCTTTTTCATACATGAATTTCCTGCGTAGGCTATGTGTTTGATAAAATGCCAACATGATATTTGTTAGATAATACATTATAGTTTCCTTGTTATCTCATACTCTGCCATATAGCAAAGCATTTGAACATAGCTGAAAATTAAGTGTCATATCAGCTATAATAGATCATTGGTTGTACACAACTATGTTGTATCTTTTATCATGAACAACTTTATTCAGAAAATATATCTTATGAAAAACGGCGATGAGTTTAGCTACAGCCATGATATCTGCAATATTTCCTAAACATATAGTTTTTTCATTCCCTAAGATGAGTTTAGCTACGAGTTACTTATCTTTTATCCACAAAAAAAATATCTTATTATCATGCTTAATCTACAATAATCAATTAAAACAAAAGACTTATGAGCATATCATTAGCAAACTGACTGAGCTTGTTTGTCTTGGTGTGAAAGAATAGAACATTAGTATTCCAACCTTGAAAAGTGAATAGTATGTGCAGATGCACATATAAAGCAGAGGAACAAAAGCAAACACCTACAAAAAAGAGAGAGACTCAATAAAGATCACAGTATAAGGAAATATGTAAAGATCAAGCTTGGTGCATATATATGTAGCAAACCATTTCAACAAAGCCGAAAGTTAAATAATTGGAAAACAACTTTGGGTATTTTGAATACTATTGAATTTTCAATTATTCCTCATAGCTTTAATTTCAATATGTACTGTTTATGAAATCCAAAAGGAATATATGTAACATGACATGAAGATGGTAGATCATCCATCATAGGAATTTTAGGTCAAGGAAATAAGTTGAACTAAAAAATTAGTGAAGGAAGATGGAAATAACAAAATTGCAGAATTTTTTTAACCCAACTTCACATAAAAAGCTGTACCAATTGGGAAAGATTTATTTGATGACTCATATATGGTTAGAAAGATGTAGGAGTCTAGTTTTCAATTCTTCAAACGGTGTATTAATTGGAAGTTTTTACAAGAAGTTATGAGTATTTTAGTAAAGTATGTCTGAGCTGTCTATAAAGTGACGAAGTTGAGTTTTCAGCTTTATTTTGCTACCAATAGATATAATTTAATTCTTTTCTATATGACGAAAAACTACCCCTAGAAATTCTTAGCATCTATAATTGCTTATGGTTTAGGGAAGGAGAGATGATTTCAACAAACACAAAGTTTTTGGCTTTTGCAAATTTTTTGTTCTACCCCTCATGTCAACCTTACGAGTTTAATCTGTTCTCATTGAATCTTCTAATTTCCAAATGCACAGTTTATAAAATCCAAAAAGGGTGTATAACATGACATGATGATGCCATAGCATCCACCATAGGAATGTTATCTCACTAAAATAAGTTCAACTCCAAAATTAATGAAGGAAGATTGAAAGATAAAAAAATTTGCAAAATCTGTTTTTTTATCCAACTTCACATAAAAAACTGTAGCAATTGGGAAGGATATAGCTGATGAGTCATATATGGTTACAAAGGCCTATGAGTCTAGTTTCTAATACTTCAAACCGTATATCAATTGGAGTTTCTTAGAAGAAGTTATGAGTATTTTAGAAAAGTGTGTTTGAGCTGTCTATAAAGTGATGAACTCGAATTTTGAGCTTTATTTTGCTACCAATAGATATAATTTAATTCTTTTTTATATGACGGAAACTACTCATATGGTCTTAGCATCTATAATTGGTTTTGGTTTAAGGGGGATGCCATCAACACACATAAAGTTTATGGCTTTAGCAAATTTATTGCTCTACCCTCATGTCAACGCTGCAAACCTTTTATCTGTTCTCATTGAATCTACTTGGTGTAGGAATTTTATGATACAATGGACAAAACTTGGATTCAAAAACCCAGGAACTCTATTGAATATAGAGAAGGGGTTATAAAGTTTATTAATTTTGCTTTTGAGAAAGTGTCACGTGATGGGACTATATTGTGCCCTTGTAAGGATTGTGTTAATTGTGTTCGGAAGACACGTGATGATGTCATAGAACAGTTGATGTTTAGAGGTATTTTGACCGGGTATACTAAATGGCTTTATCATGGAGAGTCAATTACTTCTAGAGTTGAAACACCTGTCATTATTCAACAACTACTAGTTAACATGCCTTCTGATATGCACCATTTACTGCATGATGCATTTGGGATTCATAACTTTGACATGTTGTTATCTAATCAAAATTCTGATGAACATCACATGAATGATGAGGAAATGTTACATGATGATACATATGTTGCTGATCATAATGAAGAACCTTCTGAATTTTACAAATACCTTGAAGATGCCAATCAAAGCCTTTATCCTGGATGTGATGGTTTCTCAATATTGTCTTTTATTGTGAAACTTTTGCAAATAAAACGCAGAAACAAGTGGTCTGACAATTCTATGGATAAGCTTTAACAGTTACTAAAAGCAGCATTTCCACATGCAAAAATACCTTCTTCATTCAAAGAAACAAAGAAGGTGATCAATGCGTTGGGATTAAGCTATGAAAAAATTCATGTTTGTCCTAATAACTGCATATTGTACTGGGGTGAAAGGGCCAATGAAGATTCTTGCAATGTCTGCAATGCTTCTCGGTGGAAATTAAATGGGGATGTAGACACTCAGCAAGGTCATCGTAGTACGAGGAATAAGAATAAGGTACCTGCCAAAGTGTTGCGTTACTTTCCGTTAAAACCAAGGCTTCAAAGGTTATACATGTCATCCATAACATCCTCTTCTATGAGATGGCATAATGAAGGGTGTCAAAAAGATGGAATACTAAGGCATCCAGCAGATTCATTAGCATGGAGATCATTTGACAAGCGTTATCCACATTTTGCAGCTGATCCTCATAATGTAAGGCTTGGTTTAGCATCTGATGGTTTCAATCCATTTGGAATAATGAGTAATACATACAGTATTTGGCCAGTTATTTTGATGCCATATAATTTACCACCATGGATGTGCATGAGACAAGAATCTTTTATTTTGTCTATGATAATTCCAGGTGAAAAAGGGCCAGGAAATAATATAGATGTATTTTTACAACCACTAATAGCAGAATTGCTTGAATTGTGGGAAGGAGTTGAGACATATGATGCATCTTCTAAACAAACTTTTCGGATGCGGGCTGCACTAATGTGGACAATCAATGATTTTCCTGCTTATGCTTATTTATCTGGGTGGAGCACTAAAGGGAAAACTGCTTGCCCATGTTGTGCTGATAATACTGATTCGAGATGGTTACGTAATGGGAAGAAACATTGCTACTTAGGGCATCGCCGGTGGCTAAGTCTATCACACAATTTTCGGTCATAAAAGCACCATTTTGATGGTACTGTGGAAACAAGACCGCCACCCATGCCAATGTCTGGAGGTGATGCATTAAGACAATTAGAAGGAGTTAATTTTTTATATGAGGATCAACTCAATCAGAATAATGACAGAAGTTTGTGGAAAAAGAAAAGTATATTTTTTAAGTTGCCATATTTGGAGCACCATATATTACGTCACAATCTAGATGTGATGCATATAGAAAAAAATGTCTGCGAAAATGTGATTGGGACATTGCTAAACATAGGGAAAAAAAAGAAGGAAAATGAAAATTCACGAGAAGATATGGCATTGATGGATATAAGACCTCAGTTGCATCCTCAAATATCCTCAGATGGAAAAAGAATCATATCTCCTGCCTGTTACCACATGTCAAGAGTAGAAAAGGACGCATTTCTTAAAGTTCTAAAAGATGTTAAAGTTCCTGATGGCTATTGTTCAAATATTTCAAGAGGTGTTAATATAAAGGATCGAAAGCTCCAATCTTTAAAGAGTCATGATTATCACATCTTAATGCAAGGTCTTTTACCAATTGCATTACGTTCATGTATGAATGATAAAGTTACCAAAGTCATAACAGAATTAAGTGTCATATTTAAAGTCGTTTGCTCGAAAGCACTTAATGTTCAAGAACTCGAAGAAATGGAGTCTCGTGCAACATTAACACTATGTCATATGGAAATAATTTTTCCTCCATCTTTTTTCACTATAATGGTCCATCTTGTCATACATATTGTTGCTGAAGCAAAAGTTGCTGGTCCAGTACATTATAGGTGGTTGTATCCCATTGAGAGGTAATTGTTCATTTAGATAATATGATTTTTAATGATTCTAATTTTTTTTTAAAATTCTAATATGCCTTGATTGACACATTGATAGGTGTTTAAAGGAGTTCAAGCAATATGTCGGTAACAAGGCACAACCTGAAGGCTCGATTGCTGAAATATATGTTGCCAACGAGTGTTTAACATTTTGCTCTAGATATATTGATGGAACTGAGACGATATTTAATCGTCCACGTCGAAATCCTGATGTAATAAACCTTGAGGGAGATAAATATTTGTTTGGATGTGCAGGAAAAGTAGTTGGAGCCATTGAAGTAAAATTGGTTGATGAGAAAACATGGGTCCAAGCACACCGATACGTGCTATTTCAACATGAAGAAGTGACCAAATTTCGAGAGTAAGTTCAAAATTTCATACTTGCATATTGTTCAATTGTACCAATATTAGTTCATGTCCAGTTGAAAACTTCATTTCTTGCAAGTTGTTCTATTGTACCAAAATTAGTTCATTTATATGTCTCATGCAGAGAATTCAAAAGGATGATGAAAAGAAAACTTCGTCATAAAAGGCCAGCACCACATGTTCTTGATAAGTTAGTGAATGAGCAGTTTCACGACTGGTTTAAAAACCACGTGAGTATGAATATATTTCGTATCATGTAATTATCCATTCTTGTAGTGCTAATTGTTTATATGTAAAAATTAGGTTCCCACATTAGGAGAAGGGGATGTATCTAAGACTACAAGGCAGCTTGCTATAGGACCTAGTAAATATGTAAAAAGTTACAAAGGGATGATAATCAATGGCACTAGATTTTATACGAAAGAACGGAATGCGGGGAAAAAAACACAAAACACAGGAGTTATTGTCAGGTCACAAACAACAAGTTATGCATCAGTACGAGACCAACACCCTATTGATGGAGATGTAGATTTCTTCGGTGAGTTGACCGAAATAGTTGAACTTGATTATTATGGACATTTCAAGGTTGTATTATTTCGGTGTGATTGGGCTGATGTGACGAGAGGTGTAAAGAAAGATGAGTTCGGGTTTACATTGGTGAATTTCTCTCGTTTGGCACATACAGGGGAGCATAAGAGTGATGACCCATTCATTTTATCCTCTCAAGCTCAACAGGTGTTTTATGTGCAAGATCTGAAAAGTCCAGAGTGGTGTGTTGCCGTAAAAGTAACAGCAAGGGATGTGTTTGATGTTGGTGATGAGAATCTTTTCCAAGGATCACCTCATGATGTCACTCAACATGATCATGAGTTTGATGATTCTGAATGGGTTCGAACAGATATAACTGAAGATATTTACATGCAAGATCAAACCTCTTGAAGAGCAAGGTAAAATATTTATTTCTGGACTTTATGCTTTGCCTCATTGCATATATGACTAAATTTTTTGCGTCTTTCTTGTAAAAGATAAAGTTATATTTTGAAATATAGTTCTTGTCTTTTGCAGGAGGTATTATTAAGTGACAGTGAGGTGATTCGCATTGATCATCCGCTTCACAAAATAAGAGCACTTGTACCTGAGGATGATGAAGGGAATATCACCATAATTAAATTGTCAATAATTGGATGCAAGATTAAGACATAGTCCCATGCTTCAATAAAACTTACTTCCCTCTGTAGTTTGCCAAATTTGCTTTGTATTTATTCTTTCTTAATTATATGTACAACAAGGTTTTGATATTACTGTTGCAAGACTATATTAATTTGCAATTATATACTTCCATTTACATTAATTTCTATTATTAGGTGAAATTTACATTTCTTTTTCTTTTTTCAATTTTTGTAATTTGGGTTCGGTATATCACTAGTGTTTGAATTACATTGGTGTTTGACCTTTCAAGACATAAACTTGCATTTGTTAATTGTCTAGAGCATTTGTTAATTGCCTAGTACTATATAGAAGCTTATCACAGTGGAAAATTTTAGTTTATCATAAATTTCCTTTTGTTGATCTGTTATTTTTTTTTTCTGGGTCAATTTTGAGTTATGAATATTTTTCACTTGAAAATGTAGCTTTAAATGAATGTGAATATTTGACATATTAATTGCAGATGACCAATATGAATATTTGGCATCCTCCCCAATTCCAAGGGGTGAAAAGCTTACAGCCTTTCTAAAAATTTATAAAATTCAAATTATAACAATCATTTTTGTGTTTAACCTTTTACTAAAGAAAGAGAAAACTTCATACGGTTACAAAAGAAAAAGAAACAAAACTAGCAGTCTTGTTTTCCTTTTTCTTTAAAATGTTTCTCACCACATGTAATTTGCGTAAATAGTCCCTAATATTGACACATTTTTTTAATTAATCCTCATTATTCCAAATCATAATAAAGCCCTTTTTTTCAAACATGCAAATTAGTCTTTACCATTAAAATATTAATAGAAAATACAACAAATCACTTTTATTTCTCTCCTGAATCCAATCCATAGAATCATAAAGTAGATCTTAGTTTGTGAATTGTTACTAGGTATGGACTTATAAGGTGTAGGTGGAGTCCTAGAATGGTCTTGGATGTCCATTAAATAGAATATTGGTAAGGAAATTAGATTATATTCAATCGAATTATCAGACATTTTTGCGGTCGACATTGTTATTTATTTTCACTATATTCTCTTGATTTTTATAACTATAATCCGAACATAGTGTTAGATCATTTGCACATTAATTGAAATCAAGGGTGTTACTATAATGCAAAGCCTAAGATTCAAAGATTCAAGAGTAGCTTATGGTGGACGGCTATAGGGTTCGAATCTCATAGGGGTTGGGGGTTTAAAAAAAAAAACCTATAATTCACTTAAATGTTCAATTGTTTTTACAATGATATAATTGTATATATTCCACAATTTTTATTATATTTTGGTATGGGAGAGCTAATAGATTGTGACATGGTTGAGCCTTAAATATTTATTGCAATAAAAATAGTAGATAAAAAGTAATTTACCAACACCCCAAAGTTTTTTTTTTTCCCAAAAAAGTTTATCTAGTATCGATAAAAAAAAAAATTATCAACACTCTTATTATTATTTTTTCTATCATTAATCTTGTTATTTGAATCTTGGTCACCAATATTAAATTCCTGACTACGACTTTGAGTGCTACGTGATCAACTAGAGCTGATTGATACCACCTAATGTGATATTTTATCGATTAGGTCTCCCTTCAAAACAAGAAAAAAGAAAAACTTCATTCGTTAGTTTGGCCTTCAAGTAATGTTCTGATTAATTATAAAATAGTACTAAAAACCAGTCAACAGTAATCCCTCATACACATATTTGTCCAAAGAAAATTCCTAAAGCACTGCTCCGCGGCTACAACTATGTAATGTTGGTGTTGTTTTTGTAAAGAAAAAATTTAGAAAGAAATCAAATTATCACCAAAAAGAAGATACAGCTGAAAATTTCAAGATTTTGCCGCCTAACTTTTAGAGATGGAGTCATTTATGCAAAGCAAAAAATGTAAAAGAAATTCAAATTATCAAAAAAAAAGCTGAAATTTTCAAGTTCTTGCCACCTAAATTTTAGAGATTAAGTCATTGTTTATGCAAATCAAAAATATAAAAATAATTCAAATTATCACCCAAAAAAAAAAAGTGAACTTTTCAGGATTGGCGCCTAAATTTTAGAGTCCCTCCACAATTATCTTCAATTCCCAAAATTTCCTCACAAAAGAAAAGACGCATATATATCCCAGTAGAACACTTTAAATAATATCACCCCAACTTGCAAACCACGATCACGTTGACACAAATCCACAGCTCCCTTTACGGTTGTCTTCATCGACGGTAACGCCAAAGGGCCAACTTCTGGTATCTCTTCTTCAATCGCCTTATATTTTTATTTTCTCATAGTCAATCTTTGTTTTCTCCACTGCCTTTTGGATTTTGTGTGAATCTTTGGAAATAAAAAATAAAAAATTTCTCAGGTAAGTTTCTTATCCTATACATGAGATTCCCAACTATGTGTAGAGAATAGGATTTGGGTTAAAATTGCTGCATATTATTAACTATACATTAGGGATTTGAATCCCGATTGAGTGCGGATTTGGGTTATGTTGGTATTTGAATAATGGGTAAATGGGTAGTGTTTATTTTTAATAATAGTTGATGTATAAAATTAATAAGGCTTGAAACATAATTGGAAGGATTAAAGCTAAGTTGAGGAACTGGACAAAATAATAGATGAAGAATTGTAAGTTTGCACACTACATATATATATAGTGATCTATTTTGATGCATGCATCTATAGGGTTGCATTACATGATTACTTTTTGTGTTGAGTGTAAATTCGATCTTGCATTGAATGGATACATTGTGTATCTGGTTCAGGGAAGCATCAACTATAAATGTTATTCCCAATCTTTGTTTTTGTTTGCTTATCTTCGAGAGTAAGTCATAGATGATCATACATCATACCTTCACATAGAAAGGAAACATTGCTGTTGAATTGAAACTTCTTGCTTTAGTCTACAATTTTTTTTTTACCTTGTTTTCTGCAGCTCGCTAATCTTATTTTCTGCAGCTCGCTAATCTTATTTTTTGCAGCTCGTTAATCTTATTACTACTAGACATTAGTCTTGTGATAACTGTGACATTTAGTCCAGCCACCAATGAACACATGCTTCCTTGTATGCTTTGCAAATATGAAGTCCTTAGATTACACAAGCAAAATATAATATTGTTATTAAAAAGTTCCTACCACAGTTGAAAAAATATGGGAAGATCCAAGAGAGCTTTGTACGCCGTCTCAAAACGCAGCCTTCAGGATGAAATAGAATCTGCTGATGAAAGGTCCCAAAATGATGATGCTCCTAGAGACCCCATCTTGGAATCTGGTAACAATATTTATAATCACTAAATTTATTTGTATGCATCTTTTACAAGTTCTTAATTTATCTAATCTATTTCAGAATGTTCTCGAGCACGAAAAAAAAGAGGTCCAACAAAATGCATTGACATTCAGACATTACCAGATGACATGATAATTCCTATTGAGTGCAATGAGCACAACCAACCTGAATGTGAGGCATCAGCTAGTTTACAAAGCTATTTAGGTACTATAGCAAGGAATGAGGATCTTTGCCCTTTAACCTATGATGATTGGAGACATGTGCCTGATACATGCAAAGCTACCATGATAGAATTAGTTGAGGTTGGTCATTATTTATTTATTTATAATTAAACTAATTGTTTTTATGTGAGTTTTTAAAATTATTATCTCTTTATTTCAGACAAAATTTTCTTTTGATATTCCAAAAAGTGATATGGAAAGAATTGTTCTTCGATCGATTAATAAAAAATGGAAGGAATACAAAGGGGAACTTAAGTCAGAATACTTTTATGCAAATAAGTCGGAGGAGGAGAATGTTAGAAACAAGCCACATCAGGTGTCTCAAAATGCTTGGAAGTACTTGGTTCATTATTTCATGTCGCCTAAGGGGAAGGTAATAAAGGCATTTACATGTACGTTAATAATACATGCATACATATAGATTTATAAACTTTTTTGAATTTTTGGCTTTCGCTCTTTTGGAAAAATTGTAGAAACTTGAAGAAGCGGGAAAAAAAGCTCGTGGCTACCTAACAATATATCATACTACTGGAAGAATGGGTTATACTAGAAAGAAGCGTCGAATGGTACTTTATGACTCTCTTTTGTTGGTGGTATATGCTTAAAAAGACTTGATCTGTTTATATCTTAGACATTATCATGATATTTTAATTTTTTATACAGGAGAAAAAAAATGGTCTAGTTGGTCCTTTAGAGTTTTTTAAAGAATCACATACTCGAAAATTAGGCGGCATGGATAATGGCTCGTCAAATATTGTGGTACTTTATAAAGATTAGTATATACTTGTAAATTTTTTCAATTATTATGTCGCATTGCTCATTTAATAATTGATTATAATTTTGTTTATAGGTAGCTGTAAAGAAAAAAATTAGGGAAAAGATTGATGAATCAAATGGCTCTATATCAGAGAGTTTTGACTTGCAACAAGAAGCTTTTCTCGATGTTTTAGGTAAAGAACATCCGGGATGTGTTAAAGGTCTAGGATTGGGACCTACCCTATCTCAAGTTTATGGCTCCCGTAGAACACATACCACTAAAAACTCAGCTGAAGTTCACGAGTTAAAAAGAAACATTGAACAGATGAAGAATGAGATGATGGTAAAAGACAAAATGATTAAAGAAATGGAGGAGACAAATGGGAAGAATATGAAGATAATGGGAGAGGAGTTAAATCGTATGAAACGAATGTTTGACATTTATTTTTTGTCAAATCCTTCTCAGGTATATCATCTCTTACACATAATTAATTACTCATTTTATCAATTGTTTTCTAATATTTTCATATATTAATATGCACTTTAATATCATCTTTCTTACAGGCTTTTAATATTTCAAGTGTGCATCCTGAAGCTGATTCAAGTGAAGATGCTAGTCCTTCTTCAACTTAATATTATTAGTGATGATAATTGGGAATTTTTCATTTTGTATTTTCATTTATGAACGAATGTCTTTAGAATCTAAATGCTTTATTTCATAATGATTTTGAGATGCTTTGTGGGATGAATTGATTGGATTTATGATTTTGATTAATTTAAGTTTACTTGTTAATAATATTATGAATAGTTAAATGCATTTCAAATTTGGAAAAGAAATTTAATGTACGAACTTTTATGAAAATAATTTATTCAATAAAAATCTACAAATAAATAATATTGATGTTGGCTAGCTAGTATTAGCTTTTATGAAAAGATCTACGTCGACGGTTATGTAAGAGTGTCGTTTATGGACATTGATATATGCTGGTAGTTTCAAAGAGCGTCGACCATGAGAAATGATCTACGATGTCGATTCCAAAAAAGCGTCATGCATGGAAAAAATCTACGTCAACGGTTTCGCTAAATGTCGTGATTGGTGAATGATCTATGTCGACGGTTCTTGAAAAGTGTCGCCCATGAAAAATAATGTACGTCGACAGTTTTGAATTAGTGTCGACAATGAAAACTAATTTATGTCGACTGTTTAAGGAACTACCTCTATAAGTCCGATGAGCTACACTGACGGTTTTACAGAATCGTCGTCATAAGTCCATTGACATACAACGACGGTTTCCAAAAAGCGCCACAAAAGCAAGTACATTCCGACGCTTTTCTATCCGCCGACATAGCTCTAAGACGACGCCTTCCAAAACGACGCTTGGTCGGCGCTTTATAAAGTGCCGGTAATATCAATGGCGACACTTAAAACCGCCGTCAAAAAGCTTAAAAACCGCCGCCATTGACCCTTTTTTTTGTTGTGTGCTAAGATTAACAAATCCCCTATTTGTTTTACGTCAAGAAGGCGAAAGGCGAAGGCGCGCGTCTTAGCAAAGTGAGACACATTATATATTATGAAAAATAAGCTATATTTTAAAAGAATTATGTAAGATAGAAACTTTAATTTGATAATACTTTAACCAAAAAATATCTAAAAGATATATATATTCATCAAAAAGCATTACATTACAAACTTGGAGACAAACTTGCATGCGAAGGCTTCACCATAGGTAACTTTGCCACTGTGCTGAGGCGAGATGCAACAAGGCGCACCTTAGGCGCTGAGGGTACGCCTTAGTGCCTAGGTGTGCCTAGGGGCGCCTAGGCATTTCCTTTTAATACTTAGAGCTAACAGATCACATATCAACAACAGTTGAATAATAAATTGATCCCAACGACACCTTAGGGGTTCTGTAGTCCCTGGATGGAGCTTCAATTCCTGATAAATGCATAAAATGCAGAAGTTGAGTTAACTTTAACAGCATAGGCAATCTAAACCCAATGGATTCAATCCAAAGGGTGTTCTCTTGTTGTTAAACTCAAATCAGATCTGAGCAGAATAATTGTACACACTTCAAATTATTCAAGTAAGTGGAAGGTTACAACTCAAAAAGCATCTTTTTAACAGCAATTTTCGTGTTAGTCATCAAAAAAGCATCAACAATTTTACTCTAGCTGTACCCAAGTACTCATTTAGCATCTTTAAATAGCAATATAGTTAAGAGAAAGAGACGGGAGTGGGTTAAAAAACAAAAGAGAATTTCAAGCTACAATAATCACCACATAGACTAAGCATAATTCTATTAAGAGGACGAGGCACTTAAAGAAGTCGATGGAATAGCTTATTTACCATCAAAATTCGCAGGTAATTACCAAAATACCAAACTACCAGACCCTAGCAGCCACAATTTTATTACACAGCATTACACATACACATACACATATATTTATACAAACTTATTTATTTCTCTCTCAATTGTATATTGGAAAATTTTCAGAAGACACAATATAATGTTGAAAAAGATTGTTGATTCAAACAGAGAACAAATTTAACTCACCATAGTAAGGTAACACAAATTCATGTGGCTTGTCGCTTTCCAAATTCTTTGTATAATATGCACATCCCAATTCCAACTTGTCTCCATCATCATCATTGTCGTTATCATCATTATAGTCATCATCATCATCATAGTTGTCACCATCATAATCATCATCATCCTCAGTCTATTTAGCTTCATTGTTATTCTCTGCTTCAATATAATTAGCTTACAGGAAAGATTAGCCCATATGAACATCCATGCAATTTGCAACCAAAAACTGAAAATTAGTAAATGAAAGATATAATTAGATCTGCTGAATATGAAGATATAAACATTTGGGGCTGTTGGAGATGGGGGTTTCGAATCATGAGAGGAAAAAAAAAAAAAGAACAATTGAAGCATAGAAAAAGAAAGAAGGAGAAAGAAATAGAGAACTGATTGAAGTTAAGTTAAGCTAGGTGGAAGAGGAACATAACATTTGAGCACTTGCCTGAGAAGAAGTGCAACATCGTTTGAAAGTTTTATGTTTCTTTTGTAGTTGTAAATCAAAGCAGCAAGTCTATACCGCCATTTTCATTTCTATTTTCTGGTGAGGATCATAACCTATTAGTTTAAAGTCAGAAGCAGTAAAAGAATCTATGTCCTTTTGAGAAATGATCTTCAAAATCTGCATAATGAAAAGTTGAAACAAGTCAAATACAAAAATGAAATGTATATATAAGGAGAGAAGCTCGGGGTGTGGTGGTGGTGGGGTGCGCTGGGTTCGGTGCGGAAACTTCCCACTATGCTATAAGTGGATATGGCCTTGTAGGCAACAAAAATCTCCCTTCATTCAAGGTAGGCTCCTGCATGCCCTTGAGCAATGTCTTTCCTCACATGAGTACAATAAACATGAGTATCGCCAATAACATGTATAAAGTCACCCGGCACAAGATCTACACAAAGAAATTACAAAGTGAAAAACTGATTGGGAATTAACACTAATAATAATACATGTCCCATTTGTCAAGAATAAAGCAAAGCAAATAATTGACAACTACAACCTTTAACTACCCATACACCTACACGGCGGTAATATAAATACATACATACTTCACCGTTTTTTATTATCACTCACTGCTGCCACTTAAACACCAAGGTTCATATGACATTCAATAAGTATGTAGCCCAATCATTTCCTAAACCCAAATCATGCTCATTCAATTACATGCGTACATGAACAAAAATGTAGAACTTACACAATTCTCAATTACATATAGACACAACTACATGGCAAAACATATAAACACAGAAAAGCACCATAGTTCATTATTATCCCCTGCTACTACTCAGCCACATGGCTATTATAATCTTCAATTCATGGAATTCAAAGTTCATATGCTATTCAGTAAGTGTACAGGTCAATGGCTTCTTAAACCCCAAATCATATTCATAAAATTATAAGTATATGTACATAAAAAAATTTAGAAATTACATAATTTAATTAAACCCACATACCTGCCAGGGTTTCAAAGATACAAAGGCGTCAACTATTCCAAGTTTAGAGGTGATTTTTGCTAAAATTTGCAGTTGGGTTTGCTGTTAAAATATTAAACTAAAATACAAAAGAAGCAGCATAGTCTAGAATCACAGACTCAGCAAGATCATCGAGCGTGCACAAGACGGATAAAAATCTTTAATTATGGATGGATACTGTATGTTGTGACGAGACGCAGTGTGCAGAGATTTGGATTCAGAAGTTATTCTGTATGAGTGTGTGTATGTAGAGAGAGAAATAAAGAGATAGAGCTGAACAGAGAGGAAAATTCTGGAGAAACTTTTGAGGCCGATCATGTTTTCGATATTTACTTGAAAACGTACTTAAATGAAAAAAATCCAATCAAACAACTATGAACTATTACAAAGAATAAGTTTATGTATATAATTCAATCAAACAACTAAGAACTATAACATTTAATGCAACAAAACATTTAAATTCTGAAAAAAGAAAAAAGAAACAATTTATTGAAGGCTAACCTTTTAGTTTTGAGCCTTAATATATTTCTTCACACCAGGCACTAACCTGTGTTTAGAAAACAAATAACGAACAAAATAAGTATCCATAACACATCATATATTAATTAAAACCTATACATTCCCTGAAGTCGGAATTATCGAAAAGGGCTCTTAAAACTTAATCTTTTCGAGGTTATAAACTAATCCAAAAATGAAAGAACTATCAAAAGCATCAAACCCCAAATCAAAACCTGATTGCTTCTTTCGATATCTACTTGCAATGCTAATAAACCCATTAATTTAATATTTAGTAAAGAAACACATAAAGACTAACAAATTGTGAGCTGTCAAAGACAACTAATGAGGTAAAGTCACATTTGGTGGTTTTACATATTGGTGAGTCAAAAGAAACAACAAAAGAAGAAATAAAATAAAATAAAAGCAATGTAAAAAGAAAGAAAAGTTTGTGCAGCAAACTTTGTTAGGCGCATGCAATTGAAAATTGGTTCCACACTGCGCAAGGAAGACTTTGCACGTTGGCTTTACAGGAGAATGAGCCTATAACTATGTGGTTCATTCTTCTAGTTTTTGCATTACTAAGCATAGCAAATCAGAGAGAAAAATTATAAGTTTTCTCCTGAGTATTTTCTCTTCCTCTTTTATTGTTCTATATTTGTGAGTGAGAGTTAGTTTCTCCTATTATTTGAGAGAGTGATATTTTTTTTCTCTTTATATTAGCGAGAAGGTTATTGTAAAATATTCCACATCATAGTGAAATCCTCCATTATTTGCCCGTAATTTTTTCCTCGATTTGTTTGAGGGTTTTCCATGTAAATCTTTTGTCTCTACTTTCTCTATTCTCATTCATATTTTAATTGCGTGATACTGTTTATCCCCGACCATTCCGTTGCGCCGATACCCAACAGTAGTATCAAAGCACTGGTTACAAGTCACTAGTATACATATGGGGTTACTGTTCACGGTTACTATTCACGCATACGGTATAGTATTATTCACCTATACGGTATTGATATTATTCCCGTATACAGTTTTGATACTATTCATGTATACGGTACTATTCACGTAAATAGTACTATTCACAGTGAAATAGTGGGAGCCAATTCAAGTTACGACGCAGATCATTGTTAATACTATGATGACAAAATTTGAAATCGAGAAGTTCAACAGGAGAAATTTTTTCCTATGGAAATTGAAGATGAAGGCAATCTTAAGAAAGGAGAATTGCTTGGCAGCAATTAGAGACAGACCAGTGGAGGTAACGGACGACAAGTGAAAAGAGATGGATGACAACACTATGGCTAATCTACACTTGGCATTGGCAGATTCGGTATTGTCAAGCGTTGAGGAAAAGAAGTCAGCGAAAGAAATTTGAGATGCGCTGACCAAACTATATGAGGTCAAGTCACTTCACAACAGGATTTTCTTGAAGAGGAGACTTTACACCCTTCGGATAAGTGAGTTCACATCGGTGACAGATCACATCAATACCTTAAATACGTTATTCTCTCAATTGACTACAATTGGGCATAAAATAGCGGAGCTTGAACGTGCAGAAATTCTACTTCAAAGTATACCTGATTCGTATGATCAACTCATTATTAGTTAACTAACAATGTTCTTTCAGATTTTGTTATTTTTGATAATGTTGCAGCCGCTGTTCTTGTCACGCCCCGACCCGACCCCGCAAAAGGCCAAGCCCGGACCCGACACACGGACGGAGTCTCCTCTGTACCGCGGACGATCCGAAAATCCTAAAATCAACATA
The DNA here is from genome assembly GCA_037974665.1 of Ehretia macrophylla. Lineage (NCBI taxonomy): Eukaryota > Viridiplantae > Streptophyta > Magnoliopsida > Boraginales > Ehretiaceae > Ehretia > Ehretia macrophylla. Next base: position 56,292,932 of record CM075771.1, on the reverse strand, counting down.
ATACTTGCGAAAGCCATAAAATAATTAAACAAGCCAACTTTCTTTGAAACATACATTTCTTATTAACCAACTTTGCAACCCAAAAATGATATGCATACTACACAAGTATTTATACCACTAATCAATTCCATTAGCATGCATTTCCTTACTAGTCACAAGAGTATAAGTTTACAACTTTACATTCTTTCAACTTATACAATATAAGACCGTAGAGGCCTCAAACTAGAAAATACATACAAGGCTACAAGCCTCAAAATTAAGCGACATCCAAGCAATATACATTACAAGCAAGGCTCGCACAAAATCTGGTAACCAACCACCAGCAAAGCAAAGAAGTGCTATCACGGGAACACCTCCACCTGTTCCTCCTCCTCAATTACCTCAAGAGGGTCTGCTTCAACTACTCCTGTAAAAACATAGTATAGAGAGGAATGAGCAAAAACTATTGCTCAGCGAGGGCAATTGGTCTCAAGGACGAAGATGAGAGGAGTATGCAATGCAATTAGTCAAACAATGCATACAATTATCATTTAAAGATACAAACAAGTCAATATTATAACAAGGCAAGCATTAAAGACTATAAACATTCATTCAAAGGATACGGTACTCTTTTCACGAGCAACTTTCAAACACGAATTCGATGACGACGCGCTGGCCCAAACCACCTTATAATACCAGTTTGGAATACCGCGGAAGTATCCATCAACCTATGACCCAAAACTCCCTGAGAGGCAACCCAAGCAAGAAAAGGGAATAGTAGCGGAGCTAGAGCAACCAACACTGGCAACCCGAGGCTACCCAGAGAGGCCCATCACTCACGCGCGAGATACTATGCAATGCAAGACTTGATACAAGGCGATAACAAACGATAAAGCCACACGTGGGAGAATAACAAAGTAGGTCAATAGCAACAGTTGATATGCATTTCAATCCAAATCAATTCAAACAAGTATTTCAAGCAACCCTAAGCATTCTATAGGCATAAAATCAAGAAAACAAGAAAAAACACAAATCGGCCCCAACTATCAAAACCCTACCATTTCCAAACGAGCCACGAGTTCTGAAAACCGACTTCGCCAATCCTCCTAGGTCACCATAAGGCACGTCTAAAGACACCGAAACCCTACTTAACCCTAGAAACCACGCAAGTCCCCATTTCCCCCTTTGCTCGTTTGAACTACAACTATATCAACCAAACACCCAACCAATGCCATAATCGCACCAAAAGTGCTTCCATGACCTCCCGAAACAATGCCAACACGCAAAACGAGAAAAACGCCAAACTCGACCTAAATGACCCCAACTTTCAACAAGGCTTAATTCCCGTTTTTTCCATTACGCAACCCAAACAAACCATGCATTTAGGCATTCTAACACACCTAGCACAATTCTACATCAACGGACAGCATAACGGAACAACTTCATCGTTCCAAGGGTTTACTATTCATAAAACACTATTCAATTGACAATTTAATTTGCAATCACAACATTTAACCGCAGAAAATGTTAAAAAGCTATAAATAAACGTTCTACAATTGCCAAGGAACATTCTAGATGCATCAAAAACGCCTTAAACAACAATCTACGGATAAAATCTAAAAATTGCAAAGTTGACATACACATCAATTAAATGCGCAAATAACATGCTTCCCTCACCTCAGGTACTCCTAGTCGCTAGGAAAACAACGCTAGTTGCCTCGAAAATCACCCCGTACGAGCTCTCGCAAAGAATTATCGATTGGAAGTTGAAAGGTTTTTTTTTCCTTGGAAGCTCACGGCCTGCACACTGTATTTTCAGATTCTATTTTTTTTTTTTTGCTTTGTTTTAGCTTATTAAAAGGTTGGCTTGGTCAAATGGTCAAAGGCCTTGGTCAAACAACTTGAAACTTGGTCAAAAGGCCTTATTTTGTGCATTTTAAAGCCATTCTAACTAGAGAAAAATTAATTAAAGCTTGCAACATTTAAAATATAAAATTTAAGTCATCTAAATACTAGTTTCACTATTTGCTGAGGACTAGAAACCGTTATCTAGCTATCGCTCCCTAAATGCAATGCACGTTGCGACGGCAAGAAAGTAACAATTAATTCTCAAAGAATTTAAAGAAATACAATTTTCAAAATAATAAACAAGGAATTTCACATTCCGGGCTCGGGTATTACAGTTCTGGAAGAGGAATCTAGGCGCAAAAGTAAGGAAGACATAATCGAAAGTTCACAACAAGCAGAAGCATTATCAATGGTGAGAGGTAGATCAACAGAACGTAGCTCTAGTGGGAGCAACAACTATGGTAGATCAAAATCAAGGAGTATAAATAATATCAAATGCTACAATTGTGGCAAGAAAGGGCACTTCAAGAAGGATTGTCGGAGCAACAAAAAAAATCCCGAGATGACAAATTCTCAGGGATGTGTGGCGACTGCACCAGATGATGGAGATATTTTATACAACGAAGCAACAACTGTATCAAAAGGAAGAAAACAGCTCACTGATGCTTGGATAATGGATTCGAGAGCAACATAGCATATGACCTCTCGTAAAGAATGGTTCCACACCTATGAACCTGTCTTTGGAGGATCTGTGTACATGGGTAATGATCATGCCTTGGAGATTGCTGGCATTGGTACCGTCAAAATTAAAATATATGATGATACCATTTGCACCATTCAAGGGGTACGACACGTGAAGGGTTTGAAGAAGAACCTATTGTCCATTGGACAATTGGATGACCTTGGCTGCAAGACCTATATCGAGGGTGGGATCATGAAGGTCGTCAAAAGAGCACTTGTGGTGATCAAGGTAGAAAAGATTGGGGTAAATCTATACATGCTTTTGGGAGATATGTTGCAGGAGGCAGATGTATCAGTTGCATCAGCCGGTCAAGAAGAATCAACTATAATGTGGCATCGCAGATTAGCCCACATGACAGAAAGAGGCTTGAAGATTCTCGCTGAACGTAATCTTCTACTCGGGCTCAAGATGGTAAACTTACCTTTCTGTGAGCACTGTGTTACCAGTAAGCAGCATAGATTAAAATTTGGGAGATCTATTACTAGAAGCAAACACATTCTAGACTTGATCCATTCAGATGTTTGGGAATCACCGGTTTTGTCCCTAGGAGGAGCCAAATACTTTGTATCATTTATTGATGATTACTCCAGCAGACTGTGGGTGTATCCAATCAAGAACAAGTCAGATGTGTTTCCAATATTCAAAACATTCAAAGCGCTGGTGGAACTTGAATCCGGGAAAAGGATCAAGTGTTTGAGGAGCGACAATGGAGGAGAATACACTAATGGGAATATCCTGGCATTTTGCAAGCAAGAGGGTATTCAGAGGCAATTTACTGTTGCACATACATCTCAGCAAAATGGTGTAGCAAAGCGGATGAACAAAACTCTTCTTGAAAGAATGAAAGCTATGTTGGAAACTGCAGGTCTAGCCAAATCATTTTGGGCAGAAGCAACTAGAACTGCCTGTTACGTGATAAACCGGTCACCGTCAACTGCAATTGGGTTGAAGACACCAATGGAAATGTAGACCGGAAAACCCCCAGATTATTCTACTTTGCATGTATTTGGGTATCTGACATATGTGATGTATGGTTTCCAAGAAAGAACAAAGCTAGATCCAAAATCCAGGAGATGTGTATTCTTGGGAAATGTTGATGGTGTTAAGGGGTATCGCTTGTGGGATTCCACTGCCCACAAGGTTGTCATCAGTAGAGATGTGATATTTGCAGAAGATAAACTACAAAGTAAAGACGACATCAACACTTTAAAGGAGACTACTACAATACAAATTGAAGATAATTTAGAACAAGAAGATGCTTCTTCTGAAGCTGAACTGGAGCACGAGGAACAAGAACCAGATGATGCTGAGGTTACAGAAGTCCGACGTTCATTGCGTCAGACAACAAGACCAACTTGGCATTCAGATTTTGTCATGGTGAGCAATGGTACATATTGTCTTTTAACGGAGGATGGAGAGCCATCTACCTTTCACGAGGCTATAAAAAGCCCCGATGTTGCCTTGTGGATGATAGCAATGCAGGAAGAAATTGAAGCTCTACATAGAAACAAGACGTAGGAGCTTGTTCCACTACCACCTGGACGGAAAGCCATTGGTAACAAATGGGTTTACAAGATCAAACGAGATGGTAATGACCAAGTGGAGTGATATCGTGCAAGACTAATGGTGAAAGGATATGCTCAGAAAGAAGGAATTGACTTCAACGAGATATTTTCTCCTGTAGTAAGACTTACAACTATCAGAGTAGTCTTGGCCATGTGTGCTGTGTTAAACTTAGATCTAGAACAGTTAGATGTAAAGACGACTTTTCTTCATGGTGAGCTTGAAGAAGAGATTTACATGCTTCAACCATAAGGTTTTGTTGAGAAAGGAAAAGAAAACTTGGTTTGCAGGTTGACCAAATCTTTGTACGGTTTAAAGCAGGCACCAAGGTGTTGGTACAAGAGATTTGATTCCTTCGTGATTAGCCTCAGGTACAACAAACTCAATTCAGACCAATGTACGAACTACAAGAGGTTTGGTGATGATGATTTTATCATTCTGCTGTTGTACATAGACGACATGCTGGTAGCAGGTCCCAACAAAGATCGAGTCCAAGAACTGAAGGCATAGTTGGCTGGGGAGTTTGATATGAAGGATTTGGGACCAATAAACAAGATTTTAGGGATGCAAATTCATAGAGACAGAAAAGGCAGGAAGTTATAGATTTCCCAGAATAATTACTTGAAAAAAATCTTGTGGCGCTTCAATATACAAGATTGTAAGGAAATCTCGACCCCGCTTCCTGTCAATTGCAAATTATCCTCAAGTATGTGCCCTAGCACTGAAGCGGAAAGGATAGAAATGTCTCAAGTACCGTATGCATCAGCATTAGGAAGTCTCATGTTCGCTATGATATGCACGAGACCAGATATTGCTCAAGCAATTGGTGCGGTTAGTCGGTTCATGGCGAATCCTGGTAGAGAGCATTGGAATATTGTTAAGAGGATCCTAAGATACATCAAAGGGACCTCGGATGTTGCATTATGTTTTGAAGGATCAGAATTTACTGTCAAGGGTTTTGTTGATTCGGATTTTGCAGGTGATGCAGATAAACGGAAGTCCACTACAGGCTATGTGTTTACAGTTGCAGGCGGTGTGGTAAGTTGGATATCTAAATTACAGACTGTTGTGGCCCTATCTACAACAGAGGCTGAATACCTGGCAGCTACACAAGCCTATAAAGAAGCAATCTAGATTAAACGGTTAATGGAGGAACCCGAGCACAAACAAGAGAAAATTCCCTTATTTTGTGACAGTCAGAGTGCCTTGCACATTGCAAGGAATCCAGCATTTCATTCCAGGACGAAACACATAGGTGTTCAATTTCACTTTGTTCAAGAAGTAGTGGAGGAAGGGAGTATGGATATGCAGAAAATTCACACCAACGAGAATTTAGCAGATGTCATGACAAAGCCAATCAACGTTGACAAGTTTGTTTGGAATAGATTCTCCTTTGGCCTAGCAAAGACGTAAACAGCATGGAATTGGCAAGTATGGAGAGATTTAAAGATCATCCAATATGACTTTAAGTGGGAGAATGTGAGTTGTCAAAGACAATTAAAGTCACATTTGGTGGCTTTACATTTTGGTGAGTCAAAAGAAGACAACAAAAGAAGAAATAAAATAACACAAAAGCAATATAAAAAGAAAGAAAAGTTTGTCTAGCAAACTTTGTTAGGCGCATGCAATTGCAAATTGGTTCCACACTGCGCAAGAAAGACTTTGCATGTTGGCTTTGCAGAAGAATGAGCCTATAAATATGTGGTTCATTCTTCTAGTTTTTTGCATCACCAAGCATAGCAAATCAGAGAGAAAAAATTATAAGTTTTCTCCTGAGTATTTTCTTTTCCTCTTTTGTTGTTCTATATTTGTGAGTGAGAGTTAGTTTCTTCTATTATTTGAGAGAGTGATATTGTTCTCTCCTTATATTAGCGAGAAGGCTATTGTAAAATATTCCACATCATAGTGAAATCCTCCATTATTTGTCCGTGATTTTTCCCTCGATTTGTTTGAGGATTTTTCACGTAAATCTTGTCTCTACTTTCTCTATTCTCATTCATATTTTAGCTGCGTGATACTGCTTATCCCCGATCATTCCGCTGCGCCGATACCCAACACAAATAACATTGTAGGGATCAATTCTTCAAAGAAACGTTCTGCATACTGTGCTGGCCGGGTATGCCTTGCAGTTTTTGTACTACTAACAAGTTACTGCTAACAGGAATTTGCATGGAAAAGCAATAAAGCCATGACAATCTTTGGAGGATTGCTGGAGAGGAAAGAGTTGATAGCTTATGAAAGGAAAGACACCTCTTTAGTACATTTCTGGACGAGTGAATATTAACATAATTGCTCCAATCACTTTGCATTCAGTGCAAGTGTACAGAAAGATGAATATGTATATATTTTTTTATAAATGCATTACACCCCCTTGGTGTTTTAATGATTTTAATTTTTGCAATTAAGGAATATTGCCAAACGACTTTAACTTTACAAGGTTTAGCTAGAAGCCAGAGTGGACAACTTGAATTTATTAAAAGCAAGATTTCACATTTCCAATATATAATTTGTTCATAAATCTCAAGAGACAATAACATAAGATGGAATTTTAAAAATCTCTTGATAGAATACACCAAACCTGTCTAGAAATTCTTCGCATGAAACTTTGTCCTAATTATTGTAAGAAAAAGAGAACTATCTAGGGGTGGTGAGGCAACACCCTATCCCGGAAGAAGGAAAGTGGGGTTTGGGGCTGGGAAGAAGAAACGGTCTCATTGAGAACACAAACCCTCCATCTGAATCCTACATATATCTTTTCAATAGACAAGAAACTCAAAGCAGCCAATTCACAGAGTGAATTTACGACATTCTAAAGAAAACCCTTCAAGACTATCTTAATCGACATGAGTAATCTTAATAAACAAACATGTAAACAATCACATTCACCACAATCACTTAACTGGCGTATAAACAAACACGTTTCACAAATTCAAGATCGAATTTTCGCTACTTACATTAAATTGAGTGTATATAATGTGATCCATTACCACTTAATGTTATCTGTGACCTTGTATTTAACCACACCTACTAAAAGAACTTGAATATTAAGGAATCAACTTAACTTTAATCTGCTACGTCTGTTCTTTAAGACAATAGAAGTGGCTTTGTCTTGGTGGCGTTAAGCAAAATACGTTGCCTCCCACATTAAGTCATAAGTATAACATTTTATATTTTTCATTTCTATGTTTTCCTCTGATTACATATCCATACTTTAGAACTCTAAAGGAAGCCAATTACTCCTATATTAGACCAACAACCCTCTCTATGGTCCCTAGAACACTATATAAACACAGAATGCATCACAAAAGACTATCAGCAAACCCACCACACACAATAAATCGATTTCAGAAATGATCAGTGCAAGTACACATTTGTGGCCTCGCCACAAACAAAGTCACTTACACCAACATAGCGGCTAACAATAATATTCTTGCAACGATCAAGAAAACTGACAGCATCCTGTAAGAGAAAATCAGAATAGGAAAATCACAGAAAATAACCTCTCATCTCTTCTCCTTCCAGAAAACTTATCACAATATTAAATGACATATACTACCAAGTGCAAAAATAATCATCAGACTGCACAATAAATGCACCAAGCAAATTTAAATTGTTAGAATCTGATTTTAATTATTTTATTGGCTATGTTTTAGCAAAAATATTGTGTGGATATTTTGTGTAGTTGTTTGACTATTATAGGTAATTGATTATGAAAACTCCACATTCAAATGAAGTTCAGATTCTGAGGAGTCCGAATGAAAGAATACTTCATGCCTTGAAGTATCTAAGTTCAAGTAGAGTTATGAAGTATGACGAGTTTCTACATCTTTGGATAAGGTGATAAGGTGATAAAGTTCAAGTTATCAAGAACTCTTGTGCTAAATTGGATTACCTTGAAGACTCTCTTGCTTGTACTCAACTTCCTTAGCAAATTCTTCAAATAGGCGTGATGATTCCCAGTTAAAAGAGAGAGGAGAAAGTGAGCAAAAAAGGTTGTAGCAGAATCGTGACAAGTTGTAGGCAGTCTGTATCTGGTCATGTTACAACATGTTGTGTAACAGAGTACTGATGTTTTAATTAGTGTTGCAACACAGTCTGTTTTGTGTCATATGTATTGACCAATCCATCTAGAGTTTCAAGACTCTTTTTATGTATTTTGTATTCATTCTTCGAGAGAAGAAAGTGTGTTCTCGGGAGAGAACTTTGTAAGTCGAGGGGAGCTCGCCAAACTAAAGAATCTACTAAGGGAGTCTTACACCTAGGCGACAAGGGTTAAGAGGAAGTCTTCAATTGCATAAGGTTCCATTGGTGTCTGTAATCTCTTGAAACTTAGTGGATTGGTTTGTTGGCCAAGGGATGGCCGCGTGGACGTAGACCAAGTTGGTTGAACCACGTTAAAATTTATGTGTCCTTACTTTTGTTGCAACAAATTGCACTTAGTTGATTTGTGTAATTATCAAATTAATTAAAAGGCCAGAAACTAACAAGTGGTATCAAGAGCAGGTTACTGAACTAACTAAGTTAGATCTTTGGGAAAGTTTTTTTCCTGGCTATTTTGCAGATATGGTCACATTTCGGGATGGAAGTTCAATTACCAAACCACTACTATTGGATGGATCAAACTACTCATATTGGAAGGCTCGAATGAGAACATTTATCAAATCAATTGATGAAAAAGCTTGGAGGGCAGTTGTCGTAGAATGGACTCATCCAACAATGAAGAATGATGAAGGAATTGATGTGCCGAAAAATGAGGATCAGTGGACCACAAATGAAGATCGTTTGGCTAACAATAATTCTAAGGCTTTAAATGCGATTTTCAATGCTGTAGATCTAAATCAATTTAAACTGATTTCAACTTGTGAAACTGCTAAAAATGCTTGGACTATTTTACAGACTGCATATGAAGGAACAACAATTGTCAAAGTGTCCAAGCTTCAAATTCTTGCAACAAGATTTGAGAAATTAAAGATGCAAGAGGATGAGACTATTGTTGATTTTAATGACAGGTTGTGTGACATTGCAAATGAGGCGTTTGCATTAGATGAAAAATACTCAGATTCAAAGCTTGTGAGAAAAGTCTTGCGGTCACTTCCTGATAGATTTGTCATCAAAGTTGCTACCATTGAAGAAGCAAAAGTTGTTGATGACATGAAGTTGGATGAACTAATGGGTTCACTCCAAACATTTGAGATGAAGTTCAAACAAAAAAGAAAAGAGAAAAACATTGCATTCCAAGTTGAAGTTCAAAGTAAAGATGATCAAAGCTTTTATTATGATGAAGATCCAGAAATCACTGAATCTTTAGCATTGCTCACGAAGAATTTCAACAAAGTGTTGAAAAATAGAAGAAGCAGAGAAGTGGATTTAGGCCAGCAACTTTTGAAAGGAAGTAGACTGTTACAACAAATCCTGAGATATTCAGAAGGCAAAATGGAAAATAGTTCGAGGAGAAAAAGAAAAATAAAGGCATTTAGTGCAGGGAGTGCGAAGGATTTGGTCATATACAGGTTGAATGTGCAAATACCTTGAAGAAAAAGAACAAGGCCATGAACACCACTTGGAGTGATGAAGATTCAGATGACTTTTCTGAAAATGACACAAGACACACCAGCAACTATATTGCATTCGCTGTTGCAACATGACAGAATAGCAGAAATACTATTTCAGCTAATGTCGTACCATCTGTTGCAACAACGTCCACAACAGAACATGTGTTATCAGATGACAACAACACAAATTCTGAAACAGCGAGTGATGATGATCTAGATGAAGAAGGAATCATGAAAGCATACAAGGAGATGTATGAAAAATAGTTGATTGTATGCAAAAAGAATCAGGAGCTTGAGGAAAAGATCAATGGATTGGAGGAACAAAAAGTTGATTTGACAAAATCAGTGAGAAACCACCAGATCCAAACAGCCGAGAGTTAACAAAAGATTGAAGAGTTGCAATTGGAGCTAAAACAAATTCAGCGAAATATGAAGATGTTGAATTCAGGTACTTTGAATCTTGATCATATGTTGTCAATTCAAAAGCCAAATGGAGATCATACTGGACTTGGGTTCCAAGAAGGTACTTCAACTGGAAAGACTATTTTTGTCAAAGAAACTAAGGAGCCGAAACTAGAACCTCCTTTTGCAACATCCCCTGTGACAAAGACAAAAATTTCAGAAGGAAAGCAAAGGAGATTTGTTCCAATCTGTCATTACTGCGGCATTCCTAGACACATCAAACCACGATGCTATAGGTATATTGATGATCTGAAAGATGTATGTTTGTCAATCCTTTCTTTTATGATAAGCCTAGGAAATCACCAAAAGTAAGGGTTGATTTGTCGCAACAGAACTTGAAACAGATCTAGGTAAAAAAATCTGACACTTTTGATGCATTCAAAAATTTGAGTTTAAGATTAAAAACAGAGAAAAGCCGCAACATAGGAAAGGTTGTTAGAATAAAAAATAATAATGGTAAGGAATTTGAGAACTTTGTATTTTCTGAATTTTGCACTGCACAATGAATATCACATGAGTTTTCAACACAAAAAAAAAATGGTGTAATTGAAACAAAAAAGATTGTTCTAGAATATGTTGCAACATAACATCAGCTAGTAAACATTTTTCACTAAGGCACTTGACTCTGTGAGATTTGAAGTTTTAAGAAAAGCTATTAGTATTTGTACCAATTATTGTTGGCATATGCATTGAAACATGAAAGTGATAAGTCTCAAGAGATGTGAAAGTTTAATAATTAAATCAACTTGAGATTTATTATTTGAACCATACTTCTTGTGCACACTATATTTTGATCTGATTGAGAAACTAATTTTAATGGTTTGCAAGTACAGAAGTTTAAACTTCGTAGTGACTTTGGATTTAAAGAGAAGTCTCTTTATCCATTCCTATACTCTATTCACTCATGAAACATAACAGAAAAAAGAGAGAAAAACAAAACAAACAAACAAAAGCGAAAAAAAGAGGTGGAAACTAAAAAAAGCTACCTAGACTAGATTGAAGGTTCTAGAGTAAAAGCTACCAAATCAATATTCATGTGAAAATTTTTGCAATGTGATTAGACGATTAGGTTGTTTGAACATGCTGTTTTAAATTCTAAATCTTGTAAAGCCTGATTCTGATGAATTTCAAGAAAGATCTTTATATAACTTTGACACACACATGGTTCAAGTTATAAATTCTTGTGTGATTTAAGTATTGAATAAATCTAATGTCTTGATGATGACATCCCAATCAATGTGGATTTTATGTGACATTCATTGTTTTATGTTTGATAAATAATTCATAAGTTTGAGTGGTTAAGTAGCTGATTGGTGAAGTAATGTTGCAACATGGACTGAAACAATCTTTTTCAACTAAACTTGTGCCGTAAGAGAAAAAAAAAAGGGAAAATAAGGTTTTCTTTGACGTCAAATCTGTTGGTTGACATGGCAGATATGTATTGGTAAGCTAAAAAGTTGTGACTATTCAAGAGAGTTTGAGTTCCAATAAACTTGTGGCATTGTTGCATGTTAATCTAAGACTCTAATCATTGAAAAATTCTTTCTTCTATAAAGTTTGCTCATTTAAGGTTCTTTTTCTCTCATAAGGATTTCTCTCTCATCTATTCGCTACTTACCACTTCATCTTCTTGAGAAAGTGCTAGGGCATTATTTTACAGGTTTCTTGAAAGCAGGCATTATATCCACTCGTTCACGAGTTTTCTCCCAAGTTTTTGCTGGGTTAGCATAAAGTAGATATTCAGGGGGAGCCTCGAGCTGAAGGGCATGTTGGAACAACTTCTGCACCTGCTTTTGATGTGTTGCTGCAACAAGTGCAGAAATATCAGAGTGATGTCTATGAGCTGTGCAACGATCAAGTCACTGTTAAAGTTAATCAGCAGAAGATCATGACTGATCTTGAGAAGTTGATGGAAGGACAACAGACCCTACTTGATTTCATCTCCAAATTCGCTGTTTGAATGTTCATTTGCTTGATGATTATTACTATGATACTTTACTGGTTTTGTTTTTGCTCTGATACTTTGCAATGTTTATATTCTACTACTTTGCCCTGGGTCCATATTTCTATTTGATGTTTTATGTTATGCTTCTATTGCTCTGATACTTTATTTTATTACTTTGGTTTCTTTTGTCAAAGGGGAGATGGATCCCACAAGACAATGGTTTGATTTTTGCTTTGCTAAATTTTGTGTTACACTATTTTTTTATGATTAAATTTGGCAGGATGATTTATAATTGTTTGGTTTATGTTTTGAGCTTTGCTTAATTATGAGGTACCTTGTTAAGGAGGAGATTGTTTACATTGCTTATTTTGATGTTAACCATTGCTTGTGAATTTTTGCCAAAACAAATCCAAAGGGGGAGATTGTTAGGATCTGATCTTAATTATTTTATTGGCTATGTTTTAGCAAAAATATTGTGTGGATACTTTGTGTAGTTATTTGACTATTGCAGGTAATTGATTATGAAGACTCCACATTCAAATGAAGTTCAGATTATGAAGAGTCCTAATGAAAGAAGACTTCATGCCTTGAAGTGTCTAAGTTCAAGTAGAGTTATGAAGTATGACGAGTTTCTATATTTTTGGGATAAGGTGATAAAGTTCAAGTTATCAAGAACTCTTGCGCTAAATTGGATTACCTTGAAGACTCTTTTGCTTGTACTCAACTTCCTCAGCAAATCCTTCAAATAGGCGTGACGATTCCCAGTTAAAAGTGAGAGGACATAGTGAGCAGAAAAGACAGTAGCATAATTGTGAGAAGTTGTAGGCAGTCTGTGTCTGGTCGTGTTGCAATATGCTGTGTAACAGAGTTCGCTGAATGTTTTAATTAGTGTTGCAACACAGTCTGTTTTGTGTCATATGTATTGACCAATCCATCTAGAGTTTCAAGACTCTTTTTTATGTATTTTTGTATTCATTTTTCAGGAGAAGAAGGTGTATTCTCGGGAGAGAACTTTGTAAGTCGAGGGGAGCTCGCCAAACTAGAAAATCTACTAAGGGAGTCTTATACCTAGGCAAGGGTTAAGATGGAGTTTTCAATTGCGTAAGTTTCCATTGGTGTCTGTAAACTCTTGAAACTTAGTGGATTGGTTTGTTGGCCAGGGAATAGCCGAGTGGACGTAGACCAAGTTGGTTGAACCAAGTTAAAATTTATGTGTTCTTACTTTTGTTGCAACAAATTTACTTTCTTGCAAATTTACTTAGTTGATTTTTTTAATTATCAAATTGATTAAAATGCCAGAAACTAACAAAAATGACATCAACAAAATTCACATCTCATTTCTATAATTTAGGAGATACACAAACACTTAAACTTGGTACTGAAACATGTATACTACACACATATATTTATACAAACTTATATATTTCTCCCTCAACTATATATTTGAAAATTTTCAGAAGACACAATATAATGTTGAAAAAGAAAGATGATAATAAAGATTGTTGATTCAAACAGAGAACAAATTTATAAGGGATCTTGTTTGATCCAAATACAGAGAGATCTAAACTTGTACTTCATATCTTTACACTGTTCTTATGAGAAGATGGTCCAAGACAAAACATATGCTGGAAAATTTATCAAACCTGTAGTCCCATTGCAGTTACTGCAGGATTGTCCAGATTATGATGTGCTACAAAGAGCTCTAGCACTAAGGAGTTCCAATAGTCCAAACAAACCTACAGATAAACAATAGCTATGAGAATAGTACCAACAACTTGTGTACTAAATGTTCTATGAACAACTTTGGTTTTGACACTACCTTAAAAGCCTGTGTGTCATCCACATATGAGATGTTAATAAGGTATTCAAGGCCCATTAACAAACTACTTATGTTCTCTTGTGTAGATTCCAGTACCCGGATATTAGCCTGCAGAGTCCATTAACTAAACATTTCAACCTAATATCACATACAATTCACAAATGATGCTATATAATGCCTAAAATTCAAACACATAATTGGCTGAAGCATTTTGGGTCTTAAGAATGCTATTTATTTACATGATTCCAGATGTTAAAATGCTCTTACCATTCGCTCCCTCATGTCATATCTATAAGCCAACGTTTCTCATGATAACAAAAGCATATTTGATTCTAGGAGTATACCAAAAAATTGATCCAGAATTCATGAAGAATTTTCATAAAGAACCAAGGCACACAGTTTCAGACATCAGGTAAAATCGATGTGATAAAATCTAACATTCTAACATAGATTATATAAAAAGACACCAATTCTTCAGGTATTTGAAATTCAGCAGTCTAAGAAGTAAAGGTTTTTCTTGTATAAAGGATTAAAAAAAAGATCAAATAATGGCATGAATCCCCTAGACAACTCTGGAACTAATATTCAATGACTCGGGAAGAAATTGTAGTCAGCACACACCACTTGAGGATTTACACTCCCTATCCAAAGCCTCTTTCCAAGCAGAGAGACAAACAGGTAACGTCTTTTCCTCGTACTACTTTTTTATTATGAAATATGTTATTAGTTAGATAATAATATCTTCCAATTAGAAGCGAGAAATGCATATTCTGTATGGAAAGGATTCATTGTGCTAATAACATGAGCAGAAAGATACTCACCTTGTAGAATGATGTAAAGAACAACACCAAATTCTGAATAAATTCCTGTACAAAATAGAGAAATAGACTAAGACTAAGTTTTTATATTGTAAATGCAAGCATCAACAAATTGGATTTTACAGAATCAGGACTTACTTGCTCGTCACTTGTACTGTTGACATAAGCTTCAGGAATATTTGTACTGAGGGGAAGAGTGGTCTAAAACATAAGCAACATCATCACATATATAAGCGCATATAGTAAAAATATGTTAATTCACCATATCACCATGAATTATGTTAAAAATGAAGAATTTCAATTTGGCTAATCAATCAACAAACTTTGGCAAATTTGGGATAGGACAAATAAAAGATCTTTTACATTATTAATGTTAGTTTCTGGCTTTTTAATCAATTTGATATTTAAACAAATCAACTAAGTAAATTTGCAGAAAAATAAATATGTTGCAACAAAAGTAAAAACACAGAAATTTTAACGTGGTTTAACCAACTTGGTCTACGTCCACACGGCCACTCCCTGAGCAACAAACCAATCCACTAAGTTTCAAGAGATTACAGACACCAATGGAAACTTACACAATTTAAGATTCCCTCTTAACCCTTGCCGCCTAGGTATAAGACTCCCTTAGTAGATTCTCTAGTTTGGCGAGCTCCCATCGACTTACAAAAGTTCTCTCCCGAGAACACACTTTTACCTCCTGAAGAATGAATACTAAAACATAAATTAAAGAGTCTTGAAACTCTAGATAGATTGGTCAATGCATAAGACAAAAACAGACTGTGTTGTAACACTAAATAGAACATTCAGTACACTCTGTTACACAACATGTTGCAACACGACTTGTCATAGACAGCCTATACCTAACTCACGATTCTGCTGCTACTTTTCTACTCACTATTCCCACTACTTCAATTGAGAAACGAGTCATATATTTATCAAGTTTTGATGCAGATGTCGAGTATAGGTAGGAGTGTCTTCGATGTTATCTCTTTAGTACAAGAGTTCTTGATAGCTTGAAACTTTATCTCTTTATCACTTTATCCTCAAATATGTAGGAACTCTTCATAACATAAACTCTATTTGAACTTGGACTCTTCTTGGCTTAAATACTTCTTGCACTAAAACTCTTCTTAACTCAAATTACACTTGCACTATAACACTTCAATCATCTTACCTACAATAAAAAAATTCAACACAAAATATCCACACAATAATATCCATAATTTTTTTCTAAAAAATAGCCAATAAAAATTAATTAAAATCAGATCCTAACAATCTCCCCCTTTGACTTTGTTTTGACAAAAATTCACAAGCAATGGTTAGCATAACAATCAGCCAAGTCAATCATCAAAATAAGCATTATAACGCATAATTGAGCAAAGCTCAAAACATAAAACATCAAACCTAGCAAAGCTTTAAAACATAAACCATTGTCTTGTGTCTCCCCCTTTGACAAAAGAAACCAAAGCAGTAGAATAGAGTATTAGAGTAATAGAAGCATAACAAAAAACATCAAACAGAAATATGATCTCAGAGCAAAGTAGCCGAATTTAAACATAATAAAGTATAAAAGAAAAACTGTAAAGTATCAGAGCAATAATCATCAAGCAAATGAACATTCAAACATCGGATTTGGAGACGAAATCAAGTAGGGAATGTTGTCATTCCATCAACTTCTCAAGATCAATCATGATCTTCTGCTGATTAGCTTTAACAGTGGCTTGATCGTTGCACAGCTCATAGACTTCACTCTGATGTTTCTGTACCTGTTGCAACAACACATCAGAAGCTGTTGCAGAAGTTGGTCCAACATGTCCTTCAGCTTGAGGCTCCCCCTAAATATCTACTTTATGCTGACCATGCAAAAATTTGGGAGAAAACTCCTAAATGAGTGGATATCATGCTTGCTTACAAGAAACCTGTAAAACAATGCCCTTACACTTTGTCAAGAAGATGAAGTGGTGAGTAGAGAATAGATGAGAGATAAATCCGTATGAGACAAAAAATACCTTAGATGAGCAAACTTTATAGAAGAAAGAGTTTTTCAATTATTAGAGTCCTAGATTAACATGCAACAATGCCACAAGTTTATTGGAACTCAAACTCTCTTGAATAGTCATAACTTTTTAGCTTATCAATGTCAACACATATCTTACATGTCAACCAACAGATTTGACGTCAAAGAAAAACTTATTTTCCCATTTTTTTCCTCTTAAGGCACAAGTTTAGTTGAAAAAGATTGTTTCAGTCCATGTTGCAACATTACTTCACCAATCAGCTACTTAACCACTCAAACTTATGAATTATTTATCAAACATAAAACAATGAATGTCACATAAAATCCACATTGATTGTGATGTCATCAACAAGAAATTAGATTTATTCAATACTTAAATCACACAATAATTTATAACTTGAACCATGTGTGTGTGTGAAAGCTATATAAAGATCTTTTTTGAAATTCCTCAGAATCAGGCTTTGTAAGATTTAGAATTTAAAACAACATGTTCAAATTCACATGAATATTGGACTTGGTAGCTTTCACTTTAGAACCTTCAATCTGGTCTAGGTAGCTTTTTCCAGTCTTCACCTCTTTTTTTTCGCATTTGTTTGTTTGTTTTTTTTTTCTTTTCTTTTCATCATGAGTGAATAGAGTACAGGAATGGATAAAGAGACTTTTCTTTATATCGAAAGTCACTAGGAAGTTTAAACTCCTGCATTTGCAAACCATTAAAATCAGTTTCTCAATCAGATCAAAATATAGTGTGCACAAGAAGTATGGTTCAAATAATAAATCTCAAGTTGATTTAACTATTAAACTTTCACATCTCTTGAGACTTATCACTTTCATGTTCAATGCATGTGCCAACAGTAATTGGTATAAATACCAATAGCCTTAGTCAAGTGCCTTAGTGAAAACGTCTACTAGTTGATGTTTTGTTGCAACATATTCTAGAACAATTTTTTTTGTTTCAACTACACCATTTTTTTTGTATTGAAAACTCTTGTGTTATTCACTGTTCAGTGCAAAATATAGAAAATGCAAAGTTCTCAAATTCCCTACCATGATCATTTTTTATTCTAACAACCTTTCCTATGTTGCAACTTTTTTTCTGTTTTTAACCTTAAGCACAAATTTTTGAATGCATCAAATGTGTCAGACTTTCTTACCCAGATCTGTTTCAAGTTATGTTGCGACAAATCAACCCTTACTTTTGGTGATTTCCTAGGCTTATCATAAAAGAAAAAATTCATAAACATACCTCATTTAAGATCATCAATACACCTAAAGCATCGTGGTCTAATGTGTTCGGGAACGCCACAGTAATGACATATTGGAACAAATCTCATTTGCTTTCCTTCTGAAATTTTTGCCTTTGTCGTAGGAGATGTTGCAACATACGGTTCCAACTCCGGCTCCTCAATTTCTTTGACAAAAATTGTTTTTCCAATTGAAGTACTTTCTTGGAACCCAAGTCCCGTATGATCTCCATTTGGCTTTTGAATTGACAACATATGATCAAGCTTCAAAGTACCTGAAGTCAACATCTTCACATTTCGCTAAGTCTGTTTCAGCTCCAGTTTCAACTTTTCAATCTTCTGTTGACTCTTGGCTGCTTGGATCTGGTGGTTTATCACTGATTTTGTCAAATCAACTTTTTGTTCCTCCAATTCATTGATCTTTTCCTCAAGCTCTTGATTTTTCTTGCATACAATCAGTCATTTTTCGTACATCTCCTTGTATGCTTTATGATTCCTTCTTCATCCAGATTATCGTCACTCTTTGTTTTAGAATTCGTGCTACTGTCATCTGATAACACATGTTCTGTTGTGAATGTTGTTGCAACAAATGGTGCGACATTAGCTGAAACAATCTTTCTGCCATTCTGCCATGTTGTAACAGTGAATGCAACATAGTTGCTAGTGTGTCTCGTGTCACTTTCAAAAAAGCCATATGAATCTTCATCACTCCAAGTGGTATTCATGGCTCTGCTTTTTTTCTTCAAGGTATTCACATATTCAGCCTGTATATGACCAAATCATTCGCACTCCCTGCATTGAATGCCTTTATTTTTCTTTTTCTCCTCGAACGATTTTCTATTTTGCCTTCTGAATGTCTCAGGATTTGTTATAACAGTCTGCTTCCTTTCAAAAGTTGCTGGCCTATATCAATTTCTTTGCTTCTTCCATTTTTTCAACACTTTGTTACAATTCTTCGTGAGCAATGCTAAAGATACAGTAATTTCTGCATCTTCATCATGGTAAGAGCTTTGATCATTTTGACTTTGAACTTCAGCTTGGAATGCACTATTTTTCTCCCTTCTTTTCTGTTTAATTTCATCTCAAATGTTTGAAGTGAACCCATTAATTCATCCAGCTTCATGTCATCAACAACTTTTGCTTCTTCGATGGCAGCAACCTTGATGGCAAATCTTTTGGGAAGTGATCGTAAAACCTTCCTTATAAGCTTTGAATCTGAGTATTTTTTACCAAGTGAAAAAGCCTCATTTGCAATGTCACACAACTTGCCATTGAAATCAGCTATGGTTTCATCATCTTGCATCTTCAATTCCTCAAATATTGTTGCAAAGATTTGAAGTTTGGACAGTTTGACGGCTATTGTTCCTTTATATGCAGTCTGTAAAATAGTCCAAGCATTTTTAGTAGTTAAGCAAGTTGAAATCAGTTTAAATTGATTTAGATCTATAGCATTAAAAATCGCATTTGAAGCCTTAGAATTATTGTTAGCCAAACGATCTTCATTTGCGGTCCACTGATCCTCAGGTTTCGGCACATCAATTCCTTCATCATTTTTCATTGTAGGATACGCCCATCCTATGACAACTACCCTCCAAGCTTTTTCATCAATGGATTTGATAAATTTTCTTATTCGAGCCTTCCAATATGAGTAGTTTGATCCATCCAGTAATGGTGGTTTGGTAATTGAACTTCCATCCCAAAATGTGTCCATATCTGCAAAACAACCAAAAAAAATAATAATAATAACTTTCCCAAAGATCTAACTGAGTTACTTCAGTAACCTGCTCTTGATGCCAATTGTTAGTTTTCTGGCTCTTTAATCAATTGATATTTAATCAAATCAACTAAGTAAATTTGTTGCAACAAAAGTAAGGACACATAAATTTTAACGTGATTCAACCAACTTAGTCTACGTCCACACGGTCACTCCCTGGCCAACAAACCAATCCAGGTTTCAAGAAATTACAGACACCAATGGAAACTTACGTGATTGAAGACTCCCTCTTAGCCTTTGCCGCCTAGGTGTATGACTCCCTTAGTAGATTCTCTAGTTTGCCGAACTCCCCTCGACTTAGAAAGTTCTCTCCCGAATAATGAATACAGAAACATAAATTAAAGAGTCTTGAAACTCTAGATAGATTGGTCAATACATATGATAAAAACAGACTGTGTTGCAACACTAATCAGAACATTCAATACACTATGTTACGCAATATGTTGCAAGACGACTTGACACAGACAACCTACACCTAACTCACGAATCTGCTGCTACTTTTCTGTTCACTGCTCGCCCTGCTTCAACTGAGAAATGAGTCACATATTTATCAAGTTTTGATGTAGATGTCGAGTATAGGTAGGAGTGTCTTCGATGTTATCTCTATAGTATAAGAGTTCTTGATAACTTGAACTTTATCACCTTATCCTCAAAGATGTAGGAACTCTTTATAACATAAACTCTATTTGAACTTGGACTATTCTTGGCTTGAATACTTCTTGCACTAGATCTCTTCTTAACTCGAATTACAATTGCACTATAACACTTCAATCATCTTACCTACAATAACAAAATTCAACACAAAATATCCACACAATAATATCCATAATTTTTGCTAAAAACATAGCCAATAAAAATTAATTAAAAACAGATCCTAACAATTAACACTCAATGATATGAAGAGATTCACTTATACATACTTCTTTTGCCCATCTGAATGATACCCTATACTTCATGTTCCTTTAATTGTTGAATGTTTGGTTATTTTTTCCTATCCCATAGACTCTGATTTTTCAAAAGATGTATAATAGACATAGTTAATAACAATATACAATATCTACATAAGTCGGCACCCTTTTGTTTCGCCTTAGTATACAACATTATACAGTATTGATAATCATATCAAGCATTTGAGAAGGGTTATCTCCACACACCTGCAATTTCACCATGCATATGCTGTACATTTTAACATATTGCATGTTACAGAAATCCCCAAAACTGAGGGCAGCAACTTGAAATTATCAAGATACAAGAGAATAAATGCCAAAAATTTCAAACTACATGCATCACAAAAAATATCATCATCCAAATGTTTACAGGGCCTCTGCTAAATGTTTTATCTACATCATCGTCCCTCGTGACATTGGATATCAGGGATAACTACTTTTTAGGGGAAATTCCTAATTGGATCAGCTCACTCTCCAGCTTGAGGATTCTTCTTCTAAAAGGAAATAGTTTAAAAGATTCTATTAAGTTCCAAATCTGTGAGCTCAAAAATATCAGCATACTTGATCTTTCTTCTAATAATCTTTCAGGGTCGATACTTCCTTGCTTGCATAACATACCTTTTGAGAAGAAAAGAGCATTGGACAATACATTTGATTGAGGAATAAATTAGTTGGGCAGTTTTGGAACAATCTTTTATGAAGTGTAACGAACTTGAATTTTAGGGAAAGAGAGAGAAAGAGAATTAAAAGAAAAGTGCAGAAATTGAGAAATCTGTATTGAATTGCAGAAAATATGAAAGCAATTACTGTAAAGAAAAGTAATAAAGATGATAGTTGAAAGCTTAACTCTCATCTGCCTATTCTCTAACTTATATAGCATTCCCCTTAGCTCACATGTCCAATGCCTAACATAATATGGTTGTAGCTAATGGGACACATATTCATTTAGTTACTACAGCATAGTCCTGGTTCAATATCAACCTTAGAGAAGTCCCGAGCTATTGGGGTCATAACATTACCTTCCCCTTTTGGAAGAACCTTGTCCTAAAGGTTCAAGGAAAAAATCAGGTAGCTTTGTGGCATATGCTAACTCAAATTGCTTCTCAAAATACTTCTTTTGAATCTCAGATGGGCAGAAATAAAGCCATAGTGTCTCCGATCCCAAGGCTTAAAATTCCAGCAAAAGGAGCAAGAGGTCAATCATTGAAACCAGAAGAGAACCAAATAGGAAGTGCACAACCCAATAACAGCGAAAAATGGCTGACAATAAGCAAATGAGAGTCGCGATGATGCGTAAAAGCATTCATAAATTGGTGCACAAGCTGCCCCAAAGGCTAAATTATCCATATTCTTATGATTTCCAACACCAAGAAAACTGCCAAAGCTACACCAAGCGCCAAATTAAGAAACTCTTGTTGAATTATAAGAACAGGAAGAAACATCAAGACAACCAATAAATGGTAGCATTTGCGAAGAAGAATCCTCTTGGTCTTGCTATCTTTCAATTTGTCGTCATGGCATCTAACTGATGGGTATATGACGACCATCCAACAAATATAGATTGACAACCTTTTCAATGGTTTTGAGAACACAAAATTAAATATCCATATCACCACCACATTTCCTTTCTCAATTCCTTCTTTAGCCAATGATAGAAATGCCTCAAAATGCTTCCCTGGATCCCTACTCGCATCGAATTCTTTGTATCTTGTTGGATGCACACCAACAGTGCAAAAAAGTCTAGCATCTGTTTCTGCAATAATAAGAGCTTCCTTCAATTCCTCAAGCGAACCCCCAGTCACGATAGTTCGCTCGATGCCCATACGCCAAGCTTTAGTTAGTACAGCTTGAATGTCTGCTTCATGATATTGCTTGCCATTGTATATTCCTTTGAATATATTATCTGTGAATTTAATAGCTATGTCTATCATCTTTATGGAGCAGTCCTGAGAAAGAGAAAAGGAATCCATAGTCGACAACCAGAAAGAGCCATTACATGCACCATCCGTCATCAAGAAAAACACTCACATGGCAGCCAAATGAACTAGTACATAAAATGGGATCAAATTTGGATCCAACCTAGGAATCAACACATTCCAATAAACTAATTCTCTCTTCGGCATTTCATCAAACAGTTTTCTCAACATCATAGAATGCATATCCTCAACTAATTTCAACTTATTCTCATCAACAAAAACATTCAACCACAAACTATGACTAAACGTCTCGGGTTTAAACCCAAATTCTTGTTCCATAACATCAAGTACATGAATAGATTTATCATAGAATTCAAATTTCACACAACATTTGACGAAGAAGCAGAAAATACCTTCAATCGTCTCTTTCTGTCATCGAACATCTAAAGGATCTACTTTGTAGAACACTGGAAGAACAATCCTCCCACACTCGTATATCTTCACCAACTCCTGTAGGCACCACCTCGATGATGCATAGTTTTCAGAAACAATAACAATTGCAGCTGATGAGTCCTCGATCGCTTCGAGTAAGCTTTCCACAATATCAGTACCTTGAACCCTCACATTGTTGTCCTTGAAAACTTGTATACCTTCCATCAGCAGCAACGACGCAATACCAGATGTATTCTCATCCTCATGTTCTTCGGTTTTGTCATCCAAAGCATCAATTTCATTTTTTGAGTCCACTTTCAGCATAACCAATCCTCCATCCAGTATAAGCTCATTAGGATCAGACTGGAATTTCCGTTCACTAGAGCTACTGTCTTTCTTGTTGAGACCATAAGCAAGAGCAGCAACTGTAGGCTCATTAATAATACTCACGCCACTAAATTCGTAAACAATTATAGCCTGATGCTGGGAGTCATTGAAGTAGGCAGGGACTGTAACCACATCATTCTTTATTGTTGAACCAAAAGTAAGCTTCAACAATCTCTTTCTTCTCGGTGAGCACCATGAACGAGATCTCTATCGCCGAAAATTGCTTCTCTTCACCATTGGAGTGAACCACAATCATCGGTTTGTCATCGGTGATGATTTGGGTTATGGTCAATGTGATAAGCAGAGCTTACGAAGAAACTTGAGTACTCATGACAGTGGAGAGTGGAGAGCTTACCGATGTGAGAGGTGGAACTGTTAGAACTATCTCGTGGACGAAACCCGGAAAGGTAGTAGGTGTTGTCGCTGATGATGGTGTAGAAGGGGCCATCGTCACTGTTGACGGTGGAGGAATGAGTATTATGGGCCACGAATTTCTCTTCAAGGAGCAGCAACTGATCGAGTTTGCCATCAATCGTCATGTGCTTAGAAGTGAGGGCCCCAAGTGTTTGTTAAAAATTATCGGGCTTTCGAGTATTTTGTGTTGTAGTATGCAAAAGCTTCATTAACGCATCATCCATGGCATTGATTCCAGTACCTTCGGCCATGGAGTCAATAAAAGCACCAATGTAATGAACTTGAATTTTAGGGAAAGAGAGAGAAAGAGAATTAAAGGAAAAGTGCAGAAATTGAGAGATCTGTATTGAATTGCAGAAAATATGAAAGCAATTACATTAAAGAAAAGTAATAAAGATGATAGTTGATAGCTTAACTCTCCTCTGCCTATTCTCTAACTTATATAGCATCCTCCTTAGCTCACATGTCCAATGCCTAACAAAATATGGTTGTAGCTAATGGGACACGTATTCATTTAGTTACTGAGGCATGATCCTGGTTCAATATCAACCTTCGAGAAGTCTTGAGCTATTGGGGTCATAACAAGCCAACTCAGTATATTGAAATTCATTAGAGTGGAGTATGATAAGCTTCATGTGGAAGAAGTTGCACCAACACCATAGCAATACCACCACCTTCAGATCCAGACCAGAATGACCCCTTTAAAGATGCTTTCCTGATGAGTTTTGCTGGATCATACATAGTAACACTTTTATGCTTCATTGTTTGTCTCTACTTTAATCCTTATTGTCGAGGACTACTGTTTAGATTCGTGGAGAGGACTACAAGAAAAGCTTCTCAGCTCATGTGAGATTGTCCCAAGTGTCATTTTATATAGCATTTTCATATTTTGTGTTTGCTTTGTTTCATTGGTCTAGTTGCATGGGAAGTCCTAATGGTTGTAACACCATCACAGGTTGCTTATACACCTGTATAATCAAACCTACAAATTATTAGATGAATTCCTTTTCCTCATTTTAGATTCAAGCTGAAATTTTTTGAATATTTGAAGATTGTATCATCCTAATTAGCTAGCAAAATACGATAATCAAGCTCGATATGATGAAGGCTTATAATCGAATAAGATGGAGTTTCTTGTTAAAAATTCTTGAAGCATTTGGATTCAACCATGAATGGATGGAAAAGGTGAAGAGATGTCTTATAAATTGTTGGTTTTCAGTTATTGTTAATGGTACATCAATGGGATACTTCAAATCAATGCGTGGTTTACGTCAGGGGGACCCTATCTTGTTGGGACTATTTATCATTACAGCAGAATTTCTTTCAAGAGGATTGAATAATTTATTTGAATCCTTCCCTATGAGGAACAATCGGGACAAAAAGTGAACACAACAAAGCGTGGTTTTGTGGTCTCTGAAAAATCCCACAGAACAGGGTAATGATTTTAGCAAACGCCACAGGCTTCCAACAACATCTGCTCCCTCGATCTTCTCAACAAAGGGGCAAATAAGTTCGTTTTATTTGATGAAATTGTGCAGAGAGTAATTGAAAAACTTACAGGTTGGAAAACAAAAGTTCTTTCACTAGGTAGGACGATTACATTGATAAAAAGTACACTCCTTGCCATGCCTATTTACTTGTTACAGGTCCTGCAACCAACATCTCAGGTTCTCACAAAGTTGGAAAAAATGTTTAACAAATTTTTATAGGGCAGGACCGAGAAAGGCAGAAAAATTCATTGTGCCTCTTGGGAACATTGGTGCTTTCCAGATTCAGATGTGAAAATTGGAAGACATGTCAAAACTCAAAAGCAATGAAGATGAAAATTTGGTGGAAATTTCCAAAACATCAAGCTTATGGTGCCAATATATGTATGAATTTTACTCCAAAGATACTCATCCTAGATGATTAGTCCTAAAACTCGTGACTCTCCAATGTGGAAAAGAATGTTTAAGACAGCTGATAGATGTGAGACTTTCATCAGATGGAAGATTGGAATTGGAAATAAATTTTTTTGGTATGACACATGGTGGGGAAACGAAGCGTTTTTCTTGAAATTTCCAGACAATATGCCCAATTTAAAATAGATTTCAGAATTCATGACAGAGGACAGATGGAATGAAAGGGAATTAAAGCAAGTTCTTTCAAGCAACATTGTTGATAGAAATATTAAAATTCCGTCCTGAAAAAGAAGAAGACAACACTCCAATCTGGGTCCTTATTAACAATGGTGAATTTTCAATTAAAAGTGCCTGGCAACAAATTAGAATGCATGGAATTGGACAACTGGCTCTCGAAAAAAATCTAGTATAAGTCCATTCCAATCAAAATCTCCTTTTTTGGAAAATTCTCAACAATTGGATTCTAGTTGATTCCAAGCTCCAACAAAAAGGAATTACCATGGTTTCCAAATGTCAGTGTTGCAACAATGTTGAAACTATTGCTCATTGTTTCCTTTAGCCAACAAGACTAACATGATTTAATTTCTCATATTTGATTCCATAGTTCAAGGTGCCATGTAGATACCTTAGAACCCTTTTTGCAGCTCCAAAATGAATTTGACTCAGACAATTCATAAACCTTGAAAGCAAGCTAGTAGCAAACATTATGTCCGGTCTTGTACCTGTAAGATAGAGCAAATTGCCCACAATGCTTTGATAAAGTGTTGCATCCACCTTCTTAGCGCCATCTTCTTTCATGAGTTTCTCATTCACAACAAGGGGTGTATCAACTGATTTGTATCCAAACATTCTGAATTTCTTTTACACATTTTATGCTAAACCCCACTTTCATCTTGTTGAATTTCAATACCAAGAAAATAGTGTAGCAGCCTCATATCGCTCATTTCATATTTCTTCATCATTTCATTTTTAAAATCATCGATCATCTTTTTATCATTTCCTGTACATATAAAGCGACAATGAGGATGCTTGAAATACCTTATTTTTTCACATATAAGGTGGGCTCACTTTTGCTTCTTTGGAACCCATTTGCATTGAAATAGCCATCAATTTGACTATACCAAGCCCTTGGTGCTTGCTTCAACCTGTACAGGGCTTTCTTCAATTTGTACACATTTCCTTCTTTTCCTCGAACAACATATCCTTGAGGTTGCTCCACATAAACTTCCTCCTTTAGTTCACCATTCAAAAAAGCTGATTTCACATCAAGTTGGAATAAAGCCCAACTTTTATGTGCTGCCAAGGCGATTAAGGCTCTAATAGTATCAAGCCTAGCAACGGGTGCGAAAGTCTCATTATAATCAACGCCCGACTGTTGTGAATATCCCTTTGCAACGAGCCTCGCCTTATTTCTTTGTACTGAGCCATCAACATTGTATTTTATTTTGTAGATCTATTTCACACCAATTATCTCTTTTTCTTTAGATCTCTCGACAAGCTCCCAAGTCTTGTTCTTCTCAATCATCTTAATTTCATCATCCATAGCTTGTTGCCAAGCCTTTTCTTTCACAGCTTCTTCAAATGAACCTGGTTTAGTAATACAAAAGTTACAACTTGCATAAATATCACTCAAACTCTTCATTTTCTTTGGAGTTGAACTGGGTGAGGATGAACTCGAACTTGGAGTATCACTTGATGGACTTGATGGACATGAGGATGATGGAGAACCTGATCATGGAATTGTTGGGGTTGATACATCATCCATTTATGTTGAATTTTGAGAATTAGAAATTGAAATAGTCTCCTTTTCTACCTTCTCTCCATTCCAATCCCAAGCAGCATTCTCATCAAATATCACATCTCGACTAATTATGATTTTGCGAGTTTTCAAATTGTACAGTCGAGATACTTTAGACTTCGAGCTATACCCAACAAATATACACTTCTCACTAGTTTGATCAAGCTTTTGTCTATTTTCTTTCAGAATTTGGGCATAACAAATACAACCAAATACTTTGAGATGCTTCACATATAGCTTTTTCCCATTCCATGCCTCAAGTGG
Organism: Ehretia macrophylla; assembly: GCA_037974665.1. NCBI lineage: Eukaryota > Viridiplantae > Streptophyta > Magnoliopsida > Boraginales > Ehretiaceae > Ehretia > Ehretia macrophylla. The sequence continues at coordinate 56,265,107 of CM075771.1, read as the reverse complement.
AGTTTGATTATTAAGTGCTTTTATTGGAGATCTATTGAGTAGATAGACAGTTGTGTAAACAACTTCAGCCCAAAATGTTTTTGCCAATCTCTTCTCATGAATCATGGATTTTGCCATCTCCACCACCGTTTGATTCTTTCTTTCACACAACCCATTTTGTTTTGGAGTGTAGCTAGCTGTGAGTTTCCTGTCAACATCTTGATCTTCACAAAATTCATCAAATTCGCGTGAAGTATATTCTTTTCCATTGTCACTTCTCAAAAAAAATTTAAAGCAACCACTTTTTTTTCAACAAAATTTTTTAATTTCTTAAAAATTGAGAAAACTTCAGATTTTTGTCTTATAAAGTAAACCCATGTCATTCTTGAAAAATCATCAATGAAAAGAATAAAGTAACGATTGTTACCATGAGATGGATTACTCATTGGGCCACAACCCTTAGTATGCACAAACTCTTGCACTTGATTTGCTCTACGAGCAACTCCTTTTGGGAATGGTTGACAATGGTGCTTTCCAAGTACACAACATTCACAAGTTTCTTCTTTTTCATGGATTAATGGAAGGCCTTGGAAAATATTCTTTTGAGAAAGTAATTTGACACTATGAAAATTCAAATGGCCAAGCCTTTTATGCCAAATCCATGAGTTATCACTTACTTCAGCTTTTAAAGAGATATTTTCCATGTATTTGAAAGTTAATGGAAGGTTTCTTTTCTCCATTTTTAGCATTGTAATTACCTTCTTTGGATCTGTAATCACCGGCTTCTTGTGTCCTTTGTCAAGAATAATGCAACCACCATCTCCAAAATAAAGCCCATATCCATGCTTCTCAAGTTGACCAACACTTAGCAAATTTTATTTCAAGTCAGGGACATGTAGTACATCCCCAACAAATCTGGTTCCTTTCTTAGTTTGGACTCCAATAGTTCCTTTGCCTTAAGCATGAACATCCGCTACATCCCCCATTCTCACTGATGAATGAACAACAGAATCCATATCAACAAAAATATTTTTCTCACCTAACATGTGGTTACTACAACCACTATCCAAGTACTACACATCGTCATTCTTGTCATTTACAACTTGACATGCATAGAAGAGGTTCCTTTGGTCTTCTTTTTCTTTAGTAAAGCTTGTTTGTTTCTCATTCTTGAAGCGACAATCTTTTTTAAGATGTCCAAATTTTTTGCACTTGTGACACTACGGTTTGCCACGAAACCAACAATATTTTTCAGTGTGGCTTTTGCTCTTACATATGCTGCATACTGAGGTGGAATCTTCATTAGATTCTTTTCTTTCTGATTGTGTCCTCGACCTCTTAAATTTTGGCTTCTTCCTTGACCTTGTTCTCTTGAATTTTGGTATCTTCTTCTTCCTAATGATTCATTTTTGTCTTGAAAATGCTTTTTTCCTTGCTTGTTGAAATTGAGTTTAGATTGAAATGCACTCTCGACAGGTTCTTCGGAGTGTCGCTTCAATCTTTGCTCAAATGATTTTAACGAGCCCATCAACTCGTGAAGAGCTAATTTTGAAAGATCTTTGGTATCTTCAATTACTGCAATTTTGGGATCTAGCTTCTTGGGCAAACTAATGAGGACTTTTTCGACAAGTCTACTGTCACTCATATCTTCACCATACACTTTCATTTGATTTACTAATTCTGAAAATCTATTTGAAAAATCATCCAAAGTTTTATTTTCTTTCATTTTTATATTTTCGAACTCTTATCTGAAGGTGAGAAGTTTAATAACTCTTACATTCTCGTCTCATTCATACTCTTGTATAAGTATATCCCAAGCTTCTTTTGCTCTTGTTGCTCTCATGATTTTTGGAAAAGTGGAGACCGAGACTGTTGGGAATCGTGCATGGTATTTTAAAATTTTATAATCAAATAAACGTAGCAAAAATTAAATATGCATGCATCCGTTCATAGCTATTTACGTAGATTACATATATGCATAAATAATTGACATTAATTACGCATTAAAGGATTTTATGATTACCTTTCTATGATGACGAATCTGTGGTAGAAATTGATCGAATCCAGAGCTCCCCAATTGTGAAGCCTTCGAAAGTATCCACACGAAATCCGAGCCATCAATCAGCAAAAACCCCCACTACAAGTTTTAGAAGAAAATATATATGTTATGAAAGACAGGATTTGTGCTAACTTTTCTGTCTGTCATAGTTTCCTATTTATAGGAAACCCTAGACCTATTAGGGCTAGCTTTTGGGTCAGTCCTAATTACTGGAGTTGGACTGATTAAAATGATTGGACTGATATTCCAATCTAATCAGCCTTAAATCTAATTAAATAGTAGACTCTTCTAATATTTAATTTACTTTTCTTGCTGATTAATTTTTGATCTCTTTTGTGTGTGACCTCTCGGCTTCATAATTAATTGGCAGCAAAATAATATTAATCTAATTAATATTTAATTATAACTCTTCTAATCTAATTTTCGCAAGTCGTGAGTGATACCTAGCAATATATCACGACTACCCAACTAATAATGAAGTATAAATTCTACGAACCCTTAGTAATTATCATGCAACTAATTATTTCTGTCTGAACCATCCCGATTGAGCCAGAGTCATGGATAGGGTCGTCAAACTCTATTACTCAATTATATGACCAAATCTATTTAATCAGTAACTTATGAATAATTCGTGGAACGACTTCCACTATTCTACCTCGGCTAAGGATTTCTAGTTACTCGATTAATAGATCGCATAGGATCCCTAATTGACAGATTCCATATCTACATGCACCTATCTCCATGCCGGAATAGATCGTAACCACTGAGTACATTATCCAATCCTTGATGAAGACTAGCTTTATTGTACCAGCAAATCACGTTATCCCTAACACAAAACAACTGTGGCGTCTCAGGTCTAATGACTAATTGCACCATTACACTATAAAACGAATTATTGATCATTCCATGTAATTCGTTGTATTAACGGTCATGTCCAGTCACTTGTCTCAACAAACACTTATACATCTACCTTTACGACATGAGACTAATCGCTCAAATCAATATATGATATTATTTGGATGGTAGACTGCAATCCGATCTTTCTAGATAAATTAACGCCCAATTAATTTATCCTACGATCGGGAACTATTTTAAAATATATTTATGAATATAGATTATGTCACTCATATCCTTACTCTTAAGGATAAAATTTATAAATATTATTCTAAGGACTTTTATTTAAATAATTAATCGCATTAATTATATTTAAATAAACAGCCCACATTAAATAAATAATATAATTATTATATCCTAAAATTGGCATTTAGGGCATATAATCCAACAGAGACACCTTCTTGAATGTATCGAAGGGCTACGCCAACCTTCTTGAATATTTCTTTTATTTTTCTTATTTGATTTTCAGAAAGAGCTGTGGTAGACTCGGGTTGTTGATACCTAGAATCTACAAGTTCCCACAAATCTTCAGATATGAAGATTGTCTTCATTTTGATGCACCAAGAATCAAAAAAATTTCCACTAAAGATTGGAATACCAATTTTTTGTGTGGATGAATTCATGCCGAATTTTTTTTTTGTGAAAAAAATCTAATTTCTTTCTCTCTCTTTTTTCTCACAAGTTTTTTTTTTTTTTTTTGTTTCTTAACCGAGCTCTTGATACCACTTATGTTGGGTGTTTTTCACAACACAAAGTAAAATACTAAAGATATATAGAGAAAGAATATAGGAGGAGACGATTAAGCACTGTTTATACTCAAATTGTTTTTCTTCTTCTGTTACAAATGGTTCATGGAGGCCTCCTTTTATCCAAGCAAGAGAGGCTTCTAGAGACTAATTAATACTTCATGAAATTACAAATTAAGGAACAATGAATCACATATTTTCAAGAGTCACAATTGTCATGCCCCACCTCGACCTCTCCTATAATCAGTCAGGACGCAACGGAATTTTGGCAGTATAACGACAGTAATTAGGATACCGAGGCTCTAAACCAACCTCAATAGGACATCATACATCAACTCCACAAACCATATAACAACAATTCCTCAATAAAATAACAACATACATCATAACTATATTATACAATAAACATCCTTCGTTATACGCCTCCGTTCCAACATAATACATAAACCTTAATATACATTACAAAAACGGAATGAGCCAATCTAGCAACCTAATCATAAACAAAAGGAAGGCTACTAAGACATCATCAACTAATTCATTAACTTTCAATATCTTTTACATTTATGAGCTACAAAGCATATACAAGTCTTCTAATTTAATATACAAAATAGTAAGACAATACAATATCAAGGATAAGACTCTAGAACATAGGACTCATCCACGTAAGGCACATTCTCCTCTTCAGGAGGCACGAACCTGTAATCCTGCGATAGTACACCTGTATGCATACAATAATAAAGAGTGAGCTTATATGAAATAAGCCCAGCGAGGATCCGATAGATCTCGAGCAAGGTCTACTAAACTCCTTGGAATAATCCTTTGAGTCAGTAAACACACAATAACATCAATAATACTATCATCACATAATCTATAATGACCATTCAATAAAGGATACTCTAGTTGGTGTAGCTCCAAACGCCAGCACGATCATAACAGCCTTCTTATGACTCCCATAAACACACGCACCCGAGGTACCCCAATAACCTCTCCCTCCATAACACTTCCGTCATGCGAGCTGGAGGCAGTCTCTAGTAGTCATGCCGTTATCAACCCGACAGCTTGATGCTGCCCGAGAGGTGGCACACATATACCAAAGACTCAGCAATAATAATAAACATCAATCATTCACAGGAGGACAGTCTAGCAGAACTGCCTATCTCCCGGCATCAATCATCTATCAATAATCATCAATAATCATATTGTCATCATAATAACATCAATAATTAATTAATCAACAAATAACTAAGTTAGATGACAAAGTAGGCCATCTAACCGAACATGCATTAAACACACAATCAAACCCTAGTTTACCCATCATCATCTCACAATTCAATCACTCAACTCACAATTCAATCACTCAACCCACTCCCAATCAACTAAGGCTCAATTCAATAATTTCAAAGAAAGATAACCTAAACTTCAAATAATCATATCTTACATTCTACTAATCCAAACAACTCCAAATCAGTTTCAAACACTCACCCATTCGATCAACTACACTAGCCCCCTCAGAAACCAACCAAAACACATCGAAATCATGCCCAAGAACCCTAAAACCCTAGTGTATCATGGTAAAATTTCTGGATTTTAGCACGGACATCACAATCAAAAATTCGGCATTACAACGATGCTACCACGTAATTATCAAACTTTTCGAAATTGACGACAATCGATTCCGATCAACATAACTCAAAATAATCAACATTTAGCAAATTAATCAACTTTAAATACCCAAAAAATAATAATTATGCTACAACCGTTCAAATCTCGTAGGATTACATATAAATGATCCCTAGCATGCATGGAGCAATAATCTAACATCAGATTAACATTCTAACGGTTTGATTTTCAATTCTATGCAACAACACAAAAGATGAGTTTTGAGATCTAGAATTTTTCTCACACCTTTGATGCGATGTAAGCCTAGGAATGCGGGCAATGCGTGCCCAACAAGCGGAATCCAACTTGGCACGAAGTTCTACGGATATAAACTAGGTTTTTCTTTGAATTTTTGTGTTGAAAACCTTAAAACTCTTTGGCTTTTTTTCTCCTATGGCTCTCGGCCCTTTGTGTGTGTGTGGAGTGTGTTTTCTGTTGTGTTTAGTGTGTGTTGATGATAATATGCAATTAAAAGCTTGGTCAATAAAAAAAAAATGCAAAGTCAAAGTAGTATTTTTAGTCCTTTAATTCATTTTCTTTTCTTTTAAATGCATTTTAGCTATCTCCTTGCTCAAAACAAAAATGTAACTCCTAAGATAGCTCAAATAGTTTATTTTTAGGTGACAAGAAGTTTTACAATCAAACAATTTCACCCGAGTCGGCTTAAAACTTGATTTTCGCAAAAGTCGGTGTAAAATCCCTAATAAATTCCTAAGCCGATTTTAAAACTGTTTTAATCAAACACAGGTCTATTAAAGTTCGTGGACTAGGTCTAGAAGGGTTAAAAAGACCAGTTTCAAAATTTTAGCGGACGTGTTTCAAAATACTATTCACTAAAAATCGACGATAAAATTTCTAACTCCGTTTTTGATGAAAATTTCATGAATGCACATTTAGCATGTTCTAGGAGTATTGATATCAAAATTATCACATTCTAAGTCATATAGCACATACACAGGTTAATTCACGTAAAACGAGATAAAACACACAAAATGAGATAAAGCACGCAAAACGAGACAAGATAGAAAAGTGGGGTTTCACATTCTCCCCCCCTTAAAGAAATTTTGCCCTCGAAATTTCTACTTGATGTACTTAACAAATCTGGGTACTGCTGCTGCATCTGATCTCGTCTATCCCAAGTAGCTTCATCAATGTCGTGATGCTTCCACAACACCTTGACCATCGGAATCTTCTTCGACCTCAACTCTCGTTCCATCTGATCAAGAATACGAATCGGACGCTCGTCATAAGTCAGATTCTCACGAAGCTGTAACGGCTCTGGCTCAAGAATATGAGGAGGAGCCGGATTATATTTTCGCAAATTAGACACGTGAAATATATCGTGGACATTAAAGAAATTCTCCGGTAAAGCCAATCGATATGCCAACTTACCAACCCTGCCGGTAATCTCAAACGGCCCAACAAATCTCGGACTCAGCTTACCACCTTTACCATAACGAGCAAACCCCTTACGAGGAGACAATCTCAAGAAAACCCGATCTCCGACTGCAAACTCCAAGTCCCGACGATGCTTATCAGCATAACTCTTGAATCTACTTTGCGCCGTAAGCATTCTCTGCCTGATCAATTGAACATTCTCAATCTTCTCAAGAAGCTCTGGCATGATAGTCGGATCAATAGTCTTCATCTCCCCTACCTCGTCCCAATATAAAGGTGAACGGCACTTACGACCGTAAAGAGCTGCGAAAGGTGCCATCCTAATAGTAGCTTGATAACTATTGTTATAGGCAAACTCGGCAAGTGGTAGATGTTTCTCCCAGTTCTTCCCGAAGTCCAGAACACAAGCCCTAAGCATATCTTCCAGAATCTGAATAGTCCGTTCAGACTAACCGTCGGTCTGTGGATGATACGCGGTACTGAAGTTCAACTGAGTACCCAAGGTCTCCTGAAGTTTCTCCCACAAACGAGAAGTAAATCGAGGATCTCGATCTGAGACAATACTAGATGGAATCCCGTGAAGTCTAACAATCTGATCCAAATAAAGATCTGTCAACTTTGTAACCTCATCTCCCATCCTCATCGAAATAAAATGAGCTGTCTTCGTCAAACGATCCACGACAACCCAAACTGCATCATTACCCCTCGGTGTTCTAGGCAAACCAGTGACGAAATCCATCGTAATATGCTCCCATTTCCACTATGGTATAGCCAATGGCTGCAGCAAACCTATTGGTCGTTGATGCTCGGCTTTCACCCTCTGACAAGTCAAACATCTAGATACAAACTGAGCAACCTCCCTCTTCATGTTATTCCACCAATAATGTTGCTTCAAATCCCGATACATCTTGGTTCCACCGGGATGAATAGTGTACTTAGAATTATGAGCTTCCTCCAGAATACCTCGCCTCAAGCCCGGTTCATCGGGAACACAAACCCTATTCCGAAACCGAAGAATACCGTCCTCATGCAGTTTAAAGTCAGACTGATCATCCGTGATGTGATCCTTGATCTTCTGAAGTTTAACATCCAGTTGTTGAGCCTCTCTGATCTGAGATAATAATAAAGGTTGAATATGGATATGTGAACACATCACCCTAACCTGAGTCAACTCCGGTCTCCAGTAAGTGAATTCTTCAAGAATCTCCTATTTCTTGACAGCCAAACAAGCAACGCTCGCCTTTTGACTAAGAGCATCTGCTACAATATTTGCCTTGCTAGACAGATAATTGATAGAACAATTATAATCTCCAAGAAGCTCCATCCACCTCCGCTGGCGCATATTCAACTCCTTCTGTGAGAATAAATACTTCAGACTCTTATGATCAGTGAAAATCTGGAACTTACTGCCCCACAGATAATGACGCCACTTCTTTAGTGCGAAGACAACTGCTGCCAACTCAAGATCATGAGTCGGATAATTCACCTCATAGGGCTTCAATTTCTTGGAAGCATAGGCAATAACTCGGCTATTCTGCATAAGAACACATCCCAAGCCCTTCTTGGATGCATCGCTGTAAATAACCATATTATCGGTCCTCTCTGGTAGAGCAAGTACTGGAGCAGTAGTCAACCTCTTTTTCAACTCCTGAAACCCACTCTCACACTTCTCATCCCAAGCAAAGATAGTCCGTTTCAGAGTCAACTTAGAAAGTGGCCCAGCAATCTTCGAGAAGTCCTTTACAAACCTACGGTAATAACCCGCCAAGCCAAGAAAGCTACGGACCTCAGACACATTCTCTGGCCGTTTCCAAGACATCACCACCTCAATCTTAGTGGGATCTACAGAAATACCGCTCTATGTAATAACATGGCCAAGAAAAGATATGCATTGCAGCCAAAATTCACATTTGCTAAACTTGGCAAACAATTGATGCTCCTGCAGCTTCTGTAAGACAAGCCGTAGATGTTGCTCGTGCTCCGATTTAGACTTAGAATAGACCAAGATATCATCAATAAAGATTACCACGAACTGGTCTAAATACAACTGAAAAACCCAATGCATAAGATCCATGAATGCTGCCGGTGCATTAGTTAATCCAAAGGGCATAACAACAAACTCATAATGCACGTACCGAGTCCTGAAGGCAGACTTCGGAACATCCTCCGTGCGAATCCAAAGCTGATAATACCCCTGCCTCAAATCAAATTTAGAGTAGACTTTGGCTCCCTGCAGTTGATCAAATAACTCGTCAATCAGTGGCAAAGGATACTTATTCTTGATGGTCACCTGATTCAAACCACTGTAATCAATACACAATCTCACGGTCCCATCCTTCTTCTTCACAAATAAAACAAGAGCTCCCCAAGGTGAAGAACTCTGGTGAATAAATCCCTTCTCCAATAACTCATGCAAATGAGTTTTCAACTCCTTCAACTCAGCTGGTGCCATCTGGTATGCTGATTTAGAAATAGGTTGAGTACTGGGAACAAGATTGATCACAAACTCTACATCTCTCTCTGGCGGTAACCCTGGCAACTCCTCAGGAAATACATTGGGATATTCCCGAATAATGGGGACTTCCTCTAGCTGCAACTTATCAAATGGCTTGTTGATCAGATAAGCCAGATAACCCGAACACCCCTTACTCACCAACTTAACGACTTTAGTTGCTGAGATAACAAAACTCGTCTTTGCACCCCGATTCCCTACTACCTCAACTACTGGCTGATCTGGCAAACGAAACTGTACTACCTTGGCTCTACAGTTCAACTGGGCATCATACTTAGAAAGTCAATCCATACCCAAGATAACATCATACCCCCAGATAGGAAATAAGATAAGGTCCGAAGGAAAATTATGCCCCTTAACATGTATTTTACAATCCTTACATACTAAGCCAGTAACATACTTATCAGTCAAAGAGGTACTAATCTCAACCACATAAGGCAATCTTTCAGGTTGCAAATTAACACGTTGCACACAAGCAGGAGTAATGAAAGAATGTGTAGCACCAGAATCAATCAACACTTTAACAAGTTGATCAAGTATAAGGAAGTTACCTTCCACCACTGCAGTCTCCTCAGGCATCTCCTCCAAATCAACTGCGTAGGCCCAACCCTGGACCCGCTGCTGCTGAGGTGCACTGGCTGCAGGTCGGCGCTGATAACCCTGAGTCGCTGTCCAACCCTCAGTCTTCGAATATCTAGGGTAATCCCTCGCCCTGTGCTGATTGCTGTCGCATCCTAAACACGTCCCTGCCTTCACTCTACAATCGGCCTCCACATGCCCCGTGCGGTTGCAGTGTGTACACTGCGGTGATGATGCACTAACACTACCCTTAGAAAAACCAGAAGCTGAAGGAACAGCTGAACCAGCCTGCTGCTAAGGCCGTACCAAACTAGGCCTGTACTGACCCTGAGACTGGGCTGGCCTAAACTAGGACTGAACCTGATATGACCCCTACTAAAACTGAGGCTGATAATAACCCTGCTGCCCCTATGGCCTAAAAGAACCCTGCTGTGCTGGTGGCCTGCACACAACCTGCTGTACTGGAGGCCTATACATACCCTGCTGATACTGCAGCTGATACGGCCTCTTACTGGGCTGACTAGACACAAGTTGATCTCCCTTCCTCTTCTCTAGTCTAGAAGCTGCCTCAAAGGCCTCAGTGAATATATCATACTGATTCAGAGCCATCACATCCTAAATCTCGGGCCTCAATCCCAACATAAATCTACGAGTCCTCCGCTCCTCATCAGCTATATACTCAGGTGCATACCGGGACAATCGAGTAAAGGTGGCCTCATATTGAGCCACTATAGCATCTCCCTACACTAAGGCTAGAAACTCAGCCTCTCTCCGTTCCCTCGCAATCCTCGGGACATACTTCTCCCGAAAAGCTCTCAAGAAGGTACCCCAAACATACGGAATACCCTGTGCCGCCCAGCTAGTTCTCACTGTGCGCCACCATTCCTCTGCCTCATCATCTAACAAGTACACGGCAAAAGAGACCTTCTGCTCATCGGTATAATCAAGAGGATCATAAATCTTCTCTACCTTGCTAATCCACGCTTCAGCCTTCCGATCATCCGGCTCCCCCTGAAATCTAGGTGGATGATATCCTAAGAACTCTTTCAGGGTACCACGCCCGTGGTTTCCACCCTACACATTAAACAATTGAGCCTGCAAAGCCTGATTCTGGGCAGCCTGCCCTGCCAGTAACTGTGCCTAACTAGCCACTAACTCAGCAATCCTCTCCACAGCTGCTCCCAAACGGTCATCACCCCTATCACGGTCTGGTGCCGCATTACCAGGAGTCTCATCTACTCCCTCGGGCCTACCTCTGGTCCTTGGTCGACCGACCATTCTACTAATCAAAGAGTTAGCACAGTTATAGCACGTAAACATGTTATAAACAATTATTAACACATAAACAACAAACTCATATAAAACACATAAACAAATTGATCACATAATCACATAAGCACTAAATCACATAATCACTTAATCACTTAATTATTTAATACATAGTTCACTTTTCTTTCTTTTCATACATACTTTCATGCTAAGACCATTACCCACATTCCGAGAATACCCCGGCTGACAACTAACATGAGCTCTGATACCACTTAAATGTCACGCCCCAACTCGACCCTTACTATAACCAGTTAGGACGCAACGGAATTTCGGCAATATAACGACAGTAAATAGGATACCGAGGCTCTAAACCAACCTCAATAGGACATCATACATCAACTCCACAAACCATACAACAACAATTCCTCAATAAAATAACAACATGCATCATAACTATATTATACAATAAACATCCTTCGTTATACGCCTCCGTTCCAATATAATACATAAACCTTAATATACGTTACAAAAACATATTGAGCCAACCTAGCAACCTAATCAAAAACAAAAGGAAGGCTACTAAGACAGCATCAACTAATTCATTGACTTTCAACATCTTATACATTTATGTGCTACAAAGCATATAAAAGTCTGCTAAGTTAATATACAAAATAGTAAGACAATACAACATCAAGGATAAGACTCTGGAACATAGGACTCATCCACGTAAGGCACATTTTCCTCTTCAGGAGGCACGTACCCGTAATCCTGCAAAAGTACACCTGTATCCATGCAATAATAGAGAGTGAGCTTATATAAAATAAGCCCAGTAAGGATCCGATAGATCTCGAACAAGGTTTACTAAACTCCTTGGAAATAATCTTTTGAGCCAGTAAACACACAATAACATCAATAATATTATCATCACATAATCTATAATAACCATTCAATAAAGGATACACTAGTTGGTGTAGCTCCAAACGCCATCACGATCATAACAGCCTTCTTATGACTCCTATAAACTCACGCTCCCGAGGTACCCCAATAACCTCTCCCTCCATGACATCTCTGTCATGCGAGGTGGAGGCAGTCTCTGGTAGTCATGCCGTTATCAACCCGATAGCCCGATGCTGCCCGAGAGGCGGCACACATATACCAAAGACTCAACAATAATAATAAACATCAATCATTCACAAGAGGACAGTCTAGCAAAACTGCCTATCTCCCAGCATCAATCATCAATCAATATTCATCAATAATCATATTATCATCATAATTACATCAATAATCAATTTAATCAACAAATAACTAAGTTAGATGACAAAGTAGGCCATCTAACCGAACATGCATTAAACACACAATCAAACCCTAATTTACCCATCACAAACTCACAATTCAATCACTCAACCCACACCCAATCAACTAAGGCTCAATATACATTTTAAAGAAAGACAACCTAAACTTCAAATAATCATATCTTACATTCTACTAATCCAAACAACTCCAAATCAGTTTCAAACACTCACCCATTCAATCATCTACATTAGCCCCCTCAAAAACCAACCAAAACACATCCAAATGATGCACAATAACCCTAAAACCCTAGTGTATCATGGCTGAAATTTCCAGATTTTAGCACGGACATCACAATCAAAAATTCGGCATTACAACAGCGCTACCACATAATTATCAAACATTTAGAAATCGACGGCAATCGATTCCGATCAACACAACTCAAAATAATCAACATTAAACAAATTATTCAACTTTAAATACCCGAAAAATAATAATTATGCTACAACCGTTCAAATCTCATAGGATTACATATAAATGATCCCTAGTATGCATGGAGCAATAATCTAACATCAGATTAACATTCTAACGGTTCGATTTTCAATTCTACACAAAAACAAAAAAGTTGAGTTTTGAGATCTAGAATTTTTCTCTCACCTTTGATGCGATATAAGCCTAGGAATACGTGCAATGCGTGCCCAACAAGCAGAAACCAACTCGACACAAAACTCTACAGACAAAAACTAAGTTTTTCTTTGAAGTTTTGTGTTAAAAACCTTGAAACTCTTTGGCTTTTTTTCTCCTATGGCTCTCGGCCCTTTGTGTGTGTGAGGAGTGTGTTTTGTGTTGTGTTTAGTGTGTGTTGGTGATAATATGCAATTAAAAGCTTGGTCAATAAAAAAAATGCAAAGTCAAAGTAGTATTTTTAGTCCTTTAATTCATTTTCTTGTCTTTTAAATGCATTTTAGCTATCTCCTTGCTCAAAACAAAAATGCAACTCCTAAGATAGCTCTAGCAGGTTATTTTTAGTTGACAAGAAGTTTTACAATCAAACAATTTTACCCGAGTCGGCTTAAAACTCGATTTTCGTAAAAGTCGGTGTAAAAACCCTAATAAATTCCTAAGCCGATTTTAAAACCGTTTTCATCAAACACAAGTCTATTAAAGTCCGTGGACTAGGTCTAGAAGGGTTAAAAAGACCATTTTCAAAATTATAGCAGATGTGTTTCGAAAATACTATTCACTAAAACGACGATAAATTTTCTGACTTCGTTTTTTATGAAATTTCATGAATGCACATTTAGTATGTTCTGTGAGTATTGATATCAAAATTACCACATTCCAAGTCATATAGCACATAGACAGGTTAATTCATGCAAAACGAGATAAAACACGCAAAACGAGATAAAACACGCAAAACGAGATAAAACACGCAAAACGAGACAAGATAGAAAAGTGCGGTTTCACAACAATAATTTTATGATAGACTTTTATGTATCTTAATCTTCCGAGCAATGTATTTGAGGAATACAAAGCACATACATTGCACATTACTCAACATTCACCCCTATTTGAGATTCAAACTCCCATTAAGCCCAAGATGATTACACTCAAATTTCATGGATTGAACTTGATTCAATGAGTATCATTCAACTTCTGAAGCAAAAATTGAAACGAATGGTTAGAATGGAAATGAAAGGAACTTTCGGCATGGTTAAACCATGAAATAATTTCAAAGGCCAATATGATATCAATCTAATGGGGATAATGACCACGAAATCAAGAAGTGAGAGAATTTAGCAACCCTACATAAAAATAAACTCCACTTACCTCTTACGCTTATTTTGAATCGACCTTCCTTCATGTTAGATATCATAAAATAATCTTGAAGGAAAATATTATTCATGCCCTTCTACATTTTGTTGAAAGAGGAAGGGTAAGAGAGTGGGTTTTGATGTATTTTTTAGGGTGAACTGCACAGACCTTTTTATGGTTTAGCGTAAATGCACGATACTTTCTTATGATTTTAAAATCCCCTGAATTAGTCCTTGTGGTTTTTCAAAAGTGCACAACACCCCCTACCGTAAAAAAATCCTTCATATTTAACGGAGAGTGTTCTACACATGCGTTAAGTGAGATTTTTATTAGTTTTAATGAATTTGACAATAAAATAATTATAATAATTGACCAAATTACTCCTTTTACAAAAAAATAAAAGAAATAAAAGAAAATATAAAAAATAGTCATCTACCCCCCACCCCCACCCCTACGCAGCCCCCTACCCCTACCTCGTCAGCCCCTCACCCTCTACGATTTTCGCATCTAAAAGTCTCCACTGAGGTACGATTTGCTTATATGAAGCATATAGCAAGTGGCTGAAATTTATTGTCCAGTCATGCTTATCAAGTGATCAATAGTGTTAAAAAAGTAAGGAGATTGAATGTAAGCCAAGTTTTTTTTTTTTGGTAAATAATGTAAGCCAAGTTGGAAAAAGTCAGTTGTAGTTTCTCGTTCGTTTTATTTGTGTGTATATATATATATATCTCTTATTTTCTTTTATTTTTTTAGTCTAAACAAAAGGGAACTATAAAAAAGAGAAACGCAAAAAGATTAAGTGTATTTTTATCTTTTTATGAAATTCGTTAACTTTTTGGATCGAGGGGGCATGTTTGTTGGTTTTCAAAATCACAAGGACTAGTTTAGGGGGTTTTAAAATTACAGGAGGTATTATGTGTAACGCCTTGAACCCAACTCCCATGCCTACAGGATACCCCTTGGGACTGAGGCCCAAGCGAGCACCGAGGCCATGGCAAGCAAGCCTAGAAACGCACTATGCAGGTATTATCCGCTTTAGAGCCCATACTCCTCACAGTTTTGTCCTTTCCCAGGTGGAACCCCACACTAAAAAAGGTGCCTGCACGAATATATAAGACATCTCTATATATTCAATGGCCCAGACTCGTAACCTTCCGATGTGGGATGGGGTTACCACATCCGCTTCCCCTCAAGGAGGCCTAGCGCCTTCGCAAGTCACTGGCGCAAAGGAAGGCCCGCTCTGATACCACTTTGTAACGTCTCGAACACATCTCCCACGCCTACATGATACCCCCTGGGCCTTAGGCCCAAGCGAGCATCGAGGCCATGGCGAGCAGGCCCAGAAACACACTGTGCAAGTATTGTCCGCTTTGGAGCCCATACTCTTCACGGTTTTGTCCTTTCCTAAGTGGAACCCCACACTAGAAAAGGCGCCTACACGAACATACGAGACATCTCTATATATTCAATGGCCCAGACTCGTAACCTTCCGATGTGGGATGAGGTTACCATATTGTGCACTTACGCTAAACCACAGGGGGGCCTGGTGTAGTTCACCCCTTTTTTTTATTTTTATGATTATCTTTTTATTTGAACCAAAGTTAAACTCCTAAGTGTAAAAAATAAAAATAAAAAAATAAAAAATAAAAAAAAACAGAGGACAATTTTATCTTTAAAAGATAAACAACTAACTTAAAAAATGCAAATTTGTAAATTTTACCTCTTGAGTAATGATGTAGTTATAGCTTAAGGAAATCCGAGATCCAATTTTCTAAAGTATTTCTTCTAAACACAAGAAATTGTATTTTCAAAAGAATTCCGTAAAATTTTATAGAATTCATTTGTTCCAAATAGTTTGTTACACATAAATATGAATGATTTGAACGGTATGGCTAATCTTTTGACTCTAATGCTAACTTTATGACTCATTGCCTAATCTTAATTGACTTACATGGTTTGCGATAGGACTCTAAGTGCAAGGGAAAGGTGATTGTTATATCGGGGAAACTAATAAATGAATAATTTGTAAGGGAGTGCTATAAATTAAAATAATAACTAGGGTTTTGGACTTGAAGGTGATAGTTGACAAGTTCAAATCAGATAAGACAAGAGGGTTAAGTTTACTTAGGAATGGCAATGGGGCGGGGGGACCTATCCCCATGCCCCGCCTCGCCACTCAAAAAATCCCCCCAACACTCGCCTCCCCTCGCATTGTATGCCCCCATCCCCTGCCCCTGCCCTATCCCCATCCCCGAATCCCTGCGGGGAATGAGGATTACCCGCGAGGTTTTTTTTATTATTTCTTAAATCTTACGATATTAAATTTAATTTGAAACACGTAACTTCAAAATATAAATTAAAATGGTCTCAAGTGGGAGCAACCCTCATTTGAGACCTAAATGGTCTAGAGTTCAAGTCACCTAGGGGCAAGTGGAGAAACACTTTCGATCCCCTTATAAAAAAAAAAGTTCAAATCAGATAAATAAACATAAGTGAAGTACTATGTGAAAATATTTAGGAACACTTTCAAGGTAGTTTGTCTGAATATTCCCAAGCTCACAGCTATAAAATATTTTCCGTGACTAAGTCAAAAGTATATTTATTTGGAGCATAGAGTCCAAGTACAATTACAAACTTATACTATTTTCTTCTCAAACTTTAGACATAGAATATTAAGTAATCTTGCGTGTGTGGGTACTGTTGGCTGCAGTGATAGTTCAGCTTAAGGATTATGGAAGTTTAGGTTGCCTGAAAGAAGAAATGAATGGACTTTTAAAACTGAAAGATGCCTTCAACTATCCAAATGGTATTTCTCTTTCTTCATGGGGTGATAAGGAAATAGATTGCTGCAACGGGAGATAGTTCTATGTGATAACTCCACTAAGCGAGTGACGCGAGTTTTACTAAACGACATCTTTAAGTTCATAATTTAAATTGTAGAATAAAATAATATCAAAAATAATTTAATCTATAGTCTGGGGATTACAATCTATAAATAAACTCGCAAACAACCATTAACGATAAAGAAACTCCAAATATCTATTAAAGAGATACACGACCGAATATATGATGTTAATTCTATGAATATATCTATAATTTCTCAAACAAAACCGTTTTGGTAACATATAATCAAATTAAGATCCATCAACTTGAGACTCTAAAATCTATTAGCATGTGCCAATACATAATAACTATCTATTAGATCTCAAATAAACTTTATAGACACTTCGAGGATTCAAAAATCGTAATATACAATTTACATAGCATTAAATTGACTCTTATAATCTTTCCATTAACAAAATGAGTGAACCATTATATCAAATGATCTTCCTTCTATAAACATATTAGAATACCACTCGCAAGAACAATCCATCAAAAACTTTGCTACCCCATTGTCTAGGTCTCAAAGATCAGCAAACCTATTGCTCTAGTCTCATCGATCATTAAACTTATTGCTCTGATACCAACTGTCACGTTCCCAAATTCGACAGGATCAAACTCAAGAACGTGATGTCGTGTGCTTAAAAATATTTCTGCTCGTAAACCCACAAGGTTCTAACTCCATGAATACAAAATACTAAAGCTCACAAGAATATCATTAGAACAGTTACATCTTTAACAACTGAGATAGTTTTTTTCATTTTTATTATAAATCCAAGAGATAATCCGAAATAACAAATACCCAATAAAACTTTAATAATCCAAAATAATATCTTCTCGTATTCGCTACAAATGCTTAAGGCACTTTAGAAATAATGTTCTTTTATATAGCATATATGGAAAACTCTTCAATTAATCTGGACTAATGTTAGTCTAGGAGAGTTGTGAGATAAAAAGTGGATCCTACATGTATGTGGGGTTCACTCCATGTGAAAGGACTGATGTCAGTCTGGATTGATTGAATAGTAACCCATCATTATATATTATCACAACTAGCTTCTGACTTCCATATATGTCATAGGGACCTTTTCGCATGACTAGGGCTGATTGACAAGTTAGGTATTAGGTTCATATTTTCTTAAAAGTAGTGATCAAGGACTCGATCACATATCTTATCAGTGTCAAATCAAAAGATAAAAAATCATTATCCAAAGACTAGTTATCGAAAGATCCAAAGCATTTTCATTGAGTATTAACCATTTTTTTAATTAAAAAGAAAGGAGGCTTACCAATAAATTGTCCCACGAGGCAACAACTCCAAAGTTGAGATCCTTCATCAAAGACGTTCAAGGTGGGTGAAGCAATTTTTTTCCCTCAACAATTTCAATTTGAAAGAAGTCCAATTTGAGAAGGGTATTTGACTTTGGCATGAAGAAAGATTTTCAATTGAAATTCGCATCGGTCCGTTGATTACAATTCTTAGATCCACTCTGCCCAACATTGCGCTTGGACACGTCCGCCGAATTTGAAACGGACCCCACAACCTTATGCACTATGGTGGCTTGAGCATTAATTTCAGAGCCGTTGAACTTCAATTCTTGCTGCGAGTCCACCACTAAAGATTGCCAAGCTTTTTGACCACCTAATTCACTTTGGCCCGCATTGGTAGGAAACAAATCAGGTTTTGTTTGCACGTCGAGCATGCTAATTGACTCGGCTCAAAATATAGAAGACTTGTACTTTCAAGTCTACTTAGAGTTTTCTTAGAACGTAGCTTGATATTATTCTCCATGGACTATTGAAACTGAAAGATGCGTTCAACTATCCAAATGGTTCTAGTGCTCTTTCTTCATACCGGAATTTCAATGTGCCCTGCAATTTCACAATTTAGGCTGGTGTACTAACAAAGACTCAAAAACTATTAGCTAACTTTTCAATAGCTTTACAGCCTTCATAAAAAAGGTCTGGTCCTTTTCGTCAGTTTTTCTTCTGTAACGTGCTACTGGAATTTGATAGATTTTCTCATAAAAATGGTTCAGATTATTGTCTGGTCCTTTTCGTCAATTGTCACTTGATGCATCTGAAATCGTCATTACAAGCACAAGACAAGAGATAGATGAGCAGTGGCGTTTGCATGATGGTTTTGATCCAATACTAGAGCGTAAACTACGCGCTAGGATCAGGCGTAATGTCAGCTGTTACGGAAGGTTCATGCCTCGCATGGTTGTAAGTACTTTATATCTCTTTGTAACTATTTATATTGATCAGAAATTTTTTTTCATTGTTCAGTATTTTCTGTCTACCCAAAAGCTGAATTGCTTGTTGATTTTCTCACTTTAAAGGTGAGAATTATCCTTCTAGCTTACATTAGAAGGGGAGGCCATAGGTCAATATATTCAGGGGATAATATAACCACATTTGGTATGTCTTGCAATTCAGCCTCTAGGAAGTTGGGGTGGTGGGACGAGTAGCAGTCATTGGTGGTTATTTTAAGATCAAATCAAGTTTTTCTAATTAGCCCATGGAATGCTTTTGGCACTAGACTTCATACCCCCAAGGAGTAGCAGGCATAATATCACAAGACCCATTTAATAAATTCCAATCCTGTAACAGGCAATCTTGTTTTGGTTCTTCTCTCCCTCTTTGCTTTTTCGTTTCACGTCAAAGTTATTTGTTCGTTCATTTGTTAAGAACCGTCTCGTGGAACAGACTCAGGGTGTGACATGCCGCGAATTCAAGAGGTGTAACCTCTTAAGCATACTAGGCTATACTAGCAAACCATAAGAACAAACCAGAGTACTACATTCCACAATAAATTAAATCATTCTTACAATCATTTGCCAAATCAGAAATTTAAGCTTAATCCATAAATCCTTACATTAATCAAGCCAAACCAACGAACTTAAATAGAAATACCAAATCTCCAAATTTCAATCTCATAGTCTTATTTATTTCTCCTTGTTCACTACCCCACTCGCACCTAAGTCATCACCCTTACTCTATAAGATCTGAAAAGAAATCAGGCGGAAGCAAAAGTGATGAGCGAACAAAAACTCAGTAAGGGAAAAACTTTCCCAAAGAATACGGTAATAATGATGAAACAAACGAACAAAATACTCATAATGAATGAACGAACAGACGAACAAATAAATATACAAATAGTGAACAAACGAACGAATGAGGACACAAATATATATTAAAGTAATTTATAAAATGATATCAAACTAACAGATCATAGTTCTCAAATTGTATCAGAAAGATGGGCAATATGCCCCCATCGGGCCAGGCCGGATGATGAGTATTACGCCCTCATTAGGCAAGAGATCTCTTCAGGCAGGCAAATTAATATCAAGGTATACAGTTGAGAACAAGTCAAATACATAATTCATCATTTGACTCATCAAAATAAAAGTAGTAGTAATAATAATAGTATTAGTACTACTAAAATAATAATAACAATTGATTTATTGTCCAAAAAAATGGACAATACTAATATATTGACCGAAAATCAAAATGAGTGAGACATAAATACTTATCAAGATATACGAATGGATCATTTTGGTTAATTTAAAAGGAATAAATTATTCTAGAGTACAATAATTGCGTTGATCGAACAGATGAATGAAATATATAAACACGCAACATAGGAACAAAATACTCTAGGAAATTAGATAGGATGAAAAAGACAAATAGAATAAAAATACCATATGAAACAATAAAAATATTATATGAGCTAATATAAGTACTATAAGAAATATAATTTTATTTTGAGTTTCCATGGAAGCAAATAGAAAAAAAATAGCAAACTCAAATAACAAGTCATTTTTAGTCATGTCATGAATATAATCAAACTTTTATGAAACGAACATGCCATACAGTTAATTCAATGAATTAAAGTTGAGTTTAAGATATTTTTCAACGATCGAAATTTTCTACGAGTAATATTATATATGGAATAATAAAATAACGAAGTTATGAGGAGGGAGAGCATATAAATACTACGATTATACGGATACAAATACATGAGCGAAATTTATTCCAAACAGATTCAAAGGAAGACTAGTAATTAGAGAAAATTTTTAAAAATATCGTACATACATAATAACCAAAAATAATGAAACAAACTTATGAAAGGAATAATCAAACGAATAAAATGACGTAACTGATACGAATACATGAACAAAATATATTCGGAATATATCTGAAGGAAGGCTAGTAGTCAAAATAAAAGAATTCCACTTAACTCGATTTGACGGTAGTATAAACTTTGTTTAGTCACAAACCTACAAATTTCATCAAAACTCACCTTTCGTTAACTCTCAATTTACATAGTCATTCTTCCCTAAAATATTCTAGAATAAATAATCCATCCAAAATTATATAAATCAAAAGCTTAGAATCTTACCTTGTTGAAATGGTTGTAAATATTATGATTAATTGGCTTCTTCTTCTTCTTCTGCTATTGCTGCTACCGAGGGAAAGAGAAAGAAATGAAGTAAAATGAGGGAGAAAGAAATTGTTGCACGAGTGAGATTTAAGAATTGGAAGATTTGCTTATAAAAATATTTTGTGGGAAATATCTTTGAGCAAATTAGGGAAAAGTGGGGAACAAAGCCATGATTCATAATTATTATGGTAGGGGAAAGTGGGGGTATATGATGATGAATATCCTTTTAAATGGGGAAGGTGGAAAAAATTATGCAAGTGGCATTAGAATCCCAAGCTTGGGATCCGATGCTGCTGATCTTTACATGCTCCCCCCCTTAGAAGGAGTTTCGTCCTCGAAACTTATCTTACCTTGATCTTCAAAAAGCTTGGGGTATTTGGCACGAGCCTCCTCTTCAGGCATCCATAGAGCTTCTCTAGTTGTTTGGTTGTGCCATCTTACTTTCACGTATAGAATGGTTCTACGTCGGAGCACCTGGTTCTTTTGGTCCACAATCTCAACAGGCTACTCCTCGTAGGTAAGATTCTCACGAACACATAACTCTTCCATAGGTATAATATGGTCAAGGTCATACACATACCGTCGAAGTTGAGAGACATGAAACACATTATGCACACCAAACAAGAATGGAGGTAATGCAAGACGATAGGCTACTTCCCTAATTTTCTCTAGTACCTCGAATGGACCAATAAAGCGAGGGATGAGTTTTTCTCATTTTACAAAATGCACCACACCACGAGTCGGGGATACTTTCAGAAAGACATGATCCCATATTTGAAACTTGATTTCTTTTCGCCGCTTATCTGCCTAACTTTTTTGTCGATCCTGAGCTTGTTTTAACTTGATTCTTATCAGCCTGATCTTAGCTTCGGTGTCTTCTAGAATATCTGAATTTAACACTTTTCTTTCTCCCAAATCCCAATACAAAGGTATATGACACTTTCTACCATATAATGCCTCAAAAGGTGCCATTTGTATGCTTGCATGGTAGCTATTATTATAAGAAAATTCCACCAAAGGTAGATATCGGTTCCAATTACTACCTAAATCAATCACATAAGCTATTAACATATCTTCCAATATTTGGATAGTTCTCTCAGTCTGCCCATCAGTCTGAGGATGAAAGGCTGTACTTAATTTCCGTTTAGTTCCCAGAGCATTTTGTAAACTTTCCCAAAATTTGGATGTGAACTTTGGGTCTCGATTAGATATTACTTCTTTTGGAAATCCATGCAAGCTAATAATCTTTGACAAATACAATTGTGTCAATTCCTCCACTTTAAAATCTATTCTCACCAGCAAGAAATGTGCTGTCTTGGTAAGGTGATCCACAATAACCCAAATGGAACCATACTTATCCTTCGACCTTAGGAGTCCTACGACAAAGTCCATTGATACACTATCCCACTTCTACTCGGGAATGTCCAGTGGTTGCAACAATCCTAAAGGCTTCTGATGTTCTGCTTTAACTCTTTGACAAGTCAAACATTTAGCAACGAATTCTCCTATTTCTTGTTTCATGTTATTCCACCAAAATTGTTGCTTAAGATCATGATACATTTTTGTACTCCCTGGATGCACAGGAAAATTCGAATTGTGTGCTTCAGTCAGTAACTCTTTTTTCAAATTCGGTTCACTTGGTATGCACAATTTGTTTCCAAATCTTATTGTCTCATCCTCGTGGATTCCGAGGTATGATCTTTCACCATTCATTATTTTAGACCGAATCCCTTCAAGAAAAACATCTTTCTTCTGAGCTTCTTTTATCCTTTCAAATAAAGTAGGTTGTGCCAACAACCTAGCAAACATTCCCTTAATAGGTTGCAAACTCATTTCCAATTGTAGCTTTTAAAACCCTTGAGCCAGTCTTTCGGGAATCGACATAAAAGTTGCTAATTTGACATGTGGCTTCCTACTAAGAGCATCTGCCACAAT
Source organism: Ehretia macrophylla (assembly GCA_037974665.1). Lineage (NCBI taxonomy): Eukaryota > Viridiplantae > Streptophyta > Magnoliopsida > Boraginales > Ehretiaceae > Ehretia > Ehretia macrophylla. The sequence continues at coordinate 56,241,642 of CM075771.1, read as the reverse complement.
ATTCTCTTTACCCAGATGGTAATGGATAGAAAAATCATAATGTTGGAATATTTCTCTTAAGTGGGCTACCGTTAATTACTTTTGGTTTTATAAAATAGGCTGAATATCTGATTCATAGAGACTGGGTTGTGATCATATTGCTTTTAAGCCCACCTCATAAATCCGTATATAGTTAATTGTGTGTAGGCCTTATATTCTGACTAAGCTTTTATGGGAGGGCCTGTTAGAATAACTATAAATATATGGCTAGGTCTCCTCTCCTGCTCTAACCCTAAACTAATTGTTTTCATAAACGTTAGTTGTTCCTGGACAGAGCAAGGAAGAGGAGGACCTCGTCAGTAATCGGGTAACGATTATAACTCACTTTGCTATGGTTCAAACAGGTATGTAATTCTGCCGCTAATTATATTTATGTCTATTGTGCTGCCAAATCATGCATATTGGAATATATATATATATATATTTTATATGTGCTTACATGTGGTATCAGAGCCCATTATACATGATTTTCAGCCATAGAATTAAAAATACTTGTTTGGCTATGTAAACCGTGAAAGTTCTTGCTTTAATTCATGGTTATTTAATTGTTATTCATGAAATTAATTGAGGATTTTCATAGATCTATTTCTGCTCGAGCTTTTAATATATAACATGTTATTTATTATGTTATTATATGAATTCAGAATATTTTGTTGATTTTGGAATTTTTTATGTGTATATTGCATAATAGATTATGTATACACATTTAATTGAATTTATTTCGCATTATATGTGTTTCCCATTTGTTGATTGTTGTTGGATTATTTTTATAAGGTTGAAAATATTAAGAACCCTACTTTTTGGGTTTGAATCTGAAACCCACTTAGAAAATCTGACAAAATATATTGATTATTTGAGGAAATTGACCCCAAAATTGAATTCCTTAGCATAAAAAAAGCTAGGAAGACGTTATTTAATTGCGAAAAACGCATTTGTTTTGGAAATTTACATTACAGGTTTATTTTCGGGGCTCTGCTGGGTCACATTGGCCCGGCTGAAGGTTGAAGACGACGTATAGTGTTTTCCATTAAATAGGTTATAGAGTTGGTTCATTTGTTTTCCAAAGGGTTCAACTTGCTTCGCTGGTTAGAAACTTGGTTCATTGTAGAACGACGCGAGTTCGAATCTTCTATTGCATAAGATCCTTTTTATTTTCAGCTGCCTGAGAAGACAAAATTGGGATCTTAATGTTTTTATTTAATACAGCTCATCTTTCAACCCAAACATCGAGTATTGCATGTTGGTTAGTCTCGCTTTGTATGAAACAGTCCACGCGAGTTCGAGTCTCTCTAGGCGCGTAGACTTCTATTTTATTTTGTTTGAGTTGCTATACAAACATAACAATTGCTTTATTAGATAAATTAATTCGCCTATGGTTCAAGTCGCCAGGTTGACCTTGCTGGATAAAGTTCTTAATTGTCATATGTGTGTCGCGAGTTCGAATCTGCATAGGCGCTTATTTTATTTTATCACCTTTTGAACTAAACCCAGCACATTTGAGATATATATAGGCGTTGTTCAATATCTCTAAATGTAAGTTTTCAGGGTTATTGGTTAAGTGCCTGAATTATAGTTTGCATGTTTTTTGGGTTCGAATCTTGCAAAGTTGCCCAAGTTGAGTTATTTTATTTTATTAACATTAGAGGTACAAGGTTTTTTTTGTATGTCAGTTCCTTCTGACTTCAAGTAAAATACTTGGTGCTATTGGTTAAGCACATGAATAAGAAGATGTATGTCTTGTGTTCAAGGCTAGATAGGTGCATAGGTTGTTTTGTTTTTCCTTCAACTTGTTTTACAAGATAAAGGGAAGGGCCATATTTGGAAAGAAAAACTTTTCTGTGCCTTTTTGGAATTAATTCCCACATTCAAACAGGGCCTTAATTTTAAAAGGAATGATTGTGTTTGACTAAAGTGTTATAGTTTGAAATTGTGTAAAACCAAACAAAACCTTATTTTAAGTGGAGAAGGATATTTTTGGCTAGATGATATTTTTCTAAACTCCTAATAATGCAATTTTTCACACATCTTGGTTGGAGATAAACTTAATTGTTCTCTCTCCTTATTTGAATATTATATTTGTACATAATTTTCCATAAAAATATTGAATTATAACCAAATGAATTGGGGTTGATTTTAAATCATTTTGGGCCGCTGAATTTAATGAAAATCTGTGATATTCCTCAATTCAACTTTGAATTTTATGTACTTTTTCTATTTATATTTTATGTGCATTAGATGTGCTCTATTGATTTTATATATAATCTGCTCAAGTTTATTGTAGAATACAATTTTATAGTGATCACAGAGACATATTATATTGAAGTGTTTCATATTGTGTGATCAATTACATGCATGACAGTTTCATTTATGTTAGGCACTAGTTTTCCCAATAAGTTGACAGCATAGGTTTGATTGGGCAAAATTCACCAAAGTGACTAGTCTAATTAAATCTATGGCTTTTCTCATATTGGTTGGGAAACTACCATGGTAAAGTGCTCAATGATCACCCAAAGGAGGTCATTATATGACTTTAGCCAGGTAGCTCGAACATAAAATATGGCTCGAGATTATCCTATTGTTAGGGAGTTCGGTTGCCCAAAGGTGATTGACCTTTTCTTTCAATAGGATGATCTCATTGATACTTTATGTTAAAAGGGTACCTATTTACATGTTATATTTCCTGCCCAAAGGTGGAGGATGTAATGATATGTATGGGCTCTTTTGTTTGAAGTGCTATTTTGCAATAGAACATGTATGCCTACTGTTAGCAAACATTGCATTTTTCTTGAACAATTTCTTTTGCTTTGAATAATATGAGCACTACTTTTAGTTCTTGAATGGGCAAAATTGTAATAAGTTGAAGGTACACATTAAGTTGATCCTGGGGATAGTTGACCTTGATTTTGCCTTAGACGCTGATAAACTTACTGCATTAACTGATTAGAGTAGTTATGAGGGAAAAACAAATGTTATATGATTAGACCTGATGAGAGAACTTATGATTATGAAATATGATAAGTAAGGTGGTTTAGGGATTGTCTTGAAAATGGTTGATGTTCAAACCAATCTCAAATCTCGTGGTGTTTAGATCATTTTGTTGTCCCCTCATGCCCTTAATATATTACCTTTTGAGTTTACTCACATAAGGATTGTCTTTAATACCCAAACGGGACGTAGACTATTAGACTTGACTACCAAGTGTGTAGACTGAGGAAAACAAAGTTAAGAGTGAAATCATGAGGTTGATATTAATTGTTTCCAACCTTAAGAGCTACTCTAATAAGGTTATTACCTTAAAAATTGAGGTACATATTCCTAAGTTGTCAGGGTTTTAAAAGGGTTGTAAGGGTTAGAATCAGAAGATGAATCACAATATAAAATGTCACAAATCTGCTGCCACTTGATTTGAAAAGAAGTGCTGTAAGGGAAAAGGTCATAAAATAGCTAATTGTGCCAAGTACAAATCATGGTTAGAGAAAAGAAAGTTGAAGAAGATGATTCACTAGCCTATGTTTGTTGAGAATCCATTTTAGTTGATGTTCCATCAAATATTTGGTAGATTGACAATGGTGCAATTGTTCATGTTGTTTTTTATTTGCAAGGATTTCGAAAACAAACTGAGTCAAGTGAATTAGAGTCCAGAATTAAAGTTAGGAATAATTTGCCATTGAAGTTGAATTCATAGGGTCTATTAGTCTATGTTTAAAGACTAGTTTTAAAATTGTTTTGAAAAACATTCTTATTTTGAAACCATTTTCATGTACACTCTTTTAAATAAAATTTAATTTGTGTTTTCATTTTGAACAGGTTTCAAATTTGTTATGTCTTTAACTTTGACAATGGCAAAGTAAAATTGGTGTTTTAATTCTAAAATTATTGGTGAAAGTATTTTATCCAATAGTTTTTATCAACCACCTTTATTTTCAGAAAATTCCTATGACTATTTTTTTCAGAAAAATTTGTTTCTAAAAGGAGTTTAGTTGAAGAAATTTCTTCTTTGTTGCGGCATAAATGATTAAGTCATATTTCTAAATGAAGGGTTGAAAGACTCATTAGAATTGATATTTTGCTTTCTCTAAGTTTTGATGATTTTGATACTTGTGTTGGGTGTATTAGGGGTAAACTCACTAATTGTGAATGAGAATAAGCTACCCATAACTCTGACCTTTTAGAAGTAATACATATATTAGTGGACCTTATTCTATTACATTGTGTAGTAACAAGTTTTTTGTTACATTTGTTGATGACTTCTCTCATTATAAATACCCTTATTTAATTAAAGAGCAATGCAACTTGGAAAGGTCATCAAAATTGTAAGATCTGACCACAAGGTAAATACTTTGGTAGACATTCGATCATTGGGTAGTATATAGGACTGTTTGTCATGTGCTTAAAGGATTGTGGGATTGTTGCCTAATATACCATGTCTTTTAGCCCTTGACATAATGGTGTGGTCAAGAAGTGAAATCATACCCTTAAGGATATGATGTGGAGCATGATTAGTATCACTAGCCTGCTATATCTTTTGGGGTGAAGCCATTAGAACTACACCTTATACTCTTAACCATGTTATTAACAAGTCTATTCCTAAAACTCCTATTGAAATTTGATTGGAAGAAAAACCTAGCTTAAACCATTTTCCTGTTATGGGGTTTTTTTCTATTGAGGAGTTTGTTTATAGACTTTGAGGATATATCTATACATTGAAGCAATATACCTCAAAATCAGTGGGAATAAGTTTATTTTCCTGATATTTTATGTTGAGGGCATTTTGCTAGGTACAATTAATCTGGGTATGCTACATGAGTCTAGTATTTTTTCAAGACTTTCACCATGAAGGATTTTGGTGAGCCCTCTTTCGCTCTTGGTATTCAGATACACCAAGATAGGTCTCGTGGGCTTTTGGATTTATAACAAAGGGCTAATATTGATCGAGTTCTTAAATGGTTTAATATGAAGAATTATAGGCCTTGTCATACCTCTTTGTAAAATATTTTTTTATGGGTTTCCATCTAAAGGATATAATTATGAATATTATTTGGAAGCATAAACAGAGTATCCCAATATAAATGTCATTGAGGTTATAAACATGTGGGTTTTATGTTGTAAATGGATCTCCTATAGTTTATGAACGGAAATAAGACCCGATATACATTCTTTGTATTTTCCAGATTAATACATGCAATAGCCTGCCCAAAGGAGGTCATTGTGTGTGTTATTTTGGATGGATGAATAGTGGTAGCAAAAATGTATAGTCAAAGAAATTTCTTTATCCAAAGGGATGTATTTATGAGTTTGTGCATACTCTACTGGTTTGAGATAATGCATGCCCTATAGGGATTTGTCTGCCTAAAGGTGATCAACTTCTTGAATGTTGTCTATTTCTGTCATTCACCTTTATGATTGGGATAATTATAATATATATGTTGTACCATCTATCCAAATGGGAGAATATGATGATACATTTGGATCTCAAATACAGCTTATTTTTATTGGGAGCTATTGTAATTACCTATATTTTAATCTAGTTTCCCTAATGAATGAAAAGTCATGACTTTGACAAGAAAAGTGAGACATTGTTATTAAGAATATAAAACAAACTCAATGTTTGTTGATCTTCTAATTAAAGGTTTAAGATCATAATTTTAACTAACATGTTGAGATATGGGTATTATGGAGTCCATGACATAAAGAGAGCCATGAGACGTGGACCATATGCTAGTGTTAGTGAGAGCTTGATGTATGTTCAAGTGCGCACTAGGCTTGGTATTGGTTTTGTATATGAGTGTTCTACTGTCATTTGATGCTTTTGACTAGTGGGAGTTTGACATTTTCACGCATTGTCGAATTTTCTCATTATTGTGTGTTTCTATTTCGCACTTTTGTGCATTTGTGGAATAACATATTGTTTATGTTTTACAACATACTTGGTTATTCTGTGAACACTCATGTGTATATTGAAGGTCTTGGTTTGGTATCCATATTGATAAGACCATCTATTGAGTTTAAATATCTCCATGAGGACACCATTTTGATCGGAGATATGCATTCTTCCTCTGGCCTATTGACTGCCATTTTGGGAAGATATGAATGGTTGATTTCCTTGGCATATCGACCGCCAATTTTGGAGAAATCATGTTGAAGACTGACAAAGAAATAGCACACTTTGATCACTTGTTGGAGCTACTTTCGTTCTACACTACCGTATATTAATCCATGTCAATATGGTTGTTGACATTTGTAACAATGGAAGGTCCTGTATCGATATAGAACACTACGATCACCATAATTCGATGTTTGATAATCGTATTGGATAGGATTGTGTTCGAGGTGTTGTTCTATGAATCAGGATTTTTAAAATTGTGGCCACATTAAGTTTACTTATTCAGCCTAATAAATGTTTTCAAAATATTTTTAGAAACAAACAAAACAATTAACGTTGCCTAAGTGGGAAACTGTTGGAATATTTCTCTTAAGTGGGCTACCGTTAATTACTTTTGGTTTTATAAAAATAGGCTGAATATCTGATTCATAGAGACTGGGTTGTGATCATATTGTTTTTAAGTCCACCTCATAAATTCATATACGGTTAATTGTGTGTAGGCCTTATATTCTGACTAAGCCATTTATGGGAGGGCCTGTTAGAATAATTATAAATATATGGCTAGGTCCCCTCTCCTGCTCTAACCCTAAACTAATTGTTCCCATAAACGTTAGTTATTTCTGGATAGAGCAAGGAAGAGGAAGACCTCGTCAGTAATCGGGTAACGATTACAACTCACTTTACTATGGTTCAAACATGTATGTAATTCCGCTGTTAATTATATTTATGTCTATTGTGCTGCCAAATCATGCATATTAGAATATAAATATTTTATATGTGCTTACACATAATCCTTTAAAAATTCTAACCATCTTCTTTGCCTCATATTTAGTTCCTTCTGAGTGAACAAGTATTTCAAACTCTGATGATTAGTGTAAATTTCACATGTGACCCCGTATAAATAATGCCTCGATATTTTAAGAGCAGAAACAACTGCTACCAACTCTAAATTATGTGTCAGATAGTTTTTCTCATGATCTTTCAATTGTCGAGTTGCATAAGCTATCACTTTTCCATTCTGCATCAAAACATAACCCAAACCGACACGGGAAGTATCACTATAAATCACAAACCCTTCTGTCCCCTCTGGTAAAGTTAATACTGGTACAGAGACTAATCGTTTATTCAATTCTTGAAAGTTGTCCTCACAATCAGACTTCCATGTAAACTTGACTTATTTCCTTGTCAGCCGAGTAAGGGGAGCTGCGATTCTGGAAAAATCTTTTACGAATTTTCTAAAGTACCCAGCCATACCCAAGAAGCTACGAATCTCAGTCACATTTGTTGGTCTAGGCCACCTTGATACTGCTTCAACCTTTTGCGGGTCTACCGAAATTCATTTTCCTGAGATTATATGACCTAGAAATGCTACTTCTGACAACCAGAACTCAAATTTCTTGAATTTTGCAAACAACATTTTCTCTCTTAAAATTTGCAGTATAATCCGAAGATGTTGTTTATGTTCCGATTGGTTCTTTGAGTACACCAGGATGTCGTCGATGAACACCACAACGAACTGGTCTAGAAATGGTTAAAACCTCGATTCATCAAGTCCATAAAAGTTGCAAGTGCATTGGTCAGTCCAAACGGCATTACTACAAACTCATAATGCTCGTATCTTGTTCGAAATGTCGTCTTTGGTATGTCTTCATCTTTAACTCGCTACTGATGGTAACCGGATCTTAAATCAATTTTTGAGAATACCCGAGCCCCTTGCAACTGATCGAATAGATCGTCTATGCGGGTCAGTGGATACTTATTCTTAATGGTCACCTTGTTCAGTTCTCTATAATCTATTCAAAGCCTCATGCTTCCATCTTTCTTTTTCACAAATAGGACCGGAGCACCCCATGGTGAAACGCTTGGGCGTATTTGGCCTTTATCCATAAGTTCTTGTAATTGAACCTTCAATTCCTTCAATTCAGCTGGTGCCATGCGATAAAGGGACTTTAGAGATAGGTGCAGTGCCTGGAATGAGTTCGATTTCAAATTCAATTTCTCGATGAGAAGGAAGCCTTGGAATATCCTCAAGAAACACGTCGGGAAATTCATTGACGACAGGTATGTCTTCAAGTTTGGTTCCTTTTACTTCCGTGCTCACGATGCTTGCTAGATAACCTGTGCAACATTTACTCAATAGCTTCCGTGCTTTTAATGTCGAGATGATATAAGGGGAGAAATATCTTCTTCCCTCAAATACGAGTTCGGATCCGCCAGGAATACAAAACGTGACTCTCTTAGCAAAGCAATCTACATGACCATGATAATAGGCCAAATAGTCCATGCCTAAAATTACATCAAAGTCTTTCATAGCTAGACCCACTAAATTGGTAGGTAATTTGCGATGTGCAATCAGCACCATACAATTTTTATACACCGTATCAGTCGTAACAGATTTACCTATGGGGGTTGTAGCACACAAAGTAGAGTCTAAGGGTTCAGGCAATACAGACAACAATGATGCAAATCTAGGTGATACAAATGAAAAATTAGACCCTGTATCGAACAGAACGTGTGCACGCTCAGTAGAAATAGGAATGATACCTGCCACTAAGGCATCATCTATAGGTGGATCATCATGGGTCATAGCAAAGACCTTGGTACGGTTGACCGGTGTTCTTCCTTGATCACGCCTCTGGTTTGGGGCAATAGGCGGCTGGGGTCTACCTTGAGCTCTGACTAGTGGTTGTGCGGTCATCTCGGGGCAGTCTCGAATAAAATGTTGAGCTGAACCACATCGTAGGCATGCCCCTAGTTTCTTTCAACAACTCTCAGATGCATATGCTTTCCTATAATGTTCACATACTACCGTTTCTTGTTTTTTGGTAGTAGCAGTGTTTGGCTTCTTTGTTCCATTCGAAGACCCTTGGTTATTTTGCCACTTTCCTGGGCCACATTTTCTTTTGTTATCCTTGTTATTAAAATGTCGTTGTTTTTCAAGGATACACGATTCTGCCACCAATGTTGTACCATAGACCTTCTCAAAGTTGCGGTGTTGTTGTATTTTTACCCTTTCTCGGATTTCTAGCCTCAATCCTACTTCAAACTTTTTGGCTTTTATGTAATCACTTATTATCATCTCTGGAGCAAATTTGACCAAGCTTAAGAATTTGTCATAATATTGTTCAACTGTTAAATCCCACTGCCTGAAATCCATAAAATCTGCTACTCTTTGATCTTTGAATGCGTCAGGACAGAACCTAGTTATCACAAACTCACGAAAATCCCTCCACGTAAAAGGCCTTGGTAAGCCATTTACAATATTTGTCCACCTTTCTAAGGCCCTGCCAGAAAATACATAGGCTGCAAACCGAACTTTTTGATCCTCAATAAATTCCACAATTAGGAAATTATTTTCCATTGATGCCAACCAATCATGGGCATCTTGAGGCCTACCTTCTCCGCTGAAATGTAGAGGTTGTAGCCCAAGAAATTCTTTCAAGTCAGCACAATCTGTGTTCTGCCTTTCAATGATTGGAGCTGGGTTTGGGGCAGGGATAGTACCTAATTGCCTTAACAATACTACTGTGATCGAGTCTGCATCCAGATGGATGCTCGGTACATTCTGAAATGCAGTTGCCATAGCTGGTGTTGTCATAAGATAAGACATGGTTGTAGGTTATGACATAAACTGTGTTGCAGCAATAGGTTGCATAGTCGGTATAGACTGTGGCGACAACATGGTCAACAATGATGGCATTGAGACTGTTGGTATTGTGGGGACTGCCGGAGTTACAATATCAGGTGTGGTTATGAGTACCTTAGCTATTTGGGATATCGATGTAAGAATTACCTCAGGTATTTCCATTTCCATATAAGCGAGTGCGGGCTATGGGACCGAGTTAGATAGATCAATTGTTCGAGGAACAATGCGTGGAGCTGGTTCTGGGACTAGATCATGTTGAAAGACTGGATTACTGGGTCCCGCAGAGGTTGGGTTGACATTCAAGTTTCTAACACGGGGGCGTAAGGCTCGATCTCCTGGGACAAGGTCAGCCAAAATAGTGTTGTCGCTTTGACGATTGTCGTTCGAACTTGCCATCGCTTTGCTGCCACGTAGAATGCAAAAATACATTCAGTACAAATCAAAAGTTAAAGTGTAACCAGATTTGCACAAATGACACTCTATACTTCACTCTTCCCATATCCCACCTAGGTGTAATGATTAGGAACTTAACCTCTCTAATACCATCTTATGTCACACCCCAGAACCGTCTCGTGGAACAAGTTCAGGGTGTGACATGCCGCGAACTCAAGAGGTGTAACCTCTTAATCACGTTAGGCTATACTAGCAAACTATACGAACAAACCAGAGTACTACATTCAACAATAAATTAAATCATTCTTACAATCATTTGCCAAATCAAAAATTTAAGCTTAATCCACAAATCGTTACATTAATCAAGCCACACCGACGAACTTAAATAGAAATACCAAATCTCCAAATTTTAATCTCATAGTCTTATTTATTTCTCCCTGTTGACTACCCCGCTCGCAACTCGAGTCATCACCCTTACTCTGTCGGATCTGAAAAGGAATCAGGCGGAAGCAAAAGTGGGGAGCGAACAAAAGCTCAGCAAGGGAAAAACTTTCCCAAACAATACGGTAATGATGATGAAACGGACAAACAAAATAATCTTAACAAATGAACGAACAGACGAACGAATAAATATACAAATAGTGAACAAACGAACGGACGAACGAATAAGGACACAAATATATATTAAAATAATTTATAGCATGATATCAAACTAACAAATCATAGTTCTCAAACTGTATTAGGAAGATGGGCCTATGCCCCCATCGGGCCTGGTAGGATGATGAATATTACGCCCTTATGAGGCAAGAGATCTTTTCAGGCAGGCAAATTAATATCCAAGTATACAGTTGAGAACAAGTCAAATACATATTTCATAATTTGACTTATCAAAATAAAAGTAGTAGTAATAATAATAGTATCAATACTACTAAAATACTAATAATAATTGATTTATTGTCCAAAAAAAAAGGACAATACTAACATATTGACCGAAAATCAAAATGAGTGAGACATAAATACTTATCAAGATATATGAATGGATCATTTTGGTTAATTTAAAAGGAATAAATTATTCTAGAGTACAATAGTCATGTTGATCGAACAGATGAATGAAATATATAAACACGCAACATAGGAACAAAATACTCTAGGAAATTAGATAGGATGAAAAGGACAAATAGAATAAAAATATTATATGAGCTAATATAAGCATTATAAGAAATATAATTTTATTTTGAGTTTCCATGGAAGCAAATAGAAAAAAAATAGCAAACTCAAATAACAAGTCATTTTTAGTCATGTCATGAATATAATCAAACTTTTATGAAACGAACATGCCATACAGTTAATTCAATGAATTAAAGTTGAGTTTAAGATATTTTTCAACGATCGAAATTTTCTACGAGTAATATTATATATGGAATAATAAAATAACGAATTTATGAGGAGGGCGAGCATATAAATACAACGATTATACGGATACAAATACATGAGCGAAATTTATTTCAGACAGATTCAAAGGAAGACTAGTAATTAGAGAAATTTTCTAAAAATATTGTACGTTCATAACAGCCAAAAATAACGAAACAAGCTTATGAAAGGAATAATCAAATGGATAAAATGACAAAACTGATATAAATACATGAACAAAATATATTCTGAATATATCTGAAGGAAAGCTAGTAGTCAAAATAAAAGAATTCCACTTATCTCGATTTTACGGTAGTATAAACTTTGTTTAGTCACAAACCTACAAATTTCATCAAAACTCACCTTTCGTTAACTCTCAATTTAAATAGTCATTCTTCCCTAAAATATTCTAGAATAAATAATCCACCCAAAATTATATAAATCAAAAGCCTAGAATCTTACCCTGTTGAAATGGTTCTAAATATTATGATTAATTGACTTCTTCTTCTTCTTCTTCTGCTATTGTTACTGCCGAGGGAAAGAGCAAAAATGAAGTAGAATGGGGGCGAGAGAAATGGTTGACAAAAAGGGTGAAAAGGAATAACATATTGTTACTGAAGATGAAGAAAAATCAGCTGACTACTGTTTTTCCTTTAATGTTCAAAAACCTGGGATGGTAAGGTTACTCTTTTCTTCCCCAAGTTTTGGATGGCTTTTGGTTTTCCATCACAGTATGCTATCATATTACTAACATCTGCCTCTTGTAGTTTTATTTCCATGCATTTGTTGGTCTATGCAATATTTGTGGACACTGACAGTGCCATTTTGGTTTATGTAATTGTCTTTACAGGTTCCTCCAGTCAAGGAACTCAGAAAGCTAACGAGAATTCAGGCTCTTCGTTGTCATGTTATTTATTGTCAAAATGGGAGTAAGATCAACATTATTCCAGTGCTGCCGTGCTGGCATCTCGTTGCCAGGCATTCAGGTATGCATTGATAGTGTTAGTACTATCCAGCTTGATGACATGATTGCATCTTTTATCTGTTAGCTTACGATTTTTGTTTCATCTATTTTGTTCTAAAATATCTGTTGGGTTTGGGTTTAATTTTTTTTCTTTTTCATATTTTTATTGTTCACCTACCTCATGAGCATCCAATGTTGCCAGTGGTTCTTGACTTTTGGTCTGTATTTCTAGGAGTCCATTACTTCATGTTACTGCTTTTCTATTTTTAGTGTTGCTTTTTGGAAGTTATTTGGATTGATAAAACACCGTTATTAGACTTATTGATTCCCATTATACGTTTGGCATTTAAGTCTTAGGACACATTAAAGTTAATATTTGGTATTTTCTACAGCAGAATGCTTCTGACACATAGTATCGACTAACAGCCAGATAAGGAGATGATAGATGGAACTTCCCCAGACACGTTATTGTGTTGCGTTTGTTTATTATCTTATATTTGTTTGCCTCCTTTGTTCCTTTGCTCTTTTATGGGGATTACTTGCAATTCTTGTTTTCACTTTCATCAACTTTACGGAGTTCTAAGGGTAACCTACTGCCTTGGAAATTAATTTATTCTTTCTGTAAAGGTTCCCAATCAAGTCCCTTTTCATCCAATTAATTTATGTTAGTGCATGATGAAGAGTAGTATCGGAATGAAATGGAAACAGAGAAAAAGAATGTCAGGGTTGAATTGTTGATTTCTGTGATTTGTTTCATCTATTCTCTTGTCAAATGAGAGGCTTCCAATCTTGAAGATTGTTGGACTAGAAAAATGAGGTGTTTTTGGGTATCACCAAACTTACATTATTGTACAAGATTGTAACTTGTGTAGCGTGGAAGAAGATAAGTCAATAGTTTGCTTTGGGAAGAGCCTTTCAAGTGTTTGATTAGCTAACAAGTTCAGATAAAGCTTCATACATAATTTCATTGTTAAACAAAATAAAAGAAAACACATGCGGAAGATATTTCAAATCTAGCATGTTGAAAAAATCCAAATTCACCTTCTTCACGTCATGCCCAGTCTCTAAACCTGGGCTCTGAATACCATGTTAAAAATCAAGAAGTTCCATCTTAAAACCAATTGATACTAGGTGGAGTAGCCCTGGATATTATATGGTGGACTTGGAGTTTATGATTTTTCTGTGGGATAGGGATTATCACATAGTCTAACAGTCATATTTTTTAGTTATGGCATTTGTTTTTTCTTTTGCGTTTGGTTTTTGTATCAAGGCATTTTCAGGGTCTTTTTGTGCTTCGTTTTTTAACTAAATGTGATTGAAAAGTGAATTAGCGATTTATCTAATATGAAATATTCAATTTAGTAACTTCTCTAACTGTTAAATTCCAAACATTCATTTAATGGGAATTTATTATATTGCAATTAATATTTGGCGAAACTTTGAGTTACTTAAAAAAAGAATGAAGGTTACCACTTTGCTTTAAAAATTTAACGATGATGACAGCTGTATGTAAGGTGTTATGCCTGATGGCAGCTGCTGGATCTTGTCTAGTTCTGCTGTAATGTCTTTGAAGTTCTTGCCTTTTCATCTGTCTTCAACAAGAATCCTACATCAAAACAAGTAATATGTTGTGCTTTCCATATTGCATATTGAATGGGAAAAGGACTTGCAGACATGCATGGAAATGATATTATCTGATCAAACAATCTAAAACTTGTGAACTTGCAAGCCCTGGTTGTCCGCTTTGGTGTTCTTTAGCAAGGAAATATGCTTACACTTCTATTCCCTCTTTTTTTGTATTCCCTCATTTTCGTATTTGTGGAAACTGAAAGGGAATTGTCTTCTGCTTGTATCTGCGGCCATTCAAGGCAGTTCCTAGCTGACTCCCCGAGACACTTCAGCTGTCCTATCTACTTTTGTCGTTTGCTTTTGTCTTGTCTTCCAGTAGATTATTCATTTTTAAGAGTAAATTACGTGGTGCTGGAATTAACTTGCAGATCATTTTCAGGTATTTATATCTTCGATGGAATGTAGACTTGTCAAAGATGGTTGTGTTTGTTGGTGAAAGTGGCGACACTGATTATGAAGAACTGCTTGGTAGCATACACAAGTCTGTAATACTAAAAGGAGAATGCAGCAGTGCGAGCAGCCTGCTCCATGCTAACAGGAGCTACCCACTTTCAGATGTCATAGCACTGGACAGTCCCAATGTTCAGACAACTGAGGGATCGAGCAGCGCTGATGTAAGGACCTCATTGCAGAAGCTAGGGGTTCTGAATAATGATATTGACCTGAACTCCATATACATATTTGGCCTGAAGTAGAAGTACTGTTGTCTCCCCTAGGAGCTTCCAGGTCTACTCCATCATGAAGGCATCATTGAACGTGGTGACCTTGGTGAAATCTTACAAATGCCACATCTCATTCTTTGTTGTCTTGCTCATTCCAATGAGTATATGGAAGCTAAGTGATGCTGTATAGCTTTGTAAAGTTTTGTTGTGATATAGATCCTGTGTTGTACTCATGGCTCGTACAATGCTGGAGATTATGAGACGAATTAATTTCAGTTAAAGATGTGAAATCTTACAGGCATATTGCTATTAAATTGTGGTTTCAGATCCTGCTTGTACCTCTTCTCCCTATTCATCCAATCTCCCAAAGTCCTGTGGGGGGGTTTTGCCTCTTATGTATGAATGATGGCTGGGATGGGTTAAAAACTGTAGAAAACATGATCCTCTAAGTTAGTCAGTTACAAAAATTATCGAGATTGTCTAAAGAAAGTTAGATTTCTGACTGATTTAAATAAAAGACACGATCAAGGAACTTTAATAGTCATTAATTATACTCGATATATGAACTGACTAATTGTCTGCATGCTTTTCCGAGCCAATGATTGTTCATTTTTTTTTTTTTTGCTAATGATTAATTTTGAAAATTGTTCGTGTCAATCTATTGTTTGTTTTGAACAAAAAAAAAATTAAAAATCTATTGTTTGTTGTAAAACTAGGAAGGTAGTAGGTTGGTTAAGCATAACAATTATAATCGAAATTGTTTAGTATAATGAGTAATTATAATTGTGGGTTTTTAAATCATTTGTCATATACTGTAATCGTTGCAAATTTAAAAATTCACAATTAACCTAATCGTGATTGTACTTGTTTACTTTTTAAAAAAATAAGTTTAAATTGAAAATCAATCTATAAAATTGTAAAAACAAAATTCAATTTAAATGTCAAAAAAGTCCAAAAATAAAATGAATGAATATGCACAATAAGGTGGTAAAATTCGAAATAAATTATATAATCATTGCAATATTGTTTATAAATAAATACTTAATCTCAATAAAATTAAAATCGATAAAGTATTTTTCCATTCAGAATAAGATAATAAATTCATAAAGAAAGCATCCAACAAATCTAGAAAAAGAAAGTTAAGGACAATGATAAAAATGTATAACTAATTTTACGACCTAATTGTTTAGGTAACTTAGGGCTTTTGACTGAAATAACTTTGGGCTTAAAGAAATAGTATTTGGGCTTAGCCAATTTTCTTATTGGGTTAGACTTAAAAATATAATTTTAATCATTATTTTATTAGGTCAATATAAAACAATACACATATCTATAGACAATAAATTAATAATTGAGTTTTGAATTTTTATATTTTTTAAACGTTTAATACCAAAACTTATC
Organism: Ehretia macrophylla; assembly: GCA_037974665.1. Taxonomy (NCBI): domain Eukaryota; kingdom Viridiplantae; phylum Streptophyta; class Magnoliopsida; order Boraginales; family Ehretiaceae; genus Ehretia; species Ehretia macrophylla. Next base: position 56,225,395 of record CM075771.1, on the reverse strand, counting down.
GGGTTACCGGACGTTGCCTCTTATAAAAACTAAAACCTAAAGGGTAACCATCAGTTTTTGTAATTTTTATAGTTCTTTTCACTGGGGCTAATGTATTTTCTTGACTAAAAATACGTATATATTCTATATATTTAGTAGAACTAGTGCAGGTTACAACTCCTACTAGTCCATTTATAAATCCGCCAACGACGATGCCTCCAAGGAAATCCAAAATTTAAGGCACTTTCTTTCGACAACCGACAATCCGATTGTTTAATAACCAAGTAAGTCCCACTACACATGAGACCTACTTTTTATTTCACGACTAGACTATCATTTAGCTGTAGAGAAGCATTTTTCAAACTTAATTATTTCGAGATACTTTTTTAAGAATGCCAAGAGGGACATATTGCTACAAAGTTAATTACCTCGTCAAGCATGTCTATTTCAACACAGAGTCTTAGTAAATTGGTAAAAAGTTACATGAGTTTCAAGTGAGTTTAGAGAATTATATTACAACATCTGCAGAAAAGAAAGGAAAAATTTAACAAAACAAGGAAAAATATTATACGCCGTAAATTAGTGTCCATTTGGTTTTGATTATTTTAGCGCCTAACTAAATCAATTGTAATACTAAACTTGTGTTGGGTTAAGATAAGCAATTGATTATTTGAAAAACACTTGCCCAAAGAAAAGAATAAGAACTTCAGTCTATGGATTATGTGATTATCACAAACATGATTATTTCCATATATAAATAACATATTTTAATTTATTTTATCAGAAGCATGTAATCATCACATTAAAATACTAAGATAGCGACTAGTACACTGTAATAAATTTAGACAAGAATGAAATGAACTAAGGAATAAAATAAATTTAAAAATAAGAATAACATGCTTGGCAAGCCTTAAGAATGAAAATAAAGAAATGAACATGCAAGACACTTTTCTTATTAGATAGGAAGTTCTAAGGGCAAGAAATTTAATGAAAGAAGCAATAACCATCTAATAGTTGGTCACCTGTCCCATGAATGGGGAAGTTTGCTTAATTGACTTGTTAATCTAAAACTAAAATATCTTTTACTCAAATCGGTGAAGTAAAGTAATACATGCTTAATTTAGCTAAGCTTCTTCCAATCATATTGGTTGGGATTTTTTGCAAGCTAATATATTTTTATATGTGGCCACTTTAGATGACTACATGTAACATTCAACATATAAAAATGAGGAGTAATTTGGTTAATTTTTTTTCGGTGGGAAGGAAAGAGATCATGCGATTGTGGTGATTGTGTATTTAGGCAAGGTATAATTCTTATTGAGTTTACTTTCTTTAGGGAAAATTGCGCAATTCTTCCCTGATGAGGGGTTCCCGAGCTCAGGTGAAATGTCCATTCCGAGCTGAGGCGGGTTAATCAGCGTCAAGATCAGCGCGTTCAACTGAATGTCCAACCAGGATGACTGGTCCGACCCCGGAAACTCCGACCTCAGTTCCAGCTGTTCCGATGAGACATAAAGTACTGATGGGACATAAAGCTGCACCGCATTAAATGCTGTCAGACTTGAATTTAGTATAAATAGAGCTCCACCCTCTTCATTTAAGGAGATAACTCGTCATTAAATGCTCTCAACTATCTAGTCAGCTCGGACATACTAATCATTCGTGCGCCCGAGGGAAAAATTCGGGTCATCACCCTGCCTTTTCCTTCTTTTCCTTGTGCAGGTCTGGTAGCCGACCAAGAAAGTACGGCTCGGGGGCCAACCTGAAAAGTCCAACTCGGCGTAAGTAGCTCCCAACTTCAACTGTGAGATTTTCAACCTCGACAGTTTGGCGCCGTCTGTGGGAAGCACGAGTTCTTTTATTATTCTCTTCACCACTCATTGAGAAACCACTATGGTGCAAACTAGAAGCCACAGCACACCGGTAGAGGATTCGCCCAACCCGAAAGGGGACCTCGAAACCACGCAAGTGCCTAGCCAAAACCTAACCCAAGCCGATGTTGGAACAAGCCAATGTATACACTTAGCCACTCAAACCAACCCCGCAGCAGAAGAAGACCCTAACTCCAACCTGTCACCGGAGATAAGGATGATGCTGAGGATGTTAGAGGAACTTAAGGAGCAGGTAGCCCGGCTAGCTGAGGGCCCCCTGGCTCCGCAAGAAGCTATGCCGCGGCCCTCGCGTCCGCAATTCCACATCCCAGACTCAAGGCGAAAACGGACGCAGGACGAAGAGGGCTTCTTGGAGCCGGTAGCGAGACCCGACGTAGCGAGAGGTAAAAGGGCGGCTCAAGCCGACCCCGAGCAGGCCAAGACCGCAGCTGCTATAGCCAAGGTCATCAACCAGCTCGGCGTAAGCCCACTCTCCCCCGAGGTACTAGCCACGCCACTACCCACCGGTAACCGTATGCCCAACTTGGCCTTCTACAACGGAGATGGAGACCCAGCCAGCCACCTGCTCAATTTTGATCACCACATGACTCTGCATGACATGCCAGATCTCATGAAGGCGAAGACTTTCCAGACCACCCTGGTTGGCAACGCCTTGGATTGGTTCCAAAAACTTCGTCCCGGTTCAATCGCAAGTTTTCATCAGCTGGCTGAGGCTTTCCTGTCCCGCTTCGCGGGAAGCCGGCGCGCCCTGCCATACTTCTACATTGCTGCTGGTGAAGCAACATAGAGGGGAAAGTTTGAGGGCTTATACGGCCAGATTCAATGAAGAGTCCCTCCGAATTCCCAACCTAGAGGACTCCATGGCGTTGATGGCTTACTAGAGTGGGCTCAGGTCGGGCCCCCTTACATCCTCCCTGGCAATTGACCCTGTGGACACTGTATCCAAGCTAATGGTACGAGCAGAAGGGTACATACACTTAGAAGAAATCCATTAGGCGAAGAGGGATGATGATAAGGAAAAAGAAGCCAACAAGAAGGGAGAGACCTCCCGAGCCCAACCTGGGGGTAAAGTCCAAAATGACTGAGGCAAGCAGCCTCAACAGCCAAAGCAGAACCCCCGGTTCACTATGTTCACTCCCCTTAACACCTTGAGGGAATAGATCCTAATGGAGATCCAACACCAAAACCACCTGCCTCCAACTCCGAGGATGAAAAGCCGACCCGAGAAGCGCAATAGAACCAAGTATTGCCGCTACCATATAGACTACGGCCATACCACCAAAGAGTGCAAAGACTTAAAATAGGAGATTGAGGCATTGATAGCCCGAGGCCACCTCCGGAGGTATGTAGATCCGCAGCCGACCCAGAACCCCGACCAAAGGGATAGGGAGAGGAGTCCACCCAGGCGCCAGGCTGGGGGCGGACGCTTGGCTGTGATTGAGACCATAGCGGGAGGACTGGCGTCAGGAGGAGAGACCTCAGCAGGCAGGAAGGGTTATGTTCGTGCTGGGAGGGAGTATGGACCAATGCGGGGACCGACCCCGGAGATGCAAGAGCTTACCTTCTCCTCAGAAGACTTGGAGGGGGTGATATTGCCTCATGACGACCCACTGGTGATCAGCGCTGAAATAGCCAACTTCACCGTCAAGAGGTTGATGGTGGACATCAGGAGCTCGGCAGAAGTCTTATTCCTCAGCGCTTTTGAGCAAATGGGGTTGGACAGGAGCCGACTCAGGCCATTGAGCGGTACTTTAGCGGGTTTCACCGGGCAGTCCCATCGAGCCGAAGGGGTCATCAACCTCCCGCTGAAGCTGGCAGATGGGGATAAACAGGTGTCGATGCAAGCCAACTTTATTGTGATGGACTGTAACTCCACTTACAATGGGATCTTAGGCCGGGCGGCACTCAATCACTTCAGGGCCGTCCCTTCAACCTACCACCAGGCCCTGAAATTCCCGACCCCGGGCGGCGTGGCCACCATTCGCGGTGCCGAGCTCTCAGCTCAGGAATGTTATGAAAACTCACTCCGGCCCAAGTATCAGATCGGCTGGGGACCAGATCTGCCCGAAGAAAAGAGAGATGCTAAGAAAGGAAGCTCGGTTGAAGACCTTCAGGAGGTGGAGCTCTCTGATGAAACCAAGAGAGCAAAGATTGGGAGTGAACTCTCTGCCAACCTCAAGAAAGGTATAAGCCAATTTCTTTCAAAGAATGAACACATATTTTCCTGGTCTGCCTCTGACATGACAGGTATCTACCCGGATGTGATTGAGCATCACCTGAATGCCGACCCAAATCACTATCCGGTAAAGCAAAAGCGCAGGCACTTTCATTATGATAAGCAACAAATCATAGCAGAAGAGGTGGATAAGTTAGTAGACGCCGGCCACATAAAGGAAATACAGTACCTGACCTGGTTATCCAATGTGGTGCTGGTGACTAAGTCCTCAGGGGGATGGAGACTGTGTATTGACTTCACCGACCTCAACAAAGCCTGCCCTAAGGACTGTTTTCCCTTACCATGGATTGATCAGATGGTGGACGCCACCTCCGGATTCGAGCTATTCTCTTTCATGGATGCCTTCAAGGGCTATAACCAAATCAAGATGGCTCCTAGAAAGAAAGAGAAGACCGCCTTCACCACCGATAAAGGTCTCTACTACTATGAGGTCATGCCTTTTGGCCTCAAGAATGCTGGAGCTACCTACACTCTGATGGTGAACAAGGTCTTCAAAAATCAGATTGGCCGGAATATGGAAATCTATGTAGATAACATGTTGGTCAAGAGCAGAAGGGCGGAAGACCATGTAGCCGACCTGGCTGAAGCCTTCGCCGTAATTGAGCACTTCGAGATAAAACTGAACCCGGAGAAATGCGCATTCGGCGTCAAGGCAGGCAAGTTCCTCGGCTTCATGGTCACAGCTCGGGGAATAGAAACCAACCCAGAGAAGGTCCAGGCGATACTTGACCTGGCGCCGCCGACCTGCATGAAGGACGTCCAGGTGTTAGCAGGCAAGGTCGCAGCGCTAAGTAGATTCATGTCCAGGTCGGCTGACAAGTGTGCTCCTCTGTTCAAAATATTGAGGAACCCAAAGAACTTTGAATGGACTGCGGAATGCCAGAACGCCTTCCAAGAGCTGAAAAGGTACCTAGTTTCGCCGCCCCTGTTATCCCGACCTGAGGTGGGGGAGGAGCTGATACTATACTTAGCATGCTCGGGGACAGCAGTGGCGGCGGCACTAGTCCGAGAAGAGGGAAAGGAGCAGAAGCCGGTCTATTATGTTAGCAAAACCTTGCAAGGGGCCGAGGTGAGATACTCCTCCTTGGAAAAACTCGCCATCGCGCTCATCACAACGGCAAGAAAGTTGAAGCCATACTTCGATGCTCATCCAGTTAAGGTCATGACGGATGCCCCACTCAAGTCCATCATGCATAAGCCAGAGGCGTCGGGCAGGCTACTGAAATGGGCAGTTGAGCTGAGTCAATTTGATATCACCTACCAGCCCAGAACAGCCATCAAAGCCCAAGCCATCGCGGATTTCGTGGTAGAATGCACTGGCCGAGCTGAGCATGACCCAGAGGACGTGTGGAAGGTCCATGTGGACGGGGCCTCAGAGAAGTCCGGAAGCGGAGCTGGGGTGGTCATCCTCGACCCAACCCGGCATGAGCACCAATACTCCCTGAAGTTCACCTTTCCGGCGTCCAACAATGAAGCAGAATTCGAAGCGGTGATTGCAGGACTGAAAATTGCAGCTTAGCTTGGGGCACAGACAGTCGACCTGAGCACTGACTCTCAATTGGTTTCTATTCAGATATCAGGAGAGTTCAAAGCCAAAGACAGTACCATGCTGGCCTACCTCAACAGAGTCAAGGATTTGACCTCAGCGCTCAGAAGGTTCACGATACAGCAAATTCCTAGGGAAGAGAATATGAAGGCTGACGCCTTGTCTAGGTTGGCCTTGAGCGAGAGCCGACCTGCCCTGGTCCATGTGGAAGAAGTATCCGAACCCAGTATTCAGTTGGGGGTGCAAGCCGTAGCCGAGCTCAATCTAAGCCCAAATTGGACCAAACCAATCGTGGACTACTTGGAGGGTGGTATGACCCCAGAAGATGAAAAAACAGCTCAAAAACTCATGAAACAGGCCTCAAGGTTTGTCATAATTGCCGGGCAACTCTATAAGAGAGCCTACACTTGGCTTCTCTTGAAATGTGTTGGACCCGAAGAGGAAAACTATGTACTCCAGGAGATTCATGAAGGGGTATGTGGAAACCACTTGGGAAGCAAAGCTCTGGCTCGGAAGGCATTAAGGCAAGGCTATTTCTGGCCAACCTTAGAGCAAGATGCCAAAGAATATGTAAAAAAGTACGACACCTGCCAGAGGTTCACCAATGTACAGAGGAAGCCTGCGGTAGACCTCACAGTGATGATAAGCCTGTGGCCATTCTATCAGTGGGGCGTAGACATCATCGGTCCATTGTCGACCGGTGTCGGCCAAAAGAAGCACGCCTTCGTAGCAATAGACTACTTCACCAAATGGCCCGAGGCTGAAGGTGTTGCTAGAATAACAGAAAAGGCAACCTGGGATTTCGAATGGAAAAACATCATTTGCCGATTTGGGGTGCCAAAGGTCATCATCACTGACCACGGCAAGCAATTCGACAGTGCATACTTTCGAGGCAAATGTGCCGAGATTGGGATCGACCTCAGATTCTCATCTATTGCTCACCCTCAACGTAATGCCCAGGTTGAAAGGACTAACCAAATCATTTTGCAGGGCCTGAAAACCAAGCTGGAGGAAGCGGAGGGCCAATGGGCATCAATTCTCCCAGAGGTGTTGTGGGGTCAACGAACCAACACCAGCTAGGCAATGGGAGAATCGCCCTTCGAACTGACCTTCGGCACTCAAGCAGTGCTGCCAGTGGAGATCGGGTCTCCGACCAGTAGAACCCTTTACCATGATCCAGAAATAAACGGAGCACAGATCCGTGAAGAGCTCGACCTCACTGAAGAGCTCTGAGCTAAAGCTCAAATTAGAATGCTGGCCAGCAAAGCTGCCATGCAAAGGGCCTTTGCCAAACAAGTTAAGCCTAAGCCTATTAAGGTTGGCGACCTCATACTCAGAAAGGCCATCTTTTTGCCGCGCTTCAGTAACAAGCTCTCCCCGACCTGGGAGGGACCCTATGAAGTCATGAAAGAAGTCCAACCCGGGACCTTCTACCTTCGCGACAAGAACGGGAAACTATTGAAGAACGCATGGCACTCGGAACACCTGAAGCGGTATTTTGTCTAACGGCCCCAAGCCGAAATTATCTGTAACAGCCCTGAGCTGAAATCTTTTGTTAAGGCCCCGAGCCAAAACATTGCTTGTAATCGGCTCCCGAGCCCAAGTACTTTATGTACAAATCTAATACAACACATTTTGTAAAACATTGCAACGCCCGACCCGGGCCCAAGCAACCAAATCAGTGCAATGCCCGACCCGGGCTCAATTTGCCTCAGCTACAAAGTTGTTACCAACTCGGATAACGCGGTGGCCACGCTTAATCACGAACTAATGGTCAAGTAAACCAGCTCGGGCATAATCGATAGTAATTTGATTAGTTTTGCCAGTTCAGATTAAGGTCCAACTCGGTGTAATCCGGCTTCAGGTCGGTATGTTAGTTTGGGGTCCAAACTCGAGCTCAACATTTGTCAACGTTAGTTTGACCAATTTTAAATCGGACTGACGAGTCCAGGTCGGCGACGATTATACAGTTGCCTAATTAACCAGTTCGAATTAGGATGATAATTCATTAATCGCGTCCAGCTCGGTTCATTACGCTTAAGTTTGAATGGTCTATTAAATTGGTCCAACCCCACTTATTTAAGAAAAATTTGTGAAGAGAAAGGTACACGCGTACAAACTCGACCAAAATGCAAATAAAAATAAAATAGACATTTCATTAAAGTGAAAAACGATTACATAATCCCAACCTGGGCAGAATTACAAAAGCCCGACCCGGGCGACTTTACAAAATTACTTTGGAGCAGCGGTGGAGGTGGTGGCCTCGGTTACGTCGCCGATCTGGTCCATACCCTTCTGGACAAATTCCAGTACCTCCTTGGCCTGGGACGTCAGGTCGGCCGGTAGTTCAGGAATCTCCCAAAATTCCTGGGGCGGGGCCTCCAAGATCTCGATATAATCGTTCTTGGTGGCAGGGAGAAAGGTCTTCGCTCTCTCGCGAGCTGCAACTTGGCCTCAGAAATAGTACTCCAACTCGGCGTACCAGGCCATCACCCCACCCTTAGTGGCTAGCCAGTCCACAGCCTCTTGGCTGGACTTAAAGGCTTCCACTGCCTTCTCTCATCGCGGGCCGACCTGATCCAAGAGGTCCTTAAGCTTCGCCTCGGCCTCACGTTTCTCCTGCTTATAGCACTCAATGTCCTTAGCCGCGGCCTCGCGCCGGGACTTCTCGGCCTCGAGCTCCTTCTTTAGCAGGGCGATCTCCGTTTCATCTACTCCTTGCCTTTGGGCCGCATCCGCCCTAAAGGCCTCCAGCTCGCTCGGGAATCTGTGTAGCGCTGCTCGAGCTCCATACAATAAGTCTGGGCCCGGGCAAGTAGGCTAGGTGCTGTAAGGATGTGGGACTCAGCCTGTGCGGAAGATAGCAAAGTGGTCAGTCAAAGTAATCAACAAAAGAGACCATGACGACACGTCTAGATATGCTTTACCGTAACTATGGATGTCCTCAAGTCAAGGGAAAGCTGCTCCGCCGGGACCGACACCAACTTGGGATCGCGGGCAACCCTTGCAACCTCCACAAAATCCTTATTGGGAGGGCTCACCTCCGTGGCCTTGCCCTTCCCGGAGTACTCGGGTCAGGGCCGCTTCCTGTTGTCAGGACGGGATGCTGAGAGCTCGGGGATCGCCACACCCGAGCTCGCTCTCTTCGACAATGGAGACCCCGACGAGACCTCAGCGTCAACCTCCCGCACATGGCCCCTAGGCCGCTGCCTCTGCTCCTGAGGGACGGAGCCCAAGCCGGACCGAGTTGAGGCATCGGCACTGGCATCAGGCTTTCTCCTTCTCTGGAGGTACGCGAGCTTTACCGTATCTGCCATGCCTGCAAAAACAAAGGAAAAGAAAGGTGAAAAATGGCCAATTACCAATCGAGAAGAGCAACAACAAATGAGAAGACGGGGAGGTCAGGCATTGATCCTGCGAACTGACCCTCTTCTGAGTCGGAATGAGCGTTCTCTTCAAGCTCGGGAAGTAAATGGGGGTGCTCCTCGCTTAGGTTGGGTTCTCTCCCGAATAACTTGGATTTCCAGATCTTGTCCCACCTGAGGACACTATCGATGTCGATCAGCATACCCGGCTCGGGCCTCAGCACCCTGACCTCGGCAAGTTCCTCTTTTGAAAGCTTGGGGTCGTCATTCAAAGTCTTTTTTAGGGAAAGATTCCAATCTATCCTGCACCCCGGGTTCACGGTCGACCCGACCCAATAGTAGTCGTTGTGCCAGCCCTTGTTAGAGGAGTGCCACTTGGTGAATATTGCATTGTTGACCCGAGCTGCGAAGTGGAACTAGCCTGGCTACTTCGGGTTGGGCTTACAAACAGAAAAATGCCTGAACCGGCGCAAGGTCGGCTCTGTCCTCCTCTCAAGGCAGAACACGAAGAATGCCACCATTATGGCCCAACCGTTTGGTGACATCTGGCCCGGGCTAAGCTCAAAGTAATTCAAAATTCTGACAATGAAGCTGGGAAGCGGAAGCCGAACGACGTCGAAGGCGAGGTCATAAATAGTAAAGTGATCGGGCGGAGGATAGCAGGCAGCTTCATTCCGACCTGGGACCTTCAGTTTGTGGTGTCGGTCCACCGACCAGTCCCTCAGCCGAGCGTTAGCCATCTCAATGGTAGAAGACACTCACGCTTGCAACAAGCGAATAACTGCTCTACCCTCTTCCCCCGAACCGACGAACCACTGGCTGTAGCTGAACTCCGGGGTCGGATTGCCCTAATCGGGACAGCTTCAGTCGGCTCCGATGCGGAAACTCCAGCTAGGTACTCATGAGGTATCTCGACCCCCTCCAACTGGTTCAATGGCTCGTCATCCTCCCTATCTCCCAAGTCTTCCAGGTCGGCCAAAGGATCCGCATCTGCCTCCTCTTACGCCAGTCTGACCCTAATAACTTGGCAGTCATCATCGCTCTCCCCGGGCCCAGATTTTCGAGCCGGCCCTGAAGACGAACTGGTGCTCTCTCTACCCTGGTCCCTATTTGAGGTAGATTCCGAGCTCGATGGACTCTCATCTCCACCATAGGACCTTACTTCTATAGCCTGAGAATCCTCCGACTCCGACCTCCCCATCCTGTCTACAGACTGAATATAAATGTACAAGAATGACTAAAGGGAGTCGGGATGTACCTACTGCTCTTGACTGCGGAGTGCGACCGACCAAGCTGGCTCCGAGCTGACAAATCCCGAGAAGGTTCCTTCCGAGCTAATTGCGTCCGACCACTCTGGTGTCCGACCTAAAATTCTTGAGAGATTGAAAGCGAAGTGTGAAATGAATCTCGGATGCTAAGGCCCTATTTATAGGCGCCCCTGAAAGTCGCCTCGGGTAGCCCAAACGTCGCGTCTCGTCAAAACCGCCAGGTGACGTGTCAGCCATCCGTTGGGCATGCACCGCTGACATGGCCATCCCTACTCTGTCGGGGTCGGACACCTACAGCTCGGGAGGAACTCCCAATTCTAGATCTCACCTTCTCGATCTCGACTTGGGGGGAGGGGGGGGAGGAGAATTGACGAGGGGTTCCCGAGCTGAGGTGAGATGTCCATTCCGAGCTGAGGCGGGCTAATCAGCGCCAAGACCAGCGTGTTCAACTGAATGTCCAACCAGGATGACTGGCCCGACCCCGGAAACCCCGACCTCAGTTTCAGCTGTTCCGATGGGACATAAAGCACTGATGGGACATAAAGTTGCACCGCATTAAATGCTGTCAGACTTGAATTTAGTATAAATAGAGCTACACCCTCTTCATTTAAGGAGGTAACTCATCATTAAATGCTCTCAGCTATCTAGCAAGCTCGGACATACTAATCATTCGTGCGCCCGAGGGGAAAATCTGAGTCATCACCCCTCTTTTTCATTCTTTTCCTTGTGCAGGTCTGGTAGTCGACCAAGAAAGTACGGCTCGGGGGCCTACCTGGAAAGGCCAGTTCGGCGTAAGTAGCTCCCAACTTTAACTGTGTGATTTCCAACCTCGACATTCCCTATTGTTTTTTCTAAAATTTTAATACCATCCTTATTGTTCAAAATTAATCAATTTAATATGATCCCTTTTATTTTTCAAATATTTTTAAATTAGTCTCTACCATTAGAATCCCAGTTAATTCTAATAGAAAACGTGTGAAATGCCTAAATTGCCATTATATGATTACTAAAATTACCAACATATCCCTTGAATATATATCATATTTATCCCTACTGTTTCACAAAAGATTCAAATTAGTCCATTTTGTTTCACAAATTATTTAAATTAGTCCCTATTACAAAAATACACAAATAGCCACACACATAAACACACACAGCTACATACACGTGTATACATGCAAAAGTAAACGACAAATTCAAGTCAATAAAATATGAAAAATAGAGTGACAAATAAAAAATTTATAAATGATGCCATATTTTCTCTTGAGTAAGATCTCCTCCTTTGTTGATTTTTCTTTTTTTACATGAGGTTTATTATGGGCCATCAGATTTAATTTTTTTCAATTTTAGTCATCAAATTTGGAGTAATCTATCTATGAAAAAGAAATTTAAAATTAATGGCTAAAATTTAAAAAGACCAAATCTAATAATGTATAATATACCTCATCTAAAAAATGATGGAATCAACAAAAGAGAAGATATATCCGTTTTTTATATTTTTATTTTTTTCTCTCTTGGGTATTGGATGCCAATGTGTCCACTACAACACAATCTCATCGTGCCAACAGTGCATGCAGATATTATTGATAGCCTAACACGGCATAGGCCAGCCGAATTGTACGAAAAGTCAAGCCATCAAGCAACAATAGTTGAGTCTTTAAACGCTGTGGTTGGAACAGTTGCTCCATAGCCTCAACTGCACTTAATAATCAGACAAAGACACCACTCTCAGAGCAAGTGAAAAACAAACACATTTTCGTCTCTGTTTTCGCACGAGAAGCATTCTAATTTGTCTTATGCATTTTCAATATGAGCAGTTCTAATTAAGGGGTCACTATTGAAGAGGAAATTAGCGAAAGTGATGGAGCCAGTAAAGGATCAAACAACCAACTTGGTCAAGCCGGCAGACGACACGATCACAAGCAAAGGTCAAATGAACACCAGCAACAGCTGCAACGCGAAACGTTATGCTCTTGTATCGTTTCATGAATTGCCAGACTACATGAAGGACAACGAGTATATACTCAAATACTACAGAGCTAAATGGCCTCTAACTGAAGCTCTCTTTAGCCTTTTCCGGTGGCATAATGAAACACTTAATGTTTGGACGTAAGTATCTTATCACTTTAGATAGGGTAATATTTTATGTCATCCCGTTACTCATTCACTTTTATTTTGTATGTATTGAATGTCAAATCTCTCATGTATATAATAAAAATTCTTTTATATAAGAAGACTGAAGGGGTGAAGATCCGTATAGGGGCGATATGAGGTCTTCCTTTCTTTGATTAATTATTTTTTTAGCACTAATCAGTATTTTATTTTCAAGGTTTGATCTTGTTAAATAACTTTCATTTCTTTGATGAAATTATATTTATTTTGAACTTTTTATTGTGTATGATATATATGGTTTTGTATCTCCAGGCATCTAATTGGATTCATTCTATTCTTGGTATTAACAATCGGAAATGCAACGCATGTGCATCAAGTGGCAGATTTCATTACGATGTTTACAAGGTATGCTGAATTTGCTGCTTCTCCTTTTCTTTTCCTTTGCTGATCTGTTCATGTTTCAGAATGATAAATTGATTTTGGAAAAAGAAATGAAATTTCCACGAATTGTGTTTGATAAAGATGTCATTTGGTCTAATGGCGTGATTTCCGTTTTACGTGTGAGAAGTTTCGAAATTAATTTTCAGACTTTACAACATTCTAAATCATATCAATTGGCTAAGGCCTCCCTTAATATTATGTATTTTTTCACTTGGTAGTTTTCTATTTTACTGCTTTATTAGAAATTGATGTTAAAAATGAAAATTTTCCTACGCTATTGTTGAAAAGTTATGGATTTTAAATTTTTGGCAGTGAGTTAGAAAAATTGAAGAATTAAAAGATGGAAAATATATAAAAGAACTTATCATATATTTTCAGTTAGGGAGTGAAATTAAGCATGATGTATACATATATTATCTTCAATATTATCTCTATGAGTGGACCTAATTGGTTCCATCGAATCTGAGTGCTGTAAATCAAACTGCCAACAATTGTGGTGCAATAATTTCTAGAAAATTATGAATAAACAATAATGTGGTAAAATAATTTCTGCAATAATTGTAAATAAACAATGATGTGGTGCAGTAATTTCAATTTAGTTTGGAAATGCAAGTCATCTTGATCTGGGGAGTCGTCCACAAGTACTTCATGTCCTATTAAAGTCGAAGTTTTGTTTTTTTTTGGTCGGTTATTAAAGTCGAATTTAAGACATAAAATGATGTTGTACACAGAAGTAGTACACCTACTACAGTAGTTACCAAATTTATTAGTTTGATACTACTATATAAGATCCAGAGACTGTCCGAAAACAAAAATATTCTTTTATGCCAAGGATTGTGTCATATCTCAAGCCCAAACTTTTAGACCTACAGGTGAAATTGATATTGTAGCTATAAAAATATAACTACTCGGGTCTTTTTTTTACTAGCCCAAAATAGTTAATTCAAGGTATTTTTATATTCACAGCACCCACTTTATAAACTACACAATCATATTATCTCCCACTGATGTGGAATATCACATACATCTCTCGTTAAAAACCTGATTCACTTGACGTTTTCGTTAGGGGCACACACACGAAGGACCAACCAAGAGGTGTAGGATTTTAGATGTGACTTTTACGGGTTTAAGAGGTGGCTCCTACCGCCTTCTTGGTATAGCACTTGTCCCGCATAGCACTTAGTTTCTGTATTGGCTAATAGACTGGCTTTGATACTATTTTGTCATACCCCGAACCCAAACTCCTAGGCCCGAGGCGAGTTGGTGGTGTAAGCATAAGAAAATAACTATTTAGGTCTCTTTTGTAGAGGGTCAAAATGGTTAACCCAAATTATCCCTTATACTCACAACATACTTATAAACCACACAATTATACTATCTCTCACCGATGTGAAGTGTCACAGATAGATTCATGAAGGGAGCAACCAATACTATTAAACATTAAGAAAAGTATACTTGAACCAACAAATTTTATTGTATTTTTTTTATTTTTTATTTCTGTATATTTGGAGAGGAAGAAGAGAAAATAGATTTTGTGAAAACAAAATTTAAAGATCTCTATTTAATGAGTGGAACGAGTTAGAATAGATGATAAAATATAAAATTTAAAGATCTAAGGTAATGTTAGTTAACATTTTTTTAACACCACTCCATTAATCTTTTGATGATGTTATGTAAATTTTCAAAGTTCTCGGGCTTTTCTCGACCAAAAAAAAAGTTCTTGGGCTTTTTGAAGTTGAAATTTTTAAATTTTATCAAATCATCAAATTATAGTTTGTGGTTTGAACATAAACTGGTAGTGATTAAGTAGGGATGACAATGGAGACAAGGACTGCGGGTACCTGCTCCGCCCCTATCCTAAATAGGGCAGGGATTAAGGCGGAAAATGGGGAATGGGGCGAAGGATGGGGATTAACTTTTAACCCCCTTGTGGGGGCGGGACAGGGTGCAGGAATAAGCATTTTTCACCCAGAATAACTCACCCCACATATATAGATAGTTATTTTTATTATTTTAGTATTATATATGTATTAAAATTATACATATAAAAAAATAAAATATAACATTAAAAAAAGTATTATAAAATAGAGAAAAAAAATTAGATTATTTGAAAAATTTTTATAATTATTTTTAAAACCACTGTATGCTGTAACTTGATATTTGCTATCATTTGACATAAATATTTCAATTTTACTATTGATCATAGTGAATTAAGATATTTGTTAGTTATTTTAGTTGTACTTCAAAAAGCTTCAAATAACATAACTAAAGATGAATTTTAAAGATTTTCAACTAATATTATATGTGACATGCGATAAGAAAAAAATTATAATAATCAATGCAATCTCACTAACACAAAGAAATATTCTTTTTCAATTAGAGTTCTAATACGCAATGGTTAAATTATAATTTATTTTAAATATTTGAGACTTAATTACTATAATATTATTTTTATTATTTAACTGCAAAAATAATTAATATTAGACTTTATTTAAGATCTATATTTATATTTATCATTAGTATAACTTTAATTTATATTTTGAAATTGCATGATTCAAATTAACTTTAATTCTTAAGGTTCAAAAAGAATAATAAAAATTTCGTGAGTAATCCCCATTTTCCATGAGGATTCGAGGGCGGGAGTGAGGATGGGGACGGGGCGGGGCGTGGGAATAGCTCCCCCCGCCCCTACCCCACCCCATTGCCATTCATACGATTAAGTATTGTAGTTGGTGGATCGCTACTAATCCTCACGTATTATAGGCTATGGAGCATGGGATGTTGTTGATCGCTACTAATCCTCGAGTATTTTCTAGTTGAAAATTTTTCCAACGATTTTTTTATTTTTTTTATTCAAGAGAAACATAAGGCCGTTCAACATATTAATTACATTCGAGTTCGCAACATAAATTACTTTTCCCAACGATGTGCACACTAGCACTAAAACTCTAACCTTTGCTAACCATGTTCTTAGAAGTTGAGACATTTTGCTCCCGTAGACTATCTTTTATGATTTGTTTCAACCATAAATGAAAAAAAATTAATGGATATATTTTGACAAAATAGATTTGGCCCCCCTCCCCTAAAAACAAATTGAAAAGGTTATAAAAGTATTCAAAAACATGAAGTTAGTTTAGTGGTTAGTTATAAATACATTTATGTTGTTAGTGTAGATTTGAGTCATTACAGCTGCATATTACTTTTTGCCATTTTTTGTTAGTTTTGAGCTTCTTACAACTTATTTTATCTATTTATTTCTATTAGATAGATCTATATATATATAGCTTTGATTATTTTACTTACCAAATTTTCTTTAATAAATTGTAAAAAAAACTAAAACTGTAAAAATTGAGTCTATTTTCTAATAACTCAAAAAATAATATACAAAAAACACTTAAAAAAAAAAAAACCGGCCCCCAACTTTAGATTTATGGATCCGCCCATGTGTCAGAATGTGTAGATATCACAACTATGCACTCGTATGCAGTCGATTCTTTTTGAGGTTTTCCTTTATGGATTCATCATATGACATACATCTTGCAGGCATTTCTCCACAAGTGCAGATGTAAATACCTCTGACAACTCAAACCATTTTTCCCAAGTGAGTCATATTTGGCCCTAAAAGTTTCAATTTTTTTTGCTTGTGTTCACATACTAAACCGTTACTTTCCAGAGGTCAAGAAAACAGATTGGCCTGAAGCATGATTCATCTGTACATTTGGATACTACATCACTAGAAACAGCTTCAACAAGTTGGCCATTTTTTGTCTTCTTAAGTGGTTCCATGTTCTGCCTCCTCTCAAGCAGCATTTGCCACCTCTTCTGTTGCCACTCACATCATTTAAACCTTAAATTGGTGCAAATGGATTATATCGGAATAACAGTTATGATAATTACCTCATTTTTCCCTCCAATCTACTACATCTTCCTTTGCTCACCACACTGGCAAATTGTTTACCTAAGTGGAATCACAATTATAGGCGCTTGCACTATCCTGACATTGCTTTCTCCAGCGTTTTCAACTGGGAAATATCGTTCATTTCGAGCCTTGCTCTTTCTGTTGATGGGATTTTTCGGTCTTATCCCTGCAGTCCATGCTCTTGTAGTTAATTGGAATGATCCTCATCGCAATGTAACACTTGCTTATGAGTCAGTCATGGCCCTATCTTATACGATAGGGGCTATGTTTTACATTAGTCGAATCCCGGAGAGGTGGAGGCCTGGGTGGTTCGACCTTGCTGGTCAGAGTCACCAAATATTTCATGTTTTTGTGATCTTTGGTGCGTTTGCACATTATGGTGCAGCGCAGATTTTCTTGGAATATCGTAGTAAATTGGGGTGCAGGAAAAATTTGTAATATGATCTCTTTACATATGCATCAGTAAGAATTAATAATTTACACTCATATAGAGATAGAGCAATTTTTGTTATATTGTCTTCTCTCGGGGCTGATATATAACTTTACGAGCTCTAAATTAAGGGGAGGATTACAATGGATGTTCAAGTGATGTATGAAATTCTTCTCATTTATAGAATATCAATGTATCCTATTATGATTAATTACGATGTTTCTTATTTTCATTTGAAGCAAAACATAAGTTATGGAGCATGGCATATACTGAAAGATAATATGCTTCTGACATTTTCTAAAGATCTATTCAACAATCAGAATTTTCCAAGATAGAATATTAAGCAATCTTCAATTGAAAAATACCCAAAGAAAGAATACATAGAAGACATACTTTTTAAGTCTTCTCGGGATTTTTCAATGTGGAATATCAAGTTATCTTCTTATCAAGATGTGAGAGTGACAAATACCCAAAAGGAGAACACATAGAGGACTTTCACTTTCAAGCCTACTATGAATTTTTCAACACCGCAGCTTGATACTATTTTCTTTTTCCATGCCTCCTCCTACTTTAAAGCCAACAAAAGACTTACTAGGAGCATCGAATCTAACTACCCTTGAATTCTATTTTGGGTGTCCTCCTTACTGAACATTGTTTTGCTCCTTAGGGGTTAATGAGCTGTCAGGGCTACATGAGTTTAGAGGCCACCCTATGAGATCATTTCTCACAATTAATTGATATTTTGGATAGTAATATTTTAAAAGAATATTGTTTGTAAAATGTCGCCTTCCTATAATAAATATTCAGAAGTGATATTTGATTTAATTAAGAGTTTTAGTTGCTCTGATCAACGATTTTGTGGAATTTAGTTTTCTGTATTGTGTTATTAGTGCTTTGCAAATTTATGAGGATAAATCTTCTTAAACTTGTGGTATCGCGTCCCGAGTTTATGTTGACGAATTATGGAGGTGTGACACCTAGTCCCCCATTCTCTTTCACGTGTATTTCAAGGTTAGGTTTTATGCCTTACCTTGCATTTATACTTTTCTTTTCAATCCCTCTTTCCCAAAAAAAAAAGGTGAATTTTAGCAAAAGAAAAAAAAAAGATTGAGGTTTCCTCATATTAAACATTCCATTATGTCCAATCTAGTGAACAATGTTGGTTTTAGCCTCCATATTTCCTGCTGATTATGACTTTCTCTCAGTGGCAGAACTAAGCAAACGGGTGTCAGGAGTTAGTATTGGTGGAGTCAAGAATCGGCAAACTGCGACTTGGTTTTAGAAGAAGAGAAAACATAGTGTTGAAGCTTTCTGGCTTCTCCAAGAAAACAATTTTGGTTGTGTTCTTTGGACTTGTGACGAGTGAAAATTGTTTTTTATGTAACGTCAAAACCTTTTCAGATGGACAACTAAATTGGTGGATTTGGATTTTCAAATTCTACTTTTTGAGTAGGATTTGAGTAAAGTTTAAAAAAATCTAAAATTTTCAAATCTTGAATTTTCAATTTCTTAATAAAAATGTGTTTTCAAACACAAATAATTGGATATGCAAATAATTGAATTATACTTTTTCTATCATTGTTTGTAGTTAAGACATTGAAATGAATGGCAAAATACAATACGTTAAAATGTCTATATAACATTAGTTAGAAGAGGATCCTGAACCGCTTAAACTACTCTTTTCCCTTTATCCTTTGTGCACAAACTTTATTTTATTTTATTTTTATCAAATTATGTGAACAAACTTTAGAAATGGAATTTTATTTGCAAATACCCAAAGAAAAAGTAGATAGAAGACTTTCACTTTTAAGTCTACTCTGAATTTTTCAAGGTGGAATATTAAGTAATCTTCATATCAAGGTGCGAGGGTGAACAAATATCCAAAGGAAAAGTACATAAAAGACTTTTACTTTAAAGCCTACTCAGAATTTTTCAAAATGGAATATTAAGTAATCTTTATATCAAGATGTAAGAGGGTGACAAATACCCAAAGAAAAATACATAGAAGTCTACTGAGGATTTTTCAAGATGGAATATCAAGTTATTTTCATATCAATATGTCAGGGTGACAAATACCGAAAAGGAGAACACATGGAGGACTTTTACTTTTAAGTGAAATTTATTTCGAAAAGTAGAATTGAATCATATACAGGCAACCCTTTGTACTTGATGTCTGGAATCGACCTCTCATTCAACAACTTAACAGGTTCTATTCCTCTTGACATAGGTTACCTGAGTGATATTCATACTTTGAACCTTTCACACAATAATTTATCCGGATCAATCCCAAGGACATTTATGAATTTGAAACAAATAGAAAGCCTAGACCTCTCTCACAATATGTTGACAGGTTAAATTCCCTCAGAGTTGGTAGAATTAAACTTTCTATCAGTGTTTTTAGTGGCTTACAACAATTTATCAGGAAATATCCCAGAAATAAAAGCTCAGTTTGGAACATTTGGTGAAAGCAGTTACGAGGATAATTCTCTTCTATGCGGTTCCTCTTTGGAGAAAAGTTGTACCAACACCATAGCAATACCACCACCTTTAGATCCAGACTAGAATGACCTCTTTAAAGATGCTTTCTTAACGAGTTTTGTTGGATCATACATAGTGACACTTTTATGCTTCATTGCTTGTCTCTGCGTCAATCCTTATTGTCGAGGACTACTATTCAGATTCATTGAGGAGACTACGAGAAAGGCTTCCCAGCTTATGTGAGATTATCCCAAGTGTCATTTTATCTATTATTTTCATATTTTGTGTTTGCTTTGTTTCATTGGTCTAGTTGAATGGGAAGTCCTAATGGTTGTCACAACATCACAGGTTGCTTATACACCTGTATAATCAAAGCTGCAAATTATTAGATAAATTCATTTTCCTCATTTTAGATTCAAGCTGAAAAATGTTGAATATTTGAAGATTGCATCATCCTAATCAGCTAGCAAAATACGGTTAGCTATAATTTCAAATACGAAAAGTCTTTCATGGTATAATTAAAATTGTGATTATCGGCTAATTGCAGACATTCTTATATGCCAAGTGTTGATCATATCTTTTTCTAATCTTGGGAAATACACACAGGTATATAAATAAGTAGGACTGGTGCTTAGCTAATACATCAAGCCATTCACTACATTCATTCTATTCCCATTATGTCTTTTCCTCACTCAACATTGTATTTAGATCCAAGGGGAGAAAATTAAGTCAAAACTTGTTTGTTTCATTGAAATTGTGCATGTAAGCACACAAAATCAATCGTCATGCACCGCGTAGCTTCACCAATCTCTTTATCATTTCTATATAAAGACGAGGTTGGAGATAAAGAAAGGGATCAGATTAGTCTCAGTGATTTGATCAATTGGATACGGTAGATCTGATTATTTGGATCAGTGTGAGAGATTGAAAATGAAGTGTACTGGATTGGGTTAGTAATTCATATACAGGGATAATAGACTCAAGAATCGATATAGTTGATTAATTTATCGGAATTACGTCACAACCACGAGAGAGTTGTGAGATCACTCTATAGAGAGGGTGAGAGAATATTCTTTATAATCTAAGGAGAGTGAGAAAATATTTGTGTAACAAGAGTTTTGAGGGTTTTTCATGCATAAAGTAGTGTGAAAAAAAAAAGTTTGACTTTTAACTGTACAAAATGTCATGATTATTGAATATACTAAAAACTCAGTGGACGTAGACAATAATTTGGGCCACATTTTATCATTTGTTGCGTATTTATGTCTGTGATCCACATCTAGAAATTTATCCAAACTTTCCAACATCGTAGTAAAAGTTGACAACAGAGCAAAAAAAGGTGAAGTGCTTCAGACCTCTACTGTGTTTAGCGAAAGTACACAACACTTGTCGGGTAAAAATCGGTTAAATTTAACAGAGAATGTACTTCATACGCGTTAAGTGATATTTTTATTAATTTTTAATGAATTTACCCATTGAATAATTATAAGAATTGACCAAATTACCCTTTTTAAAAATTAAAAAAAATCCAAATAAAAAATAAAAATAGTCATCTTCCCCAACACCACCCCCTCCCCTACCCAGCCTGTCACCCATGTCACGCCCCGAAATTGTAAAAGGTAAATCCGGGACAAGACTGTCGCGCGCCTAGAAAGACAAGTCCTCTTTACCCAGCAAGTCTTCCCCTATCCCTACCCCTACCCCATACATATATATAAATATATTTGTTTTTCTTTTATTTTTTTGGTCTAAACAAAAGAGAAAAGGACAAAAAAGATAAATGAAAAAAAATTGAGAGTATTTACGTCTTTTTTTATAAAATCCGTTAAACCGTTAAATATGACAGATTTTTTAACGGTAAGGAGGGTGTTGTGCACTTTTAAAAAATACAGGGACTAGTTCATAGGGTATTTGAACTATAAAGAGGTGTTGTACACTTTTACTAAAGCATAGGGGAGTCTGGTGCACTTTACTTATTTAAGTTGGTATCTCTTTTATTAGCAAGGTATTCATTAAAAACCAAAAAATATTTACAATCAACAGTCAGAACTGCACACAACCAATTTTCCCTCCTCTTTATCTCACATCAGCATTCAGAAGAAAAACTAGATGAAGCAGGAGAAGATAAAACATACATAAAATAAATCTGGAAACAGGGCAGAGAGAGATGCAAAAAGCACACGAGCCCAATGCCTTAATTTAAATGCACCAAGGTTTGCAAAATGCCATCACGGCCAAAAATGAGAAAGTAGCTTTTAATTACAAGTCCAAGCATGACAAAATTTCTTTAATAGCGTAACCTGATTGACTCTATTATGCGACACAATGTTGCCCAATGTAAAGCTCAATCCCAAATAATTTAACAAGTTATAATCAAGATATTCAGTACACTAACTGGTTATATCTTAAAACAAAATTTAATTATAAACCTTCTCCATTCTTTTCTCCGCCCATCCAAGCCCCCTGCTTTTGTTTATTGTTTATTGTTTCCTTTTCTCCAAAGGAAACAATGCTGAATTTTTTAGAAGCAGTAACATTTATGTTGAAATTCAAACTCCTGTAAAAGATTTAGCTGCAATAAATAACTTGGAAATTTAGAAGGATGTTAATGAGAATCCAAGTTTGGAAACAAACAAGAGAGCAGGTATAGCTATTGAAGGGAATCAACAATTATTAGCAACAGGTTCAGGTGAAGACTCTGCAATTGGCACGGTTGCTCAGTCTTAAGTATCACAAAGAGAATGGGGTTTGGAAGAGGATTTTGAAGATGTCGGAGAGGAAGCAAATAAAGATACAACAGAACGCTGTTTTGAAACTCATACAAGAGAACCCAAGAGTGAGTTACCCCTCAAGAATTCAGGTACGAAGCTTACTGCAGTGAAGAATTTTAATTTGATTCATATTCTTCATAAAGTTGAAATAGCATTAAAAGAAGACTTAACTTTTATATGAATATAAATTGTAGGATCTTTTCTTGCTCTTGTTCCACTGCCCTATGAAAGAAATCTGAGAAAGCTTGTTTTCTGACACTATCCTGAGAGATTTTCCATGGCAGGTAGTAACATTCCACTATGTCCAATCTAACGAAAGATGATGGTTTTAGCCTCCATATTTTCTGTGCATTATGACTTTCTCTCAGTGGCATAGCTAAGCAACGCGTGTCAGGGGTACTACCATCGTGGAGTCAGGAGCCGGTAAAAATATGAGTGTTAATATAGTAAAAACATCTTAGCATACAAAAGAGACATTAGTAAATAACTATAATCATTTTAAATAGAGAAAATTTATTTTTATATTCTAAAATCATTGAACAATCAACTCATTGCAGATGCTATTAGATACATCTCTTTTTGTACTAACTTCTCAGTCCCAACCACATCGAGGCAATACCCATATTTAAAATGAAGTCCGACAACCAATTCCCCTGTTCGTTCTTGATCAAACCACCAGCTGCCGTAATACTAGGGCCACCCTTTGCTCAACCATCAATATTAAGTTTTTGTTTTGTCTAAAATCTTTGTTTTTTATTTTTTGTTTTTTTCCTGTTTCTTGTCTCTGCTATACAGATAGATAGAGGCTTTTGCCTTTGGGGATTGTGAAAAAAAGTGACAAAAGTATAAAAGCTTTAACCATCCAAAGAGATGTGGGGTTTTTTAAGGTATAGACATTCTGGTCCGAAACTTTTATCATTGGTATCTGCATATTCAACCTATCCAACAATCCCTTACTAGGTTGTGATATTATAGAAAATAAATGATATCATGCATGCAAGAAAGTATCCATAATACATCTTCAATTGTGCAAGTGTTTAATCTAACTTTTAACTATTTGAAACACATTTAATGGCCTTATACTCGTCCTAGTTTGGGGAACGTTTACATGAGTAAACCTTAAACTTTAGTTAACACCAGATTTATTTTTATGTTCACATAGATGGGGTTTCTTATTAACTCTGTTACTAAAGACAAATTAAAGTTTGGTTCCTTCTTTTTGTTACACTATTTTGCTGTGAAATACTAGGAATCGTCATCTTATGTTGCGCCCTTTCTTCACACAATTCCTTAAATTGGTTAGACAAGTATTCACGATCTCTATTCGTGCAATGATTCCTTAGGTTTTTATCCTTCGGTTCTCCACAACTTCTACGAAATGCTTGAAACAATTTAATGTCTACGATTTATGTGTATGTGAATAATCATCTGTATATGTGATCAAATGATTAGCACCATGGCGTTCTCTAACATTCATAGGTTCCCAAATATTATAATGAACTATTCTAGTGGAGACTAGACCCGTTTACCTACACCAACAGAGTTTCTAATAGCTTCTTTGCAGTCGAGCAATAATATCACATGTAGGTAATTGAACCTTATAAGTAAAATTGAGCCTAAGAGGCTAGCCAATCTTCTCATTCACCCATGTCTGACTTGGTGATATAATATCATTATCATTTGTGGTATATTATGATGCACTATCATTTGTCGTAGAGATCTCATGATAATCAGTAAAAGCGAAAGACACCCATTGGTCTCATATACGACGTTGGCAAGATTTGATAGTCAAGCGTTAGTTTATAAACAGCAAGGCCCCTCCATACTCCTCCTACCGCTAGGGGAAAGGGGGAAGAAAAACCACAGAGAGGGTAGACGATACCATAACTAACAATTAGTTCAAACTAACAGACTAGATTTCACTCGCTAGAATTGCACTATAAATGCACTAATGCTCTTTTGTTTTATTTCTTTTTGTTAAAAATCTTTGTGGATTCATCTCCTTTAGGACCTCTCAAAACATCCAACTAACTTAAGCGAGAAATACTTTTTTCCCAATATCTTGTTGAGGGGTATTGGCTAGATAGCAAACATATTTTTTTCATTATATAAATCTAGTATTTTATAATTATTGGCTGTGTAAAGGTACACCTTTTTCAAGAGTTTGAACCTTTCATTATGGGTTCTGAAATTCATGCCTTAATTCCATATTGGACCAAGTTTTTTTTTTAAAATTGAATAAGGATTATCTTCTAACTAGTGTTTTATTATAACATTTTAACACTGTTTCGCTCAAATATCTACAGTGTTTGGAAGCACTTGCAGCGTAGAAATTATTTGACATATAAATAAATTCCCTGAGGATTTATATTTGTAAATGAATTCCTTTGTTTTTAAGTTGTTTTTGTCATTTATAAATACAAATTGTGCTTGAAAAATATATGGAATTAAAATTAGTAATTGCATTTTACTTAAATATCATTTCTTTATTCTATTGACATTAAACTTGCCATATTGGTCCATATTTTCTTACAAAATTTTATAGAATATGAAGTTGACATTTCCTTACCACATGGTGTGGGCTTCCAATTAAAGATAACTTTCATGAACCTGGAGGCAACTTTTGAGTTTTTCGATTTCTTCCATTTCTTAAATAAAAGTAACAGGAGAGAGAGGAAGGCAATAAAACTCAAAATATTGAAGGCAAACTGGAACTTGGTTTTAGAAAGAAGATAAGACATAGTGCTGAAGCTTCCTTTCTTCTCCAAGAAAATTTTTTTGGTTGTATTCTTTGGACTTCTGATTAGAGAGAGTGAAAATTGTTCTTTATGTAACATCAAAACCATTTCAGATTGGCAATGAAATTTGTGGACATGAATTTGCAAATTCTACCTTTTGAGTAGGAGTTGAGTAAAGTTTAAGAAAACTTAAAATATGCAAATCTTGAATTTTCAATTTCTTAGAAGGGTGTTTTCAAACATAAATAATTGGATATACAAATAATTGAATTACACTTTTTTCTCATTTTTTGTAGTTAACCATTGACATGAATGGTTGATACACAACAGTAAAATGTCGGTATGTGACATTAGTTAGAAGAAGATTCTGATCCCCTTAAATTACTCTCTTTCATGCACCAACTCAGGGGTAGAGCCCTTGTAACACTCCGATCCCTCACGAAACCGGAGCCCCGATCCAAAACCCGAGACATGAAAAAACGAGAGAAAACGGATGGAGTTTCTCCTGTTTCTAGGACTAACCACATTCCTGCACGCAGAAGAAATAGCCACAAAGACAATATATAGCATTCATCTCACAACTTCCCAAGTCTATAAGGCCATCCAAGCCTTACTGTTAAAGCTTAATATAACATACAAGCATGCATTTCATTAACTGTTGAAATTCTATGTCATAAATCCGCTTATCTTACTACTCTAATCATATCCACTTAACATTCTTATACTTTAAGTCAATCATCCTACTTCCAATTAATTCCATACAAGCATGCCAGTGATCTAAGCAATTAAAGAAAAGCACTAAAGTTATTACAAGCCAGCTAATAACTACTAAACCTTACAAGACTTTAATACAACCCTCCGAATCAAGTACATTTACATAAAAAAACCTCTATGATCACAAAGTAGATTACAAGCTAAGCTATTCAAATACTTTACATAAATCCACATATATCAATTAGTAAAAGCTACAACATCCAATCACGGAGACTCTTGAGCCTTTTCCTTATCAACCACTGAAGGCTTTGAACTTGAAAGGGTTAGAAAAAAAAAAAAAGAATGAATAACCATTGTTGCCCAGTGAGGGAGGGAAACAGATAACTGGGAAGTTTGGGAAAACTATTTCGTGCAATGCAACAACCACAATGAAATAAATTAACACCACTAGACTACTTACAATAAAGAAGGTAAACAACACGATATAACAAGTAAGAAATTAACCCTGAGAATACAATATCAATTCAATGTACTACTCAAGAATACGAACTAGTTAACACAAAATAAGGAATATAACCAAAGTTAACTCTTCAAGTACTTAGGACCCAAGCGAGAGTTACATAATAAAAGGATATGATCTCAATAACCCCAAACACTCCAAAGTTTTGATCTCGATCATGAACCTCGATCCACGAACCATGAACTCGATCAATGTGCCGGCATAAACCCATAACACTCCAGTGGGTATACTCTGGACTTACCCCTGAAATCCTACGACCCAACACCCCCTGGTGATCTCCAGACCAGGCAAGAATGGGATTGGGGACCATGGTAGCCAAGGTATACTGGCAAGCCCGATGCTACTTGGAGTTTCCCGACACTATCATGCCTAAAGGGTTGCGCAACCACGATATCGATAACAATTATAAACACACAATTTGATAAGTACATAAATCAATAAGCACACAATGAGGACAACAAAAGAGGTTGTCATTGCACATAAACATTTACAATCAATATAACCTTAAACATGATATAACTCAACAAAATAGCTCAAACACACATTAACCACAAAATATCTATTATAATACAAAGCAATAAATCAATTAAAATGTCAAGTAAAATGAATCCCTCACCTCAAGAAGCCACGAACTCTCTCAACCTGCTCCCCTTGCGTCAACACTAACAATTCACATAGGATTCATAAATTTAGTTCAACACAACACAACACAACTAAACACTTTATAACAAGTAACAACATAACATTTGATATTAATGCAAAGATCACATATAGCATATCAACTCTTAAGCCACCTAATCCCCAATTCAACCACACCAATCACTTCCAACACTTTTGATGCCTCTCAACCATGTGAAACCACACTTTAATCTCACGTTTAGCATTAAACCCTAAATAGCCCCTGTAGTCCGATTCAAGCTCATACTAAACCAAAGCCATGCAAACCACAATCCAAGTATTCTTTCATCCTAAGAACACTCTATGAACTCCTTTTCAATCAAGAAAACTCATTTTTAACCATTTCTACCACAAAAACTCTTTACATCCCATAACTATTAAACTAGCCATATAACCATGGAAATACACCAATAGCATTCTACACAATCTACATTCACTTACGGACCACAACCAAGTTGTCTAAACATCCACACACATTTATGGATCAATATCACCAAGAAGGCCCTTTTCACTCAATCAACCCTCTCCAAGTCCTAGTTACATTCCAGCAATTCCAAGCATCAATCTAGTTATTCCAACACCTATGTCACCTACTACAAACATCGAATGAGTATTTAACCATCAATTCAATAAAATAATATTCATTTGGCCAACTTTCTTAAGCTACCCACTCCAATCGAGATACGAGACTTGCTACCCAACTTCACCACTCACTTCTAGACACTTTATGGCACGCCTTAGCTACATGAAATCACATTTTAACCTATGTTCACTATAAAACCCCAATTAACCTCTTAGCCAGTTTGAATTACAGCTACATCAACTGATCACCAATTCAATGCCATAATTGCACTTGAAGCACTTTCACACCTAATAAACACTAACCACATCACCCAAACACATTTGGTTGATCAAACTCCGCAAAGCCCCTTTTGAAATCAAGGCAATTTAGCACCTCAACTCAAATTCCATTCAATCCAAACACATTTAATTACTAACCTAGGTTCATTAGCACCTATAGCACCTTTAGATATCATCAATTCAAGCTTATAACACAAAATTAACAAAAAACCCCAAAATTCAAGAAAAATACTATTTATTGTCTTCTTTGATTATACATTCACCATTTCCAACCATTCAAAATGATATCTAACCATAAATGAATGTTCTATAACCCTAAATAAGACTAAGTTAAAGGGAAAGCATAAATAAGTATTATACCAATAAATCATAAAAATAAAGTTTGTAGATAAAACGTTCAAATGCAAGAATAAAGATGAAATCTCACCATACAAGGCTATAGAAGGTTGAAGAAGTCTCAATGGTGGCTCTAGAACTTCTCCAAGCTAGCTCAAGAAAAAATTTGAAGCTTAAGGGTTTTGGTTTTTTTTTTCTTTCTTTTCCTTTGGTTTGGCCGAATTGGCCCTTGCATTTTGTGGGGTTTTTCTTTTGGTTTTTGTGTTATATAGGTGTGAGGATGGTTAGTTGGGTTTGGGTTATGGGTTATGGGTTTGGGTCATGGGTTAGTTTAGGCAAACTGGTCAAGTTAGATAGTTTTTGCTAAAAATGTATTCTTGGGTTACTATTTATAACGGGACCAACATAATTTTATAATTCACACACTTGATATGCTATGCACATAATACTATTTTTCACATGCCTCCTAAATGTCAAGTGTTGTGGAAAAAATTTAAAATCAAGAAAATAAAACAGTCAAAAACGTAAATGAATAGTAATCTTCCTTAAAATGCTAAAAATTTATCATAAACACTTTATTAAGTACATAATCATATGCAAACAGGTGTTATGCACTATCTACTAATACTGGGGCGTCACAGCTCCGGCCTCCCCAACCTCTAAAAAAAAACAAGGAAGATTTAATGGATTTTTTTTAAAAAAGAAAAACAACAAATTTTGCCCCCTCCCAACTAGAAGACGAAAAAGTTATAAATATCTTAAAAAACATGGAGTTAGCTTGGTAGTTAGTCACAAATACATTCATAGTAATTGTGTGGGTTCAAGTCACAATAGCTACATAGTATTTTTTGCCAATTTTTAGTTGCTTGTTATATTTTTTGCCAGTTTTTAGTTACTTGTTACTGCTATGCTTGTTTTGACCTTTTTTTTCTTCCTCTTTTCTACAAATCGAAAAAATACTGTATAAAAAAAAAATTTAGTCCCCTCTCCCACCCTACCCCCCACCTCCCACCTCCGACATTAGACTTTTGGCTTTGTCCCTGCACCAACTTTTTTTTTTGGGTCTAATTACGTGAACAAACATTAGAAATAGAATTTTAATTTACAAAACTTTAGAAATGGAATATCAAGGAATCTTGATATCAAAATATGACGTGACAAATAATCAAAGGAAAAGTAGATAGAAGACTTTCACTGTTAAGTCTATTATGAATTTTCCAAGGTAGAATATTAAGTAATATCCATATCAAGGTGCGAGGGTAAACAAATACCCAAAGGAAAAGTACATAAAAGACTTTTACTTTAAAGCCTATTCAAAATTTTCGAAGATGGAATATTAAGTAATGTTCATATCACAATCTAAGGGTGACATATACCAAAAAGAAAAATACATAGAAGACTTATACTTCTAAGGCCACTTAGAATTTTCCAAAATGGAATATCAAGTTATCTTCATATCAAGATGTGAGGGTGACAAATACCCAAAAGAAGAATACATAGACTTAAGACGTAAGGGTTCAAGTCACAATAGCTACATAGCATTTTTTGCTAGTTTTTAGTTGTTTGTTATATTTTTTGCCAGTTTTTAGTTGCTTGTTACTGCTATGCTTGTTTTGACCTTTTTTTTCTTCTTCTTTTCTACTAACCGAAAAAACACTGTATAAAAAAAAATATTTAGTCCCCCTTCCCCCCTCCCCGCCACCCCTACCTCTGACATTAGATTTTTGACTTCTCCCCTGCACCAACTTTTTTTTTTTGGGTCAAATTATGTGAACAGACATTAGAAATAGAATTTCTCTTTCATGCAATACCTCTTTTGAATGGCAACAATTTTTTATGATTGGGTCGAGCCTAGCATTCTTCTCAATCTATTTGTGTAGACTTTTTATTCCTACAGTATAGGATCCTTCCCCCCCAAGACTTTATAGAAAATTGCTTCAACAATAAATCTTCAAATTCTATTGTGCTCCTGCATTATTCTTCATGAGTAGTATGTCGTTGATATAAAGTACTAAGGTAGCGATTGATACACTATAATGAGGTTGATAATAGAATGACATTCTTAACTCTATTCAGATTTTCATGCTTGGTATGAAGGAATGAACTTGAGAATCTCATTCTCAAGGTAATCTCATTCTCGCATACATGGTATTAACATTCTATAACAAACATATGGGATTAGCCCATTCTCATTTACTTGAGAATGAAATTATTTCTCAAATGACTAACATACCCCCATAAAAATATAACTTTTATATATAGAATCTTTTGCAATAATAATAATAATAATAATTATTATTATTAGTACTAATATTATAAAATAATAATAACAATATAATAATAAATAAAAAATAAAAAATATTAATGAATAATAAAAATACAAATTAAATAACAATAATAATTAAATAATAATAATATTAAAAATAGTAATAATATAATAAGAATTATTATTATCATTATAAAAATAATAAAATAATACTACCAATAAAAAATATAAATAATAATAATCACATAATAAATAATAATAATAATAATAATAATAATAATAATAATAATTATTATTATTATTATTATTATTATTATTATTATTATTATTATTATTATTATTATTATTATTATTATTATTATCATTATTAGAAAAATAATAATAATAGGATAAAATAATAAATAATAAATAATAAATTAATAATATAAATATCAATATAAAAACTTAATAATTAAAATAAAATAAATTGATAATAATAATAATAATAATAACAACAACATATTGTTATTATTATTATTATTATTATTATTATTATTATTATTATTATTATTATTATTATTATTATTATAACAATATGTTGTTGTTATTATTATTATTATTATTATTATTATTAGTTATATTTATTATGCTTATGTTATTTATAATTATATTAATATTTATTCTTATTTTAATACTATAATAATAAAAGGACAATTCTGTCATAATTATACAAATCATTCACATTACTACTCTTGTATACTGACTACCAAACATTGGTTTAGAATCAATGTGACGCCCGAAATTTCTTTACATCTTTTAAATAGCTGTTGGATATCTATTTAAGCATTTTTATGTACATTTCTTTTATTGCTTAATTGTTTTATATAGAGGGCACTATTCATAAAAAATTTGACTGTCTTAAATGCTCGATTTAATATTTTTTCTAGACAACATGAATTATAAAAGGAATCGAAGGAAAAAAAGCTTTGGCGATGAGGAAAAAACAGCAGCAAGTTCGGTTTATTTCTTTTCGTAAATTCTTCTTCAATTTTCAATTGGGATTCAGATTAAATTATTATTTTCAACAGATTCGAATTAATTTATGGAGAAGTTTAATTTACTTTCTTTTTATAATATTGATTCAGTTTTGTTGAACATGAATAATTAATTCATTGTTTAAGGTAGGATTACTATGTAATAATTTAATTTTATGGTCTTGAACTTGGTTGGATTATTTTGATGCTAGTCTTATATATTTGATTTACATGCTTTATTATTTATTCTATTAATTTATTATGCTTGTAGCTAGTAATTAATAGGAATTCATATGGTAGATCAAATATAGAAATTGGAGTTGATTGTGAGAACTATAGGTTGTGCCATAGTTATGCTCCACTTTACAAATTAATTAACTCATAAGCCTAGGATTTTAGGACAAATCTATACTCTGGCTAGATAAAGGACTTGGAGATAGCGTTGCACCTCTAAACTATGTCTAACCCGTTAATTAGTTAACTTTAGGTGATTATTTAATTAATTGGGCTTATAGTCTAATTTTGCATCAAAATAGGAAATCCTAAGTTCGAGCCTAGAATTTAACTTTGCATAGGAAGCCGATCCCTAAACCTTTCCCAATAGTGATCAAACTTCAATTTCAACTTTCATATTTAATTTTAATTTTTGCATTTAATTTTACTTTTATTTTATTTTTAGTTAAGTTTCATTTAAATCACACAATTTACAATTTAATTTAGTTTAATCACTTAGGCACTTTACTCACACTTTTTTACGAACTTTCAAATTGCCTCCCTGAGGATTCGACCTCGCACCTAGCACACTACACTACAAATACTCGTGCACTTGCAAGTTTAAAACTTGGCTTAGAATTGACCTTAATTTTATCCTAAGCTAAGCACCCATCAAGTTTTTGGAGCCATTGCCAGGGAGGCATGGTATTGTTTTTGGACTAGTATAGTATTTTGTTTAAGTATTAGTTTTTAGTTAATTAGTTTTTTTATAAAAAAAATTATTTTTCTTGTTTTACTGTATTATTTTTAGATTACTTTATTAGTTGTTTTAGTTTAAATAGTTATCTTGAATTTTTTTTTATTTGCTTTCTCTATTATCTTAGTGATTTTATTGCTTTTTATTCATTTAGTAATTCATTTATTTTACTTTTCGTTTATTTATTTATTTATCTAGTTTTCTAGTTGATTATTTTTCTTAAATAGTTTATTTCTAGTTTTAGGTTTTTATTTCAATTTAGTAATTTCCCATTAGCTAGGCTTCTTGTGTATGCTTGGACGTCGTTCTTTAGGATTGCCTTTAGAACCCTTTGACCCCGAGCCACAAAGAATCCCACACCGTAGGAATCAGAAGGGCTTAACTACAATCATGGCGGAGCATGAAGGAAATCTGAATGTGCCTCAAAATGTTAATAATCCTCAAATTCCCAATCTTCCCATTGTCCCCAATAATCTTGATCCTGATGATATACCTCTTAGGAAGCAATTTCTCCCGACCACATATTAGCCGAATATTGCTATCCGACCACCTGCCATCCATAATGTGGACTTTGACATGAAACCTGGTACGATAGCAATACTTCCATCATTTTACGGGAAAAGCAATGAAAATCCGCATGCGCATATTCGTGATTTTCTTGAGACATGTACCACTGTGCATGTTCCAAATGTTACTCAAGAAAATATCCGATTACGTTTCTGCCCACTTTCTCTTAAGGACAAAGCTAAATAATGGCTTCATTCCCTTGAAGAGGGAACCATTACTTCTTGGGAAGAACTGTTGACTTAATTTATGTTTAGATTTTTTCTGATGGCCCTGACCTTATCTCTTCAAGAGAACATCATGACTTTTTCCCAATCCGATCTAGAGTCATTTCATGAAACTTAGGATAGGTTTAATGGACTCATTTGTCACTGCCCACACCATGGGTTCGATAGACCTAGGTTGCTTCAGTATTTCTATAGAGGGTTGATACTACAACAGAAAACGATGGTGAATTCAATGAGTAATGGAGGGTTTTATAACCTCACCCCAAATGAGGCATGGGCCTGACTTGATAGTATTGCCAAAGACTCATTTCAAGACTCAACAATGGATAGAATGGGTAAGCCTATTTCTAGGAGAACACTATATAAGGTGAGCACAAATGAGGACTTAAACTCACAAGTGGCAGCTTTGACCAAGAAATTTGATCAGTTTATATCTTTAGGGTCTACTTCTTCACCTGCCCTACCAAATGTTCAATGTTGTGCCTTATGTTCTACAGTGGACCACCCCACACTAGGGTGTCCTCTTGCCTCTCAGTTCCCTGAATTTATTCAGGAACAAGTTTGTGCTGCCCAGGGTTATTCTCGCAATTACAATCCATATTCGAATACATATAATCCTGGTTGGCGAGATCATCCAGCTTTCTCATGGCGTCAAGGGAATCCTGACCCTTCATTTTCGCAGGCTCAAGTGCAAAAGTCTCAATCTAATCCTCCTGGATACTATCATGTGTCTAATGGGCCTCACTTTAAACCGCAACCAGGGAATCAATTTCAGCCTAGCCCTCCTCTTCCTCCTAAAAAGCCTGATGATAAGTTTGACAATTTACTTCAAGTAATTCATGCTCAGTAGCAATCTATTGCTAAGTTGGAAACTCAAGTTGGGCAACTGGCCCAACAAATTACTATGAGGGATGAGGGTAAGCTCCCTGCTCAGACTGTCGAGAATCCACGTGGCCAGTGTAGCAATGTCTACAATGAGACCACCCATGAGCAAGTCAAAGCTGTTATCACCCTTCGGAGTGGTTACCAGTTAGATAATCAGGTGGATGAGTCTAATGGAACAAAGAGAGTGAGTGACAAGAGTAGGGATACAAAAGAGGTTGAGGAAAAGGTTGAGAGAGTAGGAAGTGAGTCGGGAGATGAGATAGATTATACTAGGGAAAACATCATTCCTTCACAGAGAGATGAGAAACAGGTTGTAGACAACAGTGATGATAGTCCTTCTAGGGTGCCTTATCCTACCGCTTTAGAGCGACCTAGAGAAAATGATAAGCAGCCTCGGGTACTAGACCACTTGAAGGATATTAAGATAAACCTGCCTCTTATTGAAGTTGTCCAGCAGATACTGGCTTATGCCAAATTCCTCAAAGACTTGTGCATTAGGAAGAGGCAATCTACCCATATTCTGAAGAAGGTGAGACTCATAGAAAAGTGAGTAGTATATGCACTAAGGGCCTTCCGCCCAAGCTTAGTGACCCCGGAGCCTTCACCATTCCTTGCATCATTCAAAATCAACAAGTGGACCATGCCCTCCTTGGCTTAGGGTCTAGTGTGAATCTCATTCCATTTGCAGTATATGAGCGTTTAAGTTTGGGGGGGTTGACTCCCACAAATGTTACACTTCAGTTGGCAGATCGATCTGAGAGACGACCTAGAGGGATAATTGAGGATGTCTTAGTTAGCGTTGGTGAGTTTCTTTTCTCGGTTGACTTCATTGTCTTAAACATGGACTCAAGTCTAGACACTAGGCATGCGACACCAGTTCTTCTAGGGAGACCTTTTTCTGGCCACAGCTGATGCGGTGATATATTGTAGGACATGGATGATTGAGTTAACCTTTGGGAATATGAGAGTTAAGGTAACGGTCGCAGAGGCGGCCAATCGAGTAAGTAGACATTCTGAGGATGATTGCTTCATGATTGATATCATTGACCCTTGTATTGAGGAATTTGCCCATTTGATGTTGACTACCGATGATGAGCTTGCAGAGCTTGAGGCAATCTTGACTCAATTTGACTCTGATTCATTTGTGAAAGAGCTAGTAGCTTCTACTTCTGCAGTGTCTGATCCTAGCCCAGACAAGGCTAATGATAGTCGTAGCTCCCTTCCATCCAAAGTTTGTCCTGATCCTCCTCTGGTTGAGTCTCTTCCAGCTTTAGAGCTCAAACCTTTGCCTGTGCATCTTAAATAGGTGTACTTAGGACCTAATGATACCCTCCCAGTAATTATCGCATC
The DNA here is from genome assembly GCA_037974665.1 of Ehretia macrophylla. NCBI lineage: Eukaryota > Viridiplantae > Streptophyta > Magnoliopsida > Boraginales > Ehretiaceae > Ehretia > Ehretia macrophylla. The sequence continues at coordinate 56,189,836 of CM075771.1, read as the reverse complement.
AGACCTGACCACTGAGCATGAGGAGAGATTGTTAGGAGTCCTTCGTGATTATCAAAAGGCCATAGGGTGGACCATTTCTAACTTATGAGGTATAGACCCTTGGTTGTGTATGCATCGGATACACTTAGAAGATGGTGCTCCTCCTTCTCGTGAGAAGCAAAAGAGGCTGAACCCAAACATGAGTGAGGTTGTTTATAAGGAAGTCATTAAACTTCTCGATGCAAGTATCATTTACCCGATTTCTGATAGTTCATGGGTCAGTCCGGTGCAGGTGGTACCGAAGAAGTCTGGGATCACAGTAGTCCCTAATGATAAGGGTGAGCTTATTCCTACACGCACCACTACTGGTTGGCGTGTCTGCATTGACTATAGAAAGCTCAATGCCAAGACCCGGAAAGACCACTTCCCGTTACCCTTTTTTGACTAGATATTAGATAGAGTAGCCAGACAGGGCTACTACTGCTTCTTAGATGGGTATTCCAGGTATAATCAGATCCTAGTCTTCCCCGAAGACCAAGAAAAAACCACAATCACTTGTCCATATGGGATATTTGCCTATCGCCGTATGCCCTTCGATTTATGCAATACACCAGCGACTTTTCAGAGGTGTATGATGGCCATTATTTCTGATATGATTGAGAAGTTTCTAAAGGTATTTATGGATGATTTTTCAGTTTTTGGATCTACATTTGATGAGTGTCTCACACACCTTTCCCTAGTGCTAGAGCGTTGTGTTAAGATGAATTTGGTACTTAGTTAGGAGAAAGTCACTTCATGGTTAGACGGGGGATAATACTTGGTCATGTTGTATCTCAGGATGGTATCCATGTAAACCCTGCCAAGGTTGAGTTGATAGAGAAACTCCTAGCACCAAAAACAGTGCGTGATGTTAGATTATTCCTTGGTCATGCCGGTTTTTACCAGCGTTTCATCAAGGACTTTAGCCACATCGCCCGACCTCTCTCAAGTCTTTTGGTACATAATATTCCATTTTATTTTGATGACGAGTGTGCCAAGGCATTTGAGAAGCTGAAGTCTTTACTGTCCTCTGCACCTATCATCCAGCCTCTTGATTATAGCCTCTCTTTTGAGATTATGTGTGATGCATCCGACTACGTAGTGGGGGCTATTTTGGGACAACGTAGGGATAAGTTGCCATGTGTGATTTATAACGCTAGTAAGACCTTAGATGATGCTCAAAAGAATTACACTACCCCAGAAAAGGAATTGCTAGCTATAGTTTCTCCCTTGATAAGTTTAGATCATACATCCTAGGGTCAAAGGTGATAGTCTACACAGATCATGCGGCCTTGCGTTACTTACTTGCTAAACGGGATGCTAAGCCCCGTCTGATTCGGTGGTTACTATTACTTCAGGAATTTGACTTGGATATTAGAGATAAAAAGGGGAGTGAGAATTCTGTTGCTGACCATTTGTCGCGTTTAGTCCTTGGGTCTCCCACTGACTCCCTTACTTTTAATGATACCTTCCCTGATGAGCAACTCTTTGCTGTCTCACATAGGATCCCCTGGTATGCCCATTTTGTTAATTATTTGGTAGCGAGAGAGTTGCCTGCTCACTGGAGACGGGGAGAGAATGATCGTTTCATGGTTCGAGTAAAACATTTTATTTGGGAGGTCCCCTATCTCTTTAAGGTGTGTCCTGATCAGGTTATCCGACGATGTGTGCCGGAAGAGGAGTTTGATAGCATCCTTAGCTTTTGTCATGGGGAGGCATGTGGTAGCCATTTTGGATGTAAGAGGACAGCTGCTAAAGTCCTCCAGTGTGGGTTCTTTTGGCCCACTCTATTCAGAGATGCCCAACAATTCTGTAAGAAATGTCATCGATGTCAACAGTTTGGGTCTATCTCTAGAAGAGACATGATGCCCCTTATCACCCATTTTAGTTTGTGAGATATTTGATGTGCAGGGCATTGATTTCATGGGTCTTTTTCCTCCTTCGTATGGGTACACTTATATTCTTGTGGCAGTGGACTATGTGTCCAAGTGGGTGGAGGCGGTGGCAACTCGAACCAATGACCACAAAGTTGTGGTCAAGTTCATTAAAGAGCACATGTTTTCTAGGTTTGGGGTGCCACGTGTGCTTTTAAGTGATGGAGGACAACATTTTCGCCATAGGACACTTGAGGCATTATTGAAAAATTTTTAGTCCGGCATAAGATTGCAACCCCTTATCATCCTCAGAGGAGTGGGCAAGTGGAGGTGTCAAATAGTGAGATAAAATCCATTTTACAGAAAATAGTTAGGGCCGATCACAAGGATTGGTCATATCGTTTACACGATGCGTTATGGGCCTATCGCACAACTTTTAAGACTCCCATAGGCATGTGTCCATATAGATTAGTCTACGGAAAGGCTTGCCACCTCCCTGTTACGCTAAAGCATAAAGCTTATTGGGCTATTAAAGCCCTGAATTTTGACATGCAACAAGCAGGTAAGAGTAGAAAATTGGCTTTGAGTGAGTTGGAGGAGCTTCATTATGAAGCATATGAGAATGCCAAGCTTTATAATGAGAGGATGAAGAGAATCCATGATAAATCTATTTTGCGCAAAACCTTCTCCCCTTCAGATAAGGTTTGGTTATTTAACTCTAAATTGAAGTTCTTTCCAGGAAAATTAAGGACAAGATGGGACGGACCCTATGAGGTGCTCGAGGTATACCCTTCAGGGGCTATTAAAATTAAACACCTCAAAGATAGGCGAGTCCTCACAGTTAATGGCCAGCGTTTGAAACATGCCCTTGATCCGAGTTCGGTCCCTCACGAAGTTGAATATGTAGAGCTACGGGACACTTCTGACCTTATATGAACAATGACATTCGCCTGGCTGTCGGCGTTAAATGTAGCGCTTCTAGGAGGCACCCTAGGAATAATTACTTTATTTTACTTTCTTTAATTATGTTTAACTTTTCAGTTGGACCTCCACTGGGTTATAGTGGGCTTTACCATTTTCTCGAAAATGGATTATCTTGTGTTATGGAAGTCTTGGGGTTAATTAGGATGGATACTATGAAAGTAAAATCACTCGCCGAAAGCGTAATGTGTGGCCTTCCCTCTTAAGTATGGGAAGATGTGTGGGGTTTGACTACGTTGTTGGTTTGAAATTAATGGCCTCTCCTCCGCATTTTTAATGTACTTAGTTAACTCCATTTCTGAAGTTTCACAAGATTTATCTTACTGGCTGACATTAAATGAATCCAGGTATTTGCATTCTAGCTCTCTTTATTGTTTCATTGTGCTTATTTATTTTTAGTGAGTCGGCTTTAGTGCCTCCCAGAGTTCGGAGCCTTTGTATGGGGATGTAAATATGGTCGGCCAACAAAAAAATATAAAAAAATGAAAAAGTAAAAAATATTTTTATTATTTCATTGTATTTTCATTTTATCTTGGCCTTATCCTCTGTTGTTTTGCTCTTGAGCTTAATTACAAGTTGTAGATGTGAAGGGTTACCTTTCTTTTCATTATCGATCACTTCAGGTATGTCCATCTACTCCCTCTATTTCTCTTAATTGTTTTCTTTCGATACACTTTCACTACTGGGTTCTCATTATGTGTTTTTCTTCCCCCTTCGCATACCCCTAACATATTTTAATTTTATTTGCTTGAGGACAAGCAAACTTTAGGTTTAGAGGTGCGGGTGTTTAATTGTGTCTATTGTTGTTTTGGAGAAAATCTAAACGAAATGTGAAAATTTTTGAAAATGTTTTTTGTGGTGGATTTTCTGGTAATTGAGGAGTTGTGATGATGTATTGATTAACTCTTACGAAATGATTGAGGAGAGAGGTTCTTGATTTTATGAGGTGGTCTTGAATTGAACTTTTAGGATTGATTTTGATGAAGCCGAGGCGTGGGGGACTGTGAGATTACGCTTAGACTATTGTGGTCCCATAGCTTAGTGGTAAGATAATGAGATATGGTGTGGTTGTGATATAAGTGCTCTCGCTTTAGTAGTTTTGTTTACGTGCCTGAGCCTTTATAGTCAAAAACAAAAAACAAAAAAACCAAAAAAAAACCAAAAAAAAAACCAAAAAAAAATCAAAAAAAAAAAAAATAATAATAATAAATTATTTACTTCTATCTCTTAGCACCACTATCCTTGTATTCATTGTCTATCTTTAGGGATATGTGCTTAAGGTGTGCAGTGTTTCTGTGTTCAACACTTCGAGCAAGTACGGTACGCATGAGGCTTTTCAAAACCTATCAACCTAAGCCTTAAGTGGCTGGGATTGATGACCTCGAAAGCTCGTTACATGGGGTGTTGGGTGTTACCGTCAGGGACCAATCATCTAATAAAAAGAGATGAAGTGTGTGTTTACTTTTATGTTTTAGAATGAATAAAAGGGTGAAAGGCATGTTTGGAGGATTATGAAGGCAATGGGGGTGCGAGTATTATAATCTAATTGTATTAAGTTGTCTTGTTGCTTAGTTACGTGGAGACTTGATAGTGTTTGTTGTAGTCTTGTAGTAAACATGTTTTGCCTTTAAAGAGAGAGATCCGAATGAGTTCGCTTAACTACTACACCATAGGATCAATCGTTCCTGGAACCTTGTCCTTTTGTTAGAGTTGATTGATTCATTAGAGTAACTTTTTGATAACTTGGCGATTTGTTTAGATCCTAGTCTTGCTTGAGGACAAGCAAGAGGTAGGTCTGGGGGTGTTGATGTATTTATATTTTTAGGCCTATTTCTTTACTTTTTAGAATTAATTGTGCACATTAATTATAATATTTAATCATTTTAATTGTGTTTTTGTGCATGTAAGAATTGAATGATGTAAGAGTATTTGGAGCCGAATTGATAGAAAATTGGATGAAGAAAAGATTGATAAAACTTTGTTCATAAAGGACAAAGCATGATGAAAGTAATTATAAAGGAAAAAAAAAAAGAAAAGAAAAAAATATAATTTGACCAAGGCTTATAAGCCTTGGCCGTACAACCCAAGTTCAATTGGACTTAGGTTAATAAATAATAAAAAAAGCCATGTGCTTGCAAGATTACAAGAAAAGTCAATAGCCAAGTTCAGCCACGTAGGTCAAAAGCCCATTGTATCAGGGCGGTCATATGCAGCTATAAAAATGAAGCAATAGTCCACGTTAAGGAGGAAGGTAGGCGGCGCAAGGAAAAAAAGGACCGAGGAGAAAAAGAAGGAGTGCGGCGCAGAGGAAAGAAAAGGAAAAAACAGAGAGCAAAACAGCAAGCAATGAAGGAAAAAAAGCTTTGGCGACGAGGAAAAAACAGCATCAAGTTCGATTTATTTCTTTTCGTAAATTCTTCTTCAATTTTCAATTGGGATTCAGATTAAATTATTATTTTCAACAGATTCGAATTAATTTATGGAGAAGTTTAATTTACTTTCTTTTTATAATATTGATTCAGTTTTGTTGAACATGAATAATTAATTCATTATTTAGGGTAGGATTACTATGTAATAATTTAATTTTATGGTCTTGAACTTGGTTGGATTATTTTGATGCTAGTCTTATATATTTGATTTACATGCTTTATTATTTGTTCTATTAATTTATTATGCTTGTAGCTAGTAATTAATAGGAATTCATATGGTAGATCAAATATATAAATTGGGCTTGATTGTGAAAACTATAGGTTGTACCATAGTTTTCCTCCACTTAATTAATTAACTCATAAGCCTAGGATTTTAGGACAAATCTATACTCTGGCTAGATAAAGGACTTGGAGATAACGTTGCACCTCTAAACTAGGTCTAACCCGTTAATTAGTTAACTTTAGGTGATTATTTAATTAATTAGGCTTGTAGTCTAATTTTGCATCAAAATAGGAAATCCTAAGTTCGAGCCTAGAATTTAACTTTGCATAGGAATCCGATCCCTAAACCTTTCCCAATAGTGATCAAACTTCAATTTCAACTTTCATATTTAATTTTAATTTTTGCATTTAATTTTACTTTTATTTTATTTGTAGTTAAGTTTCATTTAAATCACACAATTTACAATTTAATTTAGTTTAATCACTTAGGCACTTTACTCACTTTTTTACGAACTTTCAAATTGCCTCCCTGAGGATTCGACCTCGTACCTAGCACACTACACTACAAATACTTGTGCACTTACGAGTTTAAAACTTGGCTTAGAATTGACCTTAATTTTATCCTAAGCTAAGCACCCATCAGAAAACTTGTAGTTTTGGACTTTAGAGGCTAGGAACTTGCATTTAGAAAATGATTTGTATTTTGTGTGAATAGTGTTACGTAGTGAAACATTGGTTTTGATTAGGTTAGCAATTAATAGGAGTTTTAATTAAGTTTGACTAAGAAACACTAATATTTGACCTAATATAATATAACATACCTATACTATACATATAATATATCATACATACAAGCATAATACATTCAAACAAAGCAAAAAATTAACCAAAATACCCCCCCCCCCCAAAACCCAACAGCCCTAGGGAGCAAAGAGGAAAAAAAATTTCATCATCCAACCTTGCATTTGACTTCTTGGCTTTATCTTGGAGATTTTTAGAGCACTTAGGAGCTTCAACCATTTGCCTACAACCTTTAAATTGTGAGGGAGTTGCATTTTTGTTGATTTAAGGTTTATGTCAAGTTTTTTAATTTTGTGATTTGTTGCTTATGGCTATAGATATGCTCATATAATGTGATATACATGCTTATTGTGGTATATAGATCATGTTTGTGTAGCTAGTTAACAACCTCCATGGTTGAATGCTTGAATCTCACAAAAAGACAATGAATAGTGATGAAATTTAGGGTTTTGGTATAACTTGCTAATTAGAATAAATGGAGGCTTTTGTTAGGTGCTTTAGACATTAGTGGAACTAGTTAAAAGCTCACATGAAGTTGAATTGCCCGAAAAGATGTTAAAATGCAAAATTAGCCAACTTTTAAAATGGGGTTTTCACATAACGTAATACGGGCACGTTTGGACTTTAGATTAGGTATCCTTGGGGCATGAAATCACTTTTGGTGCTTCTGTTGTGCTAAATTGGGGTCCAGATAGGGTAGGTGTAGTTAAAACTTGCTCAGGGCTTTTCTGAGCTTTTGTCTCCAAAACGGGTTTTTAGGGCCTTGGTAGGTGTCTTTTGGCTTCCTTAGGAATGGAGTATAAATGGTTTATAGAATTGAGGCATTGATTTTTGTTTAGAAGAAGAATTGTCTTGTGATCAAAGGAGAAAATGTGAGAATTTGATGCTTTTGTGCTTGTATGAGCTTGTAGATAGTTGTTGGGTATTTTAAATGATTATCTAAGATGTAACCAAGTTAGTTGAAGAGTTTGTAGAAAAGTATGTTATTTGCCTCTTTTGTGTTTAGACGGTTTTTACATGTTTAATGGCATATATTATGATTAACTACGAGGGCAGCCTACTTTGTCGTTCCTCTTATGGGTTATGTGATATTCTTGGTTATCGTGTGCTTGTTTCGGGGTTGCGCAACCTTTTCGGATATGGTAGTGTCGAGAAACACAGGTGACATCAGGCTTGCTGTGCTCCTTCGACTACCATGGTGTCTATTCCCTTTCTCTCGTTGAGTATACTCCACTACCCTAGAGGCATGGTTCATCTCGTTGGGGGCATATGGAACTACTTCATGAGAAAGGGTTGTAGGATCAGGGTATATCCGGAGTACCCCATTTGGAAGAATAAGGGATTTGCCAGCATTTGCTTGAAGATCGTGGTTCGTGGTTCGAGACTGAAGACATGAAGTAGAACTGTATTCTTTTATGTGGTTAAATACTTGTCTATTGATCTTGTTGCTTGTGTTATATATATGACTATCTTTGTTGCATATCATGTTGCACGCCCCGGTTTGTTGCATTACTTTCCTCGCTGGGCAACATTGTTGCTTATTCCTTATTTAATATGTTTTAGGAGAAGCTGAGGTAGATCCCCAGCTAGTAGCGGTAGTAGAAGAAGAAGAAGTGCAAGTTGAACAACTTCCGTGACTTTCTTGTGTGTTAAGGTTGGCTAAAATGTGCAGCTTGTGTGAAGATGTTGTTTGGTGTTCTTTTGAGACCATGTGGTCTTGTATATATTTGGTGAATGTAACAAGTTGTAATCTTGTATGAATAATAGTAAAGTAGACGACATGTAATAATTGGTTCTAGTTTACTTTCTCTTATTGCATGTTTATGTGTTGATAGTTAGAGGGTTGAACTTGGCTTATCATTGTGACTTACGACTTATGGTTAAAGTTAGCATTATCTTGTATGCTTGTATGTGATCTAGATTTTGAGGTATCAAGACTCGGTTAGTCTTGGAAAGTTGATTGGTTATTATTAATATAGAAATTGGGTTGTATGAGATGTTTGCTAGTTGGCTCGGGTCTTGTATGTGACTATGTGTAGGTAATCAGATTGTCCACAGTACAAAGGAGGCTCTGTCCGTGTGACGAGTCCGGACTTGACCCGTAGCGTGGGGTTGGATTCAGGGCGTTACAATCAATATATCCATTCCTATCTTCATTTGTAGAGCATACCAAACATGTCATTTTCATTCTCATGTTTATTCCATTCTCAGTTTCATTCTATTCATGTCCAAATTCATTCCAGTGTACCAATCGCTAGTTAAGAATATGATCATGCTCTCATTGCCCTCATATGTGTAGTGTTCTTCGGATTTGACAAAACTAAACTCTTTGACTTTTTTTGTATGTATAGTTGAGCTTGTTTGTACATATGCACGGCTGAGCTTAGTGTACATTAAGAAATATCGAAAATAAAATTATTTAATGAGATATATACAATCTTAGTTGAAGCTTTCTAAATCTGGTTATATTTTTAAAACAAATTGAAAAAAAAATAGATTTTAAAATTTAATATAATGAAAATCAACTTGTATCTATGAATTGAAATAAATGGTAAAAATATAATTTTAAATCCATAACACGATTCTAACCAAAAAAGAAAAAAAAATCTATAACATGATATACTGAAAAGTAGTCAAAAAACTAAAATGACTTGTGAATATAATGTAGTCAACGACTCCAAAGTTTGCAACTTTGTACATATAGAAGGGCATATTTGCAAAGTTTTCTTCTAAATAAGTTGAGTCCAAGGAAGCAATAGCCAATACAAAATAGTTTGGTACATTATATCCACTTTGTAGATATAAAAGTAAGTAGTATAAGTTAAATTTTGGTTCCCAATAAAGTAACAATTGAATACGCAAACAATTATGCTCAATGAAATGGGGATTATAAAAAAGAGTAACAATAGAGTAGATTGTTACAGAAGTTCATCATTTGGCATATGTCTAAAGAATGAGACAATTCAACAAGATAAGTCATCAATGGCTTCAAGAGTTTATAAAAGATCAACAAATGCAATAGCATGGCCAGCATTCAGGGAAATTAACCAACTTTGGAATCCTTCACTGGTCTTTAGTTTGAAGAAATCTGAGCTAAAAGTTGGAAGTTGCAAAAAGATGTCACTTAAGCCTATCCTCAATTTCTCTAAGTTTCTCAAAAGGATAGTACGAGATATCCGAGTTGAGGGAAAACCATCGCATCACAAACCATCTTTTCCCCACAAAGGCATTCAAATATAGGATTAGCTGTCGTAAGTTCGGAAGTTTCTTCAGTTTTCCAAGAACAAATATTTTTTGATAGAAAAACATGATTAAATTCACTTTGTACCTGTCACTTATTACCCGTTATTTTTTTTTCACCACTTAATACCCTTTAACTTTGGTCAATTTTTTTTTAAATTCAAAGGGAAGGTCAACTTTAACAAAAGTAAAACTCTATTAGATATAATAATTGAATTACTAAACTAACCTCAAAATATATTACTAAGACAAATTTATCCATTACCCGATCATTCTCCCAAACTCTTTCTCCACATGTGGAAATGCTGAAAGGTGAATGTAGGGATTCTTTACTTTGTAGAGAATTCCTAGGGAACCTATTGGAGGTGTTTATCTCCAACTTCTTCTTTATATGTAGGGTAAATGGGGGTTTAAGGATCCGATTGGAGATGTCCTTATACCCAGCTAGGATATATAGCGGTCAAACTTTTTTGACCGTGAAGCTTTTGTGAAGGGATTTGTTGTATTCTCTTTACTGTTTATCGTTTCTACCCTCACATCCCTATTTCAATGATGATCAAGTAAAAGCGATGCAAAATGTGCTTAATTATTTGATGATACCTTGGTTTCTAGGCCTAAGTAATTACTTTAATATTGTTACAGTATAAAGGAACTAGAGATGCTTAGGACCTCACCAAGTCTGGTGATGAACTTTTTCAACCACACAACCTCCTTAGTTGCATTGTACGCTACTATATATTCTACATTAGTTACCGAATTAGCTATAACACTTCTTTTAGAACTCTTTCAACTTACTGGTCTATCATAAAAAGGTGAATATATTTCTTGACACATATCTGCGATCATCCCTATCCTTTGTAAAGTTCTTAAGCTTTAGTTTTGACTCTCCATATATGAGGAACTAGTCTCGAGTATGGCTCAAATACTTCAAGATTTTCTTCACGACCTTCTAGTGTGCACTACCTAGGTCGGCCTCGTATCTGCTCTCATTGACCTCATATATGTAGTGTTCTTCTTCCGATTTGACAAAACTAAACTCTTTGACTTTTCTTGTATGTAGTTGAGCTTGTCGGTGCATATGCATGGGCTGAGGCCAATGTACATTAAGAAATATCGTAAAAAAATTATTTAATGAGATATATACAATGTTAGTTGAAACTTTTTGTTACGCCCCTTGCTGCACCCCTTGCTGCAACAAGAACTGTGAAATTAATTGGTTTGTGTTTTGCCAAAATTATGTCTTGGCTGAATTTTATTGTGATATGTTTCTGAATTTAATTGTGCGATATGCATATATGTTTGGAGAGATTTGATCGATAGGTTTCCTATATTTTCAAGAGAGTTGAAAAGGCAAATTGACATTTACTTAAAGGTCATTGAAGTTTCCTTATTTCAAATAAGGAAGGTTTCCTTATTTCAAATAAGGAAGGTTGCCTTATTGAAGAATTGCTTGGAGACAAAGCTTTCCATAAATCTCAAGGCCCAAGCACGGATTACCTTGTGCAGATTTAGGCAACTAATTCAGCATATATACAGAGTTTCACACGTTTGTAAGTTGTGTAGAATCAGTGAAAAAAGAGAAGACAAAGAAGTACGAAAGAGTGCTGAAAATTCGTGACTTGAGAGCTGTCGAGTTTTGCTGCAGCAGATTGATGATGTGTTGCAACAGAAGACAGTAACAGTGGAAATCTGATATAACATATGTTGCTGCAGTAGCGCTGAAACAGGTAGCTTGTTTTTGCTTCCGCTATGCATATTGTTTTAATCTTTTGATAGGAAGAGTTTTTATTTGTTTGTTGTATTGTTCATTCTTCGGGAGAAGAATGTGTAGTTCTCGGGAAAGAACGTTGCAAGTCGAGGGGAACTCGCTAAACCTTGGTTCATTAAGGAGTTCGTCATCAAGGCGTCAAAGTCAAGAGGGATTCTTTACTTGTGTAAGTCCATTGATATTGTAACTTGTGATTTTAATGAAACAGGTTTGTTGGATCAGGGGAGGTCCCGTGGACGTAGACCGCACGGTTGAACCATATTAAATCTCAGTGTCTTTACTTTCTGCATGCATTTATTTATTTATTTTTAACTTCTGTTACAACAAGATACTAACCAGAAACTATCAAGTGGTATCAGAGCAGGTGAACTGACTGAGTTAGATCTTTGGAAGAGTTTTTCTGGTTATTTTTGTAGATATGGACACTCTGTGATATGGCTGATCAATCAATAAACCACCTCTCCTCGATGGCACAAACTATTCGTACTGGAAAGCACGAATGAGAGCTTTCATTAAAGCTATTGATGAAGCTACTTGGAGAGCTGTGTTACGTGGATGGGAACACCCTACTGCCACAATTACTGAAGGCACTATTGAGAAAAAATCTGAATTGTAGTGGACTAAAGCTGAAGACTTGACAGCCACCAACAATTCAAAGGCGTTGAATGCTATTTTTAATGCCGTGGATCTGAATCAATTCAAGCTTATTTCATCTTGTGAAACAGCGAAAGAAGCTTGGGAAATCTTGCAAACGACATATGAAGGTACTGCTGTAGTGAAAGTTTCAAAATTGCAAATTCTTGCAACAAGGTTTGAAGAGTTGCGGATGCACAAGGAGGAAACCATTGTTGAATTTAATGCTAAGCTTTGTGACATAGCAAACGAAGCTTTTGCATTAGGAGAAAATTGTTCGGATTCAAAGTTAGTAAGAAAAACATTGAGATCACTTCTGGACAGATTTGCTATTAAGGTTGCAGCAATCGAAGAAGCAAAGGATGTGGATACCATGAAGCTTGATGAACTTATGGGGTCTTTACAGACCTTTGAGATGAAATTCAAACAGAAAAGAAAAGAAAATGGTATTGCACTACAAGCAGAAATTCAAAAGCGAGAGGATGAAGATCCTTTTGATGATGATGAATTGTCAGAATCTCTGACCCTTCTGACAAATAATTTCAAAAAGATGTGTAAAAAATTGGAAGAATCAAACTAAAGGTCCAAGATTCACAAGCTTTGGCAAAAATCCTCATGCTACAGCAAATACTGAAATTTCCAAGAAGTATCTCGAAAAAATGGCTGATGGAAAGAAAAAGAATAAAGGAATTCAATGTCGGGAATGTGGAGGATTTGGTCATATTCAATCTGAGTATGCCAATACGTTGAAAAGGAAGAAGAAAGCCATGAATGGCTCATGGAGTGATATAGAATCAGAAGTTACAGTAGCAGTGATGAAGAGCACATGAGCAACTATGTTGCGTTCTGTGCTGCAGCAACACAATCAGATGTTGTGACAGATGTTGTGACAGATGCTGTAACAGATGCTGAGACAGAAACTGAATCCGCTGCAGCAGAATTAGCAATAACATCAGCAATGAGATTGGGTTTGTCAGATGATGAAACTGATTCCGAATTGGACAGTGATGAAGATGAGGACAAGTTCATAAGGACCTACTAAACGATGTACCAAAAATGGCTGATTGTATGTCGGGTGAATCAAGATCAACTAACCAAGATTGCTGAACTTGAAAAGGAAAAGGCTGAGTTGCAGTAGAAAGCCGACATGCTGCAGTAGTAACTGTCACAGATCCAACGAGGCTTCAAGATGATGAACTCAAGTACAGAAAATCTTGATTATGTGTTATCCATTCAAAAGTCTTGCAGGGATCATACTGGATTGGGATATCAAGGAGGAGCATCAACAAGTCAAACTGTGTTTGTCAAAGAAGCTGAAAAATAAAACAGAATGACAAGACTACTGCTGTAGCAACTGATGTTGCAATAAAAGCTGCAGTAGAGAGTAAAATTTCAGAATTTAAGAAAAGGAAATTCATTCCAATTTGTCATTTTTGCCACACTCCTGGACACATCAGACCACGATGCTACATGTACATTGATATGCTGAAAAGGGTAAGTTTGTTAAACCCTTTGTTTATGATAATTTTAGGAGGCCACTACAAATGAAAGCAAATTTGTCACAACAAAAAGTGAAACAAATATGAGTAAGAAAATCAGTTGTACCTTGTCCAATAAAGCATTAAAAGGTTGTTTCAGACTATGTTGCAACAGAAAATCAACTAGCAGATTTCTTCACTAAGGCACAAGACTTTGTAAGGTTTGAGACCTTGAGAAAAGCCTTAGGCATCTGTGCTCTCTAAATTTCAATGGTTTGTGTGTATGTGCATTGATTCATCACTAGAGCATTGAAAATTATATGTATAAATCAGCTAGTGATTTCATTTGTGGAACCATATTATCAATGCACATCATGTACTTGTCATTCTAGTGGAGCTTAAATTGAAGTCTTAACAGGAAAAGATTTTTGAACTTACTTGACGACTGGGGATCTAACAAAGAGAAGTCTTTCTGAGATTCATTCATGAATTCTATTTACCTTGTCAAAAGGAAAAATCATATGCAAGATTTTGCAGCGAAAGTTGGAATGAAAAGGGCTACCTAAGACCACAAAGAATGGTTCTAGAGTGAAAGTCGTCATACCAGAGAAAAAAAAAACAAAAAAAAATTCTTGAAACTCTTGTTTGAAAGATGGTTATATATAAAATCCTGCAGGGGTGATTAGAGGACCAGGTATGTTGGAACAAGTATTGCTTCTAATCTAACTTGGTGTGATGGATATTGAGAACCGTCTAGATTGACTTGAACATGAAACACACATACACATGGTCCACTCTTGAAATTCTTGTTTGATTTATGTTTATGATCAGTAGAAATTCAAGTCGTGACTCAGAGTTCATACTCTTGAGAATATGTTTGTTTTTAAATTCTAATTTTTTTTTTAAAGTCAAAAGAATCGTGAGGGTTAAATGTCAAAGTGTGAAATTTGCTTGGTTGACGTATATTGCAGCATCATCTCTTATACCAAGTTTTTGGAACTTAGTTTGGTCGCAATTTCCTATAGCACAAATTTTGCTTATTTGTCAGTTATGCTTTTGTTGCATTAAAGTTGAAGAATTAACGATTTTGTCGCAGCAAAGCTTCTTTCTCTGATAAACAATGCTGCAGTAGGAGCTGAGCAGTTACCATTTTTTTTTATGCTGATGTTTCATAACTGAAATTTTTAGTGGAAAAAATAGTGGCACGATCAATTGCCTTTACTCATGCCTACCAGTTTTATTTCACATCAAGCAGGTACTCAGGGAGAGCGAACTACAGTTCCCGTTTTTGTTGCAGCAGGAGCTGATGCTCAGGGGGAGCATGGTGCTATAGCGCCTGGTGGTGTAGACTTTGCCACTAGCTCAAGTGCTGATGTGAGGAAATTGTTACAACAATTCCAACCTGCGCTGCAGCAGATAGCACCACCAGATGCTTAACTCTTTGCCTTTGTTTGACAAAAAGGCAGAGATAAATGGGATTATATCATGGGATTATATCATTATATCATGGGATTATATCATTATAATGTGTTTTTGCTATGTTTTGCTATGATGTTTTTATGCTCTGATTCTGAACTTTTATCTTGTTCTTTTCTTATCCTTGCTCTGATATAGTTTGTTTAATTTGATTGTTTTAGTTTCTACTCTGATATGTTTTCATTGGCTCTGTCTTATATGATTGTTACGCTAATGATGATTGTCTTATCTCACGTGTGTTGTTACTCTGATATTCCATTTTTCCAAAACAAAGCCAAAGGGGGAGATTATTATGCCCCATGCTGCACCCCATGCTGCAACAAGAGCTGTGAAATTAATTGGCTTGTGTTTTGCCAAAATTATGTCTTGGCTGAATTTTATTGTGATATGTTTTTGAATTTAATTGTGCGATATGCATATATGTTTGGAGAGATTTGATTGACAGGTTTCCTATATTTTCAAGAGAGTTGAAAAGGCAAATTGGCATTTACTTAAAGGTGATTGAAGTTTTCTTATTTCAAATAAGGAAGGTTACCTTATTGAAGAATTGCTTGGAGACAAAGACATTCCATAATTCTCAAGGCCCAAGCACAGATTACCTTGTGGAGATTTAGGCAACTAATTCAGTATATATACAGAGCCTCACACGTTTGTAAGTTGTGCAGAATAAGTGAAAAAAGAGCAGAGAAAGAAGTGCGAAAGAGAGCTGAAAATTCGTGACTTGAGAGCTGTCGAGTTTTGCTACAGCAGATTGATGATGTGTTGCAACAGAAGACAATAACAGTGGAAATCTGATATAACATATGTTGCAGCAGCAGCGCTGAAACAGACAGCCTATTTATGCTTCCGCTATGCATATTGTTTTAATCTTTTGATAGGAAGAGTTTTTATTTGTTTATTGTTTTGTTCATTCTTCGGGAGAAGAAGGTGTAGTTCTCGGGAGAAAACGCGGCAAGTCGAGGGGAACTCGCTAAACCTAGGTTCATTAAGGAGTTCATTATCAAGGCATCAAAAGTCAAGAGGGAGTCTTTACTTGTGTAAGTCCATTAATATTGTAACTTATGATTTATTAATGAAACTAGTTTGTTGGACCAGGGGAGGTTCTGTGAACGTAGACCGCACGGTTGAACCACGTTAAATCTCTGTGTCTTTATTTTTTGCATGCGTTTATTTATTTTGTTTTAACTTCTATTACAACAAGATACTAACCAGAAACTATCACTTTTTAATTATGGTTATATTTTTAAAACAAATTGAAAAAAATAGATTTTAAAATTTAATATAATGAAAATAAACTTGTAAAGTTGTATCTATGAATTGGAATAAATGATAAAAAAATAATTTTAAATCCATAACACGATTCCAACCAAAAAAGAAAAAAAGAAATCCATAACATGATATTGTGAAAAGTAGTCAAAAAACTAAAATGACTTCTGAATATAGAGTAGCTATTATATTATTGAAGTCGGAATTCATCTTTTCAAAGTGGTAATTTCCAAAAAAATGCCTAAGTAGATCCTATTTAAGGACTTAGGAAGTACTTTAGTTAGTAAAAAGTTAATCCATAATAGTGAGCCTATCAAAACAAAAAATCCAGTGTTGCAAAGAAGTGTCCATTTGCAAAATTGTCAAGCTTGACCCCCGTTATCTGCAAGCAAATGTGAACTGCAACTACTCAGACATATAAAATTGAACAAACTAACTTTCTTTCTATAAGTACATTATAAGAAAAAATAAAACCTGAAAATTAAGCATGACTTGAATGACAATTTTATCATTAACACATTAGCTTCCTCTATGAGAAAATGATATAAAAGTTTAGAATCCTTGTGAAAGAAACTAAATTGATAGACAAATCTATATGAACATCCCACAAATAAGAAGGTATGATCTAGTTTAAGTGTAATCATATCATCTAGTATATAAGTACTAATATATTCAATCTTATAAGAAAACATCAAGACTTCATCCCAGGCTAGAGCTTTAAACAACTGTAATGCTCCCGATCCCTCACGAGACCGGAGCCCCGATCCAACCCGAAGTCATGAAAAATAAGGAAAAACGGACGAAGTTTCTCTTGTTTCTAGGACTAACTGGTTACTTGTAAACCGAAGACAAAGCCACAAATAAACCATCCAACCCTCACATCAACCCCCAAACTTCAATTTGCCATAATCACATATTATACATCATTCATTCCACTTTTCAACTACAAGGCCATCTGAGCCTTGCGAACAACATAATATCACACACAAGCATGCATTGTCTTTAACTAGCAAAATTCTAAGTTATATGTCACTTATCATACCACTCTAATATTGTTTAATTAACATTCTTATAGATTGAGTTAACAACTATGCATTCTCCGTTCATTAGACACACAATCATGCAAAATACTTTTGTAAACTATAAGTTATTACATCCCAACCACAACTACCAAGCTATACAAGGCTTGACTTAGTATCATAATCCTCCAAACCATATAAATACATACAAGACCATGCGGGGTCTCAAAATAGAACTTATACATAAGCAACATACTCTTCATATGCACATCTAAACAAGTCAACCTCACAAGCAAGCAATCAAGGCACAGGCTCAAGTGATATTTCTTTGTCTTCAACAATTAGTTGGGCTCAACCTTAGCTTCTCTTGAAACATGTTAAACGAGGAGTAAGAAACACAGTTGCTCAGCGAGGAAGGGGATACAGTAAACCGGGGGTGGTTTCAAAAATCGTTTTGTGCTATACAACAAAGACAATAACACAAGTAATACAATATAACAAGTTATTCGAATAAACATTAACACATTTAAAAAGGATACAATTCATGTTCTTTGTCTTCGATCTCGAATCACGAACCATAATCTTCGATGACGAATGCCGACAAATCCTTTATTCCTCCAATAGGGTACTCTGGATGTACCCTGATCCTACAACCCATTTCTCCCGAGGTAGGTCCATATGCCCCAAAGAGGTAAACCGCGCCTCTGGGGT
This sequence comes from Ehretia macrophylla, assembly GCA_037974665.1. Lineage (NCBI taxonomy): Eukaryota > Viridiplantae > Streptophyta > Magnoliopsida > Boraginales > Ehretiaceae > Ehretia > Ehretia macrophylla. The sequence continues at coordinate 56,171,920 of CM075771.1, read as the reverse complement.
AGGGGATTATGCCTCAGCAAGAAAGGGAATAAGCACCATGATAGCCGAGCTAGACCGATAGCCCGATGCTGCCTAGAGTTTCTTGATACTACCATGTCCGAAAACGTTGCACAACCCGAATCACGATCACGAGAACCAAATAAACCCAATACTCACAGAAAATGGATGACAAAGTAGGCCGCCCTCACAATTAGGTATAATATAAACTTTTAAACATGAAATAACCATATGAGCACAAAGGGCAAATATTACCACGAAACTCTACAAGTAGTTCAATTCTACTTTAGAAATGCATTTAGACACACAATAAGCACCTACAAGTTAATACAAGTGCTAAACAATCAATTCCCATGTTTTCCTCTTTGTTACCCTAAGTCATTTAGCTCCAAACTGAAAGATAAGGTTCGAGATTATCAAACTAACCATTCTACTCTTCTAGTTACACCTTATGGTACACTTCAAACCCTTAAAACCTTTCATTTACCCGCATTAGCTACAAAAGCCCAAGTTTTCCCTTTAGGGGTTATAACTACAAGTACCTTACTCGATGTTCAATTAAGCACCATAACCGCACATTTAGCACCTCCTCACCCTACGAATACTAAATATATCACTCAAATCTATCCGGATTCACTTTACACCCGAAACCCCTATGTAAACTAGGCCAATTATACATATCTACTCAAGTTTCGGGCACTCTAAGTTCATAAAACTTTAATTATATGTTTATTAACATCTCTAGCACCTATAGGAAGCATAAAATCAATCCAACTAGCAATTTATAGCAAAACCCTAGAAATTGGTACTATTCATCATCATCTTCATGTGATTCATGCATTCAACCATGGAATAAGCTACTACACAATACAAACAAGGTATACATAGCATGTAGAAGGTATTTCATACAATATTTGAGCATCATATAGGTCTATAACAACAAATCAATAAAAGTTAAAACTTGAGCATAAACTTTATAACATCAAAAATATGCAAAACTCCCTCACCTCTACCACACTCCAAAATGCAAGAATTTGGCTCCAATTCAATCTTAAACACCTACAATGAATTCTAACCATACTCTAATCAATTCAAGCGTTAATTTAGCATTATGAACATATATGGCACAAGATAGCAACTAGGTTAATCATAGGGTCCGAAAATATTCTAGTTCACTTAGACACTCAATTCATAAAGAATAGAAATGAAACAATTACTAATGTACTTGCAATTTAACACTTAAAGCACTATTATAACACATAAATATATTATATTACACTAAAAGATAAGAGAACAAGAAAGTAAATTATCTAACTAACTAATGCTTCTAATACTATTAACTTTGAACTTTGAGCTAGAATCATTTCATTAGGAAATTAATAGCCCAAATGGCGGTTAAGCTCAATTAATACTTTAGTATTACCAATTAATAACCAAAGCTAGGCACTTTACACCTACATGTTCATAGCTAAACTACCACTAAACAACTATTAACATCTTTTAGTTACTAAGGTCAAGTACCTATACAATAGCAAATTTTTTTCTACTTCAACAATCATTCACAAGCACTTGCGAGCTAATAACATCACAATTAGAATTCCGGACAAATTAAGGCTAAACTAGTAATTCTACATGATTAGATATCACTTAACAACAATAAATATTAATAATTTCACCACTTAGTAATCCCAATTAACATTATCAAATAATAATTCAATTTAGACACTTTCTAATTTCTCTAACAGAAGTTTAATTTAATTAATTCAGCTACCTATTCTATTGACCTCCGAACTATCTGATTTTTATGTACCAACGTAGCTCTTTGAGTGAAGATAACTTTAGAATCAAACGGTGCCTAATTCCAAGTTAAAATAAGTAAATTACGGCTTTTCCCGTGCAACTGCGCAAATTGATGAGTAGCAGCAATTTTCAGGATACATTTATAAAATGGCTAGATCGGAGGGCCAAAAAATTAGAATTAGCCTTAGCCCTAGAAATCAACATTTATTCTAAACCGCCTAATCTAGCTTCTTTGTAAATTTCGTTAATTTGTGAACACGTTTACTATGTCAAGAAGCTTATGGAAAACAGGGGCAGTGTATTGTCCGAATTTGCCCTTCCTATTCTACTTGATGTTTCCATGCATTAAACTAACTACAAGCAATATACTTGCATGCAAAGCATTTCTATTTCTCACTTAGAACTTTTAACAAACGCATGGTCTTCATCTAGTTAAGAAAACTAACAATACAAAACCTACAACATGTTCAATTACCAAAGCATGATATTCACTCACAAAGGCATTACTAGAACTTATTCAATGCTACATATCATCTTTATTTGCAATTATACACTCATTAGCCATTCAACTACAATTAACCAACATTGTATAAGCAAGAGTTAACACATAAAATGCATAAAGGAATGAACTCCCTCACCTTAAGTTGAAGAAATTGAATAAAAACTAGCTCAAGATCATTTTCTTCCTTATTTTCTTCTTCTTTTCTTGTGTGTGTGTGTGTTTCAACTATGTTTTAGTGTGTGTGTGGCTGATTTTTTTGTGTGTGTTGTAGTATGTTTGTATGTGTATATGTGTAAATAATGGAAGACAAAAGCCCAAATGACCACCATGCCCTTCAACTAAATGCTATTCTACTAGTTTGCCCTTTTGTTGGTTTTCAACTATTTAGTTACTTGTCTACTTATTTAGTCTATGTTTACTTAATTCCTACGACACTTGAAATTTTAGAAATTCCCGTGAAGGCACGCATTTACATGTAAAACGAAGAATATGCACGTTAACAATTAAAAACCCACTTAAATACCTACAAATGTATTCTAAATATTTTAATTACATTCTAATTTATGGAAATGCACATTGACTTCAATTAAATGTTCATAATCATAATTAAAGTAACGTTAAGTTCAAATATGTGCACGTAATTAGAATCAAATGCATGTAACTATAGACGTACACATGTTAGATTCAATTTGAATGTATGTAAATATAAACAAATGCACATAATTCACGTTCTAAGATAAATAAACACATAAATTGCACAATTTATGACAAACAACAATTTAAGCAAGTAAAAGCACGCAAATAACAATTTAACAAATAATTACACATAATTTACAATTTAAACAATAAATGCACATAAATAACACTAAATAGTAAATGCTCATAAATGCGGGTCTGGGGTCTCACAACAACAGCTTCCACAACCATGTTTGCAACTTCAGCAATAGCAACAGGAATACCCTTTGAAACACATTGAAAACTGAAAGAGAAAGTAAATAATCAGATTCATATAACAACCCAACAAACTAAGAGAGAAAACAAAAAATTGAGAAATAAAAAAGAACACACAATGTTGATTCAATAGACAACTCAACAACGCCAAAGTTTGCAACTTTGTACATATAGAAGGGCATATCCACAAAGTTTTCTTCTAAATAAGTTATAAGTTCAAGAAAGCAATAGCCAATACGATATAGTCTGATACATTATATCCACTTTGTAGATATCAAAGTAAGTAGTATAAGTTAAATTTTGGTTTCCAATAGAGTAACAATTGAATATGCAAACAAGTATGCTCAATGAAATGGGGATTATCAAAAGGAGTACCAATAGAGTAGATTATTATAGAAGTTCATCATTTGGCATATGTCTACAGAATGAGACAATTCAACAAGAGAAGTCTTCAATGGTTTTAAATCTATCCTCGAACACCTGAAGCCCAACCATGAAAATTTCCAATTCCCACCATCGATAAGCAAGAAAATGCTAAGCCTTGTAATTTTTTTTCAAGAAATAAGTGAGATAAAAAAACTTATCTAAATACACACTGAAAAAAAACTTATCTAAATACACACTGAAACCTCTGAGCCATACTGCATAAATATGAGTTTGTTCATCAACAGTACTCAACTATCTAACTTGTTTTATTCTTGTTCATGAAGCTTTTGTTCTTATGCTCAAATTCTTCAAGCAAGTCCCAAATATCAAATCTTTTGAGGGCAGAAGATTCAACCCATCTGTTAGTGTCTCCAATTTGGTACATGAACAAATTTCTAGATGAGATAGATTAGGCATGACACCTTCCTCTACCCTCAATTTTTCTAATCAGGGGCAGGGAGAGAGGGGAGGGGGGAGGCCAGGGCCCCCTAACCTCCATTAAAAAAATAATTTAATGGATTTTAAAAAAAAATAGATTTGGCCCCCCAAGTAAAAACCAAAAACAATACAAAAGTTTTCAAAAACATGGTCTTAGGCTTGGTTATTAGTCATAAATATGCTCATGTTATTGGTGTGAGTTCAAATCCTTGCAGTAACATATTGTTTTTTTTGCTAAAATAACATATTCAGTTTTAAAAAGGTGGACATTTCTTTTGGAACAACGCAAACTAAAAATCAACATATTCAGTTTTAAAAAGGTATTTCTTTTGGAACAACGCAAACTAGAAAACAACACATTCAGTTTGGAATGAAGGGCATCTGCTACAAAACTAATTAAAGTACCCTACAATGTCATTGTAGATTTAGCAACATATTTAGATTTAAAAAGGTGGACATTTCTTTTGGAACAACGCAAACTAGAAAGCAACACATTCAATTTGGAATGGAGGGCATCTGCTACGAAACCAATTAAAGTACCCTACAATGTTATTACATGTCACGCCCCCAAAAATTACTAGGTTATATTTAGAGACATGATGCCGTGAGCCTAAGAAGATTTATCCTCCCAAACCCGCAAGACGCTAATACCACAATACAGAAGACTAAACTTTATCAGAGCGACTAAAACTCTTAATTAAGTTAAATAGCACTTCTAAATATATATTATAGGAAGACAATATTCATAATATTTTTTCTAAAATATTATTGATCTCATAGGGTAGCCTCTAAACCCATGTAGCTCGAATAACTCATTAACTCCTGTCTCTACATAATTGTAATAAAATAATATAATGAGTGAAACAATGCTCAGTAAGAAAAACATCAAGAGTCAGGGTCTGAGGGTTGTCCGAATAAAATGATGCAATATAGAATCAGAACTAAATCAAAGGCGCGATATGGAGTCAAAGCATAGGAGGTATCTATAAGAGAGACAAAGAAATAGCTAATTCATACCAGACCAAAACTAAACCATTATTTGATCAATACATAACACACACGCAAGGCTAATACCGGAGTTACGCAACTGGATATCACAAAACTTGTGCGGTTATCTCACAATCTCATTTATACTAAAGTATCACACAAGCTTATATTGAGCTATCATGCAAGCTTGTAATGAGGTATTACACAAGCTTATACTCATGTGTCACCCAAGCTTATACTGTAATTTCACAATACAAACATCTCACTAGCATAACCTACATAAATATCACCTAGAGTTGTAATACATGTATATCTTCCACACCATATATCAGAAGGCCCTATATTGGCCTCATCATCTCACTGTGAATCATCTCCCACCGTCGAGACCACACAATGGCCACTTATGGGCCTACACCTCCGTACAATAAATCATTTCTTACCTATGGACACACAATCTGAGGAGGGCATACTCGACAATTTCACCCACCGGATGGGTGTTACACCTCTAGAGATAACATATAGCAATTAATACAATTATTTATCTAGATCATAACATAATCAACACTTAAGCATCACAATAGTTCACTACAAATGAAGCACAAGATTCTGAATGACAAGTGAATTGGAATGAAATCTACGAATTTTAGAATATGAGACATTAAACTGAAATAACATGGAAAGATCCAAAGGGGTCGAGGTGTAAGAAAGTTGTCCAACTTACCTCGATACGAAATCAATTCAATCTCCAGCCTGTAATCTCGAATTAATTCGTCACTGTAGACATAATAAATTAAACTAAGATGCCAAGTCATTCCAAGTTACTGCAACATAAATAAGTGTCTTATGCTTTCTTTGTCTTACTTCATTCTTACATAAGTTTAACCATCTTCTGTTAATTTATCTTAGTGTTGACTTTTCTTTTCTTGTCTTTATCTTAGACTTATTCTTTGTTTTCCTTATGTTTTCCTTCTTTCCTTTGTTACTCACATAGCTGATTTCACTATCCACCATCCTATTCATTTTATATTCCTAAACTCTAATGGTTTTTCTTACTGCAACACACATTCACACACTGGTACATAAATAAATACACATGCTCACACTCTTTCACATGTTATCCTGTCTACACACCACCAAGGCTATACACGGGGATATCTTATACAGCGCATATATGCATACATATACACACCTAGAACATACATATACATGAAAATATAGTAGTATTTTTGGACCCATATACACTTTACAATTAAAGTTAAATTCTTTCAATCTCTTTTGCTTCTTTGTTTATCACTATTCCAAACTCAACAGTAAAACCATACAAATTTGAGTATGTACTCATATACCTCATACCCATAATTTAGCGCACGTAATATATACATATATAATTAATATATATATATATATATATATATATATATATATATATATATATATATATATATATATATATATATATATATATATATATATATATATATACACATCATATTCTTAACACACACATACAACAGTACATATATACACACGTATTCAAAAAATCTAGATCCTACTGAGTTCATAATTGTCTTCATCTACATATTTAAGCTTCATGGTTTTAGAATTTAAACTTCACACATGTATTAACCGTTGCCAAGTTGAAATCAAGAACTAGTTGAGTTCATGCTATCTCCTTTATATGCTTATTCATATATAAAATATGTGTTAGACCAAGATAACACTTAATAGAATCGGATCTTACTTGATGCATTTCAGTACTTAAGCAGAAGAGTCTTTGTAACGCCTCTATCCCTAACGGAACCAGGACTTCTATTAACCATGTTATTCTTAACCCATATCCAAACCCGGGCATAAAATTTGGGAAAAATAGACGGAGTCTCCCCTATTTATAGGACTAATCAAAAACCTGCAAGCAGCAATTATAGCCACAATACAACACCCCAACTCCAACCGTCCTACTTTTTCTAGTCTCAAGGCCATCCGAGCCTTAGACAAAAAAACATAACCACACAAGCATGCAATCAAAAGACAATAAAGTTTATCTTTAGCTATTACGTGCCACTACTCTATCAACTCACATAAGTCCTTAATTTAGTTTACAATCCAACAAGCCATACCAAAAATACCTACTAGACTTCAAGGGTTTCAAAATAGAACATAAACACATCAAGTCCCATATTCACAAACTTCTTCCAACCTCAGCAAGATAAACAACCAACAACACGACACACAAGATAGTTGTTCTAATTGCACCTTAAACATGTTCAAATGAGGAATGAGTAACCAAAGTTACTCAGTGAGGGAGGTGATGCAGCATACTGAGAAATACTTTCATGAGATGCAACAAAGATGATAACATATACAACACAAAATAACAAAGCTAATTAGACAAGTATTTAACCACGTATAAAAAGGATACGGTTCCACTTTTGTCTTCAATCACGAACAACGAGCCAAGATCTTCAAGCAAGTACCGACAAATCCCTTATTCCTCCAAATGGGGTACTCCAGATGTACCCCGATCCTACGACCCATTTCTCCTGAGGTAGGTCCATATACCCTAACGAGGTGAACCACGCCTCGGGTAGTAGAGTATACTCAGCGAGAGAAAGGGAATAGGCATCATGGTAGTCGATGGAGCATGACAAGCCCGTTGTCGCCCGTGTTTCTCGACGCTACTATGTTCGACAAGGTTGCGTAACCTCGAACCACGAATTCAAGAATTCACGAAATATCACGGAATACTCACAAGTAAACACGAGAAATCATAAGGCAGCAAGTAAATAGTGCATACAAACCTTATTCATTAAACTAAGTCATATAATTTAGAAACAATAAATTAAGCTAAGATGCACAAAAGAGATGAAGACTCCCTTACCTTTACCAAACCTCTTTGAATCCGCTCAAATATGCAAACTCCTAGTTATTCATATAAGTGTAACACTTTTAACAATTGATTATAGCAATTCTAACTTTAACTAATATGCAATCTCAACCCACAACAATAGAAGCTATACAATCACTTGTTTATTCCATATTATTACATAGTTCAGGTAGTCATACAAATAACTAACATTGGTAGGTGAACAGTGTCACATATGAAATAAGTAAGGCTAGTAACTATTGGCAAACATTAACTTTAGATATTAACAACTAATTCTTACATTTCGTTACACATCTATGAGTCCAAGTTGAACACTCTAAACATAGCAAATTATCCAATCAATAGAGCTTCTAGTTCACATATAAAGTTATCTCACATGAAGTAGTAAGCAATGGAAGAGAAACAATAAAAACAACTAGTGCTAATCACATATTAATCTAATACAAGTTCAACAATTATTTAATCTATAATTAGCAACATCTTTAAAGTTAAGGTTTCTCATTTGGCGATTAAGGTCTAAAAAAATAAAAGATAACTTTACAAGTCAAGAAAAAGTTGTTTGACTATTATACCGAAATTAGTCCTTTGAATTAAAGACTAATTAGTACTACCAATACAGGTTCATAAGTTGCTCAAGGTTCATTTACTTTACATTAGTTAATAATTTGTATATGAAACTAGTTTAATTTCACTTATTCCTTAATCAATTATTAACTTAATCTAAAGTTAATTCTCTTAAGGTTTTAAAGCTAATCAAAGCCAGGTTCCAATAAGGTTCAAATACTACATTCATTAGCAACAACTTCCAAACATTTACTACCTTAAAAGTCTTCTAACCATACGTTCTATTCATTCCACTAATTAACAACACAACCAAGGCTACAGCTATAACACTCACTTATTAAAATTATTCTTAACTATAAATTATAAACTATAAGCACAAGGCAAAGGGGAAGGGGGAAAAAAGTCACGGTGGCTGCAGCTAGGGAAAACTATCCAGCTCACGCCTAAACACACGCCTCTCGTAAACCATCGAAAAACGAGTACTTAGTGCTATAATTTGGCCAAGCCTTAGAAATGCACTTTTGTTCTACTATGAATCTACTACAACAAAACCAAAATTCAGCTAATTTAGTCAACGTTTGCTAGGTCAAATTGGTCCTACAACGTAGACATGAAAATCTGTCCAATTTTTCCAGATTTCGTAACTCATGTTTTTTCCCAATTATTTCATTACAAAACTAACTTCAAAGCTCTACTACACATGAATCATCATATATATCATATACAACATAATAACAAGACACTACAACATTTAAACAAGGAAAATCTAGCTAGCAACCAACACTTAAGCATCACTTTATCTTCATGAAAATTAAGCTATTATGCATGTTGATATTTCCAATTCTAGCCAAGCTGTAACCATTCTTATGATATCTATAGCATTCTTAAGGATTCTAGCAACAATTAGAAGCATTAGAACATCTAGAAATGCAAAAAAACCCCAAATTTTCGAATTTTACTATTTGTAAGCACTATTCATCTTCTTCTACATTTGAGCATTTGCGATAATTTGATAAAGAAGCTATTAAACTACACAAACAAGGTCCATATAATATGTAGAAGATATACTACACAATATTAAAACAATACATAAGCTAGAATTAATAAATCTAAAAATTAAAGTTTTAACATATTTCTTGAAAATGCTCACAAATGTAAGAATTCCTCACCAAGGTGCTTAGAGATGGTAGGAGAAGGCAAATGAGAGGTTGAAAGCACTTGAAATGGCCTTAGATGATCACCCAAGAGAAGATTGCGTGCAAAAGTTTCTCCTTTTTTGCTCCTGCTTGCTGTCGGGTCTCAAGGGATTGGGGGTTTGATTTTTCTTTTCTTTTTTTTTTAAAGTATATGGTACATGTAAGGTATATATGATATTTATTGTGTGTGTGGCTACTTTGGGCTTTCAAAAGCATCAAAACTAAGTCAAACTCAAGTCTAAAATGCAATTAAAAGTTAACTAGTTTAGTTTATATAATAACTTTCACTATTCATTCAGGACGAAAACTATTTTTCTTACGCGTATTCTAACATCAAATACACAAAATAGCACTTTTCTCATTCCTCCTACAAGTCACGTAACATGGGAAAAAAGATTAAATTCAGAGAAATAAAACAGTCAAATTTTGCTATGAATAGTAACTTTTCATAAGAATGACTAAATGCCCATTTAAATGCACAAAAAGACATGCAACAGTTAATATAAATATGATGAAGGTCTCAGGCGTCACAGTCTTTGTACTCTTATTTTTTCCTTTCTCTCAGTTTCTTTCTTCTTACTGATCTTTCTTTTTAATTCTTTTAATACTTCTCTTTTGTTCATACCTTTAGTCTCCAACTCGTCCTTCTCAGTAGCCAAACACCAAAACGTTGCCAGGCAGCTACTTGGGGAAACATGTTGTAATATCCCACATCAGTAGAATATAGTGTGATTATATGGTTTATAAGTGGGTGTTGTGGGTATAAAGAATAACTTGGGTTAACCATTTTGGGTTAGTAGAAAAGAGGCCTAAGTAGTTATTTCTTACGTCTACAACACTAGTCGTGCTTGCGAGTCCGGGGTTCTGGGCTGTGGGCGTGACAGAATGGTATTCAGAGCAGGTCACTAGCCCGTGCGGGAACTAAATGCTATGCGGGGTAAAGTGCTACATCTAAAAGGCTCGTGGGAGCCACTTCTTGAACACATAAGAGCCACCTCTAGAATCCTTCACTGTCTGGTTGGTCTTGAGTATGTGTGTCCCTGACGAGTACGTCAGGTCTTTAACGGGGTGTATGTATAATATCCCACATTAGTAGATTATAGTGTGATTGTATGGTTTATAAATGGGTGTCTTTAACGGAGTGTACGTATAATATCCCACATCAATAGAATCTAGTGTGATTGTATGGTTTATAAGTGGGTGTTGTGGGTATAAGGAATAACTTGAGTTAACCATAAACTAGTAGAAAAGAGGTCCAAGTAGTTGTTCTCTTATGCCTACAACACTAGTCTCGCCTGTGGGTCCGGGGTTCTGGGCTCGGGGCGTGACACATGTTTAGGCTTATTCACCTTAATTATTCTTATTTCTCTTCCTTTTTGTTTCAGTGCATAATTATCATATAGATACGTTTTGTTGAATTGTCCATAGGCCCCATAAGCTGATCTTACTAATGTAACACAATCAGATTTAGAGACAAACCAAAATTGTAATAAAATAACGCCGAAAATTTGATTCGCTACTCAGTAGACAATTTAGACACATTTTACCAAAGCGGGCATAATGTTCTTTAGGAAACTCTAATTGATATATTGTTCGAAGCATTAGAAACTAGACTCGTAGAACTTTCTAACCATATATAGCTTACAAATTAACTATTCATCAATTGGTACAGTTTTAATTTCGAAATTGGTCCAAAATTGATATGTAACTTTATAATCTTTCGAACTTCTCTAAATAAATTTTGGAGTTTAATTTATTTGCTTAAGCGTACATATCTAATTGGTTCGGCATTACTTTTTGTCATACTAAATTACATATATGTGTTCACACACTATATAACAATTATTATTAACTGATCTTTCTTTAACGATTTAATAATTTATTATTAACTCGCATTTGTTAGGAGTATTACATTACATATGAAATCTACAACTTATTACAGAATTTTTGTTCTTCATGTGCTAGGGCTATATGATGGCATCTAAAGATAAATCTTGAGGCAACCATTAACATACTATTCTGCCTCATTAGTACCTAGAACCACATCTAGCCAACAGTTCAGACCTCTTCATACATATTGCTTGTTTTAATCTTTTTTTTTCTCTATTAGATTGAAATATATAATTTTGAGTTGCTTGTTTCTATGCTTATTGTTTTGATCTTTTAAGGTACATATCATGAAAACTTTGTATTATCTTTATTTTTAATTTTTTTGGTTATATAATTTTATCCATAATTATTTTATTGAATTTTTTTCCAGTAGGTCAACATTAGGCATCAACTAAGGTAAACAATTTGAATTACTTAGTGTAATAATTTTGTTGGTGTATATTATTGTTAATTATATTTTAGTGATAATTTGTTTAGTCTAAATTAACTGAGTCATTCATAATTCGATTATTGTACTCAATATGGAAATCTTCAATATTTTTGTTAATCATATTTTTTTAGTACATTAAGTTGTCTAGAGCTTCATATCTCGATTATTGTCTTAAATAATGAATATGCTAATGTTCTTTTCTGCTAAAAGACATCAATTCTCATAAAATCTAATCTATTTTAATTTATTTAAAATTTTTAGTTGCGGACAATTAAAATCAACATATAATGTTAAAAGTTTCCAAGTTTGGTCAAATGTAAATATTTAATTTATACTTAATTGAATTTTTAATTAGCTTTTTATTATAATTATTATGTTATTTGAAAGTGAAAATAAATTTTTTGAGTCTCTTTTCTACTAACCCAAAAAATACCAAATCAAACTAAACGAAACTGAGGCTTATCACACTAGGTAGAGTTGGCATTGTACAAAAAAAAAAAAAAAATCTCGCCCCCCCACCCAGCCCCCCCTCCCCCCCAATATTAGATTTTTGGCTCCGTCCCTGTCTCTAAGTTTCTCAAGAAGAGCAATTGGAGATATCTGAGTTAAGGGAAAGCCATCGCATCACAAACTATCTCTTTCCCCACAAAGGCATTCAAATATAGGATTAGTTGTCGTAAATTGGGAAGTTTCTTCAGTTTTCTTAGAGCAAATATTTTTGGATAGAAAAAAAAATTCTTTTTATTGTCAAGCTTTCAACATTTTACGAGCACACAGAAAGAGAAAATAAAAGAGGCATAAGGAGCAGCATTAATTAAAAGCTATAAGTTATTAAATAAGCAACAAAAAAATTGAAAATTTATATTTCCATCATCTATTAGCAAAACACATGAAAGAAACAAAATATAGAAAACATCTAAGCCTTGATATAAAAAAAAAGAGTATTTTTTTCAACAAAATGCAACAAGCCTTGGGCAAAACAAATCGTGCATATAGAAAACATAAACAAAGCAAAAAAATGTAAACATTAGAATAGAAAATATGAGATCTCAAATTACTTGAAATCCAGTAGAACTTTTAATGTGTAATCAATAAAAAAAAAAAAGAGAGAATAAGAGATGTAGAATGTAGTAGAAGGTTGAGGAAAGATCCAAAAGCTTACATATTGTTTGGAACAAATGAATTTCATAAAATTTTGTAAAATTCATTTACAAATCTATTTTTTTTTGTTTTGAAGCACCTTCTTAAAAAATTAGAAATTTAAGATTTATAAATCTTTGATTTACTCAAATTTTACCAAAATTCTTGCTCAAGAGGTGGAATTTGCAATTCTAAATCACCAAACTAGTCGTTCATCTTTCAAAGAATAAACAGCCCCTTAAGTTTTCTTTTCTTTTTTATTACTCTTATTCTTTTAGTCTGATTCCCTATGTAGTTAGTTCTTCTTATTCTTCTTAAAAGCTTTTTCCATGCAAATTTATTTTCTATATTTCTTAATCCAAGCTTCTTTTTCGTCTTCATATTATTAGCCCAAATCATAAGTTATTTATTCATCCATCCTTATTTTTAGGTAGTCTTAACATACTTAGCCATCTAAAATCACAAATTATTTATTCGTGTTATCTATTCATAAAATTTAATTAATTAAGTTTAATTTTAAAATTGATTAGTTCCATTGATGGAATACATATTACTATCAAAGTTTTAAAAGCAAAGTTTCAAGATATAGGGACAGAAAAGGAATACCTAAAATAACTATATTTATAAATCATAGAATTGACTTAATATGTTTTATAGTTTCAAACAAGGAAATTCATTTGTAAATACAAATTCTCACGAAATTTATTTATAAATCAAATGAATTTTACACCACACATACTTCCAAACAGTCTATTAAAAGATTTTTGGTGGAATAAGATGAAGAGAGGACTAATGTTAATGTAAAAGGCGGAGATAGTTAACGTCACCAAAAGTTGTCAGATTCCACTAAAAAAGACATTTTTGTTATAAAACACAAAGTACAGCATTGTAAACAACTTTGTACAAGTAACCCGTAAAAATGGTTGGATTATTCGTTAAAATAGTATAAATATTTCATTCATCTACAGTAACAGGAATTTCGAACCCTATTTTACACTCTTGAATTAAATTATTTTAAATCGAATTGAATAAATATTTGTTAGAGATATACCCCAATATTACAATTGAATGACTTATTTTGTAGGTAATTTGATGTATAGTTGTTTATTTAATGGCGTTATTTTATCATTCATATTCTTATTTAATTATATGAATAACTCTGTAGTCTTCTCGTAAAAAAAAATGTATTCTCAAATGTTAAGAATATGTTGACATGTTTCTTTAGTACGAGGATACTTAAATTGTTTGTAGTCCTAAATTATTTAGATAGTGGACTTTAATTAATATAGTACAGACTATCACATTGGTTTTTACCTTTGATTAATATGAGATATTAATGATAATTAGTGGATGGTGAATTACATACCATAAAAGCATGAGATGCAAGTAGCAAATATATGGGTAATTATTAGTTGAATAATTACTTAACGGGTCGTGAATAACAAATGACATGGCATGAGATTAATGATTTGTTATTCGTTGCAATGGTGCAAGTGATCCTTTGACTTGCGACAATACAATTATCATATGTATTCGTGTTTCAGATTAACTTTGAATAAATCTTGTCCTATTCACAGGCAAGACATATTTACTTCCAGTCTCATTCGATCAATATAGTGAGTGACATGTGATTGTCAACATAGGATCCATTACCTCCAAGACGAGGCAATATCCTACGCAATCTAGGTATGGACGTTGAATGAGAAAATCCTTGTCCAAGGTATGAATGATGAAAAATTTATTTTCTATGTGTTATCTTTCATTACACCAAATTTGATTTATGCATAGCATTGATTAAATGAACTTAATCGATCCATGATTCTTACTTGATTGGGACATTTTAATGGAATGATTGAATTGCACGGTAATCATCAACTATATAGGTTCACTAATTGATGACTTCATTGCCTTATAATTTATCTTGATATGTTACTAGACGTCACTCAAGACCTTTAAGGGTATTTTGAGAATGAAATAGACATTCTTGAAACAAATTGAAGAGTTCGATTAACATTAAAGTTGTTTGATGTTTTCTTAATGTTATTTGGCAGTGAACCTAGAAGGTCACACACTATAGAGTATAGTGATTTATTATTAATTAAACTTGTATCTTCATCTCACAAATTTTTAACGAGTTAATATTAGTATTTGCATCATTAAAAGTTAATGGGGGCTAATGTGTCATTATGGGTTATGTATATGGACCTAAGTGCAAAAAATGAAAATATGATCCTATGATTTAATCTATTAGAGATTTGGTTAAATGTTATTTACTTAGGTTAACTAGCATATATATACACATACTTACAAGATTAAAGAATTAGTCTTAAAAGTCATATTAAAAGGAAGATTGAAATTATGTATAATTTCACTTACTCTTTCTTTATGTAAAAGATAACAAAGCACGACCCATTGAAAATATAGATAAATGTCACTTGTTCTTCTTTTTGCAAAAGATGACAAGACTTGTTCCAATAGAATTATTGAAAATTCCATCAGCTCATGCTTTGGCAAAAGTTGACTAGTCATAAAGGAAAAGTTGTATTCCATTAGCATTTATATATATACACATATATGTATATCAATTGGCAACTAATGTATATTGTATACAAAAGGAAGTTGATATATATCTGTATATCATTATATCTATATAAGGACACTAAGTGGGAAAATACTACAATACTTGTTGTATGTGAGAAAGAGAGAGCTAGTCATTTTTGTGCAATAAGCTACGTGTGTTAGTAGAGAAATACTACAAGAGTTGTGAGCGTTCTTATCTTTCTCTACACATAGTAACAAGTTTATATCTTTTTTTCAAAGAACTTGTTAGCACTATAATTCAAAGAAGAAAATAGAAGTTTCATCACTAGCTTCGTGTGAACTAACTTGGACTTTTATACTTATGAAAGAAAGTGTCTTGCCTCGAGTGATTCCAACCACACTTCAAGTAAAGGTATACAAGAGGTTTGTAGATCTCTTAATATCTAGCTTTGTTTATGTATATTACATGTAATATCAAGTTATGGGATTGTTGTTTATGCTTGAAAAAATTATTTTTCATAGTTTTTTCAGCTACGATTTATTCAAAATATGCTAGCAATCCTTATACAGATCCTTCATTATTGACTTAGGCATCAATGTTAGGCCTTGAGATTGAGACTATGCTAATCTTTGTGCAAGTTTAATAGTTTGGAGCTTCCATGAGGAGAAAGAAAACAATATTGACTAACTAGTTTCGAGACGAGTATGGACAAAATATGCAGGTTGGCTTGTTCCCCAAGTATATATGAAAATCATGAGGATCTGATCTGCCTTTGTACTTAAACTCTATTTATCCTACTTTATCGTTAAAGGAATATTCTTAAAAGCTTTTCAAATAGTGGGATAAAATATCTAGGTGGACACTGCAATTTTAGGGAGTTATGTCTAGGAATATTCCTCCCTTGATTGAACTACTGGGACCTCGGGGCATTACCTCGACGCCCAAAAAAAATGGGTAATTATTCGTTAACATAGTATAAATATCTCATTCGTCTACAGTAATAGGTAATTTCAAACCCCAATTTATACTTTCAAATTTAACTTGAGTCAAGCAATTATTGACTTGGGTATCAGATTATCCCTCGCGATTAAGCCCATGCTGATTTTTTTGCAAGTTTAATAATTCGAACCTAGCCCGATAAAAAGAAGTCTAGTTTGTACCTTATCCGGTTGGCATTGTCTGTGAAAATTGAGTTTGATCATCCCATTGAGAAACCACAATGGTGAACGCGAGGCATAGCGAGGTCGATGGCCATCTTCTGCCATCTACACAAGATGAGCCATCACCCCGAGAAAAACCTCTGATATAAACTAACCACCTGAGAAACGTTCCTTTTGTTGCCAATGCCCCAAAACCACTAATAACCTCATCGCCTATGCCATTCGTCATATCAGGGCCTTTTGTTGGTAATTGTATGCTCTAAATACCACTAGTACTAAGACATCTTAGTGAATAGATATTGTAACAAGTAATAATCAGTGTATCATTCATGAGCATCTCTTATCTCTCTTCATATTCCTTATATATGCATGGCAAGACTCTTTGATTTGAGTGAATGACATAGGTGTATGGTGATCCGCACGGAAGGTATATGTCATGAGGCTTGAATCTAAACTATAGGTTCCTAACCAAATAGTAAAATTGGGAACTTCATTATCGAAGGTTATAATTAGAGAGTCTCATATTTGGAGGGTGACCAACCTAGGTCACTAGAAGGGCTTTCTAGATTTGCCTAATTAGTACATAAGAGTGCATTGAACTGGACCATGGTAGATGTGATCTCTGTAAAATTACTATCGCTCGTATGAGATTAGAAATATCTCAAACTACTAAGAGATCAATGCTCTAGCTCTTGAGCATATGTGGATGACCAATGAACTCAATCACATGTGTTTTGATTCACTATGGGTGAGATCTTGATTAGTTGGCACATGCATATGTGTCAAGACATTCTATTTCATCTTAATTGGTAGGTTATAAACCCTTTGTGACATCCTATTAAGCATCTAAACCTAAGTACTAAGTAGTATAGTCAATTGGGACTATATTTAGATATTGAACTTGTGGGTCACTCCTTGGATCAAGAGAATAATATCTAGATAATTATTATTAGAGGATTAGAGGCACAAATAATAGAGGTAATCAATAAAGGTTGATAGTATAAGGTTAAGACCTGGTATTGATTATGGGTTCTACATAAAAGGACATTTCGATCTTTTCGCTTAGTAGGTCAAAGACAAAGGTCAAATATCATTTAAATGCCTTATGGGAAATCAATATTTTTTCTAGAGTACAGTTGTAGCTCTTTAGTAGAATGAGCTAGGGTTAAAATGAATAAAATACAGCTAGGGTCTAGCAGGGGCATTTTAGTCATTTTAGAACTAGGACGAATATGTCTTTTGGTATGTCTTCTAGCTAATTTCCAATTTGATTAGTACACTTTCATTTTCTCTATAAGTGGTATGTGGAGTGTGGTTTTAGTAAGAGCTAGGCGTGTGGTTTATTTAGGAAATTGGAAAGATAAGATTGTAGGCTAGATAATATGGTAGGACTCTTTATTTTATGAATCTTTTATAATATTTAAAAGAGTATTACACAAGATAATACCATTAGAATTATCTATCATTATTTGCATATAAATTATTTGGATGCAATTGTGTCCAGGTACGTTTCCTAATGCAAATACAATATCTTCATTTTCTAAACTACATGATTTGCCTAGGACTCTAGCTAGCTAAGAGCTAGCTAAGAACTACACGGCTAAAAAAGAAAATAAATACACCACACACAAGTATGCCGTACATGGCTATAGAGATAAAAAGGTAGAGAGAATCGTCCCACCACAATTAAGCCAAAAAAAAATCGAATTAGAATAGGAGAGAAGACCTTGAGGGGGCCATTATCTCTTGAAGTCGTGTTTCATTCTCTTATTCCAATTGGTGTGCTATTCTCAACCAATGCAAAGTATGGAGGAGTGGTGTCTACTCATTGCAGCCCAACGTGGTGAGAATTGTGTAATGTTTAGTTTTGAAGCCAACACTTAAGGTAATCGAATCTGTCCGCAAATTTTAAACAACATTATAAGCATGTATGCTAACATGTTTTATGTGTATTTGCTTGGTTTTTTTGGTTCTTATTGCTTCCGTTGCCATAGATTATAGTTTTAATGCTTGAAATCATTAGGAATCTAGCCTATAGAACCTTGATAATAACCTACACCTTCACCCCTGAGTTATCCATCAATCCCTTCTACCTCACCATTTCAACCCATGGATCTCAACACCCTTACTCAAATATTCTACACCTCACAGGGGCTATGACCCAATTTTTACAATCTCAAGCCCAAGCCTCTCAACCTCACAAGCTCAGTACCTCTGCTTGAAAATCTTATAGTACTTGTGGTACCTAAACAATGTGAGCCTCCTCGGGGCCCCGATGTCAAGAGAACGATAGGGGCTCATCAGGACCAGTTAATAGGCCTAAACATGCCCGATTTAGAGGGCCGCCATAGGAATCAGGAGGCAGGAAGGTTCGAAGATACCCCTTGACCAACACCGAGCTTTGGTAGGACTTAGTTATCAACCTTTCACTAGAGAGGTGATATCCGAGCCAAATACCACATGTTCGAGCCAAATACCACATGGTTACAAATTATTGACCCTACCCACCTATAGTGGCTCAAGAGATCTTGAGGACCATATTAATCTTCAACCACTACATGTTGTTCTATGACATGACTGATTCCATTAAGTGTAGAGCTTTTCCAACTACACTAGTTTGACCAACCCAAAAATGGTTCTCTAGCCACCTGAGAACTCGGTTGAAATTTTTTTTCAGTTGGCTGAAACCTTTATAAAGTGATTTGCTAGTAGTGAGAGATCTCCAAGGTTTATTGAAAAATATAATTTGCAATTTTCAAATAAAGACAACTTCTAGATGATTTGATCATCTAGATGGTCTAAGTTTGATTTAGAATTTGTAGTAGCACATCTTTGAACAAATAGCTGCAGAATCTTTTCTGTTGTACAAGTTAGAAAATTTCAGCCATCAAAGTTGATTTAAGATGTCTTAGATGTTTCATAGTGCATCTATAAATACCATTGCATGTAAACTTCACAAACCAAGCAGCGGAGAATTGAAGCATTAAGAAAAAAACTCTCTGCAACATTCATCAATAAAAATTCCAGCAATATTTCCTACTTTGTATTTTACTTATACATGTCCCATTTTCTCTTCCGTTGCCCCAACAAATTTGGTATCTAAAGCCAACCTTTCTAGCAACAATATACTCCATAAAACCACAAAAATCCAGCCCCAATACAGTTCATAAAATCAGAAAGTTCAGCCCAATGGAAACTATATCAACCTCAACAATGTTTTCATACTCTCCAAATCAAATTCCTATTTTTGAAGGAGAACATTATGATTATTGGAGTAGTCAAATGAAGACTATCTTCATTTCTCAAGATCTTTGGGAAGTAGTTGCAAGTAGCTATGCAGAACCACCATCAAGTGAAACCTCCACAAGTGGAAGCTCTTCAACTTGGACAAATTCAAATGCAAAGGAGTATCAAGAAAACATAAAGAAAGATGCAAGTGCACTTCAATACATTCAACAAGGGGTAAGAAAATTCATTTATCCTAGAATCTTTGGTGCTAATAAAGCAAAACAAGCATGGGACATTTTAAAAAATGCATATCAAGGAACTAATAGAGTTGACTCTAGAAGGCTTCAATCACTTTGGAGAGAATTTGACAATTTGGCAATGAAAGAAAGTGAAAATATTCAAGACTTTCTTTCAAAAGTTGCTGAAATTGTGAATCAAATCCGGAGCTATGAAGATATCTTTGAAGACAAGAAAATTATCCAAAAGGTTCTTCATAGTCTTCCTCCAAAATTTGATCACGTTGGAGCAGCCATTGAAGAATCAAAAGATTTTTCTCAATACAGTATACATGAACTAATGAGTGCTCTTCAAGTGTATGAGGAAAAGATTAACAGATCTTCAAGTTAATCCTTGGAGCAAGCTTTCCAATCCAAAATCAACTTTTCAAACAAGAATACATCAAACTCATCAAGAAAGCATGGCAAGGAACAACAAAACCGAAATGCAGGTAATGGAGGCACCAAGGATAGAAGAGAAAACCAACAATCAAAATCTGGTAATTCTAACTCTTCTTGTCGTATTTGCAAAAAATAAATTCATGAGTCGAAAGATTGTCGATTCAGATGCAAAAGGTGTAAAATTCCAAATCATTCATATACAAATTGTTGGTATCAAGATGAAAATGATGAAGCAAATTTCATCAAAGATGACCAAGATCAACTCTTCTCTTGTATGAATGCTCAAATCAAATCTCAAAAGATTTGGTACTTAGACAGTGGTTGCAGTAACCACATGACAAGAAATAAAGATCTTTTTGTGGAGCTTGATCAAAGTCACAAGTCACAGGTGAAACTTGGTGATGGCAAGTTTCAAAGTGTCATCGGCAAAGGAGTCATCGAAGTCCACACAAAGGGAGGTAACAAAAAGTTCATTAATGATGTTCTTTATGTTCCAAACTTGACACAAAACCTCTTAAGTGTTGGACAACTTTTACAAAAGGGCTACTCACTGATCTTTGAAGATGGAAAATGCAGAATTTTTAGCAAGCAAAACAATCAAACAATGGCCATAATTGAAATGAGCCAAAATAAGGTATTTCCTTTCATTATGCCACAAATTGATGCATTTGCTTTCAAAACTAAAAGTGATAATAAAACCTTTTTGTGCCATTTGAGATATGGTCATTTGAACAATAAAGGATTGTATTTGCTTAAACAAAAGAATATGGTGATTGGACATCCTCCTATTGAAAGAAAAAATCAAATCTATGAAGGATGCATTTATGGTAAACTGCATCGACTTCCATTTCCAAAAACTTCATGAAGAGCCAAAACACCTCTTGAATTGGTTCATTCTGATATATGTGGTCCTACGAGGATGGCATCTCTTGGTGATAAGAAATACTTCATTATATTTGTTGATGACTATACTAGAATGATGTGAATTTTCTTTCTAAATCAAAAGTCAGAAGCATTCTTAGCTTTTCTTCAATTTAAAGCTTATGCCGAAAAACAAAGCGGTCATGAAATAAAAACTCTTCGAACTGATCGAGGAGGAGAATTCATCTATGGCCCGTTCAAGGAATATTGCAAAGAAAATGGCATACAAAGGCAACTTATAATTCGGAGAAGCCCGCAACAAAATGGAGTGGCCAAAAGAAAAAACCGAACAATTATGGAGATGGCTCGAAGCATGTTAAAATGCAAAGGACTCCCTAATAAATTTTGGACTAAAGCAGTCAATACAACAATCTACATCCTCAACCGCTACAAAAGCCGTTCAAAGTAAGACACCATTTGAGGCATAGAGCAAAAAAAAACCGGTAATTGATCATTTAAAAGTTTTTGGATGCATCGCTTATTCTTTAATCCCCTCTCAAGAAAGAGAAAAGTTTGATGAGAATGTGAAAAACTTATTTTTGTTGGCTATAGTGATGAATCCAAAGGCTATCGACTTTTTAATCCTAACACTAACAAGTTGATAGACCTCCAAGGAAGATGTGCTCTTTAAGAGAGATATATGAATCATGTGATGTTGCCTTCTTCTCTCTTGAGCCACACAATTTCCAAGAAGCCACAAAGGAACAAGCATGGCGAGATGTAGGGATGGCAATGGGTCGGTTATCCGCGATTTTTGACAAAACCAAAACCGAAACCATTTAGCAAACCAAAAACCGAAACCGAAATCGAAACCGACATGTTTAAAAAATTCATATCCAAAACTGCAAACGACAGATTTTTAAAAACCTGCGGATAACCGAACCAAAACCGATTACTTTAAAAAATCAATTTAAATAGAAAAAAAAAGATCTAACTTTATGAAAAAATATTAATTTAAATGTAAAAAAATCTAAAAATACAATAAATCACAATCTATACATATTAAATAATAAAATTAAAAATATATATATATTACATCATTGCAAATATTTAATTCTAAAAAAATAAAAATGAGAAACTGTTCGTCCATTCATACAATAAGACAATAAAATTAAAAAGTATACTACCATCATCGCAAATAATCAATTCTAAAAATAATAAAAACGAGAAACTATTTGTTCATCAATACAACTAAATAACAAAGTTCACAATCAAAACATCAATCAAATTACATAAATTTTGTCTTCACATTTTTTTATTCTTCCATCCACCTACGAGAAATCAAAACTATTAGATTCTCATTAAAATATCAACACTAAAAAAATTAATAAATGACAAAGTGTCATACATACTTTAATCGACATCTTCCTCTTCAGCACAAACTTTAACGAAATCTGGTGGTATGAAGACACCTACAAAAATTGCATACAAATGCAAACTTAATATCGTTATGTAAAAGTAAGTGATAAATTTGCATTACAAAGAGTACTTTACCTTCCATATTACCCCATAACCAACTTTGTGAGCACATTAAAACCTTTAAAGTGTGTGGGTAAAGTCTACTTCTATGTGGATTAACAACTCTCCCACTGGTACTGAATGCCGACTCAGATGCAACAGTAGAAATTGGAATTGCCAAAAGATCTCGAGCTATTAGTTGCAAAGTAGGATACTTTATACCATTTGTCTTCCACCAATTAAGAATGTCGAAGTCCTAACTCCATGGCAAAACTGGCTCTTCCAAGTAATGATCTAGTTCTGATTTCACATGTGTAGTAGTAGCACTAAAACTAAGAAATTATACTAACTTTAACATAGTTTCTCCTTCCACATTAGAAATAGCCGAATCTGCCAAATTTTGTAAATGACATGGACCATGAATGTTTTCATGGGATTTACAAACGGACTTTGACTGATACTCTTGAAGCAAATCATAACAACATTTCTTAACCCTTTCAACTTCCACACTTGCATATTCATCATAAAATGATGGAAAATAAAACTCAAGAACTTTCATTTTGTATCTAGGATCCAAGACAACTGATACAGCCATAACAATATGAACATAACTCCAATATTTCTCAAACTTTTCAAACATTTTTTTTGCCATAGAAGTAATTATTTCATCTTCAGATGATATCCACTTACTCAAATTTTCCCTAAGCTCGCAAACTTTAACAAAGTAAGTGTTTGAAGTTAAATACTTCCTACCAGAGAAAAGCTCAATCACAGTATGAAAGAGCTTAAGTTTTTCACAAATTTTGGCAGCTAGACTCCAATCAAGTTCGGATGACACATTCTTATAATTTTTATCTCTAAGTCTCATTCTAGAAAATATATCCTTGTACTCTTAAGCAATTTGAAGCATCAAATAAGTAGAATTCCATCTTGTTTTAACATCAATCCCCAACTTCTTAGTACAAGTAAGTTTCATTTGGCATGCCATCTTTTCAAACTTTTCCCATCTAGATGGACTAGCAAACCAAAACAAAACACTTTGACGAATGGTTTCAATTGCATCATCTATAACTATCAACCCATCTTTCATAATGAGATTGAGAATATGAGCACAACATCGCATATGAACAAACCTCCCTCCAAGCAAATAATCCGAAAATAGCTTATCAACAATTACCTTGACAACTGCATTATTTGTGCTACAATTATCTACAATTATGGTAGTTAAGTTGGTTTCCAAATTCCATGTAGTTAAACCATCACGCAAATTTTCAGCAAGTACTTCTGTGGTATGAGGTGCAGGCACATAAATAAACCTACATTTAATATCATCAAGTAGACCAATCACAATTAACGACTTTGCAAAACTATGAAGATGAATAAATTTATTAGCCATAAATAGATAATCTTACCTTAAGATACAACTTTGCAAAGCCCAATTGTTGTCAACAAAATGAGCTGTGATGCTCATATAACCCTTCTTCTGGTTAGAACTCCACATATCGGTTGTAATGGCTACACGACTTATGTTCTTTTGTAGAAGACTTTGTAATTTTAACCTCTCTTCCTCATAAATTTTGATGATCTCTCTCTTAATAGTATTTCGAGAAACCATCTTAAAAAGAGGTTGAAGGCTATGTACAAAATCCCTAAACCCAATATGATCAACAATAGAAATAGGATATTCATGCAAAATAATAGCACGAGTAAGCTGATGTCTTGAAAATTTAGGGTCAAAGCTAAAGTTTTTGTATTGAAACTTTCCATCAGTTTGTTTTTGAGATTGTATTTGCCTTTGTTTTTGGCGATCAATTGCCTTACCAATATTTTCCTGCATTTTTCTCAGGCATATATTTAAATGGCTTCTCAAACTTGAAGTTCCGGTCCTACTTGAAGCTTTCAATGCTTTCTTACAATAGTTACAAATGGCATATTCAACATCATTCTTTTTTCATCTTCTTCATATGATCCTACACACTACTAGTCAACTTCTTCTTTCTTCCCTCACAAATTGAATCAGTTTGAGGTTCTATGGGATATGACTCTTGGGGTTTGGAAAAAGTCAAACAATTTAGATTTTGAGAAGAAGTTGAACTCGTAAAATGTAAACTAGTAGGTGTATTGTATTCATTTTGACTTTCTACCTGACCAATATCCCTTTGGGATGACATTTTGTTGAATAAATAACAACCTACATCAAGAAAATAACAACTAATTAATCTGATTTTTTTTTAAAAGAATAAAGATCAATTATCAGTTTATAATCTAGTTTTAACAAAAGATAAAAATAATTCATTTGTTTGAACATAGAGCAAATTGTTAAAAAGACATGTTAATTATAATATAATTAATATATAATATTGTGCTATGCAACACTAGCGAGCAAATTAAGCATTTGTAAAACATTAATATTGTGTTGTGCAGCCTGTGCAACACTAGCTTATTCTAAAGCAAGTTAATTATAATTAGGATTATTTCATGGCTGCCAATATTGTGATGTGCAAGCTTTCCAGGTACTTCTTTTCTTTTCTATGTACATATATATATATATATATATATATATATATATATATATATATTAATTATATTTTACCATGTGTGCTTTTTTCTTAATTCTCCTGCCACTTATACAACTATAATCTAAACAACAAGATATCAATTAAAATTATAAAAATGAAAAAAGACTAACCTTGATTTGTGAAGATCCAAGAAATACACTGAAACATTAACAGAAAAATAAAAAAGTAAGATATTTAACAAAAATTAAAAAAATAAAAACGGAAAAAAAATATATTTTTTTCAGTTTGAACGTTTCAGGTTTGAGGACTAACTGAGATAGTCGAAGCTTAAAGCCTTGAACGCTGAATCTTGAACCTTTGATTTTTTAGGGTTATAAGTTATTATGATTTTTTTATTACTTTTTACTTTTTGGTCTTATAGTACTCTAAGATATTGGAGCGACTAGTTCGCTTAAAGAGGTCTCATTTGGTTTATAATATACATTATACACAGATCATACCTATGATATCTTATATTATTATTTTTTGCTTTTTGGTCTTTATATATATATATTATATACATGTGTATAATATAATATAATATAATAGATATATATATAAAATAAAATAATAAATTACTAATCGGGTTTCGATTTTTGATTTTTTTTAATATCAAAAACCAAAATCTATCGGTTTATCCGTCGGTTTTGCTTTATAAAATCCAAAACCTAACAGTTTCCCCATCGGTTTTCGTTATCGGTTTTTTATCGAGCGGTTATCCATGGGTTTCAGGTACAGCGGGTACCCGTTGCCATCCCTAGCGAGATGCAATGGATGAAGAAATTTCTACCATTGAAAAGAATAAAACCTGGGAGCTTGTAGACTTACCAAAAGACAAATAAGTTATTGGCCTTAAGTGGGTTTACAAGACAAAATTTAAAGAAGATGGCTTTATTCAAAAATACAAGGCGAGATTGGTTGCAAAAGGTTATTCTCAACAACCCGGGATTGATTTCAATGAAACTTTTGCACCAGTTGCAAGAATGGAGACCTTAAGGCTTGTTTTAGCCTTGGCAGCCCAATTGGAGATATGTGTATCAACTAGACGTCAAATCAGCCTTTCTAAATTGAGAGCTTGAAGAAGAAGTCTATGTTGAGCAGCCACAAGGCTATGAAGTGCAAGGAGATGAAGACAAAGTCTATCGACTTCGCAAGGCGCTTTAGGACTTAAACAAGCACCTAGAGTATGGAATAGCAAGATTGATAGCTATTTCTCCAAAGATGAATTTCAAAAAAGCCCGAGTGAACCTTCACTCTATATGAAGAAATGAGGTAACAATGATTTTCTCATTGTTTGTTTATATGTTGATGATTTAATATACTTGAGCACAAACATGCACATAGTGTTTGACTTCAAAAGAAAAATTTTACAAGAATTTGAAATGACTGACTTGGGTCTTATGAAGTATTTTCTTGGGATCCAAGTGAAGCAATCTAAAGACGAGATTTTTATCTCTCAAGAAAAATACATAAATGATCTTTTGAAAAAATTTCAAATGGACAAGTGCAAACCAATGTCAACTCCTATGGCTCTCAATAAAAAATTACAAGTTAATGATGGAGATAAAAAGGTGGGTTCAAGGATTTTCAGAAGTCTTGTTGGATCCTTGATTTACCTTACAAATACAAGGCCAGACATAATGCACTCAATTAGTCTAATATCCAGATTTATGAATGAGCCGAGTAGGCTTTACTTTGTAGCAGCTAAACGAGTACTAAGGTATCTTCAAGGTACAAGAACGCGTGGCCTCTTGTACATAAAAGAAGAAAACTTCAAGCGAGTCGGATATACTGATAATGATTGGGCAGGATCCTTGGATGATAGAAAAAGCACTTCAAGCTACATATTTTGTCTCAGTACTAAAGTTATCTCATGGAGCTCAAAGAAGCAAAAAACCGTGGCATTATCCTCAGCCAACGCAGAATATATTTATGCCACATATGTAGTTTGTGAAGGAATTTGGTTGAGAAGAATACTCAGTGATCTAAACCAAGTACAAGAAAAACCAACGATCATCTACTGTGATAATATGTTTGCAATTGCTATGACAAAAAATCCAGTGTTTCATGCACGAACAAAACACATAGAGTTGCGGCATCATTACATTAGAGATTTGGTAAGCAGTGGTGAAATTAAATTGAAGTTCATCAACACCAATGAGCAACCAACATATATTCTTACCAAACCCGTCACCATCGAGAAATTTGAAAAGTTTAAGAAGGTTTTGAAATTTACAAATTAAGAGGGGGTGTTGAAAAATATAATTTGCAATTTTCAAATAAAGACAACTTCTAGATGATTTGATCATTTAGATGGTCTAAGTTTGATTTAGAATTTGCAGCAGCACATCTTTGAACAAATAGCTGCAAAATCTTTTATGTTGTGCAAGTTAGAAAATTTCTGCCATCATAGTTGATTTAAGATGTCCTAGATGTTTCATGGTGCATCTATAAATACCATTGCATGTAAACTTCACAAACCAAGCAGCAGAGAATTGAAGCATTAAGAAAAAAAACTCTCTGTAACATTCATCAATAAAAATTCCAGCAATATTGCCTATTTTGCATTTTACTTATACATGTCCCATTTTATCTTCTGCTACCCCAACAAGGTTAATTGCCTATCTTCTTTCCATAAACCAGCACAAGGAGGAGACACTCCGGGACTTTTCTTAGAGGTTTAACAAAGCTGCCCTGGTAGGTCCAATAGGAAGAAAGGGTTTGATAAAAACATTCTTACAATCTGTATTACAAACATTCTTACAGTCAAAGCAATAAATAGACCAAACAAGATTACATAAGTTAAACATCACACTGCCCTAGAATTACATTAGTCAAGATTGAATCAAAGGCACACTGCTCAAGAAATCCAACTACTCAAGAAATCTACAGCTAGAAATCCTTAGTTGTTATATTATTTTCTTCAGATATTTCAATACTCCCCGTCAAGCTGGGGCGAAGATATTGACAAGCCCGAGCTTGCCACGAGCTGATTGGAGAAGTGACAGTCCAAGGGACTTAGTAAACATGTCAGCAGCCTGCTCAGATGATGTAACAAAACAAGGTATGATAACTCTTGAGCGAACTTTCTCCCGAATAAAATGGATATCAACCTTAATGTGTTTTGTCCTCTCATGAAGAACTGAGTCAGAGGACAACATAATAGCAGATTTATTGTCACAGAATAAGATGGATGAGTCGGTTATTGGAAACCCTGACTCAAATAAGAGAGAGCGTAACCAAAGTAGTTCACATGTTCCTTGGGCCAGAGTACGGTACTTAGCTTCCGTAGAAGATCGTGAGACAATTTCCTGCTTCTTACTTTTCCATGAGATAAGGTGATTGCCATGGAAGGTGCACATCCCTGAGGTAGAGCGCCTATCGCTCTTTGACCCTGCATAATCTGCATCAGTGTAACAAGACAATCCTTTTTGTACACCCGTTGCATAAAATATTCCAAGTCCATGAGAAGATTTAAGATACCGAAATATATGATAGACGACATCTAGATGAGAGGTACGAGGAGCTTGCATGAATTGGCTTACAATACTCACTGCATATGTAAGGTCTGGCCTTGTGTTAGTCAAATAGATAAGTCATCCCACAAGTCTCTGATATACTGATGGCTCAGCTAACAATTCCCTTGATTCCTCTGTTAACTTAAGATTGGGATCCATAGGTGTCGTGGCAGGACGACAACCTAGCATGCCTGTATCTTGGAGAAGATCCAATGCATATTTTCTCTGGGATAAAGATATACCTTGGCGATTTTGAGCCACTTCAATACCCAAAAAATATCGAAGCTTGCCCAAATCCTTAATGTCAAACATTATCCCAATGTCACGTTTTACCTGAACAATTTCATGAGTGTTATCTCCAGTAATGATAATATTATCCACGTAAACTGATATAACAATGCACCGACCTTGAGGATGATGTCGAACAAAGCATGTATGATCAGAGTTACACCTAATAAACCCCATAGTATGAACCATCTCACTGAAACGGTTGAACCAATCACGAAGGGATTGTTTAAGCCCATAAAGGGATTTACGAAGGCAACACAGTTTCTCTAAATACTCCCCCTGAGCTCAGAAACTTGGTGGAGGATCCATGTAGATAGTCTCAGAGAGATTGCCATTAAGAAATGCACTTTTGACATCCAACTGGTGGAGTGGCCAAGAATATGAGGCAGCTAAAGAGACAATAAGTCTGACTGTAGTTAACTTGGCGACAGGAGAAAGTATCGCACCAAAGTCCTTGCCGGGTACCTAAGTAAACCCTTTAGCCACAAGACGAGCCTTATATCGTTCAATGGTGCCATCTGCAAGATACTTAACACTAAACACCTACTTGTATCCAACGGTCTTTTGACCAACAGGGAGATCAACCACCCTCCACGTCTGATTTTGTTGGAGGGCATCCATTTCCACTTTTATAGCAGCCACCCATAAAGGATTCTGTAGGGCTTCTGGAACTGAGCGAGGGATAGAAATTGAATCAACCTGACCAACAAAAGATTTATACTGATCGGAGAGACCCTGAAATGACATGAACTAGGCAATAGGATGATGAGTACTACTTGAAAGTAAGTAACGGGCAGGGAGGCGTCGATCACGAGTGAGGTAACGAGAAGGGGCAGATTCAGAGAACAAGAGAGAATGATGGTTACCTAAATTCGGAGAAGAAGTTGGCAGTAGAACGGGAGCACGAGGACGCCAGGAGTAATCCTGTAGAGGAGCCGGAGACGAGACAAGAGGAAGACCATCAATGGGGCTTGTAAGGGAGCAGGAGACGGTGGAGATATATCAAGAAGAGGAACAGGGTAAGGAAGACATAGGGGTTCCTCTACAGATGACACTTCTGGAGGATGCTCTAAAGGCAGGGACGGAGGAAAGAAGAAATGTACAGTCTCAAGGAATGTGATATCCATCAAGTGGTAGAAGTGACGAGTCAGCGGATCATATCACCGATATCCTTTAGACAGGGAAGAGTACCCAAGAAAGATACAACGGATAGTTTTATCATCTAACTTAGTACGAGTGGGGCTGCGATTTTGAACAAAACATGTACAACCAAAGACTCGTGAGAGAATAAGAAAGATGACAGTATTTGGGCTTAAGAATGTGCAGAGGTGGTTGACCTTGGAGGACACGACTAAGGTTGCGATTGATAATGTATATAGCAGTGAGGACAGTGAGGTACCAGAAATATCGAGGTATATTCATACCAGATAAAAGACAACGAACTGTAGACATAATGTGGCGATTCTTTCGTTCTGCTACACCTTTCTGTTTAGGTGTGTAAGGACAAGTAAACTACTGAAGAATGCTTTTTTTATTAAGTTCAGCCCGAAAATCATTGGTTAGATATTCTCTACCATTATCATAGCAAATACTACGGACAACAGTATTGAATTGGGTTTTGACCATTTGAAGGGAGTGAGTAAAATGAGTGAAGACTTCAGATTTTTTTCTTCATCAGGTAGACCCAACTACAACAACTATAATCATCTATAAATGTAACATAGTAACGATGGTGAGAAAGGGACGTGATAGGAGAAGGACCTCAAATATCATAGCGAACAAGGTCAAAAGCACAGGGAGCTCGATGCATGCGAGGAATATATGTAGTGCGGGTATGTTTTGACAATTCATAAGTCACACAATTGAACTTAAAATCCTTGCATGCTTTATTAAAAGATGGAAATAACCAATATAAATATTGAAAGTTTGCATGTTTTAAATGGGCATGCCACAAATCTAAATTTTGAAGAAAGTGAATAGGAGTATCAAAAATTGGAGACACAGAAGCTTGTAGACTAGACAAGTGTACAATAGAGGTTATAGGTTCGACGAAGTAGTAAAGTCTATCGTGCTCATACCCTCTGTCAAAAATCTTCTTCGAAGTCAGGTCCTGGAAGAAACAACTGTTAGGTAAGAAGACAACTGCACAGTGAAGATTCTTGCCAAGATGACTAATAGACAATAGATTATAAGCAAAGTTGGGGACATAGTAAACAGAGCAAAGAGTGATATCTGAGGATAAACAGGCATTTCCTTGACAATGGATAGGAATAGATGTTCTATCAGCAATTTGAACGTATTGATTGACGGAACTGACAAGAAAGGAAAAAATAAAAAGTTTACCAGTTATATGATTATTGGCCCCGGAATCCAGAATCTAAGACGGTTGGCTTGACTTACCATGAAAGGCGGTAAAAGTACCTGTAGCAAGGGCAGCCATGGGGCTAGATGATGAAGTGAGGCCCAAGTGTAGTTAAAGTTGAGTAATCTAAGCCTGAAGTTGACTATAATTTGGTTGGGTTGAAACTAGTTTTGTTGAGGCTGAAGGAGATGCCAATTCGGCTACAGCTTCAATACGAGGACCTCATTTCTTTTGTCCATCACCACGGTTTCGAGAATATTGTTGCTTTAATTCAGGATGAAGAGTAAAACATCGATCAATGAGGTGACCAAGTTTCCGACAATGTTGGCAATATAGACGAGTACCTGTTTGCCGAGAACCTAAAGGAGTAGCAAATGCCATCTTATCAGAAACAGACTAAGTGGGTTTGGGTGCAAGAAGAAGACGCCTTCGATCATCATCATCCACAATCGTGAACGCCTCATATGGAAAAGGTAGATGAGATGTATTTAAAATCTAAGTCTGAAGATTCTCAAACTCAGGCTTGAGACCCATCAAGAATTGATAAGTACAACGATGATCTAGACGTTTAGTCTCAACTTTAGCATCATTGGAGAAGTCAGTCAAAGGCTCGTATAGAGCTAGTTCTTCCCATCTAGTTTGGAGATATCCAAAGTAATCTGCAACAGAGAATCCCAAAGTCATTCGAGAAGCATGAGAAATTTCACGATAAAACTCAAAAATTTGAGAATCATGACGTGTATGGGCATACATCTTTGTTAGGGAACTCCATAAACCATGAACTGTCTTATGATACATAAACATATTATAGATTCGGTCCTCCATGGAATTGAACATCCAACCCAAGAAAACACAATTATCCGCATGCCATTGAGCAAAATTAGGATCTATTCTTTTTGGCTTAGGCTCCGAACCTAAAATCCATCCAATTTTATATTTTCCACCAAGATAAAGGCGGAATGAACGAGACCAAGGATAAATTTTTTTCCATTTAATTACACAATTGTGACTCGCTGTACAAGTGTATTAGGCTCACGAGATAGGTCCATACGTGAAGGAATAACTAACTGACTGATTTTTTCTTTTTTTAATGCCATAGATGTCATATCTCAAAAATAGCAGTAATAACAATACTGCTATTAAGAGCAAATAAAACAATGATATTTAGAGAGATTAAAAAGAAAGCTAATACTGATCAGATAAGAAAAGCACGCTGGTAGATAAAGATGCTGGACACTCGGCTTTGAAGGCTCTGTCGGAGAGAGGATGCGGGATTAATACATTAGATGTTTTAATAACACATCATAGTATAAGCCATAACCAGTGACCACGACGACTGTGCTTGATTTGCATAGTTGAAGATAAGAAATTATTCTTTTAATTGAAATGTGTAGTGGTAGGGTCCATTGGTTCAAAAAAAGGGAGAAAGAGAATATGGTAGGCGTTAGTTTTAAGGAGAGGGAATTATGGATATTTTTTAAAAAAGTTGTTAAAGTTGTAAAAGTGGAGGAGAGAGAATTAGTGGATAATTATGGAAAGATTAGTTGTTTGGTGAAGAAATTTGATTTATGGACGTAAAGGAGTTGAAAAACAAAAGAGAAAAGTAGTAGGGTCACCGTTAAAAAATGGTGAATATGAATGAGACATGTTGGGTGAATAAGTAATGAACAATGGTTGCTGATTTGTGTGGAATAACGAATCAGTAAATAAGTCAGTAACGCATGAGCTAGTGGTTCACGACGACGACGAGATCTAATGGCGTTGGAGATCTGTTCACGACGACAGCGTCAGAGATCTGTTCCCCACGGGCTGTTGTAAGCAGCGACTGAGATAAGTCTTCTTTTTTTTTGTGTGTGTGGTTTGTTTGTCTATCTTCTAAGGTTTATACATGTGTTGTGGCTCTAGATACCAAATAGGAAAAAAGGATTTGATAAAAACATTCTTACAATCAAAGCAATAAATAGACCAAACAAGATTACATAAGTCAAACATCACACTGCCCTAGAATTACATTAATCAAGATTGAATTAGAGGCATACTGCTCAAGAAATCCCGCTGCTCAAGAAATCTACAGCTAAAAATCCTTAGCTATTATCTTCTTTTCTTCAGATATTTCAACAATTCCCAACCTTAGTCGGTGGAATTGGTAGCTTTCATGCAGAGATTGAGGTCTAGACATTTCTAGGCTTCCCTAGCCTAGAAAAAGTGAAGAAGGTCATATAATTGATGTCCAAAGTTGCCAAGTACATCAATTCTAAGAAGGTGATGCTCTCAAGGAGATAAGAGGAGAAAGATTGAGAACTAGGGAGGAACAGCTCTACGAAGGGGACAGCCAAGGATGATGGTAAGTCAAAGGGAAATCAGAAGGGTAAAATTGAGCACCTACCCCCGTGTCACCAAGGGACATTCAAGAGGTATGCTCACTTGACTATGTCAAGGTTAGAGATTCTTATGGAGATTAAAATCGACAAAGACCTCAAATGGCTTAGAAGAATGATAGGAAACGCAAACAAGAAGAATATAAACAAGTATTTCCAATTTCATCAGGATCATAGCCATGACACCAATGAGTGTTTGCATCTAAAAGATGAGAGTGAGACATTTGATGCATAAAGGAAAATTGGACAGATTTGTTGTGAGAGAGCATGATCAGGATCGGAGTAGAAAAAAAAAAGATGATCGAGATTAGAGCCTGATGAAGGGGTTGGGTGACCGACATTTAGGTATTGTGGAAATGATATTTGAAGGGTTAGTTGCTGGAGGAGAAAGTAATGCGTGGAGAAAGACCTACTGGACTTTTGGTCTGTATTTCTAGGAGTCCATTACTTCATGTTATTGCTTTTCTATTTGGGTTAATACTACTTTTAGTCCCTTATCTTTGTCCTCATTGATACTTTGGTCCCTTATCTTCAAAAGTACTACTTTTTAGTATCTTATCTTTTAAATTTGGGACACTGTTAGTTTTATTTGTTAAATCCGTTAATTTTTGGATGGAAATAACACGTGCGCGGCACATGTGTTTTTTTTTCCCCCAATTTGCAGGGGTAATTTGGTCCGAAGTGTGCCGCGCACGTGCTATTTTCACCCAAAATTAACGGATTTAACAAATAGGACTAACGGTGTCCCAAATTTAAAAGATAAGGGAATGAAAAGTAGCACTTTTGAAGATAAGGGACCAAAGTATAAATTAAGGCAAAGATAAGAGATTAAAAGTGGTATTAACGATTTCTATTTTTAGTGTTTCTTTTTGGATGTTATTTGGATCGATAAAACACTGTGATTAGACATATTAATTCCCATTATATGTTTGACATTTAAGTCTTAGGACTTAACAAGCAATGTCACATTAAAGTTAATATTTGGTATTTTCTACTGCTGAATGCTTCTGACACATAGTATCAACTAACAGCCAGATAAGGAGATGATAGATGGAACTTCCCCAAACACGTTATTGTGTTGCGTTTGTTTATTATCTTATATTTGTTTGCCTCCTTTGTTCCTTTGCTCTTTTCTGGGGATTACTTGCAATTCTTGTTTTCACTTTCATCGACTTTATGGAGTTCTAAGGGTAACCTGCTGCCTTGGACAATTTAATTTATTCTTTCTGTAAAGGTTCCCAATCAAGTCCCTTTTCATCCAATACCACCTATTTCATCCTTATTCTATATTTTAGTGCATGATGAAGAGTAGTATCGGAATGAAATGGAAACAGAGACAAAGAGTTTCAGGGTTGAATTGTTGATTTCTGTGATTTGTTTCATCTATTCTCTTGTCAAATGAGAGGTTTCCAATCTTGAAGATTGTTGGACTAGAAATATGAGGTGTATTTGGGTATCACCAAACTGGCATTATTGTACAAGATTGTAACTTGTGTAGTGTGGATGAAGATAAGTCAATACTTTGCTTTGGGAAGAGCTTTTCAAGTGTTTGATTAGCTAGCAAGTTCAGTTAAAGCTTCATACATATTGTCATTGTTAAACAAAATAAAAGAAAACACATGTGGAAGATATTTCAAATCTTGCATGTTGAAAAAATCCAACTTCACCTTCTTCACATCATGCCCAGTCTTTAAAACTGGGCTCTGAATACCATGTTAAGAATTAAAGAATTTCATCCTAAAACTAACTAGTAGTAGGTAGAGTAGCCCTAGATCTTATATGGTGGACTTGGAGTTTATGATATTTCTATGTGGGAGAGATTCTAACAGTCATATTTTTTAGTTATGGCATTTGTTTTTTCTTTTGTGTTTGGTTTTTGTATCATGGCATTTTCAGGATCTTTTTTTGCTTTGTTTTTTTAAGTTAATGTGATTGAAAAGTGAATTAGCAATTTATCTAATATGAAATATTCAATTTAGTAACTTCTTTAATTGTGAAATTGGAAACATTCATTTAATGAGAATCTATTATATTGCAATTAATATCTGGCGAAACTTTTAGTTACTTAAAAAAAGAATGAAGGATACCTCTTCGATTAAAAAATTTAACGATGATGACAGCTGTATGTAAGGAGTTATGCCTGATGGCAGCTGCTGGATCGTGTCTAGTTCTGCTGTAATGTCTTGGAAGTTCTTGCCTTTTCATCTGTCTTCAACAAGAATCCTACATCAAAACAAGTAATATGTTGTGCTTTCAATATTGCATATTGAATGGGAAAGGTACTTGCAGATATGCATGGAAATGATATTATCTGATCAAATGATCTAAAACTTGTGAACACTTGAAAGCCCTGGTTGTCCGCTTAGGTGTTCTTTAGCAAGGAAATATGCTTACACTTCTATTCCCTCTTTTTTTTGTATTCCCTCATTTTCGTATTTGTGGAAACTGAAAGGGAATTGTTTTCTGCTTGTATCTGATGCCATTCAAGGCAGTTCCTAGCTAACTCCCCGAGACACTTCAGCTGTTCTGATGATATTTTTGTCGTTTGCTTTTGTCTTGTCTTCCAGGAGATTATTCATTCTTAAGAGTAAATTACGTGGTGCTGGAATTAACTTGCAGATCATTTTCAGGTATTTATATCTTCGATGGAATGTAGACTTGTCAAAGATGGTTGTGTGTGTTAGTGAAAGTAGTGGCGACACTGATTATGAAGAACTGCTTGGTGGCATACACAAGTCTGTAATACTAAAAGGAGAATGCACTTTCAGATGTCATAGCACTGGACAGTCCTAATGTTCAGACAACTGAGGGATCAAGCAGCGCTGATATACAGACCTCATTGCTGAAGATAGGGGTTCTGAAAGGCTAATGATATTGACCTGATGAACTCCATATACATCTTTGGCCTGAAGTAGAACTGTTGTCTCTGCTGGCTGCTTCCAGGTCTACTCCATCTTGAAGGCGTCACTGAACGTGGTGACCTTGGTGAAATCTTACAAATGCAACATCTTCATTCTTTGTTGTCTTGCTCATTCCAATGAGTATTTGGAAGCTAAGTGATGCTGTATAGCTTTGTAAAGTTTTGCTGTGATATAGATCCTGTGTTGTACTCATGGCTAGTATAATGCTGGAGATTATGAGACGAAATTTCAGTTAAAGATGTGAAATCTTACAGGCATATTGCTATTAAATTGTGGTTTCAGATCCTGCTTGTACCTCTTCTTGCTATTCATCCAATCTCCCAAGTCCTGTGGGGGGTTTTTGGCCTCTCATGTATGAATGACGGCAGAGATGTGTTAAGAACTGTGGGACACATGATCATTTTTAGAGGAAGTATGGTCCAAGTTAGTCAATCATAAAAATTATTGAGATTGTCTAAAAGAAGTTAACTTCTTTATTGATTTGAACCGAAGAAACAACCAAGGAGTTTTAATAGTCATCAATTATACTCTTTATACGATTGATAAATTATTAATTTGGCCCCAGTAAAAGACTGAGGAAAGGACCCAGCTATCAAACTTAATCGGGATTGATAAATTATTAATTTGGCCCCAGTAAAAGACTGAGGAAAGGACCCAGCTATCAAACTTAATCGGGTGAGAGAAATTCAGTAGAGGGTCGAATGCACAAAATAGTATAGCAATGTTATGTAATCAGGTTACCAAGAAAAAAAGGAAAAAGTTAATATAATCAGGTCACATTTTAAGCGGTTTTGATTTTGGATACGGTATTAGACAAATGGTATTAGTAAGAAAATATTAGGTCAGGTCTGGGCATGGATTCGATATATGAAGTGACTAATTGTCTGCATTCTTTTCCGAGTCAATGATTGTTCATTTTTTTGTTTTGCTAA
The DNA here is from genome assembly GCA_037974665.1 of Ehretia macrophylla. Lineage (NCBI taxonomy): Eukaryota > Viridiplantae > Streptophyta > Magnoliopsida > Boraginales > Ehretiaceae > Ehretia > Ehretia macrophylla. The sequence goes on along the minus strand of CM075771.1, from coordinate 56,133,772 downwards.
TGATTATTGAAAATTGTTCGTGTCAATCTATTGTTTGTTTTGACCAAAAAAAAAAAAAAATCTATTGTTTGTTGTAAAACTAGGACGGTAGTAGGTTGGTTAAGCATAACAATTATAATTGAATAGTATAATGTATAATTATAATTGTGGGTTTTTAAATCATTTGTCATACTGTAATCATTACAAATTCAAAAATTCGCAATTAACCTAATCGTGATTGTACTTATTTACTTTAAAAAAAATAAGTTTAAATTGAAAATTAATCTATAAAATTGTAAAAAAAAAAATCAATTTAAATGTCAAAAAAGTCCAAAAATAAAATGAATGAATATGCACAATAAGGTGGTAAAATTCTAAATAAATTATATAATCATTGCAATATTGTTTATAAATAAATACTTAATCTCAATAAAATTAAAATTGATAAAGTATTTTTCCATACAGAATACGATAATAAATTCTTAAAGAAAGCATCCAACAAATCTAAAAAGAGAAAGTTAAGGACAATTATAAAAATGTATACCTAATTTTACGACCTAATTGTTTAGGTAACTTAGGGCTTAAAGAAATAGTATTTGGTCTTAGCCAATTTTGTTATTGGGTTAGACTTAAAAATATAATTTTAATCATTATTTTATTAGGTCAATATAAATCAATACACAAAAATAATATACATATCTATAGACAATAACTTAATAATTGAGTTTTGAATTTTTATATTTTTTTAACATTTAATACCAAAACCTATCGGGTTACCGGACGTTGCCTCTTATAAAAATCAAAACCTAAAGAGTAACCATCAGTTTTTGTAATTTTTATAGTTCTTTTCACTGGGGCTAATGTATTTTTTTGTCTAAAAATACGTATATGTTCTATATATTTAGTAAGACCAGTGCGCGTTACAACTCCTACTAGTCCATTTATAAATCTGCCAATGACTATGCCTCCAAGAAAATCCAAAACTTAAAGCACTTTCCTTCGACAACTGACAATTCGACTATCTAATAACCAAGTAAGTCCCACTACACATGAGACCTATATTTTATTTCACGACTAGACTATCATTTAGCTGTAGAGAAGCATTTTTCAAACTTAATTATTTCGAGATGCTTTTTAAGAATGCCAAGAGGGACATATTGCTACAAAGTTAATTACTTCGTCAAGCATGTCTATTTCAACACAGAGTCTTAGTAAATAGGTAAAAAGTTGCATGAGTTTCAAGTAAGTTTAGAGAATTATATTACAACATCTGCAGAAAAGAAAGGAAAAATTTAACAAAACAAGGAAAAATATTATACGTCGTAAATTAGTGTCCATTTGGTTTTGATTATTTTAGTGCCTAACTAAATCAATTTTAACACTAAACTTGTGTTGGGTTAAGATAAGCAATTGATTATTTGAAAAACACTTGCCCAAAGAAAAAATAATAACTTAAATCTATGGATTATGTGATTATCACAAGCATGATTATTTCCATATATAAATAACATATTTTAATTTGTTTTATTAGAAGCAAGTAATCATCACATTAAAATACTAAGATAGCGACTAGTACACTGGAATGAATTTGGACAAGAATAAAATGAACTAAGGAATAAAATGAATTTAAAAATAAGAATAACATGATTGGTAAGCCCTAAGAATGAAAAGATAAAAAAAAGGAACATGCAAGACACTTTTCTTATTAGATAAGAAGTTCCGTAAGGGCAAGAAATTTAATGAAAAAAGCAATAACCATCTAATAGTTGGTCACCTATTCCATGAATGGGGAAGTTTGCTTAATTGACTTCTTAATCCAAAACTAAAATATCTAATTTTACTCAAATCGGTGAAGTAAAGTAATACATGCTTAATTTATCTAAGCTTCTTCCAATCATATTGGTTGGGATTTTTCGCAAGCTAATATATTATTATATGTGGCCACTTTAGATGACTACATGTAACACTCAACATATAAAAACGAGGAGTAATTTGGTTAATTTTCTTTCGGTGGGAAGGAAAAAGATCATGCGATTGCGGCGATTGCATATTAGGCAAGGTATAATTTTTATTGAGTTTACTTTCTTTTAAGGAAAATTGCGCAATTCTTCCCTATTGTTTTTCTAATATGTCAATATCATCCTTATTGTTCAAAATTAATTAATTTAGTCTCTATTATTTTTCCAAATATTTTTAAATTAGTCCCTACCATCAAAATCCCAGTTAATTCTAATAGAAAATGTGTGAAATACCTAAATTGCCATTATTCAATTACCAAAATTACCAACATATCCTTTGAATATATATCATATTTATCCCTTCTATTTCACAAAATATTCAAATTAGTCCATTTTGTTTCACAAATTATTTAAATTAGTCTCTATTACAAAAAAGCACAAATAGCCACACACACCTACATACACGTGTATACATGCAAAAGTAAACGACAAATTCAAGTTAATAAAATATGAAAAATAGAGTGACAAATGAAAAATTTATAAAAAGTTACAATCCCAACCACGGAGTAGTATACCAACACACATTCATCGACGTTGTTCTTCAATATACGCTTATGATGATAATTTTTTATATTTATATGCATTTTAATGACTTTATTTTATATTATTATTATGCATTTTTATGGATTAAGGATGGAAAAATATTATTTTTTTGTAGTGCTAGAGAATATTCAAGGGGATTTCAATATTTTGGTGATAGAGACTAAATCCAAAATGAAGTCAAATAAACAATTTTTTTTTTAATATGAGGTTTATTATGGCCCATCAGATTTAATCTAAAAAATAATGGAATGAACAAAGGAGATGATATATCTGTGTTTTTTTTATATATATATTTTTTATTTTGGGTATTGGATGCCTATGTGTCCACTACAACACTATCTCATCGTGCCAACATTACATGCAGATACTATTGATAGCCTAACACGGGCATAGGCCAGCCGAATTGTGCGAAAAGTCAAGCCATCAAGCCGCAAGAGTTGAGTCTTTAAATGCAACTGCACTTAATAATCGGACAAAGACACCACTCTCAGAGCAAGTGAAAAACAAACACATTTTCGTCTCTGTTTTTATACGATCGAGAAGCATTCTAGCTAGTTTGTGTTAATAATAGCACACATGCATTTTCAATATGAACAGTTCTAATTAAGGTATCACTATTGAAGAGGAAATTAGCGAAAGTGATGGAGCAAGTAAAGGATCAAACAACCAACTTGGTCAAGCCTGCAGACGACACGATCACAAGCAAGGGTCAAATGAACACCAGCAACAGCTGCAACGCGAAACGTTATGCTCTTGTTTCGTTTCATGAATTGCCAGACTACATGAAGGACAACGAGTATATACTCAAATACTACAGAGCTGAATGGCCTCTAACTGAAGCTCTCTTTAGCCTTTTCCGGTGGCATAATGAAACACTTAATGTTTGGACGTAAGTATCTTATCACTTTAGATAGGGTAATATTTTATGTCATCCCGTTACTCATTCACTTTTATTTTGTATGTATTGAATGTCAAATCTCTCATGTATATAATAAAAAAAAAATTTATATAAGAAGACTGAAGGGGTGAAGATCCGTATAGGGGCGATATGAGGTCTTCCTTTCTTTGATTAATTATTTTTTTAGCACTAATCAGTATTTTATTTTCAAGGTTTGATCTTGTTAAATAACTTTCATTTCTTTGATGAAATTATATTTATTTTGAACTTTTTATTGTGTATGATATATATGGTTTTGTATCTGCAGGCATTTAATTGGATTCCTTCTATTCTTGGTATTGACAATCGGAAATGCAACGCATGTGCATCAAGTGGCAGATTTCATTACGATGTTTACAAGGTATGCTGAATTTGCTGCTTCTCCTTTTCTTTTCCTTTGCTGATCTGTTCATGATTCAGAATGATAGATTGATTTTGGAAAAAGAAATGAAATTTCCACGAATTGTCTTTGATAATGTCATTTGCTCTAATGGTGTGATTCTCGCTTTAAGTGTGAGAGATTTCGAGATCAATTCTCAAACTTTACAACATTCCAAGTCATATCAATTGGCTTAGGCCTCCCTTAATTATGTATTTCTTCACATGGTAGTTTTCTATTTTACTGCTTTATGAGAAATTGATTTTCAAAATGAAAATTTTCCTACGCTATTGTTGAAAAGTTATGGATTTTAAATTTTTGGCAGTGAGTTAGAAAAATTGAAGAATTAAAAGATGGAAAATATATAAAAGAACTTATCATATATTTTCAGTTAGGGAGTGAAATTAAGCATGATGTATTCATATATTCTCCTCAATATTATCTTTATGAGTGGACCTTGGTTCCATCGAATTTGAGTGCTGTAAATCAAACTGCCAACAATGATGTGGTGCAATAATTTCTAGAAAATTATGAATAAACAATAATGTGGTAAAGTAATTTCTGCAATAATTGTGAATAAACAATATTTCAATTTAGTTTGGAGATGCAAGTCATCGAGATCTGGCGAGTCCACAAGTACTTAATGCCCTATTAAAGTCGAAGTTTTGTTTTTTTTGGTCAGTTATTAAAGTCGAAGTTTAAGCCATAAAATGATGTTGTGAACAGAAGTAGTACACCTACTACAGTAGTTACCAAATTTATTAATTTGATACTGCTATATACGAGCGAGAGACTGTACGAAAACAAAAATCTTCTTTTATGCCAAGAATGGTGTCACACTTCGAGCCCAGACCCTTACGCCCGCAGATGACACACCAAGAACCAACTAAGTGGTGTAGAATTCTAGATGTGGTTTCTACGAGTTCAAGTGGTGGCTCTATAATGCCCCAGCTAAGCGAATACCCTAAAGGGAAGAGGCCCACCAGTGACGCCACATATGCACGTATTGTCCGCTTTGGGTTATCACATTAGGCCCCTCACAGGTTTGTCGCCTTCCAGCCAACTTTGACTAGAAAACGCACGTGCACGAATATTAGAGAACCCTCTATATATTCTGTAGTCCCAGCTCGTAACCAATCGATGTGGGATATTACAGGCTCCCACAGCCTTCTTGGTATAACACTTATCCTGCATATTGGTATAACATTTGTCCCACATATCACTTAGTTTCCGCATTGGGCCCCTCACGGGTTTGTCGCCTCCCAGCCAACTTTGACTGGAAAACACACGTGCACGAATATTAGAGAACCCTCTATATATTTTGTAGTCCCAGCTCGTAACCAGTCGATGTGGGATATTACAGGCTCCCACAGCCTTCTTGGTATAACACTTGTCCTGCATATTGGTATAACATTTGTCCCACATATCACTTAGTTTCCGCTAGTAGACTGGCTTTGATACTATTCTGTCACGCCCCAAGTCCAAACCCCCAGACTCGTAGGCGAGATTGATGTTGTAGGCATAAGAAAATAACTACATAGACCTCTTTGTTAGAGACTCAAAATAGTTAACCCAAATTATCTCTTATACTCACAATACACACTTATAAACTACATAATCATACTATCTCCCACCGATGTGGGATATCACAGGTGGATTCATGAAGGGAGCAACCAATACTATTAAACATTAAGAAAAGTAAACTTGAACCAACAGATTTTCTTGTATTTTTTTATTTTTTTTTATTTCTGTATGTTTGGAGAGGAAGGAGAGAAAATAGATTTTGTGAAAACAAAATTTAAAGATCTCTATTCAATGAGTGGGACGAGTTAGAATAGATGATAAAATATAAAATTTAAAGATCTAAGACAATGTTAATTACCATTTTTTTAACGCCACTCCATTAATCTTTTGAGATTAATGTAAATTTTCAAAGTTCTTGGGCTTTTCGAAGTTGCAATTTTTAAAATTTATCAAATCATAGCCAACCGCGGGTTATGTTATAAATGCCGGCTTATAATGAATTGAAAATTTTAAACTTCATCAAATTATAGTTTGTGGTTTGAACATAAACTGGTAGTGATTAAGTATTGTAGTTGGTGGTTTGCTACTAATCCTCGAGTATTATGGACTATGGGGCATGGGATGTTGCTGATCGCCAGCTATAATTTTACTTTTCCCAAATATTATTTTTTTATTTTATTCAAGAGAGACATAAGACCATACATCATATATTATAGATGTAGTTAGCAAGATTCGAGTTCGCAACATATATTACTTTTCCCAACGATTTGCACACCAACACTAAAACTCTAACCTTTGCCAACCATGTTTTTAGAAGTTGGCACATTTGCCTCCTGTAGACTATCTTCTATGACTTCTTTCAACCATAAATGAAAAAAAAAAAAATTTTGGATCGGCCCATATGTCACAACTATGCACTCGTTTGCAGTCGATTCTTTTTAAGGTTTTCCTTTATGGATTCATCATATGACATACATCTTGCAGGCATTTCTCCACAAGTGCAGATGTAAATACCTCTCACAACTCAAACCATTTTTCCCAAGTGAGTCATATTTGGCCCTAAAAGTTTCAATTTTTTTTGCTTGTGTTCACATACTAAACCGTTACTTTCCAGAGGTCAAGAAAACAGATTGGCCTCGAGCACAATTCATCAGTACATTTGGATATTACATCACCAGAAACAGCTTCAAATAGTTGGCCATTTTTCGTCTTCTTAAGTGGTTCTATGTTCTGCCTCCTCTCAAGCAGCATTTGCCACCTCTTTTCTTGCCACTCACATCATTTAAATCTTAAATTGGTGCAAATGGATTACATCGGAATAGCAGTTATGATAATTACTTCATTTTTCCCTCCAATCTACTACATCTTCCTTTGCTCACCGCACTGGCAAATTGTTTACCTAAGTGGAATCACAATTATAGGCGCTTGCACTATCCTAACATTGCTTTCTCCAGCGTTCTCAACCGGAAAATATCGTTCATTTCGAGCCTTACTCTTTCTGTCGATGGGATTTTTCGGCCTTATCCCCGCAATCCATGCTCTTGTAGTTAATTGGAATGATCCTCATCGCAATGTAACACTTGCTTATGAGTCAGTCATGGCACTATCTTATATGATGGGGGCTATGTTTTACGTTACTCGAATCCCAGAGAGGTGGAGGCCTGGGTGGTTTGACCTTGCTGGTCAGAGTCAACAAATATTTCATGTTTTTGTAATCTTTGGTGCGTTTGCACATTATGCTGCAGCGCAGATTTTCCTGGAGTATCGTAGTAAATTGGGGTGCGGGAAAAATTTGTAATATGATCTCTTTACATATGCATCAGTTTAATAAGTTACAGTCATAGAGATAGAGCAGTTTTTGTTATAAGATTGTCTTCTCTCGGGGCTGATATATAACTTTACCAGCTCTAAATTAAGGGGAGGATTACAATGGGTGTTCAAGTGAAGTATGAAATTCTTCTCATTTATAGAATATCAATGTATCCTATTATGATTAATTACGATGTTTCTTATTTTCATTTGAAGCAAAACACAAGTCACTACAAAAAAATTGGGTTATAGACGACACTTGTAGTCCGGCAAAAAAAAAAAAGACGCAGGTGAAAACAATTGAGCCCTATACTTTCAACAACGGTTTTCAGAACCGCGGAAAACGTTTTCCATTGCCAGTGATCATTAAGTATTGCGCCACGACTTGGGCTAAAAATTGATAGCCAGAAATGTCTTGCGCTGGTAAAACCTCAAATCAACAAAAATTTTCAAATTTTCATGAAGTTTGGAAAACGCGGTACTTATTTTCACAATTCCCGCGATCCGAAGGAAAAAAAAAGACGAGAGAATCCTAAAAAAAATACAAGGAGATGCAGGGACTAATTTTTCCATCCAAACCCTACCTTCTCTACCACCACTACCACATACTACGCTGTCAACCTTTTCATATTCCATCTCGACGACATCAATTGTTCGCCTTACTCAAAAATTTAGGTAACTTTTTTCTCCAAAAACGCCACCAATTCAATGGTGTATAATAATTTTGAGTTCAATCGCCATCTGATTATGGATTTTCTTATGATTCTTTTCATAGATTTTTGGTTTCTTTTATGTCTGTTGTTTTTCCTCCTCGCTACATACTAACCTGTATGTATATAAGCATATCATGGAGCTTACCGATGGAGTGTGGTGGGGTGGGGATGGAGAGCGTAGAAAGGGAAATTGACCCAAAAGCTTATTTTTCTTCTCCAATGAGGGCAATAATTACTATCCATCTTATGTAATCCTGGTCCTTATTAATTACTAGCACTATATAGAGTGATTGGCATTTCCTAAATTATTTAGATGGAGGATTTATTAATGGCTTGTTCTTGTTTTGCACTTGGGTGTGACAATCTCCTTTCATTTATGATCTGCTTCGTCATAGAAGTAATTATTAAATGTGTAAGTAGACACGAGTGGAAGACTCATGGTGAGACTACTGGTGTTTTGTAGTAAAACCGTTTAAGATCCTTTAGCTACGTTATCATCTTATAGGGAGTTAAAACAATAACTGAAACTAGCTTATATTTCTGGTTACAATAATGTTTTGAGATTGTGAAGTTATTCTTAGTTGGCAAAGCCAAGAAGAGGTCAATTTAGAGGCTAGGAACATGGTATGTTTTAGAGATTAATTATTTACACTCTAGGCAGCCTTTTTCAGATCAATTGAAGGTCTATTAGTAGATTAACTGTGTAGTATTTCCATCTTCTGATGGTGTTTATACATTGAGATTTTTTTAGTACAGAGAGATATCCAATTATGATTAATTAATATGCTTCTGACATTTCCTAAAGATCTATTCGACAATCAGACAACAATACAACCTCCATGCTCACCTAGATATCAAGGTGTGGGGGTGAACAAATACCCAAAGGAAAAGTACATAACTTCGAAGACTTTTACTTTAAAGTCTATTCAGAATTTTTCAAGATGGAATCTTAAGTAATCTTCACATTAAGATGTGAGGGTGAAAAATACCCAAATAAAAAATACATAGAAGACTTATACTTTTTAAGTCTACTGAGGACTTTTCAAGATGGAATATCAAGTTATTTTCATATCAAGATGTGAGAGTGACAAATACCCAAAAGGAAAACACATAGAGGACTAATTTTACTTTCAAGTCTACTCAAAATTTTCCTACACGACAGTTTGATATTTTTTTTCATGCCTCCTTCTACACGGCAACTTGATATTTTAGAAGCTTTTATTCTTTCATGCACAAGCTTTAAAAATGGAATATCGAGTAATCTTGCGTGTGTGGTTACTGTTGGCTGCGGTGTTAGTTCAGCATAAGGATTATGGGACTTTAGGTTGACTGGAAGAAAAAAGGAATGGACTTTTAACTGAAAGATGTCTTTAACTATCCATTGTTCTAACATTTTAACATTGTATTTCAACATTCATTTTGCTCAAATATCTATTTAATGTTTGGAAGCACTTGTGGTGTTGAAGGATTTATATTTATAAATGAATTCTCTTATTTAATTGTATAAAACAATATTAATTTATTTTTGTCATTTATAGATACAAATCGTATTTGTAAAACACATGAAATTATAATTATTAGTTGTATTTTACTTAAATATCATTCCTTTATTATTCTATATATCGACATTGAACTTGCCATATTGGTCCATATTTTCTTGCAAAATTTTGTAGAATATGAAGTTGAGATTGCCCTACCACATGGTGTGGGCTTCCAATTAAAGGTAATAATAACAGGAAACAGAGAAAGGCAATAAAACTCAAAATATTGAAGGCAAACTGGGACTTGGTTTTAGAAAGAAGATAAGACAGTGCTGAAGCTTCTCCAAGAAAAAAATTCTGGTTGTGTTCTTTGGACTTGTGACTATTTTTTTTTTTGGATAAGTTTGGACTTGTGACTAGAGAGAGTGAAATTTATTCTTTATATAACATCAAAACCTTCCCAAGTGGGCAACTAAATTGGTGGACTTGGAATTTCAAATTCTACTTTTTGAGTAGCATTTGAGTAAAGTTTAAGAAACTCTAAAATTTATAAATCTTGAATTTCCAATTTCTTGAAAAGGTGTTTTCAAACACAAATAACTGGATATGAAAATAATTGAATTACACTTTTTCTCTCATTTTTTGTAGTTAAGCATTGAAATGAATGGCTGAAATACAACGTTAAAATGTTAGTATATAACATTAGTTAGAAGATGATCTTAATCCTCTTAAATTACTCTTTTCACTTAACCCTTTTGTGCACAAACTTTTTTTTGTCAAATTACGTGATCAAACTTTAGAAGTGGAATTTTCATTTGCAAAACTTTAGAAATGGAATATCAAGTCATCTTGATATCAAGACGTGACGTGACAAATACGCAAAGGAAAAGTAGATAGAAGACTTTCACTTTTAAGTCTACTTTGAATTTTTCAAGTTGGAATATCAAATACTCTTTATATCAAGGTGTGATGGTGAACAAATACTAAGGAAAAGTACATAGAACTTAGAAGACTTTTACTTTAAAGCCAACTCAGAATTTTTCAAGATAGAATATTAAGTAATCTTCATATCAAGACGTGAAGGTGACAAATACCCAAAGAAAAAATACATAGAATACTTATACTTTTAAGTGTACTGAGAATTTTCCAACATAGAATATCAAGTTATTTTTATATTAAGATATGAGGGTAACAAATACCTAAATAAAAAACACATGGAGGACTTTTACTTTCAAGTCTACTCAGAATTTTCCTATACTACACGGCAGCTTGATATTTTTGTCATGCCTCCTACTTTATTAAAGCCAACAGAAGAGCTACAAGGAGCATATAATCTAAACATTTTTAGAAGCTTTTATTCTTTCATGCACAAACTTTAAAAATGGAATATCGAGTAATCTTGCGTGTCTGGTTACTGTTGGCTACTGTGTTAGTTCAACTTAAGGATTATGGGAGCTCAGGTTGTCTGGTTGTAGAAAGGAATGGCCTTTTGAAACTGAAAGATGCCTTCAAATATCCAAATGGTACTAGTGCTCTTTCTTCATGGGGTGGTGAGGAGATTGATTGCTGCAAATGGGAGAAGGTCCTCTGTGATAACTCCACTAAGCGAGTGATCCGACTTTCTCTAGATGGTACAAGAATATCGGAGCTGTCAGAAACTGATTGGCCTCCAAATGATATCATTCTGGAGGCGTCTTTGTTTCTTCCATTTCAGGAATTACTGAATCTAAGCTTGGCTGATAACTACTTAAAAGGTACGGTCTCCCTCTCTCTCTCTCTCTCTCTCTCTCTCTTTCTCCGTGTGATGTGTGTATGTGTCTAATTACAGAAATATATTCTTTTAATGTTTTCCTCCGCTATTTCTTGTATTCTTCCCCATGGCAGTGCAGTGTATTTGGAAAATATTGATTATACAAATACTATGATCAAGGTTCTATTGGGCGTATACAAATAAATTAATTTGCAATCGTTTGAAGTGCTACAAATATCTGTGATTTGTTAATTATACTTGTTAATTTAATAGTACATTATCTTAATCCAATAGTTTTGGAAAATGAATGATACTTTTCTGAGTGATAATAAGATTGTCTTATTGTTTCAACCAGGTTTTCAAGGAGCATTACAACTTGGAAGCTTACAAGTTTTGGATCTGAGTGACAATTGGCTCACTTCAATTTCATCTTTGGGTGAACTACAGTCCCTAAAATTTCTAAACCTTGAATATAACATGTTCACGAATTATATATTTTCCGTTGAAATTTAAATAAACAAAGTGCTATGATGAAGGATACTTTTCAAGTGATAATAAGATTGTCTTATTGTTTCAATCAGATTTCCAAGGAGCATTACAACTTGGAAACTTACAAGTTTTGGATTTGAGTTGGAATAGGCTCACTTCAATTTCATCTTTGGGTGAACTACAGTCCCTAAAATATCTAAAGTTTGAAGATAACAGATTAACGAATTTCTCTCATTTTCAAGGTAAACTCAAGATTCATTAAGCATTTCCATATTTCGGTTCATCACTTGGCATGAGCATGACTATAAAAGTCTAATTGATTCTGCCTCTACCACTCTCTGCTTTCACAGAACTGATGACACTGAGGAATCTAGAAATGTTGCATCTTGGTTATAATGAACTAACTGGTGAGATGCCCCCATCCATTGGGGCCTTGACTTCTCTGAAATTATTGTCATTTAGAGGCAACGGACTAAACGGCTCTCTACCGGAGGAAGGTATGGGCTCAGAAACCAATAGTTACCACTTTAATGGCTTTTCAGATTTTATAAAATGTTCAAATAGAAGTTGATGTTGTACACTTGTACTTTGATTATAATTCTGGGTGGGAGCTTTTAATCTTATATTTCTACCATGTGGTAAAGTTAATTCTTGCTGCACTAAATTGGTCCTCTTCAGGTGCACTTGATCAGTTTCATGAACTAAACTTCATATTTACAAGCATTATCACGATGCCTTAAAGATTGAAAGCATTTGTGGAGTCTTGGTAGTACTATAGCAGAACTGAAAATGGATGTATTAGTTGTATTAGAATAATAAATAATATGATAAACCCTTCTTTAACGAATTAGACTTTTAGATGAGCTAGTAACTTAGCATAGTATCAGAGTTTAGATACCAATAGGTCCTAGGTTCAAAACTCACCGTTACAGCGTTACCCATTTAAAAACATTAAAATTGTTCAAATACAAGACAATGCAAAGCTTAAAAAATAACTCCGCCTACACTTGTGGAGACGTGTTAAAGATAATTTAATAATATTATAAACCCCTCTTTAACTGTTTAAATTTTTAGATAAGGAATTAACAAGTTGCAATTTCTTATATTTTCCTTCATATTCCACATCAAAAATTGCCAACCACTTTCCTTTCATTTGGTTGAACGGAAAAATACATGATATTATCTTGTCTAGTTTGGGTAATACTAATTTCACAACTTCTCGACCAGCGAGAAAAAGTGTATATGTACACGTATAAATTTTTTTGATATACAGTGAGTAGAGTACTTAATATCATAATTTAACACTTTATTTTCAATCTCCTTGATAAGTGATAACTGAAACACAACACATTGATTTTTACTTCCATTCAATGCAGAGTTGTGCAAATTGAAGAACCTTCAAGAATTGGATCTGAGAGGAAATAGTTTTGAAGGATCTATTCCTCTATGTCTCGGCAATTTGACATCGCTTAGGCTTCTTGAACTCTCTAAGAACAACTTTGGTGGAAATATTCCTTCAACTTTTTCCTCAATCTCAAATCACTCGAATATGTTTCCCTTTCATACAATCCTTTCCAAGGTTCATTCTCACTCAGCTCATTTGAGAACATGTCCAAACTTGAAATCTTTCAACTTGATAACCTGAAAGTAGAGACAGAAAATCCACCTTGGACACCACTTTCTCCGCTAAAAGGCATTGGATTATCAAATTGTAAACTAAATGCTATACCTTCCTTTCTATTTAACCAGAATGATTTGAGGATTGTTGACCTCAGTCACAACAGTATGGTAGGAGAGTTCCCCTCTTGGTTACTCGTAAATAACACAAGATTAGAGATCCTGAGTCTTAGAAATAACCTCCTGACAGGTTCTCTAGATTTGCATTCAAAGAACCTTGACATGCGTTACATTGACATCTCTATGAATAACATTCAAGGCAATCTTCCAACCTCTATAGGTTCTATTTTTCCAAATTTGTGGTTTTTAAACATGTCTAATAATGCTCTTCAAGGAAATATTTCATCCTCAATAGGAGATATGGAATTACTACAACTGTTGGATTTATCTAATAATAATTTCTCTGGAGAATTACCTGAACCCTTGCTTGTGGGCTGCGTGGAATTGGAAACATTGAAGCTCTCAAACAATAGCTTTGAAGGACAGGTACTTCCAGCCGTATCCAACCTCACAGGACTAAGTTATCTATATTTAGACAATAATCACTTTTCGGGGGAACTTTCAATTGGACTTCTTAACAGCAGCACATCCTTACGCTTATTGGACCTAAGTAATAACTCAATCTCAGGTGAAATTCCTGATTGGATTGGTGATTTTCCCTTTTTGAGATTTCTCGTCTTGTCTAAGAATAATTTATCAGGTCATATACCAATGAGGTTTTGCAAACTTGAACAATTAAGCTTCCTCGACCTTTCTTGGAATCATCTTCTTGATACCTTACCTTCTTGTTTCAATGCATCTTCACTGAAGTTTCTACATCTGCAAGGAAATAAATTTACAGGGCCTCTGCCAAATGTTTTATCTACATCATCATCCCTCGTGACACTGGATATGAAGGATAACTACTTATCAGGGGAAATTCCTAATTGGATCAACTCACTCTCCAGCTTGAGGATTCTTCTTCTAAAAGGAAATAGTTTAAAAGGATCTATTCCTTTACAAATCTGCGAGCTCAAAAATATCAGCATACTTGATCTTTCTTCTAATAACCTTTCAGGAAGGATACCTCATTGCTTGCATAACATACCTTTCGGGAAGAAAAGAGCGTTGGACCATACGCTTACTTGGGGAGATTCTTGGGTGAAAGCATTGACATTACACATATATGAAAGCCAACTTGACATAGGCTTATACGGGTTTGACTATGAAGGGGTTCATGCGGAAGAAGTAGAATTTACTTCGAAAAATAGGACTGAACAATATATAGGCAAAAGTTTGCAATTCATGACTGGAATCGACCTTTCACTGAACAACTTAACAGGTCCTATTCCTCTTGAGATTGGTTACCTGAGCGATATTCATACTTTGAACCTGTCAAACAATAATTTATCAGGATCAATTCCACGGACATTTATGAATTTGAAGCAAATAGAAAGCCTAGACCTCTCCCACAACATGTTGACAGGTCAAATTCCCTCAGAGTTGGTAGAATTAAACTTCCTATCAATGTTTTCAGTGGCCTACAACAACTTGTCAGGAAAGATCCCAGAATGGAAAGCTCAGTTTGGAACATTTGGAGAAAGCAATTACGAGGGTAATTCTCTTCTATGTGGTTCCCCTCTGGAGAAAAGTTGCACCAACACCATAGCACTACCACCACCTTCAGATCCAGACCAAAATGACCCCTTTAAAGATGCTTTTCTAACGAGTTTTGCTGGATCATACATAGTAACACTTTTATGCTTCACTGCTTGTCTCTACTTCAATCCCTATTGGCGAGGACTACTGTTCAGATTCGTTGAGAGGACTATAAGAAAGGCTTCTCAACTTATGTGAGATTGTCCCCGAGTGTCATTTTATATAGCATTTTCATATTTTGTATTTGTTTTGTTTCATTGGTTTATCAGAATTCTATAATTTCAAATATGAAAAGTCTTTCATGGTATAACCAAAACTGTGATTGGCGGCTATTGCTGACATTCTCTCATTTGACAAGTGTTACTTTATTGTTTATTAGATCTCTCTCTTATCTTGGGAAATAGACACTTATATACTCGAGTCATGGTATATAAATAAGGAGTGGTGCTTAGCTCATGCATCAAGCCATTCACTCACTAGCTTCATTCTATTCTCTTTATGTTATTGCCTTAATAAGGTATCTAGAACCAGGGAGAGAAATTAAGTCAATAATGTAGCTTGTTTCGTTGAAATTGGGCATATTAGCACACCAAAATCAATTGGCATGCACCGCGTAAAGCTTCACCAATCTCTTTTTCATTTCTATATAAAGACGGGGTTGGAGGTAAAGAAATATCAAATTAGTGCGAATAATTTGATCAATCGAATGTGGTACATCTGATAAGTATTTGGATCAGTGTGAGAGATCTATGGTAGACTATATCGGATTAGGATAGCAATTCATATACAGGAATAGGTAGACTCGAGAATCAGTATAATCACTTAATCTATTGGAGATTCCATCACAAATAGGAGAGAACTGTCATGAGGATTTTGGGGGTTTTCGTACATAAAACTATATAAAAAAGGTTTACACTTTTACCGTACAATATGTCAAGTTAAATATAGTAAAATTACTCCGCAGATGTAGGCACAATCCGAACCACATTAAGAGTATCATTTGTAGCGTATTGATGGCTCTGTTTTTTTGCCGTAAAATATTTTTCTGAAAAATATATTCCTAATTTTTTTATATTTGGTAATATCAAAAAATTGGTCTATTCGAAAAATATTTTTCAGTCAAAAAATTTTTAGTTCAAAAGAATAAAAAAACTCCTCCCAATTCTACAATCTTATAATTCCATACTATTTCTTTCCTAGAGTTTTTTGATCGACTATATTGACTAAAATTATTTAATGGAATTAATCTTGAATAGTATGGTAACTTAGATAAATCCCTTAATCCAACAAAAAGAGAACAGACCAATCTACACTTATGAATTTATGAATTTCAAAAATTAAAGGTTACAATAATAAAACCCAAGCCCTGTGAATTATTTCCCAGTTTGCGAATCAAGAACGTTTGAAGCTTTCAATGCCAAACTTTCATATTGTCCTCTGATACTCTTAATATTTTGAAATTCACAGTAATTTCACTGAGGGCTTAAAGTTGTCTATCACAAAATCCATAAAGAGTTTGAGTTTACAAGAGTGATGGAGGAAACACCGGAATCTAAAAGTCAACATTTATATTATTAAGAATCTTGGGGTTCCATTCTAAAATTAATCAGTGTCAAGAGGAGTAGTTCAAAATTTTATAAGGTAATCCTGAAGTTTATGATTTTTTCATGCAAGAATAATTATCTTTTAATACGCCGGCCCGTTCACATATGACCCAATCTTTTGAAGGATGATAGGTAACACATGGATAAAGATTGTCACGCCCCAAAATTACATACGTATACATAGTCTTGGGACGTGACATGCCGTGTACTAAAAAAATAAAATCCTTAAAGCCCGCTAGGTGCACAACCACTATACACTTAAATCAAAGCCACTAAAATCACAAATATTTAACTCTCCGAAACAACCATAGTATTTGATTACAACCCAAATCTTCAATAGTAACAAAGAACAAATCCTCAAAACCAAAACAGTCAAACGCAAACGTCATAAATAAAGTGTCAATATGAATTCCAATAACAGTGGATAAGATAAATTTTATGCCACTAATCGTCATTCCCATAAGTCTCTACCCTACTCACATATGTAGTGCTTATTCTGTTTTAGCTACAAGAAAGCAAGCAGAAGCAAAAGTGGTAAGCGAACAACAGATCAGTAAGGGAATTCAATCCACAATAAAATATAGCTCGATGAGTGAGTCAATAAATTTTTTACTGGAGTTCATTAACATTATAGCGAATGTAATACATATAACAGTTGACTAACGATTGATAGGGTAATACATCTAACATACCATAATCAAAGAACCACTAAAACGATGTATATAAAAATAAACAACAATGGTTGTGGCTGCTTTTTACCCTAGCAGCATCGTTTCAATAATAATTTAGGGCCCAGCTCAAGAAGTTGCAGTGACAGTACCCGCTAAAGCAGTACAGTTACAATATCTATATCATGGTACCGTGACAGTATCGGTACTATTAGATTTACACAACTATTAGTGAAATGCATGACGTCGACAATTATAGATAAAAGAGTACATGAGAAATTAACGGAGACAAAAATTGTTCGTGTCACGGCCCAATAACATGACGTGCCGCGCATTACGGGGGAATGACCTCCCAAAATGCACAAGGCACTATCCTGGATATAATTAAGTCCACTACATAATATTTGATAAGAAACAGGTAATCATAGCATCTAACTCAATTATGACACAACAGAAAAAAAATGTCTTCAAATGATAAGTAAATAAATAGATCTCCAAAATACACGAGTGATTACAAGTCTTAATGAAAGCACTAAAATAAGCATCAAAGTCCATAGTGCGAATAGACTAATAAAGTGTTCAACATTTATGCTCTGTTTGGCCTAACTTTTAGACAGTTAAAAACGCTTCCCGTGAGTTTAAAAGTTAAACTAACTTGTTTGGCTCATTTTTAAAAGTGCTTTTAGGTAAAAGGTGAAGCTGTAAAAAGCTAAAAATTGAGAAGCTCCAAATTAGAGCTTTTCAAGAAAGGCTTTTGCGAAGCTGTTTTATACAATGCAGGAAGCTGTTTTTCTTTTTCTATTTTCTCAAATATACCCCTCCATATTTTTAAAATCCGATATTACTCTCAAAATTTTTAAAAACTCAACGTTGTCTAACATAGGCCAAACAGTCAACGACTTTTGTTCAACAATATTTCTTACAAAAGCTCTACTCTAAAAGATCTACAGCTCAAAAGTTGAAATTTCACAACTAGACCAAACAGAGCCTTATTTTCCTAGGAGAGCTTTATTTAGGAGTTCAAAGTAAAAAAGTCCCTAGTCCCAAATGAGCCAAGTCCATAACTTACTCCCCATCTTTTGCAAGAACATTTTAAAAGAGATAGAGTGAAATACAAATCTCAGTAAAGGATGACCTTCAATAAAACCTCTTGGGGCCTTAAAATCAATTCTTAAAAGAAATACAATAGTCATAATCATCAAAATTCAAAGATATAAATAGAAGCAAAGTACAATGTCAACATTTCGGAACTCACAAAACTAGGTAACCCTTCAAGAGTCATGCTACTTCATCATATGTCATAAACTTCTAAGTTTCTCAAAGAGTCAAATAATTCCAAACGTGAGTCAAAGTCAAAGATTGGTGATTTAATAGGCTCAAGAATACCAAAAGCCAAGTGGACTTTCAGTTCGATGAATGGTGCACTACCTGAAAATTGATGTTTATCATCTGTCATAGAGTCATATACTTTGACATTTATTCCCAACTAATAAGAGTCATAAGGATCGGAATTCATTTTCAGTCCATAATATTCATAACATTGATATTTATTCCCAACTAATAAGGGTCATAAAGATCGAATTTTATTTTCAGTCCATAAGGTTCATAATGTTGGCATTTATTCTCAACCAATAAAGGATCGTATATATTGGCATTTATCTCCAGTCAATAAAAATTATAATTTTACAACTTTTTTGTACCGACTACTTCATATTCTCATAAAATAGTCAAGTAGATATGCAAAGGTTCTAGTGGCAATAAGTTCGTAACTCACCGTATTTCAAAGTCATACAAGTATATTTTATTCAAGATCACTTTATACAATTAAGGCAAGTACTTAGTTTGTCAACGTTCTTGAATTATGACAGTGGTGAAAACAAACTATTCTTTTCTCCTTCAAACTTGGAGGTCAAACCCTTAAGTAAAACAAAATAATACATGTATTTCATTCTTTTCTTTTTCTTAATTTTCTTTTGAATTTTCAAAGGCGTTCAATGCGTTTTGAAAAAACAAACCAAACATACAACAGCTACTACCAAGATTCTTTGGAATTCTAACACCATAAATATGAAAATCATACGTATCTATTGTTCTTAAAACACCAATGACAATTCTGCGATTACGTTTAAAGAAAAGCAATTATCCATGGTCTTAGCTCATAACTATGGACAAAACAATTGTCCATAGTCTTAAGTCACAAGGCAGTGACTTCCGTCACTGCCAAATCTTATTCATTTTCGTTTATTTATTTATTCTTTTTTTACAAAAGTCCAGCCATTCACTGTTCATGAACAGTGTAAGTGACGTCACTGTCATGAACAGTGACGCATTCGAAATCCCTTTTTTTTTTTGGTAAAATCCTTTTTCCCTTTTTTTTTTTGCCACGACCTTCTATTCAATACACACCTTTTTTTCTACAATTCAATCTAACGTGTTACATACAAAATTATTCCAAAATTCGTAAACAAGACAAATAATTCTAAGAAATAATTTGAATAATCCCAAGAGTCATAAGCAAACTAAGACCAATATCAAACATAATCGAAGGTAGAGAACACCCACTTATCTCTTAAAAGATTCTTAATCAAGCTTCACAATTTTCAAGATTTATCCCTCAATTTTTAACAACATAAGTTCATATAACGAATAACTCCATTAGTTCTAATCCCGAAGGCACAAATCTAATCTTGATCTTTACACCCTATTAAATCTTAAATCAAATAAAGACTGTAAAACACTTATCCTTAATCGCGAAGTGGTAATCTAATGACAAAGCCCGACTTCACGCGTTTATCTCCTAATTTCTTGTAGATTTCCCTCCTCCTCTTGAATGGGGGCTGCAAGAATTTTTTTTTCTTATTTAGATTTTTAACCTTATCCAAAGACTCATAAGGATATTATATAGGTAGGGCAAAGTCTATTTTAGGCAAGATAATATTTTTCTTCATTTCAATATTTCTATATATTTTTTTCTAGTTCGTTACATGCAGTTCGACAGTGGTCATTAATATACACATAGAGTTTCTAAAGTTATTTCTTAACTTGAGGATAATTTATAAAATGACCAATTAAAATGAGATTTTAAGTGCATACATATTGAAAGGAATCTAATTTCACATCTAAATTGTATGAAATCATAATAAGAGAAATATAACTTCTTTAAAACATCACTTCATTCTCATTATAAAACAAGAAAACAAAATATAAAAAAATAAATTTCTTTATTATTTTGTTTTAAAAGAAGAATAAATTAGGTGGCTGGTCACTTACGTGACATCAACAGAAGTCACGTAAGTGACCTTGAAAATCACTAAGGTCACTTACTGCCTTCAAGGTAAGAATATATATATATATATATATATATATATATATATATATATATATATTCCTTATTTCAAAAATCTCAAAATGATTTTATTATCCTTATAAAGTAGGTAGTTTATAAAGTAGGTTGTAACACAGTATTAAAGTTTTTTTAACAGATTGAGATACAAAGGATCTAATACTTTTATTTTGGGACAACATTATTCTATGAATATGGATCCATAAAAACAAATGAGAGAATCAAATGTACAAAATCTAACAATTAGACATTATCTTAAATTTAATCATTTTAATAGGAAAATAAAAATAATCCTATTTAAAAATTTAATATGAACTTGATCACTAAATAACTCAAAGTCAATATTAATCCTTAAGGGGAAGACTAACAATTTCATATGAACTTGTCACAAAGATTGAAGCATAGAATTCAACTCTTGGATTATCACATACTAAACGATCGATCTAGGACAAAAGAGATCAATCAAAATGATATAATTAATTAAACTAGATATAGAACGAGTTTGAGGATGAATGAATTCCACTTATTCTTTGATCCCAAAATAAAAAAATTCTCAAATCATAATATCGCAAATCTTAGTCACCACTGCAATCTCCTAAACATATGAACCAAACTTTTTATTATCAAATAAGTCATCAACAATTAATTCTAATAATGGTTTCACACCCTATGATAAATTTTCTAGCCTATGAATTTTATTAAATCACTTACCTTACCCAATGAAACTTCTGCTTAAGGTCTCTACAATTGTTTGAGTGAAGAAAGGAAAGGAACGGTAGAAGCAAAAGAATGAGGTGTCTGATCTCTTATGCATTCTTCTATCTCTCTTTCATTTTTTTTTTGTGGTCAAAACCATTATTGTCATGCCTTTCATCATAACCCACACTCTACTTTGTCCCTCACTCCATTCTACATTGTTCCCCATTTCTTGCAAATTTGTTCCCCACTTGATTTTTTTATTATATTTTATTTTTTGTTTGATTTTGACTGTCATTACAGAGATGACTCACATGTAGTGGATGAATATGACTAGACTAAGGTCACAACTCTAATAATATAAGAATCATGAAATTATATCCTAAAATCAATTGGTGCCAAAAGGAATAACTTAGGATCTTATAAGATAGTATTGAAATTCATATTTTTCCATGCGGAAGGTATTGTAGAACTAGTTGGTGCCAAGGGAGTAGTCTAGTATCTTATAAGGTGATTTTAAAGTTTATGATTTTTATAAGTAAGAGAATTTGTATATTCTAACACCTATTGCATATTCCTCAACTTCTTCAACTGTTTATTGCTTAGCAATGCTCGTCCAATGCTGCTATCTTAATACTTAAGGTTACTCTGTAGGGTAATTCAAAATATGTGGTAATCACTTTAAATTCTACAATCAATCAATTTGTTCAAGGCCATCACCGTTCAGCTCCATAAGGTTTCATATAATTCATGTTGCTTAAATTATATAAGAGTAAATACCATAAATAGTCCCTAACGTTTGTTTAATATAACAGTTTGGTCTCTAACATTTCAAAATGGACACTTTAATCATTAACGTTTAACACTCATGACCGTGCTATTCCTAAATCATATTTTTGTCTAAATTTTAACATCTTTAGCACATGAGAAACACGCGGTTTAGGATATTATAATTGTTTGATGAGCAAAATTGGAAATACAATAATGTAAGTGTGCAGAAGAAAGGAAAACCACGTGCTTCTCACATGCTAAAGGTGGTAAAATTTAGACAGAATTGTGGTTTATGAGTAATTCTGTCCTGAGTATTAAACATTAGGAATTAAAGGGTCTATTTTGAAACGTTGAGGACCAAACTTGCAAATTGAATAAACGTTATGGACTATTTAGAGCATTTACTCATTATATAATCCTAATCTTCATTCTATGAATTTAGTCTCTAGGAAGTCCACTATATTCCAAGATTCTTGATTCAAAGTATGAACTCTCTAGGATAGGCCCCCAGGCTCTGCAATGTTGCTTGTGAGTTATACCTTCCTATCACGATAGGATTAACAAATCTACTATTTGTTTTATGTCAAATCCTTTCATAAGTGGAGACAAAATAAAACGTCTTCAATGGGATCTTTTATCTTGGTCGGACGAGAAATTACCAAACATCTAGCATTCCCTAACGTTTGGCGCTAAAAGATCCATTTACAGGTCAGGGCCATAAAAACCTATATGATATCTTAACAACGTCATGACGTGCTCAATTATCTCTTAACCTTGCTCCCATTTATCCCATAATTTGCACTCAATCCTGATTAGAAATCACTGGATTTTCATCAAATCCACCAAACGCCACCCAATTGAGCACTTCATGTCTAAAATTGACCTTGATGTAGGCCAATGTGTGGTTTCTTGTTATTATACATCAGATGTGGAAGAAGAAGTGGAATTTATTACAAAAAGTAGGACTTAGTCATATGTAGTAAACATTTTGTACTTCATGTTTGGAATCGACCTTTTATTGAACAACTTAACAGGTTCTATTGCTCTTAAGATTGGTTACCTGACTGATATTCATACTATGAACCTGTTATCTCACAATAGGTTGACAGCTCAAATTCCATTAGAGTTGGTAGAATTGAACTTTCTATCAGTTTTTTTAGTAGCTTACAACAATTTATCGGGAAATAGCCCAAAAAGGAAAGCTCAATTTGCAACATTAGAAGAAAGAAGTTACGAGGGTAATTCTCTTCTATGTGGTTCCCCTTTGGAGAAAAATTGCACCAACACCATAGTAATACCGTACCACCACCTTTAGATCCAGGCCAAACTGACCCCTTTAAAGTTGTTTTCCTGATGAGTTTTGTTCCATCATACATTTCAACATTTTTGTGCTTCATTGCTTTTCTCAACTTCAATCCCTATTTTCAAGGACTATTGTTCAGATTCATTGAGAAAATTATGAAAAATACTTCTTAGTTTGTGTAATATCTCATATAAGTGGAATATAGTGATTATGAGTGGTTTATAAGTGAACGTTGTAGGTATAAAGAATAATTTGGGTCAACTATTTTGGGCTAATAGAAAAGGAGAGTCCAAGTAGTTATTTTTACCTGCAGGTCTAGAGTAGGTCACGAGTCGGTACAGAAACTAAGTGTTATGCGAAACAAAATGAAGACGTCAGGCCTTTAACGGGGGGTGTATGTAATATCCCACATCGATGGAATGTAATGTTTATGAGTGGTTTATAAGTGGGTGTTGTGGGTATAAGGGATAATTTGGGTTAACCATTTTGGACCAGTAAAAAAGAGAACCCAAGTAATTATTTTTTTATGCCTACAATACCAGTCTCGCCTGCGTGTCCAAAGTTCTGGGCTCGGACGTGACTGTTTGGATGAAATTTTTCCTTTTCCAGCTTAACCATTGTACCTCTATCCAAGTTTTTTATATATATTACTAGTTGAGCTTGTCCGTGCACATGCACGGACTAAACTCAATGAACATTAAGAAAATATCATAAATGAAACTATTTTATAAAGATATATACAGTGTTAATTGCAAACTTTTTTATCCCAATGGATTGATGATGCATGAGTGTGAGAAGATGATGCAGCTAACAGACCACATATCAATAACAGTTGAATAATAAATTGATCCCAACGACACCTTAGAGGTTCTATAGTCGAGTTAACTTTAATAGCATAGGCAATCTAAACCCAATGGATTCAATCCAAAGGGTGTTCTCTTGTTGTTAAACTCAAATCAGATCTGAGCAGAATAATTGTACACACTTCAAATTATTCAAGTGGATGGTTACGACTCAAAAAGCATCTTTTTAACAGCAATTTTCGTGTTAGTCATCATAACCTATTAATCTACCTCGACCACAAGTTTTCTATCTCGACCTTTCTTGGAATCATCCTCTTGATACCTTACCTTCTTGTTTCAATGCATCTTCACTGAAATATCTACATCTGCAAGGAAACAAATTTACAGGGCCTCTGCCAAATGTTTTATCTACATCATCGTCCCTCGTGACTCTGGATATCAGGGATAACTACTTATCATGAGAAATTCCTATTTGGATCAACTCGCTCTCTAGCTTGAGCGTTCTGCTGCTAAAAGGAAATAGTTTGGAAGGATCTATTCCTTCCCAAATCTGTGAGCTCAAAGATATCAGCATACTTGATCTTTCTTCCAATAATCTTTCGAGGTCGATACCTTCTTACTTGCATGTCATACCTTTTGAGAAGAAAGGAGCATTGGATGATACATTTGATTGGGGAATGGACTCGGAGGAAGATTTCAGCACAAGCTTATATGAAAGCCAACATGGTATTTTTGAAACCATGCCGGTTGAGTACAATAAGCTTCATGTGGAAGAAGTGGAATTTATTTCGAAAAGTAGAACTGAATCATATACAGGAAACCCTTTGTACTTGATGTCTGGAATCGACCTCTCACTCAACAACTTAACAGGTTCTATTCCTCTTGACATTGGTTACCTGAGTGATATTCATACTTTGAACCTTTCACACAACAATTTATCAGGATCAATCGCAAGGACATTTATGAATTTGAAGCAAATAGAAAGCCTAGACCTCTCTCACAACATGTTGACAGGTCAAATTCTCTCAAAGTTGGTAGAATTAAACTTTCTATCAGTATTTTTAGTGGCTTAAAACAATTTATCAGGAAAAGTCCCAAAAATAAAAGCTCAGTTTGGAACATTTGGTGAAAGCAGTTACGAGGGTAATTCTCTTCTATGTGGTTCCCTCTCGAGAAAAGTTGCACCAACACCATAGCAATACTACCACCTTCAGATCCAGACCAAAATGACCCCTTTAAAGATCCTTATTGTCGAGGACTACTGTTCAGATTCGTTGAGAGGACTACAAGAAAGGCTCTCAACTTATGTGAGATTGTCTCAAGTGTCATTTTATCTAGCATTTTCATATTTGGTGTTTGCTTTGTGTCATTGGTCTAGTTGCATGGGAAGTCCTAATGGTTGTAACACTATCACAGGTTGCTTATACACCTGTATAATCAAGCTGAAAAATGTTGAATATTTGAAGATTGCTTCATCCTAATCAGCTAGCAAAATTCGGTTAGCTATAATTTCAAATACGAAAAGTCTTTTATGGTATAACTAAAACTGTGATTATCGGCTAATTGCAGACATTCTTAAATGCCAAGTGCTTATCAGATCTTTTTCTAATCTTCGGAAATACACACAGGTATATAAATAAGTAGGACTGGTGCTTAGCTAACACATCAAGCCATTCACTATATTCATTCTATTCCCATTATGTCTTTTCCTTGCTCAAGGGGAGAAAATTAAGTCAAAGACTTGCTTGTTTCGTTGAAATTGTGCATGTTAGCACACAAAATCAATTGGCATGCACCGCGTAGCTTCACCAATTGGATGCGGTATGTAATACCCCTACCGAATGCGAGTCAAAAATAAATTATTAAATTAATAAAGAATTGTCAATTAACGATAATGGTTATATCATATTTCAAAGCAATTAAGATTGTACATAATTTGGAATGCATTAAAAGTGATATAGGAACATCTAGATATGCAAGCCCAAGCATATAAGTTCACTCTGGAAATTTATTTAAAGAAGGTTGAAAGGTTACAAAGTTACGAATAAGTTTTTGGACCAAATTTCGAATTAAAAACTGTAGTGATTGAGGAAGACGTAGGTGATGATGCATATATGGTTGGAAAGCCCTAAGAGTCTAGTTTCTAGTGCTTCAAACGGTGCATCAATTGGAGTTTTGTAAAAGAAATTACGATTATTTTAATAAAATGTGCTTGAACTATCAACGAGAAACTAAAACCGAACTTTCTGCGTTATTTTTGCTGGCTCTCATTTTATTCGTGCAGCATCTTTTAAATTCGGAAGCCCACCTCATGCAATATATTAAGCATGTCATATTACGCATTATCCACCTCCTGCTTAGTTACAACGAGAAAGCAAAAAGGAAATTTGAGCAAGCAAATTCATCCCACTCTAGCTCATGATTACTTCTACACATGCCTCAATATTATATGGTTCACTTCCCAACTTAGGCCATACTATAATGTTTTTGGTGGAATTTAAGCTTTGTCGCAGAAAGATGCTAAACAAACTAATATTAATATAAGCCATATCCAACCCCAATGCAACCCATGTTGATTACCACGTTTTGCCTGCAAAGCAAAACCAAATGCATATGGATCGTCAGAGCAATTGATTATAAAATAGCCATTAGCGCCTAATCCATAAGCATCTAAAGCGATTAGAATTCTCTTCTCCGCGCGCGCAACTCTCAAACGTTTCTCTTCATAAAACATTATAGTAGCAGAAAACTTTGGTCTCATGTGAAAATAGCTTGTAACACGGTTTCGTCACGGTAAGCCTTAGATCTCATAGTGTACTCAGTTGTTTATAAGTTATACCATTCTTTTAGTATTAAGAATAAGAGACAGTTTTGATCATTTGGAAGTAAACTGAGATGAATGAGGTTTTTAATAAAAATATTTTATCATGATATAAATTTGTAGGATAAAGATATTGGGATTTTTATCAGACTTGGAATTGAGGTAAGTGGGTTTTTTCCATTACATCTTATTCCATCGACTATCTCAAATAAGTGATTACTGTTCATATGATTAATTTCTATTAGTCCCCTCCTCTCATATTGAGCTATTTGAAACCCATAGCCATAAGATTTATTATCGAACGATTTCCTATATGATTGTGTTCATGCATCGTTATTATAATGTGTAGACTCGATTCGTTATTAATTTCATACGGAAAAACGTAAGAAATATTCATTGATTCCGCTATTGGCTATATATTCGACCCTGGCAAATGTATTGTATCATTGACATATAAAGAATGAATTTAGTTCTTATTACCTTGGTTACTTTAAGTAGTATTATACTCTTGTTGCTACTTTGAACAAAACCTTACGTGATATTATAATATCATTGTAACTTATGTACTGGAGTTCTAGCATTGGAAAAACAAATTGGCTTCATTAGCTTAATTAGTATTTATATGCCTGCAACTACGAAGAAATTACATATGAAACTTATTTATAATATCATTGTAACAATGTACTTGCAACTGCCAGGAAACCATTTGATTATTAACGTAATGGGTACATATGAAAGTACTGATTTTAGGTAATGAAAATTATAGTAATATCACCTACTGGTTTTCTATATTTATACTTTAATCCAAGCATTTTGTTTAATGACTATGTTATCACAAAACAAATGAAGTGCCTTAAATGGTTTTGGAGTTACTTTTACTTCAAATAAACTTATTTATGTGTTACATATTCTTTTAATTTAATTTACTCTAAATACATTTACATATGTATATATATTTTTTCCAGTATTTTTGCATTATATTTCTAACCCAACCAAAAATAAATTAAAAGCTTTAAGACCAAGGCACCTTTTAAACGTCTTTTTGTAAATAAAAATTTTATCACTTAGAAAAGAATTTACCTTCTGAGCGTTAAGTTTGATCTTATTACCATCTACATAATACTTGCACCCGAAGTGACTTTATGACCATTTGCTCAATACAATATTTAAGAATCTTTCAACTACTTGGTAAATTATCGCTATCCGATTAAGTGATTTAATTTACTATTTACTATCGTTCCATCTTACACTATAATATTTTTTTATATAACTCGAGAGTCTACTTTGTTTCTCGTCCTCTTGAAATGTAAGATTGCATACTTGTTCCGTTTAGCCAAAAAGTAATTCTTGCTTGTATACTGATCAATGTCTCATTCCTCTTTAAACTGTACATTGACCCTTTTTGCACGAACAGGTTATACCTATCATATTGAACCTCTGATAGGGGGGATAACACCTATCATACTGAATCTAATAGGGGGAATAATACATGTCGTATTGAACCTGATAGGGGGGATAATACATATCATACTGAACCTGATAGGGGAGATAATATCTATCGTACTGAACTTGATAGGGGAGATAATACCTATCATACTAAACCTGATAAGGGGGATAATACCTATCATATTAAACCTGATAGGGGGGATAATACCTATTATACTGTACTGATTAATAATTGTTATGTAACCACTGTTATAGTTTTAAAGAATCTATTGCAAGTTATTAATCGTTCATTATTATTCCGCTACCGCTCATTCTCATTATTTATTTGACTCATTTACTCTTGTCATTCTCTAGGGAAGGACCCCTTACTGAGCTTTTGTTCGCTCACCATTTTGTTTCTGCCTGCTTTCTTTGCAGAGAAAGAAGAGTAGGAATTCAAGTCTAGGGTAGGTAGTGTCAGCCTCTTGCGATGATCTAGTGCAAAAAGAATCACCCATTCAAATATTCTTTTGTGTCAGATTTGATATTTTAATTCAAAATTGTTTGTAATAATTGAGGAATGTTACCTCACATTATGATCCTTGAAATTTCAGGCAACATTTGAGTATTTTAAGTCTTTGTTGGAGATATTAAACATTTAAAGTTTTAGTAACTTTTCACTAATTGTATTATGATTGTAAGCCTTGCGAGTTTAGGAGGATGTGTCTTTCTAGGCGCGCGGCGGTCTCATCCCAAATTTAACGTGTTAAATTTTGGGGCGTGACACAGTAGATCTGATTAGTCTAAGTGATTTGATCAATTGGATGTGGTAGATCTGATTATTTGGATCAATTGGGTTAGTAATTCATATACAAGAATAGGAGTCTCAAGAATCAATATACTAGTTGATTAATCTATTGGAATCACGTCACAACCATGAGAGAATTGTGAGGTCACTCTATAGGGAGGGTGAGAGGATATTCATGTAACGAGAGTTTTGAGGGTTTCTCATACATAAAGTAATGTGAAAAAAAAAAAAAAAGTTAAGACTTTAACGGTACAAAATGTCAAGATTATTGAATATAGTAAAAACTACTCAGTGGATGTAGACAATAATTTGTGCCACATTTTATCATTTGTTGCGTATTTATGTCCGCGATCCACATCTGGAAATTTATCCAAACTTTCCAACATCGTAGTAAAAGTTGAGAACAGATCAATAAACGTTGGTATCTCTTTTATTAGCAAGGTATTCATTAAAAACTAAAAAATATTTACAGTCAGCAGTCAGAAATGCACACAACCAATTTTCCCTTCTCTTTATCTCACATCAGCATTCAGAAGAAAAAGCTAGATGAAGCAGGGGAAGATCACCATACATAAAACAAATCTGGAAACAGGGCAGAGAGAGATGCAGAAAGCATACGAGCGCAATGCCCTAATTTAAATGCACCAAGGTTTGCAAAATGCCATCAAGAACAAAAATGAGAAAGTAGCTTTTAATGACAAGATTGACTCTATTGGCTAAAAATTTCAGTACACTAACTGGTTATATCTTAAAACATAATTTAATTATAAACCTTCTCAATAACCTTGGTGAAGCTATTTCTCCATTCTTTTCTCCGCCCATCCAACTGCCTAATAGCAATTCATAGTTACAGATAGCGAATTTGGGGGCGTGACACTGTGAATCACATTCAAGGCAAGCCTCTAACCTCTACACGTTCTGTTATTCCAAATTCGCTCTTTCTTAACATGTCTAATGATGCTCTTCAAGACATATTGCGCACAATAATAAGGATTACCTTTTATTATTATATACATGGTATATTCTGAAAAGAACATTTTGGTTATTTGAAGAATAATGATAATAATAATAATAGATAAAGGATAAATACTTGACCTGATACAAAAAACCAACATTGCCCTTGAGATTGTTAAAAGGTGGATTGAAGAATTAAAAGGTGTGGTGATTAGAGATCATGTGCAATGTATCACAATGGAATTATACCCGAACTGGTTTGGTGATAATTGTCTTTTGGATTGTGGATTGAGTGATGCAGATTTTGATGGTATTCCCTTCACTTGGACCAATAAAAGGATGTTCGATAGAGTCTTTGTCAATCAAGAATGGGCAGAAATGTTTGAAACAACGAAAGTGCAACAGCTAGCTAGCAAGGACGCGCTTTGACCATAATGCATGGATTAAACACCATAATTTCCTTTCTTTTGTGCATACCAATTGGCAGGAACCAAATAATAAATTAGGAATGAAGGCTTCCTCAATAAAGATTTGGAAATGGTAGAAATTAACGAGGCAGTTTTCTCAATTGAAGGAACAAGTGCAGCTGGCCCAGATGGATTCTCAGCCACTTTCTATCAGCCTGCTGGAAATTATCGCGGGTGATTTATTTAATGCAATCCATGACTTCTTTCGCGGGATATTTCTTCCCCAAGGACTCACTTCAACCTCCATTTCTTTAATTCCAAAGAAAGAAGGTATCAAAGGATGATGGACAGATTTTAGGCAAATAAGTCTTTACAATGTGAACAGATTTTAGAAAAATAAGTCTTTGCACTGTTTGAACAAAATAATCACAAAAATCTTGGCAGTGAGACTTGGTGAGGTACTTCCAAAGATTATATCACTCAATCAAAGTGGCTTTGTTCAGGGAAGACAAATTGCAGATAACATTTTACTTGCTCAAGAAATGGTTCATGAAATAGATTTGAAAACTCGAGGAACAAATACAATAATCAAGCTCGATATGATGAAGGCTTATAATCGAATGAGATGGAGTTTCTTGTTGAAAATTCTTGAAGCATTTGGATTCAACCATTAATGGATGGAAAAGGTGAAGACTTGTATTATAAATTGTTGGTTTTCAGTTATTGTTAATGGTACATCAGTGGGATACTTCAAATCAACGCAGGGTTTACGTCAAGGGGTCGACCCTATCTCGCTGGGACTGTTGATCATTGCAGTAGAATTTCTTTCAAGAGGATTGAATAATTTATTTGAATCCTTCCCTAGTATGAGGTATAAGACGAGATCTCATCTTTATATCTCACACTTAGCCTTTGCAAATGACATCATTATTTTTGCAAATTGGAGCAAAAATGTTATGAGGAACAATCAGGACAAAAACTGAACACAACAAAGAGTGGTTTTGTGGTCTCTGAAAAATCCCACAAAACTTGGGTAATGATTTTAGCAAACGCCACTGGCTTCCAAGAACATCTGCTCCCTCGATCTTCTCAACAAAGGGGCAAATAAGTTTGTTTTATTTGATGAAATTGTGAAGAGAGTAATTGAAAAACTTACAGGTTGGAAAACAAAAGTTCTTTCACCAGGTGGGACGATTACATTGACAAAAAGTACACTCCTTGCTATGCCTATTTACTTGTTACAGGTCCTGCAACCAACATCTCAGGTTATCACAAAGCTGGAAAAAATATTTAACAAATTTTTATGGGGCAGGACCAAGAACAGTAGAAAAATTCATTGGGCCTCTTGGGATCATTCATGCTTTCCGAAAAAAAAGGGGAATATGAAATGTGAAAATTGGAAGAGATGTCAAAAGCAATGAACATGACAATTTGGTGGAGATTTTGCAAAACATCAAGCTTACTTCGAAGATAATCATCCTAGATTGATTACTCCTAAAACTCATGACTCTCCAATAAGGAAAAGAATGCTTAATACAGTTGATAGATGTGAGCTTTTCACCAGATGGAAGATTGGAATTGGAAATAATTTTTTTTTTGTAGGATACATGGAGGGGAAACGAAGCTTTTTTCTTGAGATTTCCAGACAATATGCCCAATTTAAAAACGCTTTTAGAATTCATGACAGAGGAAGGATGGAATTAAAGGGAATTAGAGCAAGTTCTTCCGAGCAACATTGTTGAACAACTATTAGAATTCTGTCCTGAAAAAGAAGAAGACGACAGTACGTCCAATCTGGGCCCTTACTAACAATGGTGAATTTTCAATTAAAAGTGCCTAGCAACAAATTAGAATGCATGGAATTGGACAACTGGCTCTCGAAAAAAATCTATTATAAGTCCATTCCAATCAAAATCTCCTTTTTTGGAAAATTCCCAATAATTGGATTCTAGTTGATTCCAAGCTCCCAAAAAAAAAAAGGAATTACCATTGTTTCCAAATGTCAGTGTTGCAACAATGTTGAAATTATTGCTCGTTGTTTCCTTTAGCCAACAAGACTAACATGATTTAATTTCTCATATTTCATTCCATAGTTCAAGGTGCCATGTAGATACCTTAGAACCCTTTTTGCAGCTCCAAAATGAATTTGACTCAGACAATTCATAAACCTTGAAAGCAAGCTAGTAGCAAACATTATGTCCGGTCTTGTACCTGTAAGATAGAGCAAATTGCCCACAATGCTTTGATAAAGTGTTGCATCCACCTTCTTAGCGCCATCTTCTTTCATGAGTTTCTCATTCACAACAAGGGGTGTATCAACTGATTTGCATCCAAACATTCTGAATTTCTTTTACACATTTTCTGCATGCTTCTTTTGAGAAATAAAAACCCCACTTTCGTCTTGTTGAATTTCAATACCAAGAAAATAGTATAGCAGCCCTATATCGTTCATTTCATATTTCTTCATCGTTTCATTTTTAAAATTATCAATCATCTTTTTATCATTTCTTGTAAACACCAAATCATCTACATATAAAGCGACAATGAGGATGCTTGAAATACCTTGTTTTTTCACATATAAGGTGGGATCACTTTTGCTTCTTTGGAACCCATTTGCATTGAAGTAGCCATCAATTTGACTATACCAAACCCTTGGTGCTTGCTTCAACCTGTACAGGGCTTTCTTCTATTTGTACACATTTCCTTCTTTTCCTCGAACAACATATCCTTGAGGTTGCTCCACATAAACTTCCTCCTTAAGTTCACCATTCAAAAAAGCTGATTTCACATCAAGTTGGTACAAAGCCCAACTTTTCTGTGCTGCCAAGGAGATTAAGGCTCTAATAGTATCAAGCCTAGCAACTGGTGCAAAAGTCTCATTATAATCAACGCCTGATTGTTGTGAATGCCCTTTGCAAAGAGCCTCGCCTTATTTCTTTGTACTGAGCCATCAACATTGTATTTTATTTTGTAGATCTATTTCACACCAATTATCTCTTTTTCTTTAGATCTCTCGACAAGCTCCCAAGTCTTGTTGTTCTCAATCATCGTAATTTCATCATCCATAGCTTGTTGCCAAGCCTTTTCTTTCACAGCTTCTTCAAATGAACCTGGTTCAGTAACAAAAAAGTTACAACTTGCATAAATATCACTCAAACTCTTCATTTTCTTTGAAGTTGAACTGGGAGAGGATGAACTCGAACTTGGAGTATCACTTGATGGACATGAGGATGATGGAGAACCTGATTGTGGAATTGTTAGGGTTGATTCATCATCCATTCCTGTTGAATTTTGAGAATTAGAAATTGAAAGTCTCTTTATCTACCTTCTCTCTATTCCAATCCCAAGCAGCATGCTCATCAAATATCACATCTCAACTAATTATGATTTTGCGAGTTTTCAAATTGTACAGTCGATATGCTTTAGACTTCGAGCTATACCTAACAAATATACACTTCTCACTAGTTTGATCAAGCTTTTGTCTATTTTCTTTTGGAATTTGGGCATAACAAATGCAACCAAATACTTTGAGATGCTTCACAAATGGCTTTCTCCCATTCCATGCCTCAATTGGAGTTTGATTATGAAGTGCTTTTGTTAAAGATCTATTGAGTAGATAGATAGTTTTGTAAATAGCTTCAGCCCAAAATGTTTTTGGTAATCCCTTCTCATGAATCATGGATTTCGTCATCTCTACCACTGTTTGATTCTTTCTTTCACACAACCCATTTTGTTTTGAAGTGTAGCTAGCTGTGAGTTGCCTGTCAACACTTTCATCTTCAGAAAATTCATCAAATTCTCATGCAATATATTCTTTTCCATTGTCACTTCTCAAAAATTTTATAAAGTGACCACTTTGTTTTTCAACAAAATTTTTGAATTTCTTGAAAACTGAGAAAACTTCAGATTTTTGTCTCATAAAGTAAACCCATGTCATTCTTGAAAAATCATCAATGAAAAGAATAAAGTAACGATTGTTACCATGAGATGGAGTACTCATTGGGCCACAAACATCGGTATGCACAATCTCGAGCACTTGATTTGCTCTATGAGCAACTCCTTTTGGGAATGGTTGACGATGGTGCTTTCCAAGTACACAACCTTCACACGTTTCTTCTTTTTCATGGATTAATGGAAGGCCTTGGACCATATTCTTTTGAGAAAGTAATTTGAGACTATGAAAATTCAAATGGCCAAGCCTTTTATGCCAAAGCCATGAGTTATCACTTACTTCGGCTTTTAAAGAGATATTTTCCATGTATTTGAAAGTTAATGGAAAGTTTCTTTTCTCCATTTTTATCATTGCAATTAGCTTCTTTGGATCTGCAATCACTGGCTTCTTGTGTCCTTTGTCAAGAATAATGCAACCACCATCTCCAAAATAAAGCCCATATCCATGCTCCACAAGTTGACCAACACTTAGCAAATTTTATTTCAAGTCAGGGACATGTAGTACATCCCCAACAAATCTGGTTCCTTTATTAGTTTGGACTCCAATAGGTCATTTGCCTTAAGCATGAACAACTGCTCCATCCCTCATTCTCACTGATGAGTTAACAGCAGAATCCATATCAAAAAAAATATTTTTCTTACCTAACATGTAGTTACTACAACCACTATCCAAGTACCACACATCGTCATTCTTGTCATTTGCAACTTCACATGCACAGAAGAGGTTCATTTGGTCCTCTTTTTCTTCAGTAAAGCTTGCTTGTTGGCGACAATCTTTTTTAAGATGTCCAAATTTTTTGCACTTGTGACACTACGGTTTTCCACGAAACCAACAATATTTTTTAGTGTGGCCTTTGCTCTTACATATGTTGCATGCTGAGGTGGAATCCTTGAGAAGAGAGGCCGAACTTTTGTTGGAAGGGTCAGGGATAGAAAGAAGAGTGTGAAATCCATCCTAAGGTTCCAAATTAGACCAATAAAATTTGACATATTTTTTTATTATGAGAATCAGTCCTACTACTTCTGGTTTTGGGGTTTCCACGCTTTCTGATTGTGTCCTCGACCTTTACCTCTTAAATTTTGGCTTCTTCCTCGACCTTGTCCTCTTGATTTTCGGCCTCTTCTTCCTCCTAATGATTCGTTTTTGTCTTGAAAATGCTTTTGTCCTTGCTTGTTGAAATTGAGTTTAGATTGAAATGCACTCTCGACAGGTTCTTTAGAGTGTCGCTTCAATCTTTGCTCAAATGATTTTAACGAGCCCATCAACTCGTGAAGAGCTAATTTTGAAAGATTTTGGTATCTTCAATTACTGCAATTTTGGGATCAGGCTTATTGAGCAAACTAATGAGGACTTTTTCAACAAGTCTACTGTCACTCATATCTTTACCACACACTTTCATTTGATTTACTAATTCTGAAAATCTATTTGAAAAATCATCCAAAGTTTTATTTTCTTTCATTTTTATATTTCAAACTCTCTTCTAAGGGTGAGAAGTTTAATAGCTCTTACATTCTCGTCTCCTTCATACCCTTGTATAAGAATATCCTAAGCTTCTTTTGCTCTAGTTGCTCTCATGATTTTTGGAAAAGTGGAGGCCGAGACACCTTCTTGAATGTATCAAAGGGCTACACCATCCTTCTTGACTGTCTTTTTCATTTTTCTGATTTGATTTTCAGAAAGAGCTGTGGTAGACTCGGGCTGTTGATACCCAGAATCTACAAGTTCCCACAAATCTTCACATATGAAGATTGTCTTCATTTTGATGCACCAAGAATCAAAAAAATTTCCAGTAAGGATTGGAATACCAATTTTTTGTGTGGATGAATTCATGCTGAAATTTTTTTTGTGAAACACAATATCTAATTTCAAATTTTTTTTGGGAAACACAATATCTAATTTCTTTCTCTCTCTTTCTTCTCACAAGTTTTTTTTTTAAAATTTTTTGTTTCTCAACCGAGCTCTTGATACCACTTATGTTGGGTGTTTTTCACAACACAAAGTAAAATACTAAAGATATATAGAGAAAGAATATAGGAGGAGAAGCTTACACTGTTTATACTCAAATTGTTTTTCTTCTTCTATTACAAATGGTTCATGGAGGTCTCCTTTTATACAAGCAAGAGAGGCTTCAAGAGACTAATTAATACTTCTTGAAATTACAAGTTAAGGAACAATGAATCACAGATTTTTAAGAGTTACAATAATTTCAAGATAGACTTTCATGTATCCTAATCTTCTAAGCAATATATTTGAGGAATACGAAGCACAAACATTGCACATTACTCAACATTCACCCCCATTTGAGATTCAAACTCCCATTAAGCCCAAGATGATTGCACTCAGATTTCATGGATTGAACTCGATTCAATGAGTATCATTCAACTTCTAAAGCAAAAATTGAAACGAATGGTTAGAATGGAAATGAAAAGAACTTTCGACATGGTCAAACCATGAAATAATTTCAAAGGCCAATATGATATCAATCTAATGGGGATAATGACCACGAAATCAAGAAGTGAGAAAATTTAGCAACCTTACATAAAAATAAACTCCACTTACCTCTTACGCTTATTTTGAATCGACCTTCCTTCATGTTAGATATCGTAAAATAATCTTGAAGGAAAATATTATTCATGCCTTTCTGCATTTTGTTGAAAGAGAAAGGGTGAGAGAGTGGGTTTTGATGTATTTTTTAGGGTGAACTGCACCAGACCCTTTTGTGGTTTAGTATAAGTGCACGATACTCCTCTATGATTTTAAAACTCCCTCAACTAGTCCTTGTGATTTTTTAAAAGTGCACAACACCCTTTACTATCAAAAAATCCTTCATATTTAACGAAGAGTGTTCTGTTAGAATAAACACTATAATATTCAGAATAATGTGGAAATAATAACTTAAAGGATAGAAATAACATGTACCGTTGTTAGCCATAATAAGATTGTAAAATTACTGTAAAAGGATTCGGAATTACTGCAAAAGGATCCTAACTTCCTTCTTTTGTCTGTCTCTAAAAGGCACCAGCTTAAGTGATGGAAAAGAGTTTGTAATAATATGATATAAGTCTTGCAAATAAGCATACCTATACTACA
The DNA here is from genome assembly GCA_037974665.1 of Ehretia macrophylla. Lineage (NCBI taxonomy): Eukaryota > Viridiplantae > Streptophyta > Magnoliopsida > Boraginales > Ehretiaceae > Ehretia > Ehretia macrophylla. The sequence continues at coordinate 56,096,190 of CM075771.1, read as the reverse complement.
AGAATTTGGTGCCCTTTTATAGAGAAAAAAAGAGGGTCAAGAGTCATACCATTTATGCCATAATCAATACCAAAGTAGGCATAAAGTCATCCACTACTTCACTAAATAAATTCTACAATTATGAGATTTAAATACCACCCATCATGGCCTATAATTCCCAAGTAATAATGTGGTGACTTATCATCTTCAATTGGTAATGTAATATCAGCATACTTTAATGATAAGTCCAAGTCTAAAATAAGGTTTATTGGTCCACAAATAGTAGAGATTATGCTCACATTCTCCCACTTTGACCATTAAATAGATTAAGACTCTATACATATATATATTTATATATTTAAAATAAGTTTTGACTCACTTGGACTTATTCAAGAAACATTTTGATATGTGATCACATAAATTAGTTTGAAAATAAAATGCTGATTAACAATTAAAAGATGTCGTAATATTTGTAATTAGCTTAGGTTAACAATATGAGTCATAGCGGTTATAAGACTCATATGTCATATTCCCTTCCATGTACTACAATATGGGCAACCTTTACTAATACAATCCTAATACTGAAATAACCCATGTAATTTGTCTTGTTAGGACAATTTTTTTCATCAAATAATAAAAATATGTATATACATAATCGATGAACAAAAAGAAATAGAAACATATAACATAAATGCGCATAAGTATCAATACAATTATCACATTTCTAGATTGCTTAAAATACCCATCTTAATAACATGTTCCTTGTAAGCCTTGGGAGGTAATCCCTTGGTCCAATGGGTCAGCAATCATAGAAGTGGTATTGATATTTTCAATTGATACTTGATGTTTATGGACTCTTTCTCTGACAATCAAGTATTTCAACTCAATATGTTTTGTCCCATTAAAGTACTTGCTATTCTTAGAGAAGAAAACTGTTGCTGTGTTATCACAATATATCTCCAGCGGCTTGGTAATTGGGTCAACAACACCAAGTCCTGAGATGAAATTTCGCAGCCACAAAGCATGACTAGTTGCCTCAAAATATGCTATGAACTCAGCTTCCATCGTGGATGAAGCGATGATTGATTGTTTGGTACTCTTCCATGAAATTGTACTACCAGCTAGCATAAATACATATCCTGATGTGGATTTCCTACTATCTATGCAACCAGCAAGGTCCGCATCTGGGTACCCAATCACTTCAAGCTGATCATATCTTTTATATGTCAGCATATAATCTTTTGTCCTTTGTAGATACCTCATAACTTTCTTTGCTGCCTTCTAGTGCTCGATCCCTGGGTTACTTTGGTATCTACCAAGTATTCCCACCGCAAAACTAATATCTGGTCTTGTACAAGTTTGAGCATACATTAGGCTCCCAACAGCAGACGCATAAGGAAACTTCTTTATGTTCTCTCGTTCCAAATCATTTTTAGGGCACTGTTTTTCACTGAATTTGTCACCCTTCACAATAGGAGCATTATTGCCTGAACAGAACTGCATATTATATCTTTCCAAGACTCGATTAATATAACCTTTTTGAGACAATCCTAGCAATCCTCGAGATCGATCCCTAATAATCTCTATGCCAATGACATAGGATGCCTCACCAAGATCAACCATCTTAAAATTCTTGGCAAGATATTATTTAGTTTCGTGCAACAAACCAAGATCACTACTGGCTAACAAAATATCATCCACATATGAGACTAAAAAGATAAACTTACTCCCACTGAATTTTAGATATATACATTGATCAACAATGTTTTCATTAAATTCAAAATAAGTAATGGTATCATTAAACTTAATATACCATTGTCTAGAAGCTTGTTTAAGTCCATAAATGGATTTCTTTAATTTGCAAGCCATGTGTTCAGTTCCTTCCTTTATGAAACCTTCAGGTTGTTCCATATAGATATCTTCATTCAAAATTCCATTCAGAAAAGCAGTTTTCACATCCATTTGATGTAGCTCTAAATCATAATGAGATACGAGTGTCATGATAATTCTAAGGGAATCTTTCTTAGAAATTGGAGAAAAATCTTCTTTATAATCAATGCCTTCTTTCTAAGTGAAACCCTTGGCGACAAGTCTGGCCTTATATCGTTCAATGTTGCCTTTTATAAACCCACTTACAGCCGACTTTCTTACATTCCTTAGGCAATTTGACGAGATCTCAAATGCCATTCTCATCCATAGATTTCAACTCTTCAATCATGGCATCGATCCATTTACTAGAATCATTGTTTTCCATAGCTTGTGAAAATGAAACCGGATCCTTTTTAATCCAAATATCAAAATCAAATTCCAAGAGATACACCACATAATCTTATGAGATAGCAGATCTCTTTTCCCTCTGAGACCTTCACAAAATTGGCGGTTGTGGTAGTTGTACTTCCTGAGGAAGTGTAACATTCTTATTATATTGTTCAACTTCTTCAACCTGCTGGATAGATTGAAGTACTACTACTTCAACCTGTTGAGTAGGTTGAGGAGCAATAATATGAAGATGAACAACAATATCTTAAGAAGATGAGGATAATGGGATTTTACCCTCTCTTCTTCAAGATTAACTTTTCTTGTTTCATTACTCCCACTATTCTCACCATTCTCTAAGAATCTGGCATTTCCGATTTCAACTATTCTTGTACTATGGTTTGGACAATAAAACAGATGCCCTTTAGACTTTTCTGGATAACCAATGAAATATCCAGATATCGTTCTTGAATCTAATTTCTCTTCATGTGGGTTATAGATTCTAGCTTCCACTGGGCAACCCCAAATATGTAAATGTCTTAAACTGGGTTTCCTACCAGTCCATGACTCGAAAGAAGTTGACGGTACTGCTTTACTAGGAACTCTGTTCAAGATATACATAGCGGTCTTTAATGCTTCTCCCCACAAAGAATCGGGTACCTTAGAGTAAATCATCATACTCCTTACCATATCCATAAGAGTACGATTACGCCTTTCAGCAACTCCATTCTACTATGGCGTTCCTTGCATTGTATATTGAGCACGAATGCCACGCTTTTCCAAAAATTTGGCAAATGGGCTAGGATTTTGTCCCGACTCATTATATCTACCATAATACTTACCACCTCTATCTGATCTGATAACTTTAATCTTTTTTTTATCTAATTGTCTTTCTACCTCAGTAATATACACCTCAAGGATGTCAACGGCTTGAGACTTTTCATGCATTAGATACACATATCCATAACGTGACAGATCATCTATGAAAGTGATAAAGTATTTTTCTCCAGTAAAACAAGGAATGGCGAGTAGTCCACATATATTTGTATGAATAAGTTCAAGAAGCTCATTACTTCTTGTGGCACTTTTCTTACTATGTTTGGTTTGCTTTCCCTTTATGCAATCCACACATAAATCGAAATCAGTGAAATCTAGGTTTTCCAAAACTTCATTTTTCACTAATCTCTCAATTCTCTCCCTGGATATATGACCCAGTTGTCTGTGCCACAAGATTGAAGATTTCTCATCAATTCGGCTACGTTTTGATCCAACATTTGATTGCAAGGCCATTAAAGATTGTGCAAACTCATGATTTAAAGAAAATTTAAAATAAACCATCATATAAAATACCTGAACCAACTGTAATTGAATTAAACATTAAACTGAGTTTGTCATAACTGAATAAAACTGAATATCCAGAAATATCTAATCTTGATAATGAAACTAAATTCCTAGAAATTGAGGGTATATATAAAGTGTTTTTAAGATCCATCTTGTGTCCCGTTTCTAGGAATAAGCGATAAATTCCAACAGCTATCACTTCCACCTTGAAACGGTTCCCCATACAGACGAATTGTTCACTTTCCCTCGGTTTCTTTCTTGTAAGGAATCCCTGCATTGTATTGGTCAAGTGAGCCGTAACACCAGAATCAATCCACCAAGTATTAGAAGGAACTTCAGCAAGATTTGATACAAAAGAAAGATTCATACCTTTCTTTTCGAACCAAAGTTTGTGTTTGTTACATTCCTTTTTTACGTGTCCTTTCTTATCACAAAAATAGCATTTGACAACTAATTTTCCTTTCTGCTTCTGATTTTCCTTTCCAGAAGTATTTCCTTTATTTGGTGGAATTGATTTTCCTTTACCTTTCTTCTTTTGAGCTTCTTGAGCTACAAACATTGCAACTTGTTGACATTCCTGCTTCAAACAAGCTTTCTCTTGAACACAAATGTTTGTGAGTTCATTCAAACTCCAATTGTCCTTATTAGTATTGTAGTGAATCTTAAAATGACCAAACTGAGAAGGAAGAGAAGCTAGTATGAACTGAACCAAGAAAGGATCACTTACATGCATTCCTAAAGTATTTAATTTTGCGGATTTATCCGCCATATTGAGAATGTGTTGCTGGACTCCTTGACTTCCATCATACTTCATTGTAGTCAACTCTGCCATGAGTGTGCCTGCCAATGACTTATCAGTTGTTTTGAAATGATCTTTAATAGAATTAAGGAATTCCCTTGCATTTTCCGTCTGCGGTAAAGAAGTCTTAATGTTATTAGCTATAGTCATCCTCATTAACATTAGACTAAGTCTGTTAGATCTCTCCCATGCTGTCATAATACTAATTTCATCTTCAGTGCTGTCATCAGTTAGCACTTCAGGCTTATCAGACAGAAGTGCCAAGTCATGCTCCATTACACCCAACGTAAATTGGATATGCTATTGCTACTCTGAGAAATTGTACCATTTAGGACCAGAATTGTTGATCTGTGAGAATGCAACCTATTAGGAATTGATACTGCGACAAAAATATGCTCACAATGAGGCCATGGACTACTTATGTCACCAAAGTCACCTTTGGGTAAGCCTTAGCACATATATTGTCCATTTTTAGGATGTAAAACTTTAATCACCTATTAGGGTTAATACAATTTTACTACTAAAATTATTGTGTCACCTTTGGGCAGACACTAAAATTTTAGATTATTATATTACCCTATCCAGTGCATAATTAGTTAAAAGTGACTTGCCTTTGGGCTAGTCTCAATCTCCTAATTATGACTGTCATTCGAGAATATTGTTGTCTTTTATAACCTAAAATATGACTTTGTCGTTTATATTATTTTATACTTGCAAGATTAAAAAATCTAGGTCACTTTGGTAACAACTAGATTAATAAATCTTAAAGTACAAAATAATCAACAATGTTCTCTAATTAATCTTTCATTGGGTCATCCTTTAATGTAGTTACCTTTAATAACCCAAATAAATTTATACTTAATTGAGTTTAAAACTAAAATATTCTGAATACACAAATAATTTCAGAAATTATTCTTGAAATTAAAACTCAACAAAGTTAAATTCCAAAACAGAATATAAGATGCCAAAGCATAAACAAAAGACGTAAATAAGATTACTCTAACTTTCATCGATTAGTTAGACTTAATCACAAACAGTGTTTCAATTGAATACTTTAGTTTTCTTATGATATTGTAATATAATAAACATCCATTGTCCGTGAATAACATGCATAAAGAATAATTATACAATTACTTTAACATAATAAATTAACATCTCATTGACAGGATACATACATCTTTAATTTCCTTAACGTAGGAAAAATAACACTGATGCATCACTATAGAACATGTGACAGTGAGATTTTTCAAGAAGCAAACAGATGCTGAGAGCAAAGCTTTAATCACAAAAATACTCAGGTAATCTGACAAGGCATGTTATATATAATCCAATGTCTTTGATACTTTGCTTTGAATGACTATTGTGACTCAATCTTTTAATTCTTCATCATTAATTCATGATAACCAAGTTGTCTTAATATGATAATTAATTTATTTATCATGAACAACGCATTTACATAAGTGATCTGTTGCAACTTTATACTTTATCATTTATTACTATGTTTATTTTATTTTAACATAACAATAAGCAAAGACATATGCAACAAATCAACATGTAAACTTTATATATGCGAAGCAGAATTATATCACAAAAACTTAACAAAGCAGTTTAATGGCTAAACATGTAACAAGGCTCTAATACCAATTGTTAGAATAAATACTATAATATTCAAAATAATGTGGAAATAATAACTTAAAGGATCGAAATAACATGTACCGTTGTTAGCCATAATAAGATTGTAAAATTACTGTAAAAGGATTTGGAATTACTGCAAAAGGATCCTGACTTCCTTCTTTTGTCTGTCTCTAGACGGCATCAGCTTAAGTGATGAAAAAGAGTTTGTAATAATATGATATAAGTCTTGCAAAGAAGCACACCTATACTACAAGAATTTGGTGCCCTTTTATAGAGGAGAAAAGAGGGTCAAGAGTCACACCATTTATGCCATAATCAATACCAAAGTAGGCATAAGGTTATCCACTATTTCACTAAATAAATTCTACAATTATGAGATTTAAATACCACCCATCATGGTCCATAATTCCCAAGTAATAATGTAGTGGCTTATCATCTTCAATTGGTAATGTAATATCAGCATACTTTAATGATAAGTCAAAGTCTAAAATAAGGTTTATTGGTCCACAAATAATAGAGATTATGCTTACATGTTCTACACATGTGTTAAGTGAGATTTTTATTAGTTTTAATGAATTTGACAGTAAAATAATTATAATAATTGACTAAATTACTCCTTTTACAAAAAAACCAAAAATAAACAAAAATAAAAGAAAATAAAAAAATAGTCATCTTCCCCCCACCCCCACCTCGTCAGCCCCTCACCCCCTACAATTTTTGCATCTAAAAGTCTCCATTGAGGTACAATTTGCTTATATGAAGCATATAGCAAGTGGCTGAGGATATTTATATAGTTTCTCTTTTATTTTATTTGTGTGTGTGTGTATATATATATATATTTTATTTTATTTTTTTAGTCTAAACAAAAGGGAAACGATAAAAAAGAGAAACGCAAAAAGATTGAGGATATTTATGTCTTTTTATGAAATTCGTTAACTTTTTAGATGGAGGGGGCATGTTTGTTGGTTTTCAAAATCACAAGGAGTAGTTCAGGAGGTTTTAAAATCACAGGAGATATTGTGCACTTACGCTAAACCACAGGGGGGTCTGGTGCAGTTCACCCCTATTTTTTATTTTTATGATTATCTTTTTATTTGAACCAAAGTTAAACTCCTAAGTGTAAAATAAAAATAAATAAATAAATAAATAAAAGACAATTTTATCTTTAAAAGATAAACAACTAACTTAAAAAATGTGAATTTGTAAATTCCACCTCTTGAGCAATGATTTAGTTATAGCTTGAGGAAATCTAAGATCCAATTTTCTAAAGTATTGCTTCTAAACACAATAAATTGTATTTGCAAAAGAATTCTGTAAAATTTTATGGAATTCATTTGTTCCAAACAGTATATTACACATTGATATGAATGATTTGAACGGTATGACTAATCTTTTGACTCTAATGCTAACTTTATGACTCATTGCCTAATCTTAATTGACTTATATGGTTTGCGATGGGACTCTGAGTGTAGGGAAATGTGATTGTTATATCGGGGAAAACTAATAAATGAATAATTTGTAAGGGAGTGCTATAAATTAAAATAATAACTAGGGTTTTGGAGTTGAGGGTGATAGTTGACAAGTTTAAATCAGATAAGACAAAAGGGTTAAGTTTACTTAGGATTGACAATGGGACGGGTCTGGGGAGGGGACATATCCCTGTGCCCCGCCCCACCATTCAAAAAAATCTCCCAACGCCCATCTCGCCCTCACATTGTATGCCCCATCCCCCACCCCTTTCCCATCCCTAAATCCCTGTAGGGAATAGGGATTACCCGTGAGTTTTTTTTTTATTCTTTAAATCTTACGATATTAAATTTAATTTGAACTTTGTAACTTCAAAATATAAATTAAAATGGTCTCAAGTGGGAGCAACCCTCACTTGAAACCTAAATGGTCTCGAATTCAAGTCACCTAGGGGCAGGTGGAGAAACACTTTTGATCCCTTTATAATAATAAAAAAAAGTTCAAATCAGATAAAAAAAAAACGTAAGTGAAGTACTATGTGAAAATATTTAGGACACTTTCAAGGTGGTTTGTCTAAATATTTCCAAGCTAACAGCTATAAAATATTTTTTATGACTAAGTCAAAAGTATATTTATTTGGTGCATAAAGTCCAAGTACAATTACAAACTTATACTATTTTCTTCTAAAACTTTAGACATGAAATATCAAATAATTTTGCGTGTGTGGATACTGTTGGCAGTAGTGATAGTTCAGCTTAAGGATTATAAAAGTTTAGGTTGCCTAGAAGAAGAAAGTAATGGACTTTTGAAACTGAAAGATGCCTTCAACTATCCAAATGGTTCTTCTCTTTCTTCATGGGGTGGTAATGAGATAGATTGCTGCAAATGGGAGATGGTCCTATGTGATAACTCCACTAAGTGAGTGACACAACTTTCTCAAAACAACATCTTTATGTTCACAATCTAAATTATAGAATAAAATAACATCAAAAATGATTTAATCTATAGTCCAGGGCTTACAATCTATAAATAAACTTGCAAACAATCATTAACAATAAAGAAACTCAAATATTTATTAAGGAGATACACAACTGAATATATGATGTTAATTCTTTGAATATATCTATAATTTCTCAAAGAAAACCGTTTTGGTAACATGTAATCAAAATAAGATCCATCAAATTGAGACTCTAAAATCTATTAGCATGTGCCAATACATAATAACTATCTATTATATCTCAAATAAACTTTATAGATACTTCAAGGATTCAAAAATCATAATATACAATTTACATAGCATTAAATTGATTCTTATAATCTTTCCATGAACAAAATGAGTGAACCATTATATCAAATGATCTTCCTTCTATAAACATATTAGAATACCGCTCGCAAGAACAATTTATCAAAAACTTTGGTACCCCATTGTCTAGGTCTCAAAGATCAGCAAACCTACTACTCTAGTCTTGTTGATTATTAAACTTATTACTCTGATACCAACTGTCACATCCCCAAATTCGACAGGACCAAACCCAATGACATGATGCTGCGCGCTTAAAAATATTTCTGCTCCTAAACCCACAAGGTTCTAACTCCATGAATACGAAATACTAAAGCTCACAAGAATATCATCAGAACAGTTACATCTTTAACTACTGAGATAGTTTTTCCCATTTTTATTATAAATCCAAGAAATAATCTGAAATAACAAATACCCAACAAAACTTTAATAATCCAAAATAATAACTTCCCGTATTCGCTACAAATGCTTAAGGCACTTCAGAAATAATGTTCTTCCATATATCATATATTATCACAACTAGCTTCTGACTTCCATATACGTCATAGGGACCTTTTCGCATGACTAAGGCAGATTGACAAGTTAGGTATTAGGTTCCTATTTTGTTAAAGGGTAAATTACCCTAGCGGTCCCTTATCTTTGCTCATTTTATCTATTTGGCCACTTATCTTTGAAGCGACTATAGGGTAGTCCCTTATTTTCATTCTTGTACCATTGTTTATCCTTCTATCAAGTTCCTAACGTTTTTGACATGTGAGTTGTACATGACATCTATTTTTAAGGGTAATTTCGTCTTCACACTAGATGTTTTCATTCTCTAGCAAAATACGGACTTTGACCAACCATAACCCTTAATCCCTTGTACCCGAAATCCCCAATCCCTAACCCCTGACGCAAATCCCCAATTCACAAATACGCAGCCCTAACCCAAATCTCCAATCCCTAAATCGGTAACCCTAACCCAGATCAATGTGAAGAGTGTATCGCGTCGACATCTTTGGCGAATAAAGGAGATGAGTTTGCTGTATTCTGCATCCAGCGAGCATGCCTGACGGTTTACTTCATTGGCTGTGAAATGGGGTGTGATAATGGATGGCAATGCCACAAGTGATACTTGATAGCTTATGGTTATGGGACACTGTTGGCATTATTTCATCGTTGCTCGCCTTTGTCTAATGCTCACTTGTTTACTTCCTACCTCTTCGGTGTTATTGAACTATTCTTTCGAAGTCCTAGTTTTTTCTTTTTTCTCTTTTCCTGAGAATTTGTCATGATATACTTACCTAAGCAATGAATTGTCACTAGGTACTTCATCTGCAGTTGCAGCAACAAAGTAGTTAGAAATAGTGCAGGTTACTCAACTGCATTTATAAATTCTTCTAGAGATTCTTTTCCGGCTCTATCTTTTCAGTTATTTTTTACTTGGACTTTGCTTTTTTGTGGTGTGATCACTTGCTATTATCCTAACTTCATCACAAAGATGCTGATCATTTGGAACTGTTAAATGATGTGCTCCTGCATATGTAGATTTCTCTAGTAAGTAAAAGTGCCTAAGACATAGCGATAAGGTCACTATAGCAATTGAATACAAGCAGCCATGAAGCCCCAACCAACCCATCCTCCTAGAGAAAGGAAAGCAAACCACACTGAAGCACATAGATGGAATTAGATTTTGGTTGCGGGTAATTAGGCGCGGCGGTAGCAGTGATGATGTTGAAGATTTAAATTATGACTATTTTTTATGAACAGTGGTAGAAGAACATTAAGACTTTTGGACTTGGGACTTTTTTTTTGTTTTATTTTTAATTTTTTGGGTAAATTATGACGGTTTTATTAATTTTAGATTTGTCTTTTGATATTATCCATTGATGGTTTTATTTGGTGTGGAGAAATGGGATTTGGGGGTTAGGGTTTTTAATTTGGGGAAAAAATGAAGAAATAATTGAGTAATGTTGTGTATTTATGAGAATATAATATGTGATGATTGATTTGCCCTTACTAAGTCATGAAATTACATGTCATGTGCAACTCACATGCCAAAACCGTTAGGAATTTGATAGAAGGATTAACGGTGACACAAGAATGAAATATAAGGGACCATCTTATGGTCGTTTTAAAGATAAGTGACCAAATAGATAAAACGAACAAAGATAAGGGACTGTTGGGGTAATTTACCCTTTCTTAAAAGTAGTGATCAAGGACTCGATCACATATCTCAGCAGTGTCAAATCGAGAGATAAAAAGACCATTATTCAAAGACTAGTTATCGACAGATCCAAAGCATTTCCATTGAGTATTAACCATTTTTTTAATTAAAAAGAAAGGAGGAGGCTTATCAATAAATTGTCCCACGAGGCAACAACTCCAAAGTTGAGATCCTTCATCAAAGATGTCGGAGGTGGGTGAAGCAATTTTTTTCCCTCAACAATTTCAATTTGAAAGAAGTCCAATTTGAGAGGGGTATTTGACTTTGGCATGAAAAAATATTTTCAATTGGAATTCGCATCGCACCGTTGATTACAATTCTTAGATCCACTCTGCCCAACATTGCGCTTGGACATGTCCGCCGAATTTGAAACTGTTGCTGCCGTAAGAGGAGGGAAATCCGAATGAGCAAAGACGGACCCCACAACCTTATGCACTATGGTGGCTTGAGCATTAATTTCAGAGCCGTTGGACTTCAATTCATGCTGCGAGTCCACCACTAAAGATTGCCAAGCTTTTTGACCACCTAATTCACTTTGGCCCGCATTGGAAGCAAACAAATCAGGTTTTGTTTGCACGCCGAGCACGCTAATTGACTCGGCTGAGCATATAGAAGACTTCTACTTTCAAATCTACTTAGAATTTTCCTAGAAAGTAGCTTGATATTATTCTCCATGGACTATTGAAACTGAAAGATGCGTTCAACTATCCAAATGGTTCTAGTGCTCTTTCTTCATACCCGAATTTCAATGTGCCCTGCAATTTCACAATTTAGGCTGGTGTACTAACAAAGACTGACTATGATTAAGGAGCCAGAGGTGTATAGAAATGAAATTGGAATTATATTTCTCCGATGAAATCTAAATAAATGAAGTGCTTTGGATGTTGTCTTTCTATAAAATAAACACTTAGAACGATGAAGGATACTTTTCAAGTGATAATAAGATTGTCTTATTGTTTCAATCAGTTTTCGATCTGAGTGGCAACAGGTTCACTTCAATTCCATTTTTGGGTGAACTACAGTCCCTAAAATGTCTAAACTTTGAACAAAACATGTTCACGAATTTCTCTCATTTTTTAGGTAAACTCAAGATTCATCAAGTAGTTCCGTATTTCGGTTCATCACTTGGCATGAGCAAGACTATAACAGGCTAATTGATTCTGTCTCTTACCACTCTCTGCTTTCACAGAATTAACAACATTGAGGAATCTAGAAACGTTGAATCTTGGTTTAAATAAACCAACTGGTGAGATGCCTCCATCCATTGGGGACTTGACTTCTTTGAAGACATTATCATTTATAGGTAATGAACTAAATTGCTCTCTACTAGATGAAGGTATGGTCTCAAAAACTATTAGCTAATTTTTCAATAGCTTTACAGCCTTCATAAAAATGGTCTGGTCCTTTTTGTCAGTTTTTCTTCTGTAACATGCTACTGGAATTTGATAGATTTTCTTATAAAAATGGTTCAGATTATGGTCTGGTCCTTTTCGTCAGTTGTCACTTGATGCATCTGAAATCATCATTACAAGCACAAGACAAGAGGTAGATGAGCAGTGGCGTTTGTATGATGGTTTTGATCAGGCGTAATGTCAGCTGTTACGGAAGGTTCATGCCTCGCGTGGTTGTTCAGAAATTTTATTTCATTGTTCAGTATTTTCTGTCTACCAAAAAGCTGAATTGCTTGTTGATTTTCTCACTTTAAAGGTGAGAATTATCCTTCTAGCTTACATTAGAAGGGTATCTTTTGGTTCATAGAATTTACAGAAGCATCACTTTGAGTTATGTCATACTTGTGGAAACTGGTTCTTTTGCTTGAGTTTGACATATTATTTGGCAAGCTGCAGCACTTGGAATTGCTTAGGTAGAGCCTGTTATTTGATGTATTTCTCCTAAGTCTGTTCTCATGTATGTTATGCACTCATATCACAAAAATAAAAAGGAAATAGTGTGCATTGTTGAGTCTTGCGTGCACATCTGTTTGTTAAATGAGACAAGTAAACCCATTGTAACTTATCGAAGCAGATAATGTAATGTGTTAAGCAACTGTCGACAGGTAATTCCCCCTGGAATGGAATTCCATCATATTGTCCCACTTGAAGGTGATGTGGATGGTGATACAGAAGGAAATAAGGATGGAAAAACTCCTGATCCACCTATATGGACACAGGTATGTTATCTACTCGAATTTTCAATATTCCTTTTTATTTCTCTGGCCGTCTTTGGATGGAGCTTTGCATTGTTGACCTAAGCATCTGATATGATGTTTTGCAGATAATGTGCTTCTTTTCTAATCCGAGGAAGCCTATGATACTAGCCCTTGCGAGGCCAGATCCTAAAAAGAACCTAACAACTTTGGTCAAAGCATTTGGGGAATGTCGTCCACTACAGGAGCTTGCTAATCTTGTACGATTGAAATATTGATGCTATCTTATGGTGAAATATGTGATCATTGAGGGAGTAAAATGAATTGCATCACCCACTGAGGTACCAATTTCCTTTGTATTTTGCAGACCTTAATAATGGGTAACCGAGATGATGTAGATGAAATGTCGAGCACCAATGCTTCTGTTCTTCTTTCAATACTCAAGCTGATAGACAAATATGACCTCCATGGTCAAGTTGCATATCCAAAACATCACAAGCAGTCTGATGTTCCTGACATATACCATTTAGCAGCAAAGCATATTGAGGAGTGTCGTTAGTAGTGTTAAGATGGTTATGTCTCTCCCACATTGGTCGGTAGGAGTCTTATGTTATGGAGTACAACAATATAATAGGTCATTAATCCAGCTTTCATTGAGCCTTTTGGACTTACCCTTATTGAGGTATTTATCTAATCGTCACGGTGGCTTTGTCATTGTTGAGTTAAAGTTTGTTTCCTTGTTACCTCTTTTCTTTATTCTTTTTCATTTTTCCCCAAATGAGCAGGCAGCAGCTTATGGTTTGCCTATTGTTGCCACGAAAAATGGTGGACCTGTTAACTTTAAATGTCAAACATATATTGAGTAAATTGCTTACCGCCCCCCTGTGTTTTGCTCGAAATATTCATTCACCCCCTGTGTTTTTAAAATAGTCTCATTACCCCCCTTTGTTTTTATTGATTAAGCCGACGCACCCAAAATCGCTTATTCCGTTAGCAATCGTTACAAAATTAGTTAATTGATCGTTATACCCTTACATAAAGTTAAAATCGAAAAAACACAGGGGGGGTAATGAGCCTATTTTAAAAACACAGGGGGTGAATGAGTATTTCAGGAAAAACACAGGGGGGCGGCAAGCAATTTACTAAAAGGGTATTTTTGTCCAACAAAGAATTTATTTTAACCAAAAGTATAAAAAAATCGGCATTTTAAGCGCGTGTGTTATAATTGCTGTTAAATTAGACGGTTTTTCTAACGGAGGGGGGTCAGCTACATTCCGAAAATCACAGAGGGGTAATGAGCCTATTTTAAAAACACAGGGGATGAATGAGTATTTCGAACAAAACACAGGGGGCGGTAAGAAATTTACTCATTATATGTTTGACATTTAAAGTTAATATTTGGTATTTTCTACAGTTGAATGCTTCTGACACATAGTATCAACTAACAGCTAGATAAGGAGATGATAGATGGAACTTCCCCAGACACGTTATTGTGTTGCGTTTGTTTATTATCTTATATTTGTTTGCCTCCTTTGTTCCTTTGCTCTTTTATGAGGATTACTTGCAATTCTTGTTTTCACTTTCATCAACTTTATGGAGTTCTAAGGGTAACATACTGCCTTGGACAATTAATTTATTCTTTCTGTAAACGTTCCCAATCAAGTTCCTTTTCATCCAATTAATTTATTTTAGTGCATGATGAAGAGTAGTATCGGAATGAAATGGAAACAGAGAAAAAGAGTTTCAGGGTTGAATTGTTGATTTCTGTGATTTGTTTCATCTATTCTCTTGTCAAATGAGAGGCTTCCAATCTTGAAGACTGTTGGACTAGAAAAAGGACATGTATTGGGTATCACCAAACTTACATTATTGTACAAGATTGTAACTTGTGTAATGTGGAAGAAGATAAGTGTCACGCTCCAAAACCGTCATGTGGAACAGGTTCAAGGCGTGACATGCCGCGAATCTAAAAGGTGTAACCTCTTAAGCACGCTAGACTATACTAGCAAACCATAAGAACAAACCAGAGTACTACATTCTATAATAAATTAAATTATTCTTACAATCATTTGCCAAATCAGAAATTTAAGCTTAATCCACAAATCGTTACATTAATCAAGTCACACCGACAAACTTAAATAGAAATATCAAATCTCCAAATTTTAATCTCATAGTCTTATTTATTTCTCCCTGTTGACTACCCCGCTCGCAACCCGAGTCATCACACTTACTCTGTTGGATCTAAAAAGAAATCAGGCGGAAACAAAAGTGGTGAGCGAACAAAAGCTCAGTAAGGGAAAAACTTTCCCAAATAATACGGTAATGATGATGAAATGGACAAACAAAATAATATTAACGATCGAACGAATAAAGGTACAAACGATAAACAAGCAAACTGACAAGCGAATAAGGACACAAGTACATATGAAAATAATTTCAATAATAATATCAAACTAATATATTATAATCCTCATACTGTATCAAAACAACAGGTATTATGCCCTCATCGGGCCAGGCAAGATGATGAGTATTATGCCCTCATCAGGCAAGAGATCTCTTCAAGCAAGCATATTTTTATCGAGGTATACAGTGAGAACAAGTTAAATACACGTTACATAGTTTGAATCATTATCATAAAAGTAGTAGTAATAATAATATTTAGTACTAAAATAATAATGTTAATAATTGATTTATTGGTCAATAAAAATGAAAAGGACAATACTAACTTATTGACCAAAAATAAAAATAAGTGACATAAATACTTATCAAGATATACGAGTGGATCACTTCGGGTAATCTAAAAGAAATAAATTATTCCGGAGTAAAATAGTCACGTTGATCGAATAGATGAATGAAGCGTATAAATATGTGACATATGAACGAAATACTCTAAAAATTTAGATAAGACGAAAATGACAAATAAAATAAAAATATCATATGAACCAATAAAAATATTATATGAGCTAATATAAATATTACAAGAAATATAATATTATTTGGAGTTTTCATGGAAGCTCAAAAAGAAGAAAATAGGAAACTCAAGCAACGAGACATTTTTAGTCATGGCATGAATATAATCAAACCTTTATACAACGAACATGCCATACATTTAATTCAACGAATTAAAGTTGAATTTAAGCTATTTTTCAACGATCGGAATTTTCTAAGAATAATATTATATATGGAATAATTGGATATAAAATAACGAGCTTATGAGGAGAACAAATATATAAATACTACGACTATACGGATACGAATATATGAGCAAAATTTATTCCAGATAGATTCAAAGGAAGACTAGTAATTAGAGAAATTTTCTAAAAATATCGTACGTACATAATAACCAAAAATAAGGAAACAAGCTTATGAAAGGAATAATCAAACGAATAAAATGACAAAACTGATACGAATACATGAACAAAATATATTTTGAATATATCCGAATGAAGGCTAGTAGTCAAAATGAAAGAATTCCATTTCCCTCGATTTTACGGTAATATTTTCTTTGTTCAGTCACAAATCTACAAATTTCATCAAAACTCTCATTTTGTTAACTCTTAATTTACTTAATCATTTTTCTCTAAAATATTCTAGAATAAATAAACCATCCAAAATTATATAAATCAAAAGCCTAGAATCTCACCTTGTTGAAATGAGTCAAAATATTATGCACTAATTGACTCTTTCTTCTTCTGCTATTGCTACTGCCGAGAGAAAGAGAAAAAGAAAAGAAGTGAAACGAAATTAGAACGATTTGCACTGCAGATGAGCTTTTCTCTCGTTTTGGGATCTGCAATGCTTGGTTTAAATAAAACCATTTTGTCAATTGGGGTGACTAAATTATTCTGAGTAGGGAACATATTTGAGCAAATTAGGGAAAAGTGGGGACTTTGTTCGGTATAGGGAAAAAGTTATTGCAAGTGGGAAAGGTGGTGGCCTAAAGGCCATTATTAATCAAAATAATAAATAAATAAAATTGCTTGTGGCATGGAATTGGGATCCAACGCCACTATGCATTACAATAAGTCAATAGTTTGCTTTGGGAAGAGCCTTTCAAGTGTTTGATTAGCTAACAACTTCAGTTAAAGCTTCATACATAATGTCATTGTTAAACAAAATAAAAGAAAACACATGCGGAAGATATTTCAGATCTAGCATGTTGAAAAACTCCAAGTTCACCTTCTTCACGTCATGTCCAGTCTTTAAATCTGGGCTCTAATACTATGTTAAGAATCAAGGAGTTTCACCTTAAAACCAATTGGTACAAGGTGGAATAGCCTTAGATCTTATATGGTGGACTTGGAGTTTATGATTTTTCTGTGGGATAGGGATTATCACATATTCTAACAGTCATATTTTTTAGTTATGGCATTGGTTTTTTCTTTTGCGTTTGGTTCAGGGTCTTTTTGTACTTCATTTTTTAAGTAAATGTGATTGAAAAGTGAATTAGCGATTTATCTAATATGAAATATTCAATTTAGTAACTTCTCTAATTGTTAAATTGGAAACATTCATTTAATGAGAATCTATTATATTGCAATTAATATTTGGCGAAACTTTGAGTTACTTAAAAAAAGAATGAAGGGTACCACTTTGCTTTAAAAATTTAACGATGATGGCAGCTGCTGGATCTTGTCTAGTTCTGCTGTAATGTCTTTGAAGTTCTTGCCTTTTCATCTGTCTTCAACAAGAATCCTACATCAAAACAAGTAATATGTTGTGCTTTCCATATTGCATATTGAATGGGAAAAGTACTTGCAGACATGCATGGAAATGAAGGATCGAGCAGCGCTGATGTACGGACCTCATTGCAGAAGCTAGGGGTTCTGAAAGGCTAATGATATTGACCCGATGAACTCCATATACATATTTGGCCTGAAGTAGAACTGTTGTCTCTCCTATTTGCTTCCAGGTCTACTCCATCATCAAGGCGTCATTGAACGTGGTGACCTTGGTGAAATCTTACAAATGCAACATCTTCATTCTTTTTTGTCTTGCTCATTCCAATGAGTATATGGAAGCTAAGTGATGCTGTATAGCTTTGTAAAGTTTTGCTGTGATATAGATCCTGTGTTGTACTCATGGCTCGTACAATGCTGGAGATTATGAGAAGAAATTTCAGTTAAAAATGTGAAATCTTACAGGCATATTGCTATTAAATTGTGGTTTCAGATCCTGCTTGTACCTCTTCTCCCTATTCATCCAATCTCCCAAAGTCCTGTGGGGGGTTTTTGGCCTCTCATGTATGAATGACAGCAGGGATGTGTTAAAAACTGTGGGACACATGATTATTTTTAGAGGAAATATGGTCTAAGTAAGTCAGTCAAAAAGATTATTGGAATTGTCTAAAAGAAGTTAGTTTCCTGATTGATTTGAACCAAAGACACGACCAAAGAGTTTCAATAGTTATCAATTACACTCGATATACGATTGATAGATTATTAATTTGGCCCCAGTAAAAGACTGAGGAAAGGACCCAGCTATCAAACTTAATCGGGTGAGAGAAATTCAGTAGAGGGTCGAATGCACGAAATAGTATAGCAATGTTATGTAATCAGGTTACCAAGAAAAAAAGAAAAAGTTAATATAATCAGGTCACATTTTAAGCGGTTTTTATTTTGGATAGGATATTTGAAAAAAATAAAAAAATTAGATAGGTTAAATGGTATTAGTAAGAAAATATCAGGTCAGGTCCGGGCTTGGATTCGATATATGAACTGACTAATTGTCTACATGCTTTTCCGAGTCAATGATTGTTCATTTTTTTGTTTTGCTAATGATTGTTGAAAATTGTTTGTGTCAATCTATTGTTTATTTTGACCAAAAAAAAAATCTATTGTTTGTTGTAAAACTAGGAAGGTAGTAGGTTGGTCAAGCATAACAATTATAATCGCATAGTATAGTGTGTAATTATAATTGTGGGTTTTTAAATCATTTGTCATACTATAATCGTTACAAATTCAAAAATTCACAATTAACCTAATCGTGATTGTATTTATTTACTTTTAAAAAAATAAGTTTAAATTGAAAATCCATCTATAAAATTGTAAAAAAAAAAATCAATTTAAATGTCAAAAAAGTCCAAAAATAAAATGAATGAATATGCACAATAAGGTGGTAAAATTCGAAATAAATTATATAATCATTGCAAAATATCAATAAAATTAAAATTGATAAAGTATTTTTCCATACAGAATAAGATAATAAATTCATAAAGAAACCATCCGACAAATCTAGAAAGAGAAAGTTAAGGACAATGATAAAAATGTATAACTAATTTTACGACCTAATTGTTTAGGTAACTTAGGGCTTTTGACTGAAATAACTTAGGGCTTAAAGAAATAGTATTTGGGCTTAGCCAATTTTCTTATTGGATTAGACTTAAAAATATAATTTTAATCATTATTTTATTAGGTCAATATAAAACAATACACAAAAATAATATACATATCTATAGACAATAAATAAATAATTGAGTTTTGAATTTTTATATTTTTTTAACGTTTAATACCAAAACCTATTGGATTACTGGATGTTGTCTCTTATAGAAACCAAAACTTAAAGGGTAACCATCAGTTTTTGTAATTTTTATAGTTCTTTTCACTAGGGCTAATGTATTTTCTTGACTAAAAATATGTATATATTCTATATATTTAGTAGAACCAGTGTGGGTTATAACTCCTACTAGTCCACTTATAAATCTGCCAACGACTATGCCTCCAAGAAAATCCAAAAATTAAGGCACTTTCCTTCGACAACCGACAATTCGACTGTCTAATAACCAAGTAAGTCCCACTCCACATGAGACCTACTTTTTATTTCACGACTAGACTATCTTTTAGTTGTAAAGAAGCATTTTTCAAACTTAATTATTTCGAGATACTTTTTTAAGAATGCCAAGAGGGACATATTGCTACAAAGTTAATTACTTCGTCAAGCATGTCTATTTCAACACAGAGTCTTAGTAAATTGGTAAAAAGTTGCATGAGTTTCAAGTAAGTTTAGAGAATTATATTACAACATCTGCAGAAAAGAAAGGAAAAATTTAACAAAACAAGGAAAAATATTATACACCGTAAATTAGTGTCCATTTGATTTTGATTATTTTAGCGCCTAACTAAATCAATTGTAACACTAAACTTGTGTTGGGTTAAGATAAGCAATTGATTATTTGAAAAACACTTGCCCAAAGAAAAAATAATAACTTCAGTCTATGGATTATGTGATTATCACAAGCATGATTATTTCCATATATAAATAACATATTTTAATTTGTTTTATCAGAAGCATGTAATTATCACATTAAAATATTAAGATAGCGACTAGTACACTGGAATGAATTTGAACAAGAATGAAATGAACTAAGGAATAAAATGAATTTGAAAATAAGAATAACATGCTTGGTAAGTCCTAAGAATGAAAAGATTGAAAATTGAACATGCAAGACACTTTTCTTATTAGATAAGAAGTTCCGTAAGGGCAAGAAATTTAATGAAAGAAGCAATAACCATCTAATAGTTGGTCACCTATTCCATGAATGGGGAAGTTTGCTTATTTGACTTGTTAATCCAAAACTAAAATATCTAATTTTACCCAAATCAGTGAAGTAAAGTAATACATGCTTAATTTATCTAAGCTTCTTCCAATCATATTGTTTGGGATTTTTTGCAAGCTAATATATTTTTATATGTGACCACTTTAGATGACTACATGTAACACTCAACATATAAAAACGATGAGTAATTTGGTTAATTTTCTTTCGGTGGGAAGGAATAAAGAGATCATGTGATTGTCGTGATTGCGTATTAGGCAAGGTGTAATTCTTATTGAGTTTACTTTCTTTAGGGAAAATTGTGCAATTCTTCCCTATTGTTTTTCTAAAATTTCAATATCGTCCTTATTATTTAAAATTAATCAATATAATCTGATCCTTACCATCAAAACCTCAATTAATTCTAATAGAAAATGTGTGAAATGCCTAAATTGCCACTATATGATTACCAAAATTACCAACATATTCTTTAAATATATATCATATTTATCCCTATTGTTTCACAAAATATTCAAATTAGTTCATTTTGTTTCACAAATTATTTAAATTAGTCCCTATTACAAAAATACACAAATAGCCACACACAGCTGCATACACATGTATACATGCAAAAGTAAATGCCAAATTCAAGTTAATAAAATATGAAAAATAGAGTGACAAATGAAAAATTTATAAAAAAGTTACAATCCCAACTACGGAGTAGTGTACTGACATGCCTTCATTGACGTTGTTCTTCAATATACACTTATATATGATGATAATTTTTATATTTATATGCATTTTAATGACTTTTTTGATATTATTATTATGCATTTTTATGGATTAAGGATGGAAAAAAATTATTTTTTTTGCAGTGCTAAAAAATATTCAAGGGGATTTTCAATGTGTTGGTGATAGGGACTAAATCCAAAATGTTATCAAATAACAGGGACGAAACTGATATATATGCAAAACTTTTGGAACGATTATGAGCTTTTTTAAAACTTTGAGGACTATTTTAAATTTTATGTGAAAATAATAGAGATTAAATTGAGCATTTAATAATTTTCCCACTTCCCAACATCCACCCCCCCCCCCCCCCCCCCCCCCAAAAAAAAAAAAATGGATTTGATGCCATATTTTCTCTTGGGTAAAATCTCCTCCTTGGTTTATTTTTCTTTTTTTACATGAGGATTATTATGTGCTATCAGATTTAATTTTTTAAAATTTAAGTAATCAAATTTGGAGTAATAAACTAATTTATCTATGAAAAAAAAATTTAAAAATTTAAAATAAATGGCTAAAATTTAAAAAGACCAAATCTAATAATGTATAATATACCTCATTAAAAAATGATGAAATTAACAAAGAAGAAGATATATCTATTTTTTATATTTTTATTTTTTTCTCTCTTGGGTATTGGACCCCTATATGTCTACTACAACACAATCTCATCGTGCCAACAGTGCATGCAGATATTATTGATAGCCTAACACGGGCATAGGCCAGCCGAATTGTGTGAAAAGTCAAGGCATCAAGCCACAAGAGTTGGTCTTTAAATGCTGTGGTTGGAACAGTTGCTCCATAGCCTCAACTGCACTTAATAATCGGACAAAGACACCACTCTCAGAGCAAGTGAAAAACAAACACATTTTCGTCTCCGTTTTCGCACGAGAAGCATTCTAATTAGTGTTTTGCATTTTCAATATGACCAGTTCTAATTGAAGAGGAAATTAGCGAAACTGATGGAGCAAGTTAAGGATCAAACAACCAACTTGGTCAAGCCTGCAGACGACACGATCACAAGCAAGGGTCAAATGAACACCAGCAACAGCTGCAATGCGAAACGTTATGCTCTTGTATCGTTTCATGAATTGCCAGACTACATGAAGAACAACGAGTATATACTCAAATACTACAGAGCTGAATGGCCTCTAACTGAAGCTCTCTTTAGCCTTTTCCGGTGGCATAATGAAACACTTAATGTTTGGACGTAAGTATCTTATAACTTCAGAAAGGATAATGCTTTATGTCATCCCATTACTCATTCACTCCTATTTTGTTTGAGAAATATTCATATATTATAAAAATTTTATAATGTAAGAATGGTGAAGGGGTGAAGGAGTATAGGGGTATAGGGGCGATATGAGGTCTTCCTTTCTTTGATCAATTATTCTTTTAGCACTAACCGGTATTTTATTTTCAAGCTTTGATCTTGTTAAATAACTTTCATTTCTTTGATGAAATTATATTTATTTTGAACTTTTTATTGTGTATGATATATATGGTTTTATATCTGCAGGCATTTAATTGGATTCATTCTATTCTTGGTATTGACAATCGGAAATGCAACGCATGTGCATCAAGTGGCAGATTTCATTACGATGTTTACAAGGTATGCTGAATTTGCTGCTTCTCCTTTTCTTTAATTTCCTTTGCTGATCTGTTCATGATTCAGAATGATAAATTGATTTTGGAAAAAGAAATGAAATTTCCACGAATTGTTTTTTTTTTTTTTTTTTGCTCGGTAAGTAATCGTTTTATTCAATTGTAAAAAAAAAAAAAAAAAAAAAAAAAAAAAAAAAAAAAAACATGAGAGGTTTCAAAATTAATTTTCAGATTTTGCAACATTCTAAGTCATTTCAATTGGCTTAGGCCTCCCTTAATATTATGTATTTCTTCACATGGTAGTTTTCTATTTTACTGCTTTATTAGAAATTGATTTTAAAAATGAAAATTTTCCTACGCTATTGTTGAAAAGTTATGGATTTTAAATTTTTGGCAGTGAGTTAGAAAAATTGAAGAATTAAAAGATGGAAAATATATAAAAGAACTTATCATATATTTTCAGTTAGGGAGTGAAATTAAGCATGATGTATACATATATTCTTTTCAATATTATCTCTATGAGTGGACCTAATTGGTTCCATCGAATCTGAGTGCTGTAAATCAAACTCCCAACAATTGTGGTGCAATAATTTCTAGAAAATTATGAATAAACAATAATGTGGTAAAATAATTTCTGCAATAATTGTAAATAAACAATGATGTGGTGCAGTAATTTCAATTTAGTTTGGAAATGCAAGTCATCTTGATCTGGGGAGTCGTCCACAAGTACTTCGTGTCCTATTAAAGTCGAAGTTTAAGACATAAAATGATTTTGTGCACAGAAGTAGTACACCTACCAAATTTATTAGTTTGATACTACTATATAAGACCCAGAGACCGTCCGAAAACAAAAATTTTCTTTTATGCCAAGGATTGTGTCATATCCCAAGCCCAAACTTTTAAACCCGCTGATGAAACTGATATTGTAGCTATAAAAATATAATTACTAGAGTCTCTTTTTTACTGGCCCAAAATGATTAACTCAAGGTATTTTTATGCTCACATCACCCACTTTATAAACCACACAATTATACTATCTCCCACTGATGTGGAATATCACATACATCTCTCGTTAAGAACCTGAGCCACTTGGCATCTTTGTTAGGGGCACACACATGAAGGACCAATCAAGCGGTGTAGGATTTTAGAGGTGACTTTTAGGGGTTCAAAAGGTGGTTCCTACCGCCTTCTTGGTATAGCACTTGTCCCGCATAATACTTAGTTTCCGTATTGGCTAGTAGACTAGCTTTGATACTGTTTTGTCATGTCCCAAATCCAAACTCTTAGGCCCGAGGTGAGTTGGTGTTGTAAGCATAATAAAATAACTGTTTAGGCCTCTTTTGTAAATGCTCAAAATGGTTAACCCAAGTTATCCCTTATACTCACAACACACTTATAAACCACACAATTATACTATCTCTCACCGATGTGAAATGTCACGGTGAATTCATGAAGGGAGCAACCAATACTATTAAACATTAAGAAAAGTATACTTGAACCAACAAATTTTCTTGTTTTTTTTATTTATTTATTTCTGTATATTTGGAGAGGAAGAAGAGAAAATAGATTTTGTGAAAACAAAATTTAAAGATCTCTATTTAATGAGTGGATCGAGTTAGAATAGATGATGAAATATAAAATTTAAAGATCTAAGGCAATGTTAGTTACCATTTTTTTAACGCCACTCCATTAATCTTTTGATGATGTAATGTAAATTTTCAAAGTTCTTGGGCTTTTCTCGACCAAAAAAAAAAGTTCTTGGGCTTTTTGAAGTTGAAATTTTTAAATTTTATGAAAACATCAAATTATAGTTTGTGGTTTGAAGGGAAAATTTCACACTTAGTCCTCATTGTTTGCAATTTTTTTTTAAGTTGATCCTTAATGTTTTAAAAGATTCATAGAAGTCTCTAATGTTTACAAAGTGATTCAAAATGATCCCTATTGTTTAAAACTAGCCAATTTAGTCTCTATTATTTCCCATAAAATTTTATTTAGTCCCTAAATAGGGATAATATGCATGGATTAAATTAAATTTTTTTAGAAAATAATAGGGACTAAATTGAATTTTTTTTAAAACAATATGGACCAAATTAATTAAGTTTGAACAATGGGGACTATTTTGAATAACTTTTGTAAACATTAGGGACCTCTATGAATCTTTTAAAATATTAAGGACTATATTGAAAAAACATTTAAACAATAGGGACCAAGTGTGAAATTTACCTTGGTTTGAACATAAACTAGTAGCGATTTAGTAGGGATAGCAATGGGGATAAGGATTGCGGGTACCCGCTCCGTTCCCATCCCAAATGGGGCGGAAATTAAGGCGAAAAATGAGGAATGAGGCGGGAGATGGGGATTAACTTTTAACCCCCTTGCTGGGGCGTGATAGGGTGCGGGGTTAAGCATTTCCCGCCCCATATAACCCTCCCCACATATATAGATAGTTATTTTTATTATTTTAGTATTATATATGTATTAAAATTATACATATTAAAGTATTAAAAAAAAATACATTAAACAAAGTATTATAAAACGGAGAAGAAAAATTAGATTATTTGAAAGAATTTTATAATTATTCTTAAGACCACTGCATGCTGTAACTTGATATTTGCTATCATTTGACATAAATACCTCAATTTTACTATTGATCATAGTGAATTAAGAGATTTGTTAGCTATTTTAGTTGCACTTCAAAAAGCTTCAAATAACATAAGTAAAGATGAATTTCAAAGATTTTCAACTAATACTATATGTGACATGCGATAAGAAAAAAATTATAATAATCAATGCAATCTCACTAACACAAAAAAAATGTTCTTTTTCAATTATAGTTCTCATAGGCAATGGTTAAATTATAATTTATTTTAAATATTTGAGACTTAATTACTATAATATTATTTTTACTATTTAACTGCAAGAATAATTAATATTAGACTTTATTTAATATCTATATTTATATTTATCATTAGTATAACTTTAATTTATATTTTGAAGTTGCATTATTCAAATTAACTTTAATTCTTAAGGTTTAAAAAGAATAATAAAAATTTCGTGAGTAATCCTCATTCTTCACGAAGATTCAGGGGCGGGGGCGAGGATGGGGACGGGACGAGGCAGGGCGTGGGGATAGCCCTCTCCACCCCCCCCCCCCCCCCCCCCAATTGCCATTCATACGATTAAGTATTGTAGTTGGTGGATTGCTAGTAATCTTCGAGTATTTTCTAGTTGAAAATTTTTCCAATGATTTTTTTTTTTAAAATTCAAGAGAGACATAAGGTTGTTCAACATATTAACTACATTCGAGTTTGCAACATATATTACTTTTCCCAACGATTTGCACACTAGCACTAAAACTCTAACCTTTGCCAACCATGTTTTTAGAAGTTGACACATTTTCCTCCCATAGACTATCTTTTATGACTTGTTTCAACCATAAATGAAAAAAAATTAAAGGATATTTTTTGACAAAATAGATTTGGCCCCCTCCCCTAAAAACAAATTGAAAAGGTTATAAAAGTATTTAAAAACATGAAGTAAGTTTGGTGGTTAGTCATAAATACATTTATGTTGTTAGTGTAGGTTTGAGTCATTACAGCTGTATGTTACTTTTTGTCATTTTTTGTTAGTTTTGAGCTTCTTACGACTTATTTTATTTATTTATTTCTATTAGATAGATTTATATATATATAGCTTTGATTATTTTGCTTACCAAATTTTCTTTAATAAAATTAAAAAAAAACTAAAACTGTAAAAATTGAATCTATTTTCTAATAATCCAAAAAATAACATACAAAAAACACTGTAAAAAAAAAAAAAAAATGGGCCCCCCAACTTTATATTTATGGATCCGCCCATGTGTCAGAATGTGTAGATATCACAACTATGCACTCGTATGCAGTCGATTCTTTTTAAGGTTTTCCTTTATGGATTCATCATATGACATACATCTTGCAGGCATTTCTCCACAAGTGCTGATGTAAATACCTCTCACAACTCAAACCATTTTTCCCAAGTAAGTCATATTTGGCCCTAAAAGTTTCAATTTTTTTTGCTTGTGTTCACATACTAAACCGTTACTTTCCAGAGGTCAAGAACACAGATTGGCTTCAAGCATGATTCATCTGTACATTTGGATACTACATCACTAGAAACAGCTTCAACAAGTTGGCCATTTTTTGTCTTCTTAAGTGGTTCCATGTTCTGCCTCCTCTCAAGCAGCATTTGCCACCTCTTTTCTTGCCACTCACATCCTTTAAACCTTAAATTGGTGCAAATGGATTATATCGGAATAACAGTTATGATAATTACCTCATTTTTCCCTCGAATCTACTACATCTTCCTTTGCTCACCACACTGGCAAATTGTTTACCTAAGTGGAATCACAATTATAGGCGCTTGCACAATCCTGACATTGCTTTCTCCAGCATTTTCAACTGGAAAATATCGTTCATT
Source organism: Ehretia macrophylla (assembly GCA_037974665.1). NCBI lineage: Eukaryota > Viridiplantae > Streptophyta > Magnoliopsida > Boraginales > Ehretiaceae > Ehretia > Ehretia macrophylla. The sequence goes on along the minus strand of CM075771.1, from coordinate 56,068,687 downwards.
TCGAACCTTACTCTTTCTGTCGATGGGATTTTTCGGCCTTATCCCTGCAATCCATGCTCTTGTAGTTAATTGGAATGATCCTCATCGCAATGTAACACTTACTTATGAGTCAGTCATGGCACTATCTTATACGATGGGGGCTATGTTTTACGTTACTTGAATCCCGGAGAGGTGGAGGCCTAGGTGGTTCGACCTTGCTGGTCAGAGTCACCAAATATTTCATGTTTTTGTAATCTTTGGTGCGTTTGCACATTATGGTGCAGCACAGATTTTCCTGGAGTATCGTAGTAAATTGGGGTGCGGGAAAAATTTGTAATATGATCTCTTTACATATGCATCGGTAAGAGTTAATAATTTACAGTCATAGAGATAGAGCAATTTTTGTTATAAGACTGTCTTCTTTCGGGGCTGATATATAACTTTACCGGCTCCTAAATTAATGGGAGGATTACAATGGGTGTTCAAGTGATGTATGGAATTCTTCTCATTTATAGAATATCAATGTATCCTATTATGATTAATTACGATGTTTCTTATTTTCATTTGAAGCAAAACATAAGTTATGAAGCATGGCATATACTGAAAGATATCCTATTATGATTAATTAATATGCTTCTGACATTTCCTAAAGATCTATTCGACAATCAGACAACAATACAACCTCTATGCTCACCTAGATATCAAGGTGTGGGGGTGAACAAATACGCAAAGGAAAAGTACATAACTTAGAAGACTTTTAGTTTAAAGCCTATTCAGAATTTTCCAAGATGGAATATTAACTAATCTTCACATCAAGATGTGAGGGTGAAAAATAAGCGAAGAAAAAATACATATAAGACTTATACTTTTTAAGTCTACTGAGGATTTTCCAAGATGGAATATCAAGTTATCTTCATATCAAGATGTGAGAGTGACAAATACCCAAAAGGAGAACACATAGAGGACTTTTACTTTCAAGTCTACTCAAAATTTTCCTACACGGCAGTTTGATACTTTTTTCCATTCCTCCTTCTACATGGCAGTTTGATATTTTAGAAGCTTTTATTCTTTCATGCACAAGCTTTAAAAATGGAATATCGATTAATCTTGCGTGTGTGGTTATTGTTGGCTGCGGTGTTAGTTCAGCATAAGGATTATGGGAGCTCAGGTTGCCTAGAAGAAGAAAGGAATGGATTTTTGAAACTGAAAGATGCCTTCAACTATCCATTGTTCTAATATTTTAACACTGTGTTTCAACATTCATTTCGCTCAAATATCTAATTAATGTTTGGAAGCACTTGTAGTGTGGAAAGATTTATATTCATAAATGAATTCCCTTGTTTGGTTGTATAAAACAATATTAATTTATTTCTGTCATTTATAGATACAAATTGTATTTGTAAAATATATGAAATTATAATTAGTAGTTGTATTTTACTTAAATATCATTCCTTTATTCTATATACTGACATTGAACTTGCCATATTGGTCCATATTTTCTTGCAAAATTTTGTAGAATATGACGTTGAGATTGCCCTACCACATGGTGTGTGCTTCCAATTAAAGGTAATAATAGCAAGAAATAGAGAAAGGTAATAAAACTCAAAATATTGAAGTCAAATTGGGACTTGTTTTAGAAAGAAGATAAGACAGTGCTGAAGCTTCTCCAAGAATACAATTTTGGTTGTGTTCTTTGGACTTGTGGCTATTTTTTTTTTTTTTTTTTGATCAGTTTGGACTTGTGACTAGAGAGAGTGAAAAATATTCTTTATATAACATCAAAACCTTCCCAAATGGGCAACTAAATTGGTGGACTTGGAATTTCAAATTCTACTTTTTGAGTAGCATTTGAGTAAAGTTTAAGAAAGTCTAAAATTTATAAATTTTGAATTTCCATTTCTTGAAAAGGTGTTTTCAAACACAAATAACTGGATATGCAAATAATTGAATTACACTTTTTCTCTCATTTTTTGTAGTTAAGCATTGAAATGAATGGTTGAAATACAACGTTAAAATGTTAGTATAACATTAGTTAGAAGAGGATCCTAATCCTTTTAAATTACTCTTCTCACTTAACCCTTTTGTGCACAAACTTTTATTTTTTGTCAAATTACGTGATCAAACTTTAGAAGTGGAATTCTCATTTGCAAAACTTTAGAAATGGAATATCAAGTCATCTTGATATCAAGACGTGACGTGACAAATACCCAAAGGAAAAGTAGATAGAAGACTTTCACTTTTAAGTCTACTATGAATTTTTCAAGTTAGAATATCAAATACTCTTTATATCAAGCTGTGATGGTGAACAAATACTAAGGAAAAGTACATAGAACTTAGAAGACTTTTACTTTAAAGCCAACTCATAATTTTCCAAGATGGAATATTAAGTAATCTGCATATCAAGACGTGAAGGTGACAAATACCCAAAGGAAAAATACATAAAAGACTTATACTTTTAAGTGTATTGAGAATTTTCCAAGATGGAATATCAAGTTATTTTCATATTAAGATGTGAGAGTGACAAATACCCAAATGAAAAATACATGGAAGTCTTTTACTTTCAAGTCTACTCAAAATTTTTCTACACGGCAACTTGATATTTTTTTCCATGCCTCCTACTTTATTAAAGCCAACAGAAGAGCTACAAGGAGCATATAATCTAAACATTGTTAGAAGCTTTTATTCTTTCATGCACAAACTTTAAAAATGGAATATCGAGTAATCTTGCGTGTCTGGTTACTGTTGGCTACTGTGTTAGTTCAACTTAAGGATTATGGGAGCTCATGTTGCCTGGACATAGAAAGGAATGGCCTTTTGAAACTGAAAGATGCCTTCAAATATCCAAATGGTAATAGTGCTCTTTCTTCATGGGGTGGTGAGGAGAGAGATTGCTGCAAATGGGAGAAGGTCCTCTGTGATAACTCCACTAAGAGAGTGATCCGACTTTCTCTAAATGAGACAAGAATATCGGAGCTGTCAGAAACTGATTGGCCTCCAAATGATATCATCCTGGAGGCGTCTTTGTTTATTCCATTTCAGGAATTACTAAATCTAAGCTTGGCCTATAACTTCTTAAAAGGTACAGTCTCCCTCTTTCTCTCTCTCTCTCTCTCTTTTTCTCCATGTGATGTGTGTATGTGTCTAATTACATAAATATATTCCTTTAATGTTTTCCTCTGCTATTTCTTGTATTCTTCCCCATGGCAATGCAGTGTGTTAAACCTCAACTATTTGGAAAATATTGATTATACAAATACTATGATCAAGGTTCTATTGGGCGTATAGAAATAAATTAATTTGCAATCGTATGAAGTCCTACGAATATCTGTGATCTGTTAATTATACTTGTTAATTGTACATTATCTTAATCCAATAGTTTTGGAAAATGAAGGATACTTTTCGAGTGATAATAAGATTGTCTTATTGTTTCAACCAGGATTTCAAGGAGCATTACAACTTGGAAGCTTACAAGTTTTGGATCTGAGTTGGAACAGGCTCACTTCAATTCCATCTTTTGGTGAACTACAGTCCCTAAAGTTTCTGAATCTTAAATATAACAGATTCACGAATTTCTCTAGTTTTCAAGGTACTCTCATCAAATTTATCAATCATTTTCATATTACGATTCATCACTTGAAATGAGCATTACTAACAGCTTAATCGATTATGTCTCTACCAATCTGCTTTCACAGAATTAACAAAGTTGAAAAATCTAGAAATGTTGGATCTGAGTGACAACAGGCTCACTTCAATTCTATCTTTTGGTGAACTACAGTCCCTAAAGTTTCTGAATCTTCGATATAACAGATTCACGAATTTCTCTAGTTTTCAAGGTACTCTCATCAAATTTATCAATCATTTTCATATTTCAATTCATCACTTGAAATGAGCATTACTAACAGCTTAATCGATTCTGTCTCTACCACGCACTCTGCTTTCACAGAATTAACCAAGTTGAGAAATCTAGAAATGTTGAATCTTGGTGATAACGAACTAACTGGTGAGATGCCCCCATCTATTGGGGCCTTGACTTCTCTGAAGGCATTATCGTTTAGATACAACCAACTAAACAGCTCTCTACTGGAGGAAGGTATGGTCTCACAAACTAATGGTTACCATTTTAATGTCTTTTCAGAATTCATAAAATGTTGAAATAGAAGTTGATGTTGTGCCTTGAATCTTTTATTCATCGATTAATACCCTTTTCTAATTTCTACGATGAGGTAATGTTAATTTTTGCTGCACTGAATGGGTCCTCTTCACCATTTTTTCAAACATGACTCTCAGTGCCGTTCAATAATTGAAATGTACAAAATGAATTATTGGCAATGGTTCGGATTGGATTTACTGGTATGTGGAGTCTTGGTGCTGTAGCAAAACTGGGATGTATTAGTTGTGTTTAAAGATGATAAATAATATAATAAATTACTCTCTAATAATTTAAACTTAATTTTAATGAGGTGATAACTTAACATCATATCATAGTCTAGATATCAAAAGGCCCTAGTTTCAAAACTCACCGTCATGGTGCCACTTATTTAAATACATTAAACTTATTCAAATGTAAGGCAATGTAAGACTAAGAAACTAACCCAGCTATACTAAGCAGAGACTGTTTAAAAATAATAAACAGTAAAATGCACCATATACCCTTGTGTTTTTAAAAAGTTGCGTCATAAACTCTGTGTTTTAAAAAGTAGCGCCACAAACCCTCTGTTTTTGAAAACGTTGCAAATAAAACACTGCCCTCAATTTTTTGTTATTTTTGGTATTAAAAAGTAGCGCAACAAATTCTGTGTTTTTGAAAACATTACAAATAAAACCCTGCCGTCAGTTTTTTAGTTATTTTGGTATTAAAAATAATAAAAAAAACTGACGACAAGGTTTTATTTGCAACGTTTAAAAAAATACAGGGTTTGTGGCGTTACTTTTTAAAACACAGGGTTTATGACACAACATTTTAAAAACACAAGGGTATATGGTGCATTTTACTCAATAATAAATAATACAATAAACCTCTCTTTAACTGCTAATAATTTTAAATGCGGTGCAAACTTAACAAGTTGCAATTTCTTGTCTTTTCCTTCCTATTTCACATCAAAATTCCCAACCACTTTTCTTTCATTTGGTTGAACGGAAAATACATGATGTTATCCTGTCTAGTTTACAGTAATACTAATTTCAGAATTTCTCGACCAACGAGGAAAAGTGTTTGGCCGAAGCTATGTCGGGGAGTAACTTCAATAACTAAAATATATGACGTTAAAAACAGACCATTAGTATTCGACATTGTATGTATACACGTGTAAACATTTTGCAATCTCCTTGATAACTGAAACACAGCACATTGATTTTCTTACTTTCATTCAATGCAGAGCTGTGCAAATTGAAGAACCTTCAAGAGTTGGATCTGAGCGGAAATAGTTTTGAAGGATCTATTCCTCTATGTCTCGGCAATTTGACATCCCTTAGGCTTCTTGAACTTTCTGCTAACAACTTCAGTGGAAACATTCCTTCAACTATTTTTCTCAACCTCAAATCACTTGAGTATGTTTCCCTTTCATACAATCATTTCCAAGGTTCATTCTCACTCGGCTCATTTGAGAACAACTCCAAACTTGAAGGCTTTGAACTTGATAATCTTAAAGTAGAGATAGAAAATCCACCTTGGATACCACTTTCTCCGCTAAAAGGCGTTCGATTATCAAATTGTAAACTAAATGCTATACCTTCCTTTCTATTTAACCAGAATGATTTGAGGTTTGTCGACCTCAGTCACAACAATTTGGAAGGAGAGCTCCCCTCTTGGTTACTCATAAATAACACAAGATTAGAGATTCTCAGTCTTAGAAATAACCTCCTGACAGCTTCTATTGACTGGCAACCAAATTTGAAGAATCTTGATATGCTTTACATTGACATCTCTATGAATAACATTCAAGGCAACATTCCATCTTCTATAGGTGCTGTTTTTCCAAATTTGTGGTTTTTAAACATGTCTAATAATGCTCTTCAAGGAAATATTCCATCCTCAATAGGAGATATGGAATTACTACGACTGTTGGATTTGTCTAATAATAATTTCTCTGGAGAATTACCTGAACCCTTGCTTAGGGGCTGCGTGGGATTGGAAAAATTGAAGCTCTCAAACAATAGCTTTGAAGGACAGGTACTTCCAGCCATATCCAACCTCACACGACTATATTATCTATATTTAGACAATAATCACTTTTCGGGGGAGCTTTCAATTGGACTTCTTAACAGCACATCCTTAGAGTTATTGGACTTGAGCAATAACAAAATCTCAGGTCAAATTCCTGATTGGATTGGTAAGTTTTCCTTTTTGAGATTTCTCGTCTTGTCTGAGAATAATTTATCAGGTCCTATACCACTGAGGTTTTGCAAACTTGAACAATTAATCTTCCTTGACCTTTCTTGGAATCATCTTCTTGATACCTTACCTTCTTGTTTCAATGCATCTTCACTTGAATATCTACATCTGCAAGGAAATCAATTTATAGGGCCTCTGCCAAATGTTTTATCTACATCATCGGCCATCGTGACACTGGATATGAGGTATAACTACTTTTCAAGGAAATTCCTAATTGGATCAGCTCACTCTCCAGCTTGAGGATTCTTCTTCTAAAAGGAAATAGTTTAAAAGGATCTATTCCTTTACAAATCTGCGAGCTCAAAAATATCAGCATACTTGATCTTTCTTCCAATAACCTTTCAAGGAGGATACCTCCTTGCTTGCATAATATACCTTTCGGGAGGAAAAGAGCATTGGACGATATGCTTAATTGGGGAGACTATTCGTGGACATCTTTCCTAACAAACTCATATGAAAGCCAACTTCACATGTATGAATACGAGATTGAGTACGATAAACTTTATGTGGAAGAAGTGGGATTTATTTCGAAAAGGAGGACTGAATCATATACAGGCAACATTTTGAACTTCATGTCTGGAATTGACCTCTCACTCAACAACTTGACAGGTTCTATTCCTCTTGAGATTGGCTACCTAAGCAATATTCATACTTTGAACCTATCAAACAATAATTTATCAGGATCAATTCCAATGACATTTATGAAGTTGAAGCAAATTGAAAGCCTAGACCTCTCTCACAACATTTTGACAGGTCAAATTCCCTCAGAGTTGGTAGAACTAACCTTTCTATCAGTGTTTTCAGTGGCTTACAACAATTTGTCAAGAAAGATCCCAGAATGGAAAGCTCAATTTGGAACATTTGGAGAAAGCAATTATGAGAATAATTCTCTTCTATGTGGTTCCCCTCTAGAGACAAGTTGCACCAACACCATAGCACTACCACTACCTTCAGATCCAGACCAGAATGACCCCTTTAAAGATGCTTTCCTGACGAGTTTTGCTGGATCATACATAGTAACACTTTTATGCTTCATTGCTTGTCTCTACTTCAATCCCTATTGGCGAGGACTACTGTTCATATTCGTTGAGAGGACTATAAGAAAGGCTTCTCAACTTATGTGAGATTGTCCCAAGTGTCATTTTATATAGCATTTTCATATTTTGTATTTGCTTTGTTTTATTGGTTTATCACAATTCTGTAATTTCAAATATGAAAAGTCTTTCATGGTACAAACAAAACTGTGATTGGCGGCTATTGCAGACATTATCTCATATGACAAGTGTTACCTGAGTCATGATTTATCCCCCCTCCCTCATCTCTCAATCTAACGTCACCCCACCCCAACCTATCACATCCTACTCCAATGAAATCTGTATGTGGGTGTGTTTATGTGGGAAATATATATATATATATATATATATATATATATGTGTGTGTGTGTGTGTGTGTGTGTATGTGTGTGTGTGTGTATATACACACGTGTATGTTTTTTTATAAATCTTCTATCAAAAATTATTTATCACTGTGAAAATCCCAACCTGCTACTCCAAATTGACAACAGAACAGTATAAATTGATAACTAGTTTTTCCTTGTCCGTGTTTAATTCTACAATCTGTATAATTCCATACAATTTCTTTCCTAGAGTTCTCTGATCAACTCTGTTGATTAAAATTATTTAATGGAATTAACCTTGAATAGTATGGTAACTTAGATAAACCCCTTAATCCAACAAAAAGAGAACAGACCAATCTACAATTATGAATTTATAAATTTCAAAAATTAAAGGTTACAATAATTAAACCCAAGCCCTGTGAATTATAACTTTCATATTGTCCTCTGATACTCTTAATATTTTGAAATTCACAGTAATTTCACTAAGGGCTTAAAAGTGTCTATCACAAAATCCATAAAGGGTTTAAGTTTACAAGAGTGATGGAGGAAACACCGGAATCTAAAAGTCAACATTTCTATTATTCAAATTAATTGGTGTCAAGAATAGTTCAAAATTTTATAACGTGATCCTAAAATTTATGATTTTTTCATGCAAGATGAATTGTCTTTTAACACGCCCCTTTTACATATGACCCGATCTTTTGAACGAAGATAGGTAACACATGAATGGAGATGGCTCACATGTAGTGAATGAATATGACTCGACCAAGACTGCAACTCTAATAACATAATTCATGATTCTATCCTAAAATCAATTGTGCCAAAAGGAATAACCTAGGATCTTATAAGGTGGTATTGAAATTCATGATTTTTCCATGCGGAAGGTATTGTATATTCTAACATGTCGACCCTTCACGTGTGACCTAATTTTTTGAAGGAAGACTTGTAACACGTAGATGGATACGACTCACACATAGTGTATAGATATGACTAGACCAACGACCTAGCACTACTATGTTGAAACTCATGGGTTCTATCCTAAAACTAGTTGGTGCTAGGGGAAGCAAGAGAAATTGTATATTCTAACACCTACTGCATATTCCTCAACTTCTTGTTTATTGCTTAGCAATGCTCATCCAATACTGCTATCTTAATACTTAAGGTTACTCTGTAGGGTAATTTCAAAATATGTGATAATCACTTCAAATTCTACAATCAATCAATTTTTTGAAGGTCATCACCGTTCAACTCCAAAAGGTTTCATATAATTCATGTTGCTTAAATTATATAATCCTAATCTTCATTCTATGAATTTAACCTCTAGGAAGTCCACAATATTCCAAGATTCTAGATTCAAAGTATCAACTCTCTAGGATGGGTCCCCAAGCTCTGCAATGCTACTTCTGAATTATGTTCCTATGACGCTAAGATTAACAAATCCCCTATTTGTTTTACGTCAACAAGGTGAAAGACGAAATGAGACGCATTCTATATTATGAAAAATAAGTTATATTTCAAAAGAATTAGATAAGATAGAAAGTTTAATTTGATAATACTTTAACCAAAAAAATATCTAAAAGATATATATATTCATCAAAAAGCATTACGTTACAAACTTGGAGACAAACTTGCATACGAAGGCCTCACCATAGGTAACTTTGCCATTGTACTGAGATGAGGATCAACAAGGCGCACCTTAGGCGCTGAAAGTACGCCACAGTGCCTAGGGGCACCTAGGCATTGCCTTTTAATACTTAGAGCTAACAGACCACATATCAACAACAGTTGAATAATAAATTGATCCCAACGACACCTTAGGGGTTCTGTAGTCCCTAGATGGAGCTTCAATTCCTGATAAATGCATAAAATGCAAAAGTCGAGTTAACTTTAACAGTATAGGCAATCTAAACCCAATGGATTCAATCCAAAGGGTGTTCTCTTGTTGTTAAACTCAAATCAGATCTGAGCAGAATAATTGTACACACTTCAAATTATTCAAGTAAGTGGAAGGTTACGACTCAAAAAGCATCTTTTTAACAGCAATTTTCGTGTTAGTCATAAAAAAAACATCAACAATTTTACTCTAGCTGTACCCAAGTACTCATTTAGCATCTTTAAACAACAATATAGTTAAGAGAAAGAGACGGGAGTGGGTAAAAAGAAAAAGAAAAAAAGAAGAGAATTTCAAGCCACAATAATCACCACATAGACTAAGCATAATTCTATTAAGAGGACGAGGCACTTAAAGAAGTCAATGGAATAGCTTATTTACCATCAAAATTCGCAGGTAATTACCAAAATACCAAACTACCAGACCCTAGCAGCCACAATTTTATTGCACAGCATTACACATACACATACACACATATATTTATACAAACTTATTTATTTCTCCCTCAATTATATATTGGAAAATTTTCAGAAGACACAATATAATGTTGAAAAAGATTGTTGATTCAAACAGAGAACAAATTTAACTCACCATAGTAAGGTAACACAAATTCATGTGGCTTGTCGCTTTCCTTTATTGGAAGCTGGTCATCAATAAGGCAGCAAAGTCCTAGGATGTCCAAATTCTCTGTATAATATGCACATCCCAATTCCAACTTGTCTCCATCATCATCGTCGTTATCATCATTATAGTCATCATCATCCTCATAGTTGTCACCATAATCATCATCATCCTCAGTCTATTTAGCTTCATTGTTATTCTCTGCTTCAATATGATTAGCTTACAGGAAAGATTAGCTCCTATGAACATCCATGCAATTTGCAACCAAAAACTGAAAATTAGTAAATGAAAGATATAATTAGATCTGCTGAATATGAAGATATAAACATTTGGGGCTGTTGGAGATGGGGGTTTCGAATCATGAGAGGAAAAAAAAAAAAAGAACAATTGAAGCATAGAAAAAGAAAGAAGGAGAAAGAAATAGAGAACTGATTGAAGTTAAGTTAAGCTAGGTGGAAGAGGAACATAACATTTGAGCACTTGCCTCAGAAGAAGAGCAACCTCGTTTGAAAGTGGAGGGAAAAGTCTTTATGTTTCTTTTGTAGTTGTAAAGCAAAGCAGTAAGTCCATACCACCATTTTCATTTCTATTTTCTGGTGAGGATCATAACCTATTAGTTTAAAGTCAGCAGCAGTAAAAGAATCTATGTCCTTTTGAGAAATGATCTTCAAAATCTGCATAATGAAAAGTTGTTAAGTCAAATACAAAAATATGATCATTCATAACCCAGCAACTGAAATGTATATATAAGGAGAGAGGCTAGGGGTGTGTGGTGGTGGGGTGCGCTGGGTTCGGTGCGGAAACTTCCCACTATGCTATAAATTGTCCATTCGAGATAAGGGCATGCAATGTCTTTCCTCAGATAGTCCTCTTCAGTACAAGTTATTAGTATAGTAAGCTTATTCCAAGTTTAGAGGTGATTTTTGCTAAAATTTGCAGCTGGGTTTGCTGTTAAAATATTAAAACAAAATACAAAAGAAGAAGCATAGTCTAGAATCACTGACTCAGCAAGGTCATTGAGCATGCACAAGACGGATAAAAATCTGGAATTATGGATAGATACCATGTGTTGTGACGAGACGCAGAGTGCAGAGACAAAGCAATTTAATGGTCTGAGTGAATTTGGCGATTGCAATGGAGGAGGTGGGGAAGAAGGAGTTCCTATTGCAGTTTTGACGAAGAGAACAGGCAACAGAACATCAGCTCCCTATGCCGAAACAGCAAAACAACAGGCAACACAAGTGAATTCTGAAAAAGGAAGTCCGATGCAAACTCCAAAATGGAAGAATAGAAAACGATAAGGAAGCTGAATTGTTCAAAAGCAGTAACATTCATGTTGAAATTCAGATTCCGGCAAAAGATTTAGCATCAATAAATGACTTGGATAACTTGACACAACATGATGACCCTGTCCGAGCTGGTAGAAGATCACAAAGATTGCAGGGATTAAAGGCTTGAGAAGACGGAAAAAACTTATTTAAATTTACTCACCTAAGTTAATTGCAATCATTGAACCAATGGTGGAACAAAAGCAACTGGGCTTCCCATGTTGGACAACAAATTGTTCTAATAAAATTTGGGTTATGTGGATTGAAGAATTAAAAGGTGTGGTCATTAGAGACCATGTGCAAAGTATCACAATGGAATTAAACCCGAACTGGCTTGGTGATAATATTGCTCTTTCTTTTGTGTACGCTAAAAACTTTAGAACCGATCGAGAGGAAGAATCTTTGGGAAGAGATATATGGTGGAGACTTCTCAATTAGTGCAAGGAGCTTGTGGCTTGTGAGAGGAGATTTCAATGCGGTTTATCAACATCTGAAAGACAATAAACACCACAATTTCCTTTCTGTTCTGCATAACAATTGGCAGGAACCAATTAATGAACAGGAATGAAGACTTCCTAGACGAAACAACAGTGCCTGAAAAAAGCACTCAAAGAATGGAATAAAAACCAATTTGGAGATATTCATCAAAAAGTTAAAGAAGCAGAGAAAGAAGTCACAAAATGTGAAACTCTTTTTCTTGATAACCCTCAACGCCCACAAGCTCGAGAACAACTCGGTAAGGCCAAAGCTTTGTTGAACCACCAGCTTGTCATTTAAGAAATTTTCTGGCAACAAAAATAAAGCAGCAAATGGCTTGTGGATAGAGAGAGAAAGACTAACCATTTCCAAATGATGGTTTGAAAGAAAAGACCTAAAAACTGTATTTGGAGCGTCAAGAATGAAGAGGGTGAGATAATTGAGCAACCTGAAACAATTAAAGGAGTAGTGGTTTTCTTTTCAAAACTACTTCAAGAAGATCAAGAAAACTTTCAACAAATGGAGTAGGAGATTTCATCCTCCAACTGATCAATGAAGAGGAGACCTCCTTCATCAAAAAAGATCTTAAGATGGAAGAAATTAAAGAGGCAGTTTTCTCAATTGAAGGGACAAGCGCAGCTGGCCCAGATGGATTCTCAGCCACTTTCTATCAGCACTGTTGGGAAATCATCGCGGGTGATTTATTAATGCAAAATTATCACAAAAATCTTGGCAGTGAGACTTGGACTAGATTTGAAAACTAAATCAAAGTGGCTTTTTTCAGGGAAGACAAATTGCAGATAACATTTTACTTGCTCAAGAAATGATTCATGAACTAGATTTGAAAACTCGAGGAACAAATACAATAATCAAGCTCGATATGATGAAGGCTTATGATCGAATGAGATGGAGTTTCTTGTTGAAAATTCTTGAAGCATTTGGATTCAACCATGAATGGATGGAAAAGGTGAAGACTTGTATTATAAATTGTTGGTTTTCAGTTATTATTAATGGTACATCAGTGGGATACTTCAAATCAACACGTGGATTATCATTGCAGCAGAATTTCTTTAAGAGGATTGAACAATTTATTTGAATCCTTCCCTAATATGAGGTATAAGACGAGATCTCATCTTTATATCTCACACTTAAGCCTTTGCAAATGACATCATTATGTTTGCAAATTGGAGCAAAATTGTTATTTCCCGCATTATGGATTTCTTTTCTCTCTATGAGGAACAATCAGGACACAAAGTGAACACAACAAAGAGTGGTTTTGTGGTCTCTGAAAAATCGCACAGAACTTGGGTAATGATTTTAGCAAACGCCACAGGCTTCCAACAACATCTGCTCCCTCGATCTTCTCAACAAAGGGGCAAATAAGTTTGTTTTATTTGATGAAATTTTGCAGAGAGTAAATGAAAAACTCACAGGTTGGAAAACAAAAGATCTTTCACCAGGTGGGAAGATTACATTGACAAAAAGTGCACTCCTTGCTATGCCTATTTACTTGTTACAGGTCCTGCAACCAACATCTCTGGTTATCACAAAGCCGGAAAAAAATGTTTTAACAAATTTTTATGGGGCAGGACCTAGAACAGTAGAAAAATTCATTGGGCCTCTTGGGATCATTCATGCTTTCCGAAAAAAACAGGGGACTGTGAAATGTGAAAATTGGAAGACATGTCAAAAGCAATGAACATGACAATTTGGTGGAGATTTTGCAAAACATCAAGCTTATGGTCCCAATATATGTGTGAATCTTACTTCGAAGATAATCATCCTAGATTGATTACTCTTAAAACTCATGACTCTCCAATACGGAAAAGAATGCTTAATACAGTTGATAGATGTGAGCCTTTCACCAGATGGAAGATTGGAATTGGAAATAATTTCTTTTGGTATGATATATGGTGGGAAAACAAAGCGTTTTTCTTGAGATTTCAGACAACATGCCCAATTTAAAAACACTTTCAGAATTCATGACAGAGGGGGGATGGAATTGAAGGGAATAAAAGCAAGTTCTTCTAGGCAACAAGTTGAACAACCATTAGAATTCTGTCCTGAAAAAGAAGAAGATGACAGTCCAATCTGGGCCCTTACTAACAATGGTGAATTTTCAATTAAAAAATCTAGTATAAGTCCATGCCAATCAAAATCTCCTTCTTTTTTGGAAAATTCTCAACAATTGTATTCTAGTTGATTCCAAGCTCCAACAAAAAGGAATTACCATGGTTTCCAAATGTCAGTGCTGCAACAATGTTGAAACTGTTGCTCATTGTTTCCTTTAGCCAACAAGACTAACATGATTTAATTTCTCAAATTTGATTCCATAGTTCAAGGTGCCATGTAGATACCTCAGAACCCTTTTTGCAGCTCCAAAATGAATTTGACTCAGACAATTCATAAACCTTGAAAGCAAGCTAGTAGCAAACATTATGTCCGGTCTTGTACCTGTAAGATAGAGCAAATTGCCCACAATGCTTCGATAAAGTGTTGCATCCACCGTCTTAGCATCATCTTCTTTCATGAGTTTCTCATTCACAATAAGGGGTGTATCAACCGATTTGCATCCAAACATTCTGATTTCACATCAAGTTGGTATAAAGCCCAACTTTTAAGTGCTGCCAAGGCGATTAAGGCTCTAATAGTATCAAGCCTAGCAACGGGTGCAAAAGTCTCATTATAATCAAGGCCTTGCTGTTGTGAATAACCCTTTGCAATGAGCCTCGCCTTATTTCTTTGTACTGAGCCATCAATATTGTATTTTATTTTGTAGATCTATTTCACACCAATTATCTCTTTTTCTTTAGATCTCTCGACAAGCTCCCAAGTCTTGTTCTTCTCAATCATCTTAATTTCATCATCCACAGCTTGTTGCCAAGCCTTTTCTTTCACAGCTTCTTCAAATGAACCTGGTTTAGTAATACAAAAGTTACAACTTGCATAAATATCACTCAAACTCTTCATTTTCTTTGGAGTTGAACTGGGTGATGATGAACTCGAACTTGGAGTATCACTTGATGGACATGAGGATGATGGAGAACCTGATCATGGAATTGTTGGGGTTGATGTGATGTGTAAAGCTCATTTGCACATGGAAGAAAGGTATGGTCCTGCATGCTTCACATGAGGTGTGTTGGGAAAAGCAAAAAATAAAAGATAGTAAAATATTAAACAAGGCAAAAGCAATGGCAGCACATGGAATTGAAATGAAAAAGTGAGCTGCAGATTTTGATCAGATGCATTGTCACCTTGCACGCGGAAACAAAGTTGAAGACATTGCACGTTGTTAAATGTGAAGCACAACGAAGCAAATACAAAGAACCATTGTAGAATTTCTGCTATAAATAGTAGTCATTCTTCAGTTCAATTTGCATCCAAAAATTCCAGAAATCAGAGAAAAAATATTGAGAGTTTTTCCTGAGAGTTTTCTTCCATATTAATTTTATTAACTTGTGAGTAAGAATTAGTTTCCCTTTATATTAGAGAGAAGGATATTGTAATTTATTCTTACATCATAGTGAAACCTCCTATACTTGCCCGTGGTTTTTCCCTTAATTTGTTTGAGGGTTTTTCACGTAAAAATATTGTATCTCAATTATCATTTTCTCAGTCTTATTTTAGCTGTGTGATACCGCTTCGCCCCAAACATTCCGCTGCGCCGATACCCAATAGTTGATACATCATCCATTCCTGTTGAATTTTGAGAATTAGAAATTGAAATAGTCTCTTTTTCTACCTTCTCTCCATTCCAATCCCAAGCAGCATTCTCATCAAATATCACATCTCGACTAATTATGATTTTGTGATTTTTCAAATTGTACAGTCGATATGCTTTAGACTTCGAGCTATACCCAACAAATATACACTTCTCACTAGTTTGATCAAGCTTTTCTCTATTTTCTTTTGGAATTTGGGCATAACAAATGCAACCAAATACTTTGAGATGCTTCACAGATGGCTTTCTCCCATTCTACGCCTCAAGTGGAGTTTGATTATGAAGTGCTTTTGTTGGAGATCTATTGAGTAGATAGACAGTTGTGTAAACAGCTTCAGCCCAAAATATTTTTGGTAATCCTTTCTCATGAATCATGGATTTCGTCATCTCCACCACTGTTTGATTCTTTCTTTCACACAACCCATTTTGTTTTGGAGTGTAGCTAGCTGTGAGTTGCCTGTCAACACCTTCATCTTCACAAAATTCATCAAATTCTCGTGAAGTATATTCTTTTCCATTGTCACTTCTCAAAATTTTTATAAAGTGACCACTTTGTTTTTCAACAAAATTTTTGAATTTCTTGAAAATTGAGAAAACTTCAGATTTTTGTCTCATAAAGTAAACCCATGTCATTCTTGAAAAATCATCAATGAAAAGAATAAAGTAACGATTGTTACCATGAGATGGAGTACTCATTGGGCCACAAACATCAGTATGCACAATCTCGAGCACTTGATTTGCTCTACGAGCAACTCCTTTTGGGAATGGTTGACGATGGTACTTTTCAAGTACACAACCTTCACAAGTTTCTTCTTTTCATGGATTAATGGAAGGCCTTGGACCATATTATTCTTTTGAGAAAGTAATTTGAGACTATGAAAATTCAAATGGCTAAGTCTTTTATGCCAAAGTCATGAGTTATCACTTACTTCGGCTTTTAAAGATATATTTTCCATGTATTTGAAAGTTAATGGAAAGTTTCTTTTCTCCATTTTTATCATTGCAATTACCTTTGTTTCTGCAATCACCGGCTTCTTGTGTCCTTTGTCAAGAATAATGCAACCACCATCTAAAAAATAAAGCCCATATCCATGCTCCACAAGTTGACCAACACTTAGCAAATTTTATTTCAAGTCAGGGACATGTAGCACATCCCCAACAAATCTGGTTCCTTTCTTAGTTTGGACTCCAATAGTTCATTTGCCTTAAGCATGAACAACTGCTCTATCCCCTATTTTCACTGATGAATTTACAACAGAATCCATATCAACAAAAATATTTTTCTCACCTAACATGTGGTTAATACAACCACTATCCAAGTACCACACATCGTCATTCTTGTCATTTGCAACTTGACATGCATAGAAAAGGTTCCTTTGGTCTTCTTTTCTTCAGTAAAGCTTCTTGTTTCTCATTCTTGAAGCGACAACCTTTTTTAACATGTGCAAATTTTTTGCACTTGTGACACTATGGTTTTCCGCGAAACCAACAGTATTTTTTAGTGTGGCTTATCCTCTTACATATGTTGCATTCTGAGGTGGAATCTTCATTAGATTCTTTTCTTTCTGATTGTGTCCTCGACCTCAACCTCTTAAATTTTGGCTTCTTCCTCGACCTTGTCCTCTTGAATTTTGGTCTCTTCCTCCTCCTGATGATTCGTTTTTGTCTTGAAAATGCTTTTGTCCTTGCTTGTTGAAATTGAGTTTAGATTGAAATATACTCTCGACAGGCTCTTCGGAGTGTCGCTTCAATCTTTGCTCAAATGATTTTAACAAGCCCATCAACTCGTGAATAGCTAATTTTGAAAGATCTTTGGTATCTTCAATTACTGCAATTTTAGGATCAAACTTGTTGGGAAAACTAATGAGGACTTTTTCGACAAGTCTACTGTCACTCATATCTTCACCATACACTTTCATTTGATTTACTAATTCTGAAAATCTATTTGAAAAATCATCCAACGTTTCATTTTCTTTCATTTTTATATTTTCAAACTCTCTTCTAAGGGTGAGAAGTTTAATAGCTCTTACATTCTCGTCTCCTTCATCCTCTTGTATTAGAATATCCCAAGCTTCTTTCGCTCTTGTTGCTCTCCTGATTTTTGGAAAACTGGAGGCTGAGACACCTTCTTAAATGTATCGAAGGGCTACACCATCCTTCTTGACTGTATCGAAGGGCTGCGCCATCCTTCTTGATTGTCTCTTTCATTTTTCTGATTTGATTTTCAGAAAGAGCTGCGGTAGACTCGGGCTGTTGATACCCAGAATCTACAAGTTCCCACAAATCTTCAAATATGAAGATTGTCTTCATTTTGATGCACCAGGAATCAAAAAATTTTCCACTAAAGATTGGAATACCAATTTTTTGTGTGGATGAATTCGTGCTGAAATTTTACTTTAAAGATCCTATTATGATTAATTAATATGCTTCTGACATTTCCTAAAGATCTATTCAACAATCAGACAACAATACAACCTCCATGCTCACCTAGATATCAAGGTGTGCAGGTGAACAAACACCCAAAGGAAAAGTACATAACTTAGAAGGTTTTTACTTTAAAGCCTACTCAGAATTTAATTTCCAAGATGGAATATTAAGTAATCTTCACATCAAGATGTGAGGGTGAAAAATACCCAAAGAAAAAATACATAGAAGACTTATACTTTTTAAATATACTGAGGATTTTCCAAGATGAAATATCAAGTTATCTTCATATCAAGATGTGAGAGTGACAAATACTCAAAAGGAGAACACATAGAGGATTTTTACTTTCAAGTCTACTCAAAATTTTCCTACATGACAACTTGATATTTTTTTTCCATGCCTCATTCTACACGGAAACTTGATATTTTAGAAGCTTTAATCTTTCATGCACATACTTTAAAAATGGAATATCGAGTAATCTTGCGTGTGTGATTACAGTTGGCTGCAGTTTTAGTTCAACTTAAGGACTATGGGAGCTCAGGTTGCCTGGAAGAAGAAAGGAATGGACTTTTGAAACAGAAAGATGCCTTCAACTATCCATTATTCTAACATTTTGACACTGTATTTCAACATTCATTTCGCTCAAATATCTACTTAATGTTTGGAAGCACTTGTGGTGTGGAAGGATTTATATTTGTAAATGAATTCCCTTGTTTGGTTGTATAAAACAATATTAATTTGTTTCTATTATTTGTAGATACAAATTGTGTTTGTAAAACATGTATATATGGAATTATAATTAGTAGTTATATTGTACTTGAATATCCTTCCTTATTCTATTGACATTGAACTTGCCATATTGGTCCATATTTTCTTGCAAAATTTTGTAGAATATGAAGTTGAGATTGCCCGACCAGATGATGTAGGCTTATAATTAAAAGTAATAATAACAGGAAAGAGAGAAAGGCAATAAAACTCAAAATATTGAAAGCAAACTGGGACTTGGTTATAGAAAGAAGATAAGACAGAGTGCTGAAACTTCTCCAACAAATTGGTTGTGTTCTTTGGATTTGTGACTTTTTTTTTATTTTTGGATCAGTTTGGACTTGTGACGAGAGAGTGAAAATTATCCTTTATATAACGTCAAAACCTTCTCAAATGGGAAACTAAATTGGTGGACTTGAATTTTCAAATTCTACGTTTTGAGTAAAGTTTAAGAAAATCTAAAATTTGTAAATCTTGGATTTCCAATTTCTTGAAAATGTGTTTCCAAACTCAAATAATTGAATTACACTTTTTCTCTCATTTTTTGTAGTTAAACGTTGAAATGAATGGCTGAAATACAACGTTAAAATGTTAGTATATAACATTAGTTAGAAGAGGACCCTAATTCCCTTAAATTACTCTTTTCACTTTACTATTTTGTGCACAAACTTTTTATTTTATTTTTTTGTCAAATTATGTTATCAAACTTTAGAAGTGTAATTTTCATTTGCAAAACTTTAGAAAAGGAATATCAAGTCATCTTGATATCAAGACCTGATGTGACAAATACCCAAAGGAAAAGTAGATAGAAGACTTTTACTTTTAAGTCTACTCTAATTTTTCAAGATGGAATATCAAATACTCTTTATATCAAGATGTGAAGGTGAACAAATACTCAAAGAAAAATTACATAGAACTTAGAAGACTTTTACTTTAAAGCCAACTCAGAATATTCCAAGATGGAATATTAAGTAATCTACATATCAAGATGTGAAGGTGACAAATACCGAAAGGAAAAATACATAGAAGACTTATACTTTTAAGTCTACTGAGAATTTTCCAAGTTGAAATATCAAGTTATTTTCGTATTAAGATGTGAGGATGACAAACATCCAAATAGAAAACACATGAAAGACTTTTACTTCCAAGTCTACTTAGAATTTTTCCTACACGGCAGTTTGATACTATTTTTCTTCCATGCATTGGGGCCTCGACTTCTCTGAAGGCATTATCATTTAGAAATGTTGACTACCTAATTCACTTTGGCCCGCATTGGAAGAAAACAAATCAGTTTCTGTTTGCACGCCGAGCACGCTAATTGACTCGGCTGAAAATATAGAAGACTTCTACTTTCAAGTCTAGTTAGAATTTTCCTAGAAGGTAGCTTGATATTATTTTCCATGGCGTTTGCTGCTTTAAAGCCAACAGAAAAATTACTAGGAGCATAGAATCTAAACACTGTTAATTGTTAAAACCTTTTATTCTTTCATGCACAAACTTTAAAAATGGAATATCGAGTAACGTTGCAAGTGTGGTTACTGTTGGCTGTAGTGTTAGTTAAGCTTAAAAATTATGGGAGCTCAGGTTGCATGGATGAAGAAAGGAATGGACTTTTGAAACTGAAAGATGCCTTCAAATATCGAAATGGTACTAGTGTTCTTTCTGTGAGTTAGTTAAAGCTCACTTTGAACATTTGGTCAAAAGAAAACAAAAGGCAATGGGAAAGGAAGATTTATGCATCAAAGTTTGGTGCAAAGTTAGGCACATAAAAATCATTTTCACACTACTATTTTGCTTTGATTTTGGGTATGGAATGAGCCTATAAATAGAAGCTCATTCCTTACCATTTAGCATCACCAAAACATCCCAAGTTAGAGAGAAAACATAAGCTTTCTCTTGAGTATTTTTCTTCCTCTTTTGTTGTTCTATATTTATGAGTGAGAGTTAGTTTCTCCTATTATTTGAGAGAGTGATATTGTTCTCTCCTTATATTAGAGAGAAGGTTATTGTAAAATACTCCACATCATAGTGAAATCCTCCATTACTTGCCCGTGGTTTTTCCCTCGATTTGTTTGAGGGTTTTCCACGTAAATCTTGTGTCTCTACTTTCTCTGTTCTCATTCATATTTTAGCTGCGTGATACTGCTTATCCCCGACCATTCCGCTGCGTCGATACCCAACAGTGGTATCAGAGCCACTGGTTTCGGGTCACTGGTATACATACGGGGTTACTGTTCACGGTTACTATTCACGCATACGGTATAGTACTATTCACCTATACGGTATCGATACTATTTTTGTATACGGTTTTAGTACTATTCACGTATACGGTACTATTCACGTAAATAGTACTATTCACAGTGAAATAGTGGGAGCCGGTTCAAGTTACGAAGCAGATCGTCGTTAATACTATGGCGGCAAAATTTGAAATCGAGAAGTTCAACGGGAGAAATTTTTCTCTATGGAAATTAAAGATGAAGGCAATCTTGAGAAAGGAAAATTGCTTGGCAGCAATTGGAGACAGACCAGCGGAGGTGACGGACGACAAGTGGAAAGAGATGGATGACAACGCTATGGCTAATCTGCACCTGGCATTGGCAGATTCGGTATTGTCAAGCGTTGAGGAAAAGAAGTCAGCAAAAGAAATTTGGGATGCGCTGACCAAACTATATGAGGTCAAGTCACTTCACAACAAGATTTTCTTGAAGAGAAGACTCTACACCCTTCGGATGAGTGAGTCCACATCGGTGACAGATCACATCAATACCTTAAATACGCTATTCTCTCAATTGACTACAATTGGGCATAAAATAGCGGAGCTTGAACGTGCAGAAATTCTACTTCAAAGTATACCTGATTCGTATGATCAACTCATCATTAGTTACACTAACAATGTTCTTTCAGATTTTGTTATTTTTGATGATGTTGCAGCCGCTGTTCTGGAAGAGGAATCTAGGCGCAAAAGTAAGGAAGACAGAAACGAAAGTTCACAATAAGCAGAGGCATTATCAATGGTGAGAGGTAGATCAATGGAACGTGGCTCTAGTGGGAGCAACAACCAAGGTAGATCAAAATCAAAGAGTAGAAAGAATATCAAATGCTACAACTGTGGCAAGAAAGGGCACTTCAAGAAGGATTGTTGGAGCAACAAAAAGAATCCCGAGGTGACAAATTCTCAGGGATGTATGGCGACTGCACCAGATGATGGAGATATTTTATACAGCGAAGCAGCAACTGTATCAAAAGGCAGAAAGGAGCTCACTGATGCTTGGATAATGGATTCGAGAGCAACATGGCATATGACCTCTCGTAGAGAATGGTTCCACAACTATGAACCTGTCTCTGGAGGATCTGTGTACATGGGTAATGATCATGCCTTGGAGATTGCTAGTATCGGAACCGTCAAAATTAAAATGTATGATGGTACCATTCGCACCATTCAAGGGGTACGACACGTGAAGGGCTTGAAGAAGAACCTATTGTCCATTGGACAATTGGATGACCTTGGCTGCAAGACCCATATCGAGGATGGGATCATGAAGGTTGTCAAAGGAGCGCTTGTGGTGATCAAGGCAGAAAAGATCGGGGTAAATCTATACATGCTTGTGGGAGATACGTTACAGGAGGCAGATGTATCAGTTGTATCAGCCGGCCAAGAAGAATCAACTATAATGTGGTATCGCAGATTGGGCCACATGACAGAACGAGGCTTGAAGATTCTTGCTGAACGTAATCTCCTACCCGGGCTCAAGACGGTAAACTTACCTTTTTGTGAGCACTATGTTACCAGTAAGCAGTATAGATTGAAATTTGAGAGATCTACTGCCAGAAGCAAACACATTCTAGACTTGATCCATTCAGACGTTTGGGAATCACCGGTTTTGTCCCTAGGAGGAGCCAAATACTTTGTATCATTTATTGATGATTACTCCAGGAGACTGTGGGTGTATCCAATCAAGAACAAGTCAGATGTGTTTCTAATATTTAAAACATTCAAAGCGCTGGTGGAACTTGAATCCGGGAAAAGGATCAAGTGTTTAAGGACGGACAACGGAGGAGAATACACTGACGGGAGTTTTTTGGAATTTTGCAAGCAAGAGGGTATTCAGAGGCAATTTACTGTTGCACATACACCTCAGCAAAATGGTGTAGCAGAGCGGATGAACAGAACTCTTCTTGAAAGAATGAGAGCTATGTTGGAAACTGCAGGTCTTGCCAAATCATTTTGGGCAGAAGCAGCTAGAACTGCCTGTTACGTGATAAACCGGTCACCGTCAACTGCAATTGGGTTGAAGACACCAATGGAAATGTGGACCGGAAAACCCGCAGATTATTCTACCTTGCACATATTTGGGTGTCCGGCATATGTGATGTATGGTTCCCAAGAAAGAACAAAGCTGGATCCAAAATCCAGGAAATGTGTATTCTTGGGAAATGCTGATGGTGTTAAGGGGTATCGCCTGTGGGATTCCACTGCCCACAAGGTTGTCATCAGCAGAGATGTCATATTTGCAGAAGATAAACTGCAAAGTGAAGACGACAGCAACACTTCAAATGAGACTACTACAATACAAATTGAAGATAAGTCAGAACAAGGAGATGCTTCTTCTGAAGCTGCACCAGAGCACGAGGAACAAGAACCAGATGATACTGAGGTTATAGAAGTCCGACGTTCATTACGTTAGACAACAAGACCAACTTGGCATTCAGATTTTGTCATGGCGAGCAATGCTGCATACTGTCTTCTAACGGAGGATGGAGAGCCATCTACCTTTCACGAGGCTATAAAAAGCCCCAATGTTGCCCTGTGGATGACAGCAATGCAGGAAGAAATTAAAGCTCTACATAAAAACAAGACGTGGGAGCTTGTTCCACTACCACCTGGACGGAAAGCCATTGGTAACAAATGGGTCTACAAGATCAAGCGAGATGGTAATGACCAAGTGGAGCGATATCGTGCAAGACTGGTGGTGAAAGGATATGCTCAGAAAGAAGGAATTGACTTCAACGAGATATTTTCTCCTGTGGTAAGACTTACAACTATCAGAGTAGTCTTGGCCATGTGTGTTGTGTTAGACTTACATCTAGAACAGTTAGATGTAAAGACGGCTTTTCTTCATGGTGAGCTTGAAGAAGAGATTTACATGCTTCAACCAGAAGGTTTTGTTGAGAAAGAAAAAGAAAACTTGGTTTGCAGGTTGACTAAATCTCTATACGGTTTAAAGTATGCGCCAAGGTGTTGGTACAAGAGATTTGATTCCTTCGTGATTAGCCTTGGGTACAACAAACTCAATTTAGACCATTGTACGTACTACAAGAGGTTTGGCGATAATGATTTTATCATTCTGTTGTTGTATGTGGACGACATGCTGGTAGCAGGTCCCAGTAAAGATCGGGTCCAAGAACTGAAGGCACAGTTGGCTGGGGAGTTTGATATGAAGGATTTGGGACCAGCAAACAAGATTTTAGGGATGCAAATTCACCGAGACAGAAAAGGCAGGAAGGTATGGATTTCTCAGAAGAATTACTTGAAGAAAATCTTGCGGCGCTTCAATATGCAAGATTGTAAGGAAATCTCGACCCCGCTTCCTGTCAATTACAAATTATCCTCAAGTATGTGCCCTAGCACTGAAGCAGAGAGGATAGAAATGTCTCGAGTACCATATGCATCAACAGTGGGAAGTCTCATGTTCGTTATGATATGCACGAGATCAGATATTGCTCAAGCAGTTGGTGTAGTCAGTCGGTTCATGGCAAATCCTGGTAGAGAGCATTGGAATACTGTTAAGAGGACCCTAAGATATATCAAAGGGACCTCGGATGTTGCATTATGTTTTGAAGGATCAGAATTTACTGTCAAGGGTTTTGTTGATTTGGATTTTGCAGGTGATACTGATAAACATAAGTCCATTACAGGCTATGTGTTTACAGTTGCAGGCGGCGTGGTAAGCTGGATATCTAAATTACAGACTGTTGTGGCCCTATCTACAACAGAGGCTGAATATATGGCAGCTACACAAGCTTGTAAAGAAGCAATCTGGATTAAACGGTTAATGGAGGAGCTCGGGCACAAACAAGAGAAAATTCCCTTGTTTTGTGACAGTCAGAGTGCCTTGCACATTGCAAGGAATCCAGCATTTCATTCCAGGACGAAACACATAGGTGTTCAATATCACTTTGTTCGAGAAGTAGTGGAGGAAGGGAGTGTGGATATGCAGAAGATTCACACCAACGAGAACCTAGCAGATGTCATGACAAAGCCAATCAACGTTGACAAGTTTGTTTGGAGTAGATCCTCATTTGGCCTAGCAAAGACGTAAGCAACATGGAATTGACAAGTATGGAGAGATTTGAAGATCATCCAAAGTGAGCTTTAAGTGGGAGAATGTGAGTTAGTTAAAGCTCACTTTGAGCATTTGGTCAAAAGAAAACAAAAGGCAATGGGAAAGGAAGATTTATGCATCAAAGTTTGGTGCAAAGTTTGGCACTTAAAAATCCTTTTCACACTACTATTTTGCTTTGATTTTGGGTATGGAATGAGCCTATAAATAGAAGCTCATTCCTTACCATTTAGCATCACCAAAACATCCCAAGTTAGAGAGAAAACATAAGCTTTCTCTTGAGTATTTTTCTTCCTCTTTTGTTGTTCTATATTTATGAGTGAGAGTTAGTTTCTCCTATTATTTGAGAGAGTGATATTGTTCTCTCCTTATATTAGAGAGAAGGTTATTGTAAAATACTCCACATCATAGTGAAATCCTCCATTACTTGCCCGTGGTTTTTCCCTCGATTTGTTTGAGGGTTTTCCACGTAAATCTTGTGTCTCTACTTTCTCTGTTCTCATTCATATTTTAGCTGCGTGATACTGCTTATCCCCGACCATTCCGCTGCGTCGATACCCAACACTTTCTTCATGGGGTGGTGAGGAGATTGATTGCTGCAAATGGTAGAAGGTCCTTTGTGATAACTCCACTAAGCGAGTGATCCGACTTTCTCTAGATGGTACAAGACGATGGATGTCAGAAACTGATTGGCCTCCAAATTATATCATCCTGCATGCGTCTTTGTTTCTTCCATTTCAGGAATTACTGAATCTAAGCTTGGCTGATAACTACTTAAAAGGTACGGTCTCCCTCACTCTCTCTCTCTCTCTTGTATTGGCATGAGAAATAAGAGGAAAAATATTGTTTTAATGTTTTCCTCTGCTATTTCTTGTATTCTTCCCCATGGCAGTGCAGTGTGTTAAACCTCAACTATTTGGAAAATATTGATTATACAAATACTATGATCAAGGTTCTATAGGGCGTATAGAAATAAATTAATTTGCAATCGTATGAAGTTCTACGAATATCTATGATCTGTTAATTATACTTGTTAATTTAATAGTACATTATC
The DNA here is from genome assembly GCA_037974665.1 of Ehretia macrophylla. Taxonomy (NCBI): domain Eukaryota; kingdom Viridiplantae; phylum Streptophyta; class Magnoliopsida; order Boraginales; family Ehretiaceae; genus Ehretia; species Ehretia macrophylla. The sequence continues at coordinate 56,042,299 of CM075771.1, read as the reverse complement.
TATATCCAATAGTTTTGGAAAATGAAGGATACTTTTCGAGTGATAATAAGATTGTCTTGTTGTTTCAATCAGGTTTCCGAGGAGTATTACAACTTGGAAGCTTACAAGTTTTGGATCTGAGTTGGAATAGTCTCACGTCAATTCCATCATTGGGCGAACTACAGCCCCTAAAATTTCTAAACCTTGGAGGAAACGCATTCATGAATTTCTCTCATTTTCAAGGTACGATCATCAAATTTATTAAGCATTTTCAAGGTTTCACAGAATTAACGATTAATCGATTTTGTCTCTACCACTCTACTTTCACATAATTAACGAAGTTGAAGAATCTAGAAATGTTGAATCTTGCTTATAATTTTGGGCTAACTGGTGAGATGCCCCCATCCATTGGGGCCTTGACTTCTCTGAAAGGGTCAAAATCATTTTAGTCCTTGAGGTTTGCTCTAAATACCAAATTGGTCCCTCAGGTTTGCAAAAGACCAAAAAGGTCCCTCTAGTTAACTTTTGTTAGCCAAATATTAATAGTCAAATGGTTGACTGAGTTAAAAGACCATTATATCCTTAGACAACATATATTATAAAAGAAAATTACAATAAAAGTCTAAATCAGTCTAAAAAAACATAATTCACATAATTCGCGTAGGAAAAAAAAAAACAAAAACTAAAAAATATCAGTTCAAACATAAACAAATTAAAGTTAGTAATATATCGTTAAAAAATGAACAATCATGATTCATCCTCTTTTCTGGCCGGTACCCTCGCTGTTAATTATGTCGATGATGATTGTTCATTTTTTAACGATATATTACTGAATTTAATTTGTTTATGTTTGAATTGATATTTTTTAGTTTTAGTTTTTTTTTCTGCACAAATGTTGTGAATTATGTTTTTTTAGACTGATTTAAACTTTTATCGTAATTTTCTTTTATAATATATGTTGCCTAAGGATATAATGGTCTTTTAACTCGGTCAACCCTTTGACTATTAACATTTGACTAATAAAAATTAATTGGAGGGACCTCTTTGATCTTTTTGCAAACCTGAGGGGCCAATTTGGTCTTTAGAACAAACCTCAGGGACTAAAATGGTTTTTGCCCTTCTCTGAAATTATTGTCATTTAGAGGCAACGGACTAAACGGATCTCTACTGGAGGAAGGTATATTGGTTTATAAAATGTTCAAATAGAAGTTGATGTTGTACACTTTTACTTTGATTATAATTCAGGCCGGAAGCTTTGGAAAATGAAGGATACTTTTCGAATGATAATGAGATTGGCAACCTGGTTTTCAAGGAGCATTACAACTTGGAAGCTTACAAGTTTTGGATCTGAGTGGAAATTTCTAGACCTTGGAGGAAACGCATTCACGAATTTCTCTCATTTTCAAGGTACGTTCATCAAATTTATTAAGCATTTTCAAGGTACGTTCATCACTTGGTATGAATATGACTAACAGGTTAATCGATTCTGTCTCTACCACTCTGCTTTCACAGAATTAACGAAGTTGAGGAATCTAGAAATGTTGGATCTTGGTTATAATTATGAGCTAACTGGTGAGATGCCCCCATCCATTGGGGCCTTGACTTCTCTGAAATTATTGTCATTTAGAGACAACGGACTAAACGGCTCTCTACAGGAGGAAGGTATATTGGTTTATAAAATGTTCAAATAGAAGTTGATGTAGTACACTTGTACTTTGATTATAATTCTGGCCGGGAGCTTCCAATCTTGTATTTCTACCATGTGGTAAAGTTAATTCTTGCTGCACTAAATTGGTCCTCTTCAGGTGCACTTGATCAGTTTCATGAACAAAACTTCATATTTACAAACATTATCGCGATGCCTAACAGATTGAAAGCTTTAGTGGAGTCTTGGTAGTACTATAGCAGAACTGGAAAAGGATGTACTAGTTGTATTAGAATAATAAATAATATAATAAATCTCTGTCTAACGGATTAGGCTTTTAGATGAGGTAGTAACTTAGCATATTATTACATTCTAGATACCAATAATAGGTCATTAGTTCAAAATTCAACGCTACCACGTAACCCATTCAAAAATATTAAAATTGTTCAAATACAAGACAATGCAAGACTTAAAAAATAACTCCGCCTACACTTGCGGACGCGTGTTAAAGATAATTTAATAATATTATAGACCCCTCTCTAACGGTTTAAATTTTAGATAAGGTATTAACAAGTTGCAATTTCTTGTATTTTCCTTCGTATTCCACATCAAAAATTGCCAACCGCTTTCCTTTCATTTGGTTGAACGGAAAAATACATGATGTTATCTTGTCTAGTTTGCAGTAATACTAATTTCACAACTTCTCGACCAACGAGAAAAAGCGTATATGTACACGTATAAATTTTTTTGATATACAGTGAGTAGAGTACTTAATATTATAATTTAACACTTTATTTTCAATCTCCTTGAGAACTGAAACACAACACATTGATTTTCTTACTTTAATTCAATGCAGAGCTGTGCAAATTGAAGAACCTTCAAGAGTTGGATCTGAGACGAAATAGTTTTGAAGGATCTATTCCTCTATATCTCGGCAATTTGACATCCCTTAGGCGTCTTGATCTTTCTTATAACAACTTCAGTGGAAACATTCCTTCAACTCTTTTTCTCAACCTCAAATCACTTGAGTATGTTTCCCTTTCATACAATCATTTCCAAGGTTCATTCTCACTCAGCTCATTTGAGAACAACTCCAAACTTGAAGTCTTTCAACTTGATGGCTATAATAGTAACCTGAAAGTAGAGACCGAGAATCCACCTTGGAGATCCCTTTCTTCGCTAAAAGTCTTCCGATTGTCAAATTGTAAACTAAATGAACTGAGCCATGCTATACCTTCCTTTCTATTTAACCAGAATGATTTGAGGATTGTTGACCTCAGTCACAACAATTTGGTAGGAGAGCTTCCCTCTTGGTTACTCATTCCTGACAGGTTCTCTTGACTTGCATCCAAATTTGAAGAATCTTGATATGATTTCCATTGACATCTCTATGAATAGCATTCAAGGCAACATGCCATCTTCTATAGGTTCTGTTCTTCCAAATTTGTTTCGTCTTAACATGTCCAGTAATGCTCTTCAAGGAAATATTCCATCCTCAATAGGAGATATGGAATTACTGCAACTGTTGGATTTATCTAATAATAATTTATCTGGAGAATTACCTCAATCCTTGCTTATGGGCTGCGTGAAATTGAGAACTTTGAAGCTCTCAAACAATAGTTTTGAAGGAAAGGTACTTCCAGCCATATCCAACCTCACACAACTATATTATCTATATTTAGATAATAATTACTTTTCGGGGGAGCTTTCCATTGGACTTCTTAGCAACACACACTTAGAGTTATTGGACCTAAGTAATAACTCAATCTCAGGTGAAATTCCTGATTGGATTGGTGATTTTCCTGTTTTGAGTTTTCTCGTGTTGTCTGAGAATAAGTTATCAGGTCATATACCAATGAGGTTTTGCAAACTTGAACAATTAATCTTCCTCAACCTTTCTTGGAATCATCTTCTTGATACCTTACCTTCTTGTTTCAATGCATCTTCACTGAAGTTTCTACATCTGCAAGGAAATAAATTTACAGGGCCTCTGCCAAATGTTTTATCTACATTGTCGTCCCTCGTGACACTGGATATGAGGGATAACTACTTTTCAGGGGAAATTCCTAATTGGATTAGCTCATTCTCCAGCTTGAGGATTCTTCTTCTAAAAGGAAATAGTTTAGAAGGATCTATTCCTTTCCAAATCTGTGAGCTAAAAAATATCAGCATACTTGATCTTTCTTCCAATAACCTTTCAGGGAGGATACCTCCTTGCTTGCATAATATACCTTTCGGGAGGAAAAGAGCATTGGACCATATGCTTAATTGGGGAGGCTATTTCGAGATACCTTTCATCACACCCTCATATGAAAGCCTGCTTGACATAGGTGAATACGAAAAGCTTTATGTGGAAGAAGTGGGATTTATTTCGAAAAGTAGGACTGAATCATATACAAGCAACATTTTGAAACAACTTGACAGGTTCTATTCCTCTTGAGATTGGCTACCTAAGCGATATTCATACTTTGAACCTGTTAAACAATAATTTATCAGGATCAATTCCAAGGACATTTATGAAGTTGAAGAAAATTGAAAGCCTAGACCTCTCTCACAACATGTTGACAGGTCAAATTCCCTCAGAGTTGGTAGAACTAAACTTTCTATCAGTGTTTTCAATAGCTTACAACAATTTGTCAGGAAAGATCCCAGAATGGAAAGCTCAGTTTGGAACATTTGGAGAAAGCAGTTATGAGGGTAATTCTCTTCTATGTGGTTCCCCTCTAAAGAAAAGTTGCACCAACACTATAGCACTACCACCACCTTCAGATCCGGACCAAAATGACCCCTTTAAAGATGCTTTCCTGACGAGTTTTGCTGAATCATACATAGTAACACTTTTATGCTTCATTGCTTGTCTCTACTTCAATCCCTATTGGCGAGGACTACTGTTCAGATTCATTGAAAGGACTATAAGAAAGGCTTCTCAACTTATGTGAGATTGTCCCAAGTGTCATTTTATATAGCATTTTCATATTTTGTATTTGCTTTGTTTCATTGGTTTATCAGAATTCTGTAATTTCAAATATGAAAAGTCTTTCATGGTATAATCAAAACTATGATTGGCGGCTATTGCAGACATTCTCTGATATGACAAGTGTTATTTGAGTCATGGTTTATCAGATCTCTCTCTTATCTTGGGAAATAGACACTTATATACTCGAGTCATGGTATATAAATAAGGAGTGGTGCTTAGCTCATACATCAAGCCATTCACTCACTAGCTTCATTCTATTCTCTTTATGTTATTGCCTTTATAAGGTATCTATATAAAGATGGGGTTGGAGGTAAAGAAAGATTAGATTAGTGCGAATAATTTGATTAATCGAATGTGGTACATCTGATAAGTATTGGTAGGATCAGTGTGAGGGATCCATGGTAGACTATGTCAGATTAGGATAGCAATTCATATACAAGAATAGGTAAATTCGAGAATCAGAATAGTCGTTTAATCTATTGGAGATTCCATCAAAATTAGGAGAGAGTTGTCATGATATAAAACTATGTAAAAAATAGTTTAAACTTTTACCGTACAAAATGTCAAGTTAAATATAATAAAATTACTCCGCAAATATAGGCACAATGCGAATCACATTAAGAGTATAATTTGTTGCGTATTTATGGCTCCATTTTTGTCATAAAATATTTTTTTAGAAAATATATTCCTAAAAAAATTGATCCATTTGAAAAATATTTTTTGATAAAAAAAAATTTTAGTTCAAAAACTCCACCCAAATCTACCATCTTCACCACACCAACACGCCCCCCTCCTCCCTCCCTCTCTCTCTCTCTCTCAATCTGCCGTCACCCCCCACCCCACTGAAATCTCTATGTGTGTGTATATATACACATGTGTGTATTTTTTTATGAAATCTCCTATCGAAAAATATTTATCACTATAAAATTCTCAATGTGCTGCTCCAAATTGACAACAGAATAGTATAAATTGATAACTATTTTCTCCTTGTCCGTATTTAATTCTACAATCTATATAATTCTATACTATTTCTTTCCTAGAGTTTTCTGATTGACTCTATTGACTAAAATTACTTAATGGAATCAACCTTGAATAGTATGTAACTTAGATAAACCCCTTAATCCAATAAAAACAGAACATACCAATCTACAATTATGAATTTCAAAAATTAAAGGTTACAATAATAAAACCCAAGCCCTGTGAATTATAACTTTCATATTGTCCTCCGATACTCTTAATATTTTGAAATTCACAGTAATTTCACTAAGAGCTTAAAGGTGTCTATCACAAAATCTATAAAGAGTTTGAGTTTACAAGAGTGATGGAGGAAACACCGGAATCTAAAAGTCAACATTTCTATTATTAAAATTAATTGGTATCAAGAGTAGTTCAAAATCTTATAATGTGGTCTTAAAATTTATGATTTTTTCATGCAAGAGAAATTGTCTTTTAACACGCCCCCTTCACATATGACCCGATCTTTTGAAGGAAGATAGGTAACACGTGGATGGAGATTACTCACATGTAGTGAATGGATATGACTAGACCAAGGCCGCAACTCTAATAACATAAGAATTATGAGATTCTATCCTAAAATCAATTGGTACCAAAAGAAGTAACTTAAGATCTTATAAGGTGGTATTGGAATTCATGATTTTTCCATGCAGAAGGTATTGTATATTCTAACTTGATGACCCTTCACATGTGACCTAATTTTTTGAAGGAAGACTTGTAACACGTAAATGGATACGACTCACACATAGTGGATAGATATGACTAGACCAACAACATAACTCTACTATATAACGCCCGGAAATTTCATCACATCTTTTAAATAATTGTTGCATAGCTACTTGAGCATTTTTATGTGCATTTCTTTTCTTGCTTAATTATTTTATTTGAAGGTTACGATTCATAAGAAAATCAACTGTCTAATTTGCTCGAATTAATATTTTTTTCTAGATAATATAACTTATAAAAAAAATCGGGAATGTGTAGTTTTGGACTTTGGAGGCCGGGAACTTGCATTTAAAAAATGATTTAGGTGTCATTGAATAGTGTTACGTAAGTGTAAACTTTAATTCTGCATTAGCTAGCAATTAGTTGACATTTTTAACTTGGTTTGACCAAGATTTAGTGACATTTGACTTAGCTTATGACTCATACATATACATATACTCAACATAACACATATACATGCATTGTACTCATGAAATAAAGCAAAAAATCACCAAAATGCCACCCCCCAAACCCGATAACCCTTAGGAGGAGAAAGAGGAAGATTTCATCATCAAATCTTGCAAGTTTGGACCCTTGGCTTGATCTTGAGGTGTTTTTGGAGCTTTTACGACTTCAACAACTAGTCTACAACCTTTAAATTGTGAAAGAGTTGCATTTATTTGAGTTTAAAGTTTGTATCAATTACTTTAAAATTCTTGTATTGTTAATTATAACTATATTAATTGTTATGGATGCTTGATATATGATCTCTAGAGCCTATAGAACTCTCTTTTGTAGCTTGTTATCAAATTCAATTTAAAGGTTACAAGAAGCCAAAAATATTGTAGTGCATCATTTAGTGTGTGTCGGGGGGAAGAAAAACCCAAACAAAAAAAGAAAAAATGATAGAGTTTTCATTCTTTGTCAAATTAAATGGTGATGAGCAAGTACTTAGAGACCTCTGCTCAACCAATGAGAATGATGTGTCATGTAAAGAGGAATCTAATATCTTAGCACCCTAGAAGCTAGTCATTATATATACATCATTCCCCAAACCCTCCAAGAACATGATCCAAAATTTCTTTTTGGCTTGTCATCCCTTTCTAGCAGGACTTAGATCTTCTTCAAGAATAACCATGCATCGCTTACTAACTATCTACTTGGTCTCCTATTTAACAGTACAACACAAAGCTGTCATCTTTTGGCAGAACAACTTTCATTTACAAGGTTTTCATTGCAATGACATGCAAGACAAGCATCCAAGCCCAAGCCTTACAACCAAATCAATATACAAACAGTCATAATCAACCACACCAAGAATATCGTCCTAACTTCAGAAAGCAAAAGTTTCACTTATGCTAAGCAGATACTTTGGTAGTAGGAATAACATAAGGGATCTTGTTTGATCCAAATACAGAGAGATCTAAACTTGTACTTCATATCTTTACACTGTTCTTATGAGAAGATGGTCCAAGACAAAACATATGCTGGAAAATTTATCAAACCTGCAGTCCCATTGCAGTTACTGCAGGATTGTCCAGATTATGATGTGCTACAAAGAGCTCTAGCACTAAGGAGTTCCAATAGTCCAAACAAACCTACAGATAAACAATAGCTATGAGAATAGCACCAACAACTTGTGTACTAAATGTTCCATGAACAACTTTGGTTTTGACACTACCTTAAAAACCTGTGTGTCATCCACATATGAGATGTTAATGAGGTATTCAAGGCCCATTAACAAACCACTTATGTTCTCGTGTAGATTCCAATACCCGGATATGAGCCTGCAGAGTCCATTAACAAAGCATTTCAACCTAATATCACATACAATTCACAAATGATGCTATATAATGCCTAAAATTCAAACGCATAATTGGCTGAAGCATTTTGGGTCTTAAGAATGCTATTTATTTACATGATTCCAGATGCTAAAATGCTCTGACCATTCGCTCCCTCATGTCATATCTATAAGCCAACTTTTCTCATGATAACAAAATCATATTTGATCCTAGCAGCGTACCGAAAAATTGATCCAGAATTCAGGAAGAATTTTCATAAAGAACCAGGGCACACAGTTTCAGACATCGGGTAAAATCGATGGGATAAAAATCTAACATTCTAACACAGATTATATAAAAAGACACCAATTCTTCAGGTTTTTTAAATTCAGCAGTCTAAGAAGTAGAGGTTTTTCTTGCAGAAAGCATAAAAAAAAGATCAAATAATGGCATGAATCCCCTAGACAACTCTGGAACTAAGATTCAATGACTCGGGAAGAAATGGTAGTCAGCACACACCACTTGAGGATTTACACTCCCTACCCAAAGCCTCTTTTCAAGCAGAGAGACAAACAGGTAGCATCTTTTCCTCGCACTACTTTTTTATTATGAAATATGTTATTAGTTAGATAATAATATCTTCCAATTAGAAGCGAGAAAGGCATATTCTGTATGGAAAGGATTCATTGTGCTAATAACATGAGCAGAAAGATACTCACCTTGTAGAATGATGTAAAGAACAACACCAAATTCTGAATAAATGCCTGAACAAAATAGAGAAATAGACTAAGACTAAGTTTTTATATTGTAAAGGCAAGCATCAACAAATTGGATTTAACAGAATCAGGACTCACTTGCTCGTCACTTGTACCATTGACATAAGCTTCAGGAATATTTGTACTGAGGGGAAGAATGGTCTAAAACATAAGCAACATCATCACAGATATAAGTGCATATAGCAAAAATATGTTAATTCACCATATCACCATGAATTATGTTAAAAGGAAGAATTTCAATTTGGCTGATCAATCAACAAACTTTGGCAAATTTGGGATAGGACAAATAAAAGATCTTTTAACTTTATTAACACTCAATGATATGAAGAGATTCACTTATACAAACTTCTTTTGCCCGTCTGAATGATACCCTATACTTCATGTTCCTTCAATTGTTGAATGTTTGGTTATTTTTTCCTATCCCAATTTTGCATAGACTCTGATTTTTCAAAAGATGTATAATAGACATAGTTAATAACATTATACAATTTCTACATGGGTTAGCACCCTTTTGTTTCGCCTTAGTATACGACATTTTACAGTATTGATAATCACATCAAGCATTTGAGAGAGGTTATCTCCACACACCTGCAATTGCACCTTGAATATGCTGTACATTTTAACATATTGCATGTTATGGAAATCCCCAAAACTGAGGGCAGCAACTTGAAATTATCAAGACACAGGAGAATAAATGCCAAAAATTTCAAACTACATGCATCACAAAAAATTTCTAAGAATAACTTGTACAAATGTCCCAATTCCAACTTGTCTCCATCATCATCGTCGTTATCATCATGATCGTCATCATCATCATCATCATCATAGTTGTCACCATAATCATCATCATAGTTGTAATGCATAGTGGCGTTGGATGCCAATTCCAAGCCACTAGCAATTTTTATTTATTTATTATTTTGACTAATAATGGCCTTTAGGCCACCACCTTTCCCACTTGCAGCAGCTTTTTCCTTATACCTAACAAAGTTGACAACTTTGTTCTCCACTTTTTCCTAATTTGCTCAAATATGTTCCCTACTCAGAATAATTTAGTCACCCCAATTGACAAAATGGTTTTATTTAAACCAAGCATTGCAGATCCCAAAATGAGAGAAAAGCTTATCTGCAGTGCAAATCGTTCTAATTTCGTTTCACTTCTTTTCTTTTTCTCTTTCTCTCGGCAGTAGCAATAGCAGAAGAAGAAAGAGTCAATTAGTGCATAATATTTTGACTCATTTCAACAAGGTGAGATTCTAGGCTTTTGATTTATATAATTTTGGATGGTTTATTTATTCTAGAATATTTTAGGGAAAAATGATTAAGTTGAGAGTTAACGAAATGAGAGTTTTGATGAAATTTGTAGGTTTGTGACTGAACAAAGAAAATATTACCGTAAAATCGAGGTAAGTGGAATTCTTTCATTTTGACTACTAGCCTTCTTTCGAATATATTCAGAATATATTTTGTTCATGTATTCGTATCAGTTTTGTCATTTTATCCATTTGATTATTCCTTTCCTAACCTTATTTCGTTACTTTTGGCTAGTATGTACGTACGACATTTTTAGAAAATTTCTCTAATTACTAGTCTTCCTTTGAATCTGTCTGGAATAAATTTCGCTCATGTATTTGTATCCATATAATCGTAGTATTTATAGGTTCGTTGTCCTCATAAACTTGTTATTTTATATCTAATTATTCCATATATAATATTACTCTTAGAAAATTCCGATCGTTGAAAAATAGCTTAAATTCAACTTTAATTCGTTGAATTAAATGTATGGCATGTTCGTTGCATAAAAGTTTGATTATATTCATGCCATGACTAAAAATGTCTCGTTGCTTGAGTTTCCTATTTTCTTCTTTTTGGGCTTCCATGGAAACTCCAAATAATATTATATTTCTTGTAATATTTATATTAGCTCATATAATATTTTTATTGGTTCATATGGTATTTTTATTTTATTTGTCCTTTTCATCTTATCTAAATTTTTAGAGTATTTCGTTTCTATGTCATGTATTTATACGCTTCATTCATCTATTCGATCAACGTGACTATTTTACTCCAAAATAATCTATTTCTTTTAGATTACGCGAAATGATCCACTCGTATATCTTGATAAGTATTTATGTCACTTATTTTGATTTTTGGTCAATATGTTAGTATTGTCCTTTTTATTTTCCATGACTAATAAATCAATTATTAACATTATTATTTTAGTACTACTAATATTATTATTACTACTACTTTTATGATAGTGATTCAAACTATGTAACGTGTATTTAACTTGTCATCACTGTATACCTCGATATGAATCTGCTTGCCTGAAGAGATCTCTTGCCTGATGAGGGCATAATACTCATCATCTTGCCTGGCCCGATGAGGGCATAATACCCGTTGTTTTGATACAGTATGAGGATTATAATATGTTAGTTTGATATTATTATTAAAATTATTTTCATATGTACTTGTGTCCTTATTCGCTGGTCAGTTTGCTTGTTTATCATTTGTATCTTTATTCGTTCGATTGTTAAGATTATTTTGTTTGTCCATTTCATCATCATTACCGTATTCTTTGGAAAAGTTTTTCCCTTACTGAGCTTTTGTTCGCTCACCACTTTTGTTTCCGCCTGATTTCTTTTCAGATCCGACAGAGTAAGTGTGATGACTCGGGTTGCGAGCAGGGTAGTCAACAGGGAGAAATAAATAAGATTATGAAATTGAAATTTGGAGATTGGATATTTCTATTTAAGTTCGATGGTGTGGCTTGATTAATGTAACGATTTGTGGATTAAGCTTAAATTTCTGAATTGGCAAATGATTGTATGAATGATTTAATTTATTGTGGAATGTAGTACTCTGGTTTGTTCTTATGGTTTGCTAGTATAGCCTAGCGTGCTTAAGAGGTTACACCTCTTGGGTTCGCGGCGTGTCACGCCTTGAACTTGTTCCACAGGATGGTTTTGGGGTGTGACAATAGTCATCATCATCCTCAGTCTCTTCAGCTTCATTGTTATTCTCTGCTTCAATATGATTAGCTTACAGGAAAGATTAGCACCTATGAACATCCATGCAATTTGCAACCAAAAACTGAAAATTAGTAAACGAAAGATATAATTGATCTGCTGAATATGAAAGATATAAACATTTGGGGCTGTCGGAGATGGGGGGTTTGGGATCATGAGAGAAAAAAAAAAAGAACAATTGAAGCATAGAAAAAGAAAGGAGAAAAAATAAAGAATTGATTGAAGTTTTCAGGAGGGAAAGAACTAACGAAGCTTTGATTGAGGTGAGAAAGAAAAACAAACGAAGAAGAATGGGGAGAGCAAAAGAAGAATCGAGAGAGCTCTGCGTTTGTGTTCGACACAGAGGGAGAGAGGGGAACCTATGAATAAAACTTTTTGTTTCAAATTCCTTCTTTTGGTTTGATCCCTACCACCCAAGGGGCAGCCTGATTGATCATGTTGAGGTTGGGGGTGATTGTTTTTCCTTTGTGAGTAAAAATAGTAAGGTTGCTGATGTTATTGAAAATGGAAGTTGGGCATGGCCGGACCTCCCTTTTTTCAGGGAGATGGGAGACCAACTACACTTCCTCCCAGTCATGAACAGGGAGGATTATTGGAGATGGATGCCAAACACCAATGGTTCTTTTTCTACTGCCTTGGCGTGGGAAGCTATTAGGGAGACACACTAGGAGGTAAATGGCACCATTTGATTTGGAGCTCTGTCAGAATTCCCAAGCATAGTTTTCTAACTTGGCTCGTGCTGCTGAACAGACTGCCGATGAAGGATAGGCTCCTTGCTTGGGGTGTTGCAAATGATAGTATCTGTGCTTTGTATGGTATCGCGGTTGAGGATCGTGACCATCTTTTCTTTGGATGTGGACTGAGTAGTAGAATTTGGACTCGTGGCCTCGAGCTTACTCTTGTTGATGATAGAATTTCGATGTAGGATGAGGTTGAAGATTAGAGCAACAAATATTGCAGGGGGAAAGATCTCCAGAGCACCATTGCTAGGTTAATGTTGTGTGGTATCGTCTATGCTATATGGAAATAGAGAAATTACAGGATTTTTCAAAACACCTTTGCCTCGGAAGAATCCATAGTTACTAGTGTCTTCCAATCGATTAGAATGAAAATTTAAACATGTAAAAAGTTTAGAAATTGTGCTAAGAACATAACGCCTTGTGAAAAGTAGAAATTAGAGAATGTTCTTAGATAGTTTTTGGTCCTAATGTAAATGTAACCGGTTTTTGTGGAGCTTAATGGATACTTTGCTTACTTAGCAAAAAAAAAAAAAAAACTTTCAACAAATGAGATTGGTTCATTCCTCAACTGATCAATAAAGAGGATAGCTCCTTCCTCAATAAAGATTTGGAAATGGTAGAAATTAAAGAGGAAGTTTTATCAATTGAAGGAACAAGTGCGGCTGGCCCAGATGGATTCTCAGCCACTTTCTATCAGCCTGCTGAAAATTATGCAATCCATGACTTCTTTCATGGGATATTTCTTCCCCAAGTAGTCACTTCAACCTCCATTTCTTTAATTCCAAAGAAGAAGGTGTCAAAGGATGGACAGATTTTAGGCAAATAAGTCTTTGCACTGTGAACAGATTTTAGGACAATAAGTCTTTGCACTGTTTGAACAAAATAATGACAAAAATCTTGCCAGTGAGACTTGGTGAGGTACTTCCAAAGATTATATCACTCAATCAAAGTGGCTTTGTTCAGGGAAGACAAATTGCAGATAACATTTTACTTGCTCAAGAAATGGTTCATGAAATAGATTTGAAAACTTGAGGAACAAATACAATAATCAAGCTCGATATGATGAAGGCTTATGATCGAATGAGATGGAGTTTCTTGTTGAAAATTCTTGAAGCATTTGGATTCAACCATGAATGGATGGAAAAGGTGAAGAGATGTATTATAAATTGTTGGTTTTCAGTTAATGTTAATGGTACATCAGTGGAATACTTCAAATCAATGTGTGGTTTACGTCAGGGGGACCCTATCTCGCAGGGACTGTTTATCATTGTAGCAGAATTTCTTTCAAAAGGATTGAAAAATTTATTTGAATCCTTCCCTAGTACGAGGTATTTACTTAAGCGTACATATCTAAATGGTTAGACATTAATTTTTATCATATTAAAGTACATATTAGCTCAAATGCGTTGACATGCTATATAATAATTATTGTTAACTGATCTTTCTTTTAACGATTTAATAATTTATTATTAACTCGCATTTGTTAGGGGTATTACATTAGTGATGAAATCTAAAGCTTGTTACATAATTTTTGTTATTCATGTGCTAGTGCTATAGGCTGGCATCTAAAGATAAATCTTGCGGCAACCATTAACATGCTATTCTGCCTCATTAGTACCTAGATCCACATCTAGCCAGCAGTTCCGACATCTTCATACATATTGCTTGTTTTAGGCAAGAGTCATAGATTAGTTTTTAATTCTTCTTTTCATGTGTCCAAGTTGCCATTAGAACTTGTACACTGTGATGTATGGGGTCCAACCCCTGTCAATTCTTGTTCGGGCTTTAGATATTTTGTGCTCTTTATTGACGATTTTAGTCGATACACATGGTTGTATCCGTTGCATAATAAAAGTGACTGTTTCTCTTCATTTTGTCATTTCAAGTCTATTGCAGAAAATTTATTTTCCACTCGTATTAAATACTTCCAATGCGATGGTGCCAAAGAGCTCACTCACGGTCAATTCTCACAATTTATTGCCAAGCATGTTATTCAATACAAAATCTCTTGCCCTCACACCCTAGAACAAAATGGTTTAGTTGAGCGAAAGATTAGGCATATTACAAAAATGGGAACTACTCTAATGTTCCACTCAGCCATGCCCAAAAAATTCTGGCTTGAAGCCTTCTCAACCGCTGTGTTTCTCATTAATCGACTCCCAACCCCTGTGTTGCACAACAAATCTCTGTTTTTACTTTTGTTCCATAAACCACCAGATTACAACTTTCTTCGAGTTTTTGGGTGTAGGTGTTTCCCTTATCTTGGTCCATACAAGCTAGATAAACTTAGTCCTAAGTCTGCCCCATGTTTTTTCTTAGGATACAGTGATGACCATAAAGGTTATCGATGTTATTTTCCAGACAAAGATAGAGTCTACATATCGCGCCATGTCATTTTTGACGAGTTTTTTTTTTCCTTTTTCATTCTCAAGCTGCTTTGCCAACTAATACGTCGCCGCTACCCTCATGTCCTACTCAGGTCTCTTCCCTTGGCTCACGTTATAATTCATTTCCTATTTTTCCTGCACCTCGTGTTCCCAACTCCCTCCACTTATCTTCGCCACTGCATTCTTTGCTGCCTAATCTCTCGCAAGTTGATACTGGACAACCCCATGTGCCACACTCTTCTCTTTCTCCTGCGTTAGCGTCGGTGCCCACTCCTAGGAACACTGTAGCTCCCTCACTTCCCGTGCCTGCTCAAACCTTTCAACTCACTCCTGTACCTCTCTCTTCCTTAGCTATAGTACCATTCAGACAACAAAGTTCAACTTTTCCACCATGTTGGGCCCTCTCTATCACACTTCTTCATCATCTCCCAACCACTCTCACGTGCCTACAATTGACACTTCATCATCTTCTATAGAGCCAGTGATTACAATTCCTTCTTTGCCTAATTCTTCTACCCGTGGTCCCAGTTGTCTCCCTTTTCCTGACACGGCACCTCCCACCAACTTTACCCAAATGTCTACTTCTCTCTCTTTACACCCCATGACCACACGGTCCAGGGACAATATGTTGTCTTCAAAGGACTGGTCTGATTATCTTACTTTTTATGCTAGTGTCGAATCAGCCATGACTATGCATGAGCCCTCTTCATTTTCTCAAGCTCAGAAACACTCTTGTTGGCGTGAAATGATGTCTGCAGAGTATAATGCTTTAATGTACAATGGCACTTGGTCATTAGTCCCTAAGCCCGCTCACACAAATATTGTTGGCTGCAAATGGGTGTTTCGGATCAAACGGAAACAAATTGGTGAAATTGAATAGTATAAAGCACGCTTGGTTACGAAGGGGTACAGTCAGGAGGAAGATGCTGACTACAGTGAGACTTTTAGCCCTGTCATTAAACCTGCCACTATACGAGTCATTCTCTCTATTGCAATCTCTAAAAAGTGGCCCTTACGACAGCTAGATGTGAATAATGCTTTTCTACATGGTCTTCTTAACGAGGAAGTGTATATGGTTCAGCCTTTAGGGTTTGTTCATCCATCCTATCCGCATTATGTTTGTAAGTTGCACAAGGCACTATATGGACTTAAACAGGCTCCTCGTGTGTGGTTCTCTTGCCTTAGCACTTATCTTGGTCAATTGGGTTTCACTGCCTCCAAATCTGATTCCTTATTATTTGTTCGTTTCCGTGATGACGTTGTGGTTTTTCTTTTGGTGTATGTTGACGACATTATCATTACTGGAAACTGCTCTGCTACTGTTGGATCTTTTATTACTATGCTTAATCGTCAATTTACACTTAAAGATCTTGGTTCATTGTCTTACTTCCTCGGTATTCATGTTCACCAGCTCTCTGATGGGTTATTGCTATCTCAACAGAAGTACGTTAATGATTTACTTGCACGTACGAAGCTAAAAAGGGCCAAACCTGTGTCCTCACCCATTACTCCCAATCAATAGCTGTCACAATATGAAGGTGACCCTTTTTCAGATCCTACCCAGTATCGAAGCATAGTAGGTGCCCTTCAGTATCTCACAATAACCCGACCAGATATAGCGTTGGCTGTGAATAAAGTATGTCAATTTATCCACCAGCCTACAGAGACCCATTGGACGACAGTCAAACGCATTTTGCGATATCTTAAAGGCACTTCATCTTATGGTCTTCATCTTCGAGCATCATCTGACTTTGATCTTCATGCTTATTCTGACTCAGACTGGGCTGGTTGTCCTGACGACAGGCGGAGTACACATGGCTATTGCATATTTCTTGGATCAAATCTCATCTCTTGGTCTGCTAAAAAGCAAACAACTACAGCTCGTTCTAGCACTGAGGCAGAGTATAGAGCCATTGCCTACGCCATTACCGAGTTGTGTTGGCTTCAGTCATTACTTGCTGATCTCCATGTGCCGCAATCATCTCCTCCTACTTTGTGGTGTGACAATATTGGGCGACATATCTGACCGCTAATCCTGTGTACCATGCCCGTACTAAACACATTGAAGTCGATGTTCATTTCATTCGAGAGAAGGTTGCTGCTTAACAGCTCAAGGTTTGTTTCATTTCTTCAATGGATCAGTTGGCAGACATCATGACAAAGGGTCTCTCCTACACTCGATTCTCAGTACTTTGGACCAAGCTTACCGTCTGTGATCTGGTTTCGCTTGTGGGGGCATGATAACAGATACATTTGACTTAGTCTTTGGTTCAATTTTAAAATATTATTATCTTTACTTCAAGTTTTGAATCTCTGTTGTAATCCTTTAGTCAAAGTCATCTTCTGATCAGTTGTTGTAGATATGTCAGGAAAAGCTTTATAAATAGTGTACGCTTGTGCAGTGATGGAATATGGAAAAAACAAAAACTTTGTACTCTAAAATCTTTCACCCGCATTATGGATTTCCTTTCTCTCTATGAGGAACGATCAGGACAAAAAGTGAACACAACAAAGAGTGGTTTTGTGGTCTCTGAAAAATCCCACAGAACTTGGGTATTGATTTTAGCAAACGCCACAGGCTTCCAACAACATCTGCTCCCTCGATCTTCCCAAAAAAGGGGCAAATAAGTTTGTTTTATTTGATGAAATTGTGCAGAGAGTAATTGAAAAACTTACAGGTTGGAAAACAAAAGTTCTTTCACTAGGTGGGACGATTACATTGACAAAAAGTACACTCCTTGCTATGCCTATTTATTCGTTACAGGTCCTGCAACCAACATCTCAGGTTATCACAAACCTGGGAAAAAATGTTTTAACAAATTTTTATGGGGCAGGACCGAGAACAATAGAAAAATTCATTGGGCCTCTTGGGATCATTCATGCTTTCCCAAAAAAACAGGGGAATGTGAAATGTGAAAATTGGAAGACATGTCAAAAGCAATGAACATGATAATTTGGTGGAGATTTTGCAAAACATCAAGCTTATGGTCCCAATATATGTGTGAATCTTACTTCGAAGATAATCATCCTAGATTGATTACTCCTAAAACTCATGACTCTCCAATAAGGAAAAGGATGCTTAATACAGTTGATAGATGTGAGCCTTTCACCAGATGGAAGATTGAAATTGGAAATAATTTTTTTTGGTATAATACATGGTGGGGAAACGGAGTGTTTTTCTTGAGATTTCCAGACAATATGCCCAATTTAAAAACGCTTTCAGAATTCATGACAGAGGAAGGATGGAATGAAAGGGAATTAAAGCAAGTACTTATTAACAATGGTGAATTTTCAATTAAAAGGGGCTGGCAACAAATTAACAATGCCTGGAATTGAACAATTGGCTCTCGAAAAAAATATGGTGTAAGTCCATTCCAATCAAAATCTCCTTCTTTCTTTGGTAAATTCTCTACAATTTGATTCCAATTGATTGCAGGGTCCAACAAAAAGGAGTTACCATGGTTTCTAAATGTCAATGCTGCAACAATGTTGAAACTGTTATTCATTGTTTCCTTTCGAGCAAACAAGCCAAGGATATATGGAACTACTTTGCCAACCAATTTAATGTCACTCTTCCTTACACTGAATCGACAAGGCTATTTTTGGCACCATGGATTTTCTCTAGAGACTTAATTTGTTACCAAGGGACATCAGAATTATTGTCCCTTCTCTTATATTTTGGTTCCTTGGTTAGAAAGAAATGAAGCAAAGCATCAAAATAAGGATTTTTAAGGGGAACAAATCATATGGCGAGTTAAAAAGATGGTTTTCCAAATGTTGAAAACAGGACTCATAAATCATCAACAATGAGAAGGGGACATTTCCGTTTTACCAAATTTTTGTTGCAAACCTTCAAAACCAACTTATCCATTACCCCAATTGGTTGGTGCAAACCATAGATTGATCAATTCAAACTTAATACAAATAGCAGTATCCACAGTTCAACCAATCGGGTAGGAGGTGAAGAATTAGTATGAAATCATGAGGGGGTATCTTATCTTCGCCTTCTTCACCCCATTTGGGATTCAAACTCCCATTAAGGCCGAGATGATGGCACTCATAATAGGACCTCAAGTTTGCTACACGATATTCAATTTCGTGGAGTGAACTTGATGCAATGAGTATCATTCAACTTCTGAAGCAAAATAAAAAAGGCTCACGAGATTCATGCTACATTTTACTCATAGCTACAAGACTTATCAAACAACACGAAGCTAAGGTTACTCACATTTATCGTGAAGGAAAAAGGCCGGCTGATTATTTGGTTAGGGTTTTTTTTTTGTGAGGTATTAACTATTTGCAACACATTTAATGGCGTTATGCTCGTCCTAGTTCTGGGAACGTTTACACGAGTAAACCTTGAACTTTAGTTAAAATTAGATTTATTTTTATGTTCACATGGATGGAGTGTGAGCTATCAAAGACTTTTAATGAGGTAAAGTCATATTTGGTAGCTTTACATTTTGGTAAGTCAAAAAGCAATGGAAAAAGGAAGATTTATGCATCAAAGTTTGGTGCAAAATTAGGCACATGAAAATCCTTTTCACACTACTATTTTGCTTTGATTTTGGGTATGGAATAAGCCTATAAATAGAGGCTCATTCCTTACCATTTGTACATCACCAAGCAAAGCAAATTAGAGAGAAAACATAAACTTTCTCTTGAGTAGTTTTCTTCATCTTTTGTTGTTCTATATTTATGAGTGAGAGTTAGTTTCTCCTATTATTTGAGAGAGTGCTATTGTTCTCTCCTTATATTAGAGAGAAGGTTATTGTAAAATACTCCACATCATAGTAAAATCCTCCATTACTTGCCCGTGGTTTTTCCCTCAATTTGTTTGAGAGTTTTTCACGTAAATCTTGTGTCTCTACTTTCTCTGTTCTTATTCATATTTTAGCTGCGTGATATTGCTTGTCCCCGACCATTCCGCTGCGCCGATACCCAACAGTGGTATCAGAGCCACTGGTTACGGGTCACTAGTATACATACCGGGTTACTGTTCACGGTTACTATTTATGCATACGGTATAGTACTATTTACCTATACGGTATCGATACTATTTTTGTATACGGTTTTGGTACTATTCACGTATATGGTACTATTCACGTAAATAGTACTATTCATAATGAAATAGTGGGAGCCGGTTCAACTTACGAAGCAGATCGTTGTTAATGCTATGGCAGCAAAATTTGAAATTGAGAAGTTCAACGGGAAAAATTTTTCCCTATGGAAATTAAAGATGAAGGCAATCTTGAGAAAGGAGAATTGCTTGGCAGCAATTGGAGACAGACCAGCGGAGGTGACGGACGACAAGTGGAAAGAGATGGATGACAACGCTATGGCTAATCTGTACCTGGCATTGGCAGATTCGGTATTGTCAAGCGTTGAGGAAAAGAAGTCAGCAAAAGAAATTTGGGATGCGCTGACCAAACTGTATGAGGTCAAGTCACTTCACAACAAGATTTTCTTGAAGATGAGACTTTACACCCTTCGGATGAGTGAGTCCACATCGGTGACAGATCACATCAATACCTTAAATACGCTATTCTCTCAATTGACTGCAATTGGGCATAAAATAGCGGAGCTTGAACGTGCAGAAATTCTACTTCAAAGTATACCTGATTCGTATGATCAACTCATCATTAGTTACACTAACAATGTTCTTTCAGATTTTGTTATTTTTGATGATGTTGCAGGCGCTGTTCTGGAAGAGGAATCTAGGCGCAAAAGTAAGGAAAACAGAATCGAAAGTTCACAACAAGCAGAGGCATTATCAATAGTGGGAGCAACAACCAAGGTAGATCAAAATCAAGGAGTAGAAAGAATATCAAATGCTACAACTGTGGTAAGAAAGGGCACTTCAAGAAGGATTGTTGGAGCAACAAAAAGAATCCCGAGGTGACAAATTCTCAGGGATGTGTGGCGACTGCACCAGATGATGGAGATATTTTATACAACGAAGCAGCAACTGTATCAAAAGGCAGAAAGGAGCTCACTGATGCTTGGATAATGGATTCAGGAGCAACATGGCATATGACCTCTCGTAGAGAATGGTTCCACACCTATGAACCTGTCTCTGGAGGATCTGTGTTCATGGGTAATGATCATGCCTTAGAGATTGCTGGCATCGGTACCGTCAAAATTAAAATGTATGATGGTACCATTCGCACCATTCAAGGGGTACGACACGTGAAGGGCTTGAAGAAGAACCTATTGTCCATTGGACAATTAGATGACCTTGGCTACAAGACCCATATCGAGGATGGGATCATGAAGGTTGTCAAAGGAGCGCTTGTGGTGATCAAGGCAGAAAAGATCGGGGTAAATCTATACATGCTCTTGGGAGATACGTTGCAGGAGGCAGATGTATCAGTTGCATCAGCCGGTCAAGAAGAATCAACTATAATATGGCATCGCAGATTGGGCCACATGACAAAACGAGGCTTGAAGATTCTTGCTGAACGTAATCTCTTACCCGGGCTCAAGACGGTAAACTTACCTTTTTGTGAGCACTGTGTTACCAGTAAGCAGCATAGATTGAAATTTGGGAGATCTACTGCCAGAAGCAAACACATTCTAGACTTGATTCATTCAGACGTTTGGGAATCACCGGTTTTGTCCCTAGGAGGAGCCAAATACTTTATATCATTTATTGATGATTACTCCAGGAGACTATGGGTATATCCAATCAAGAACAAGTCAGATGTGTTTCCAATATTCAAAACTTTCAAAGTGCTGGTGGAACTTGAATCCGGGAAAAGGATCAAGTGTTTGAGGACGGACAACGGAGGAGAATATACTGACGGGAACTTCTTGGCATTTTGCAAGCAATAGGGTATTCAGAGGCAATTTACTGTTGCACATACACCTCAGCAAAATGGTGTAGCAGAGCGGATGAACAGAACTCTTCTTGAAAGAATGAGAGCTATGTTGGAAACTGCAGGTCTAGCCAAATCATTTTGGGCAGAAGCAGCTAGAACTGCCTGTTACGTGATAAACCGGTCACCGTCAACTGCAATTGGGTTGAAGACACCAATGGAAATGTGGACCAGAAAACCCGCAAATTATTCTACCTTGCACGTATTTGGGTGTCCGGCATATGTGATGTATGGTTCCCAAGAAAGAACAAAGCTGGATCCAAAATCCAGGAAATGTGTATTCTTGGGAAATGCTGATGGTGTGAAGGGGTATCGCCTGTGGGATTCCACTGCCCACAAGGTTGTCATCAGCAGAGATGTGATATTTGCAGAAGATAAACTGCAAAGTGAAGACGACAGCAACACTTCAAAGGAGACTACTACAATACAAATTGAAGATAAGTCAGAACAAGGAGATGCTTCTTCTGAAGCTGCACCGGAGCACGAGGAACAAGAACCAGATGATGCTGAGGTTATAGAAATCCGACGTTCATTGCGTCAGACAACAAGACCAACTTGGCATTCAGATTTTGTCATGGCGAGCAATGCTGCATACTGTCTTCTAACGGAGGATGAAGAGCCATCTACCTTTCACGAGGCTATAAAAAGCCCCGATGTTGCCCTGTGGATGACAGCAATGCAGGAAGAAATTGAAGCTCTACATAAAAACAAGATGTGGGAGCTTGTTCCACTACCACCTGGACGGAAAGCCATTGGTAACAAATGGGTCTACAAGATCAAGCGAGATGGTAATGACCAAGTGGAGCGATATCGTGCAAGTCTGGTGGTGAAAGGATATGCTCAGAAAGAAGGAATTGACTTCAACGAGATATTTTCTCCTGTGGTAAGACTTACAACTATCAGTGTGCTGTGTTAGACTTACACCTAGAACAGTTAGATGTAAAGACGGCTTTTCTTCATGGTGAGCTTGAAGAAGAGATTTACATGCTTCAACCAGAAGGTTTTGTTGAGAAAGAAAAAGAAAACTTGGTTTGTAGGTTGACCAAATCTCTGTACGGTTTAAAGCAGGCGCCAAGGTGTTGGTACAAGAGATTTGATTCCTTCGTGATTAGCCTCGGGTACAACAGACTCAATTCAGACCATTGTACGTACTACAAGAGGTTTGGCGATGATGATTTTATCATTGTGCTGTTGTACGTGGACGACGTGCTGGTAGCAGGTCCCAGTAAAGATCAGGTCTAAGAACTGAAGGCACAGTTAGCTGGGGAGTTTGATATGAAGGATTTGGGACCAGCAAACAAGATTTTAGGGATGCAAATTCACCGAGACAGAAAAGGTAGGAAGGTATGGATTTTCTAGAAGAATTACTTGAAAAAAATCTTGCGGCGCTTCAATATGCAAGATTGTAAGGAAATCTCGACCCCGCTTCCTATCAATTACAAATTATCCTCAAGTATGTGCCCTAGCACTGAAATGAAGAGGATAGAAATGTCTCGAGTACCGTATGCATCAGCAGTGGGAAGTCTCATGTTTGCTATGATATGTACGAGACCAGATATTGCTCAAGCAGTTGGTGCGATCAGTCGGTTCATGGTGAATCCTGGTAGAGAGCATTGTAATATTGTTAAGAGGATCCTAAGATACATCAAAGGGACCTCGGATGTTGCATTATGTTTTGAAGGATCAGAATTTACTGTCAAGGGTTTTGTTGATTCTGATTTTACAGGTGATACCGATAAACGGAAGTCCACTACAGGCTATGTGTTTACAGTTGCAGGGGGTGTGATAAGCTGGATATCTAAATTACAGACTGTTGTGGCCCTATCTACAACAGAGGCTTTAATACATGGCAGCTACACAAGCCTGTAAAGAAGCAATCTAGATTAAACAGTTAATGGAGGAGCTCGGGCACAAACAAGATAAAATTCTCTTGTTTTGTGACAGTCAGAGTGCCTTACACATTGCAAGGAATCCAGCATTTCATTCCAGGATGAAACACATAGGTGTTCAATATCACTTTGTTCGAGAAGTAGTGGAGGAAGAGAATGTGGATATGCAGAAGATTCACACTAACGAGAACCTAGCAGATGTCATGACAAAGCCAATCAACGTTGACAAGTTTGTTTGGAGTAGATCATCCTTTGGCCTAGCAAAGACGTAAGCAACATGGAATTGGCAAGTATGGAAAGATTTGAAGATTTTCCAATATGACTTTAAGTGGGAGAATGTGAGCTATCAAAGACTTTTAATGAGGTAAAGTCATATTTGGTAGCTTTACATTTTGGTAAGTCAAAAAGCAATGGAAAAAGGAAGATTTATGCATCAAAGTTTGGTGCAAAATTAATCACATGAAAATATTTTTCACACTACTATTTTGCTTTGATTTTGGGTATGGAATGAGCCTATAAATAGAGGCTCATTCTTTACCATTTGTGCATCACCAAGCAAAGCAAATTAGAGAGAAAACATAAACTTTCTCTTGAGTAGTTTTCTTCATCTTTTGTTGTTCTATATTTATGAGTGAGAGTTAGTTTCTCCTATTATTTGAGAGAGTGAGATTGTTCTCTCCTTATATTAGAGAGAAGGTTATTGTAAAATACTCCACATCATAGTGAAATCCTCCATTACTTGCCCGTGGTTTTTCCCTCGATTTGTTTGAGGGTTTTTCACGTAAATCTTGTGTCTCTACTTTCTCTGTTCTCATTCATATTTTAGCTGCGTGATACTGCTTGTCCCCGACCATTCCGCTGTGCTGATACCCAACATGGAGTTTCTTATTAACTCGGTTACTAAAGACAAATTAAAGTTTAGTTCCTTCTTTTTGCACCATTTTGTTGTGAAATACTAGGAATCGTCAATTATCTTATGATGCATTTTCTTCACACAATTCCTTGAATTGGTCAGACAAGTATTGATGATCTCTATCCTGCAAAAATTCCTTAGGTTTTACCCTTTGGTTCTCTACAAGTTCTTCGAAATGCTTGAAGCAATTTAATATTTATGATTTATGTGTAAGAAAAAATACAAACAAATCGTGAATGATCATCTATGAATGTGATCAAATAATTAGCACCATGGCATTCTCTAACATTCATATATAGGTTCGCAAATATCATAATTAAATATTCTACTGGAGACGAGACCTGTTTATCTACACCAACAGATTTTCTAGTAGCTTTTCTGCAGTCAATCAAGAATCACATGTAGGTAATTGAACCTTAGTAACCGAGTCTAAGGGGCCTGCTCTAGCCAATCTTCTTATTCTCACATGTCTGACTTAGTCTAGCATGTCATTTTATAGAACTAGGTATAATATCATTATCATTTGTGGTATATTATGATGCACTATTTTTTGTTGTAGAGATCTCATGACAACCGATAAAAATGAAAGACACCCATTGGTCTCATATACGACCTTGGCAAGATTCGATAGTCAAGCATTAGTTTATAAATAGAGTAAAATTCCTTTGGGTCTCTCAGTTTATGCGTAAATCACCTTCTGGTCTCTCAACTAAAAAAAACTTCCCTTTAGGTCCATCTATCAGTTACTTTTGATGAAAAAAGTGAAAAAATATGCTTTGCCTATTTTGCCCTTGGACCATAATTCTCTCTCTTACATGGCATTAATTTCAACTGACTTTTCTCCTATTTTGACCGTTGATAGCAACAATAAAAGCTTCCATGCAACGTTAAACAACATTTTGGCAGCAACAATGAGCAAAAAAATCACCAACATCTTGAAAAATCAACAAAAAAAGGCAAAAAATCACCAAAATATACCTATTCAAACCCCAAACAAAATATACAAACAAAAAATTGAAGTTCGACTTTTGCTTAATAATTTCCCAAAATTCTAATTCTTTAGCTCACTCAAAGATTTCTTTAAGGCTCTAACATCCAGATTCACGCAAAACCCAATTTTTTATTCAAAAATAAAAATTAAATTTATAACCAAGAGCTAAATTAACAATTATTTTCATTTTTTAATCCAAGATGTAAAATCAAAAAAAAAAATATACACTCGGGAGCTAAATTAACTAAAATTAGCATTTTTTCGTAATCAACAAATAAAATTTAAAATAAGAAAATTATAATTGGGAGCTAAATAACCAAGACTCTCATTTTTCTTTAACCCAAAATCGAAGAACACAAAAATAAAACTGAAGTTATAATTGAAGCTAAATTAACCCAAAATAAACAAAAAAAATTTATAATCTGGAGCTAAATTAACTAACTTTTGCATTTTTTTACCCAAAATAAAAGACACAAAAAATTAAAAAGAATTAGAATTTATAATCGAAGCTGAATTAACTAAAATTTGCATTTTTAACCCAAAATAAACAAAAAGTAAAACAAAATTTTTAATCCAAAGTTAAATAAAAATTCCTCTTTTTATATATACTTTAGAATTAGCTGTAATATGGTGAAGATCATCAATGGAGGCAGAAGCAGAAGAAGGCAAAATCTCCAAATCCATATGCCACCTTACACCTCTCAGATGGCTAAAATGACATGGACATTTAGACGACATTGTTTCAAGCAATACAGACAACATAGCTTTTATGTCTTTTTTTTTGCAATTTTAGCTCAAATTCTCACAAGCTACCAAACAAAGCATTTATTTAAAGCAAAAAATGAAGTAAAAATGCAATCTTTCACGACCCTTTTAGCTGATGTTAAGAAAAAAGAGATCTTTATGGGAAAATGTGAGAATTTATTAGTAGATTTTGGTACAAGTTGCAATTTCTTAGAGACCATTTTGTTAATTACTCAGAAAAATGTGATTTTGAGCGCAAAAAAGGAGAATTAAATTGAAAATATTTAGAAAAGTTGAGATTTTCTATAGACCTTTTTGCTAATAACCCTAAAAAATGAGATATTTATTGCCAAAATAGATAACTTATTGGGAAATTTTCAGACAAGTTGCAATTTTTTCAGATTAATTACCCTGAAAAATGATACTTTTAGTGCCAAAACGGAAAATTTAATGGCAAATTTCAGAAAAGTTGCAATTTTTCAATGCCCTTTTGGCTTGATGCCTTGAAAAATGCAATTTTTAAAGAATAAATGGAGATTTTATTAGATTAGAAAATTATCACCTTTTTGCTGACCCTTTTGGTTCATATACCTTCTTCAAGTATGTAGGGGTGTGTGTGTTTTCGTGTATGTATATATATGTGATGTCTTGCAAAAATAGACTAAAAATGGACTTTTTTTTTAGTTAGTGACCAAAAGGGAATTTACACAAAATCTGAGGGAACCAAAGAAAATTTACTCTTTGTTTATATATATTATGATGTAAAATCCCCATTTTACCCCTCAGTTCAACATTTTCCATCACGTTAACAGTAAAAATGGACTTAAAGGAAAAAAAATTTAATTAAGGGACCAGAAAAAAAAATTATGCATAAGGTGAGAGACCCAAAGGAATTTTACTCATTATAAATAGCAAGGCCCCTACATACTCCTAGCGCTAGGGAAAATGGGATGGAAAAACACAGAGGGTAGACTAGCTAATAGACTAGATTTCACTCTCTAGAAGAGCACAATAAATGCAGTAACGGTCTTTTTTTTACTTCTTTTTCTAAAACTCTCAATCTGTGGATTATATTCATCTCTCTTTTTGTGCTTTTCGATTTCTTCCATTTCTTAAATAATAATAACAGGAGAGAGAGGAAAACAATAAAACTCAAAATATTGAAGTCAAACTGAGACTTGGTTTTAGAAAGAAGAAAAGACATAGAGTTGAAGCTTCTCTAAGAAAACAATTTTGGTTGTGTTCTTTGGACTTGTGACTAGAGAGAGTGAAAATTATTCTTTATATAACGTCAAAACCTTCTCAAATGGGCAATTAAATTGGTGGACATGGATTTGCAAATCACCATAAGAAAAATTGTTCTTATATTTCTTTTTGGATTTTACATAGTATAATATATATATATATATAGGGAAAAATCATTTTAGTCCCTGAGGTTTATCCTAAAGACCAAATTGGTCCCTGAGGTTTGCAAAAAGCCCAATCTAATCCCAACCGTTAATGGATTGTCGTTAGAATTAACCAATTTAAGGGTAGTAATGTCATTTTACACTTCAAAAATAAAATAAAAAGATATTTAATCGGATGGATTCTTTTTTTGGTGGGGATTTGACTCGTTTTTTTTTTTGGTAAATTGCACCGGACTCCACTGTGGTGAGGCGTAAGTGCGCACGACCCCCTTATGATAAAAAAACTCATGCAGACTCCCCTGTGGTCATATAAAAGTGTACACGACCTCCCCGACCGTCAAAAAGGTGTATTTTATGACCAATATATCCCTTGCTCCATGTATAATAGCCAACCACTCATTTAAGCTTCAAGAACCACTCATTTGAGCTTCAAAAACTATTCCTTTGAGCTTCAACACCCACTCCTCCCTCGCCTGAGATGCTGTCGTCGTGAGTTCCTTAATATTTTTTATTTATTTTTAATAACAACACCGTCATTGCTATGTAAAATCATTGATGTGTTTTGATAATTGATAAAATCATGGAGCAAGGGGTATATTGATCATAAAATATACTTTTTTGATGGTCGGGGGGTCGTGTGCACTTTTATATGACCACAGGGGGGGTCTGGAGGGAGTTTTTTGACCACAGGGAGGTCGTGTGCACTTAGGTCTCACCACAGAGGGGTCTGGTGCAATTTACCCTTTTTTTAGGTCCTTATTCCAACACCCTCACCACCCCTCTTCTTCTCTATCTCTCTTTGAGACACATACACACACGACAAATGGATGATCAGACTTGAGAAAAAAAAAATTAAAAATATTCTAAGCAGACGTAAGTGTCTCTTTGCATTTAGATAATTCCGGTTGGTTTTTTTTTCCTCCATCAATGTTTCAATCAATCGAATGCAATTGATTTTAGTTTCAATTGATCCTTCATTCAACATATCCACCATTAATGAAATCTTTGCAGGCTACATCAAATTAGTTTTGGATTCCGAATCAAGTGTCAAAGTCACAAGAATTGCAATAACTTCAGAGCCCACAACATGCGAAGTAAATGGACCCAATAAAGATAAAGCAAAGCCACCCCACCTTCGTCAACCACCTTCTTCCTAGCCGTCAAATGAGCTGCTACAATTTTCTGTAACTCCTTAAGGGCTTGAACCCGAGCTTGACCCTTCACCTTCTTTAGTGTCGCAAGCAGCTCCGACACCCTCCTTTGTACATCCTCCGATCTCTTCTTCATTTGTAAGTACTTCTGAGAAAACCAAGTGTAGATTAAATGGTGAAGGGTCTTGTTAGGTGTCATTGTATCATCCCAAAGCTCTTGCATAGTTGTTGGGAAAGTGTAGTTCCCCAAGTTGAACCATTTCAGAATGTTGGACCTCTGATAGGTTTGTGTCCAGTGCAAAATGTCACAGGGTCTTGCTTAGGCTCCAAAGATATTGGACAAATGAACACAGATGGAACCTTGGGCAATTCGAGCTCTTCAATCATCTTCTTCAGATTCAATTTCTCATCAACCCCACCCCCTAAACCTCCACCTCCATCTCCAACACCACCACCACCACCACTACCACCCAAGACTCCATCTTTAACAGCAGTGTCTAGATCTAGAACATGCCCATCACCACCATCTTTATACCCAACCAAACCACCCCTCTTTGAAGGCTGAAACATAGGCATCTTCACAAACACTGTATATTCAAAAAACAAATCTAATCTTTGAACTACACACGATCCAAATGTCTTTCAAGAAAGCATATGACACATACCACTACACATAAAATGTGTTAAAAAAGGCACGAATGAAACCCAACAGCTATCATTATTTTTTTTTTGTTTAACACATCAGCAACAATTTAAAAGGTAGGGGCATGAAAGTCATTTCACGCGGTCAATGTGTTGACTGTTAACAGTTCACTAACGGTAGGAACTAGATTGGGTTTTTTGCAAATCTCAGGGACCAAGTTGGTCTTTAGGGCTGTTATCAAAGATGACAAACAATAGCAACAGAAAATGAAAAGAAAAATAAGAGACACACAGATTTTACGTGGAAAACCATTGACGGGAAAAACCACGGGCAGAGGAGGAACAAATTCACTATATCGAAAATTGGTACAAGAGGTGAGCAAATAGAGTTGGCTACCAAAACCTACTTAACAAAACCTAAATACATTACTATATATAGGCTCATACAAATAAAACCCTTAGCCCAAAAGGTTTAAGTAGGTCAAAACCTACTTGACAAACCTATCGGCCCTCGACCTTCGCTACCACCACAGACCCCTAATTTTTCTCCAAAAATAAGTTTTCACCAAATGGGTCCCACCGCGAACTTTTCAGGTTGGGCCAAATAGAATTCGGGTCACAAACTCTAACAAGGGAAAACTTAAGGGACTAAAATGGTTTTTGCCCTATATATATATGTGTGTGTGTGTGTGTGTGTGTGTGTGTATGTGTGTGGAGCAATGGCTGACTTTGAGTGTTTTATATGAGTCAGTTTGACTTTGCTTCAATTTGTTGATTTTTCTTTTTCCTTTTCGGTGTGCTCATTTATTTTTAGGGTGTTAATTGTTTTTAATTTGTCCTTAATTAATTAATGGATTTGAGTTTTAATTTATGGATTGGAAGTGTTATGCATGGAGTGGCTTGTGATTTGATTGAATTGAATTATGGTTTTTGGAATCTGAATTGATATGGATGTTGGATGGAAGCTTTCGTTGACCCCTTATACTCTTGCTGTTTTAGTTAAGTTATTGTTTGCTTTTCATGGATTAGAATCATAACATATAAGCTTGGTTCTTCTGCTGTGATTTATTACTGCATTCTCTTAATGATAACAAACTTGTTGAATCAGAAATTTTTGCTTGATTGATTTCAGTAGTGAAGGGCAATTCCTGTGTTGGCTTTGATCTACCACTTAGGCTCTGTTTGGTCTAACATTTACACACTCAAAAGCCCTTCCTATGAGTTTAAAAGCTCAATTAACTTATTTGGTACATTTTTAAAAGTGTTTTTAGGTAGAAGTAGAAGTTGAAAAAAGCTAAAAAATGAAAAGCTCCAAATATGAAGCTTTTAAAAAACGGCTTTTGCGAAGCTGTTTTATATAATGCGTGAAACTGTTTTTTTTTCCTTCTCAAATATATCCCTCCATATATTTTATATTTTAAAGATATTACCCTAAAAAATTTTAAAAGCTCAAACTTGTTTAAAACAGGCCAAACAGTACGACTTTTGTTTAACAACACTTCTAACAAAAACTTTACAGCTCAAAAGCTGAAATTTCACAATTAGGCTAGACAGAGCCATAATGCCTTTCTAAAGGAAATTTTATAGATTCCAATGTTTCCATGGAGAAACTTCCTATGCTTATGACAACACATTGCCTTTAAGTATATTTGCAAAATTTAGTATAAGAAGTAAGAGATGCTTTGGAAGAAAATTACTTGCATTTCATGGAGAATAACACCTACCACGATTTTAATTAATCGTGTTAGGTTGCTTAGGGGCAGTCGGCATAAGGTAGGTGGTTACAGATGGAAGTGAGGAGAGTTGAGTAAGAGAGAGAGAGACAGAGAAGGTTAAAGAGGGTATGGTTCTGGGAATAAATGTTGACAAGCGATAATCAATGCGCAAATTTTGACTATGCAGGCCAAGGATGGATTGCGAAAAGGGTTCTTTTATGTAGTCTTTTTTTTTTTTGGTCAAAAGGTTAACTTCATTACTTAAATAGGGATACAAATGAATCCAAAACCAAAAATGACTGGACAGAAAACAGGAGTAGGATGTGGCCCATAAAACAGATACAACATAATTTGGGTCATAGCCCAACCATCCAACTTAACATGATAGGCCCAAAACAAACTGACTCAAACAAAAGGTAGAACCCTAATAAATATGGAGCTCTTTCGTATTGTATTGCTTTCATGAATCATGACCAGCAGTCTATTAGTTTAGAATTAAAGTTGCTCTGGCGTTGATTCAATGGTAGACTTATACGTAGTAAGAGTCAGAGTACTTACTTGAACATTGTGTGTCTTTTTATTTCTATAACCTTGTAGACAATGCAGTTCTAATGCAAGTAGCTAATCTCGGCAATGTTATTAGTCTAAACTTGAGTTTATGTTGAAATAGTCTTTGCTAATCTTGTAATTGCAATTAGAGTCTTTGCTATTTTGTGAATGCAAATAGCTAATCTAGTGAATGTCATTAGTCTAAACTTGAGTTTATGTTGGAATAGTTTTTGCTAATTATCTTGTGAATGCAAGTAGCTAATCTCGCGAATGTCATTAGTCTAAACTTGAGTTTATGTTGAAATAGTCATTGCTAATCTTGTGAATGCAATTAGTCAAAACTTGAATTTATGTTGAAATAGTTTTTTGCTAATTATCTTGTGAATGCGATTAAAGTATATTTGTTATCTTGTGAATGCAAGTAGCTAATCTCGCGAATGTCATTAATTAGTCTAAACGCACTACTCCGTCAACTTCAAGAACAGATCACGCTTCTCGTCCAAAGGTTCCCGGCTCCTCCAAAACAGCCTCTTCTACCTTCGTCTCAGCCTTAGCCTCTGCCTCCGCCTGGTAATGAGACAAAAGATCAATCAAGCCATTAATTGTATTTTTTAAGATATTAAAATAATTTGTAATTAAATTTATGTTTTATGATAATTTCATTTCAAGATTTAAATTTTAAATTGAAAATATTTTAATTTATATAAATTACATTTTAATTTAATTTTTTTTATCTGTTTAGCAATTTTGAGATTTTAAGAAATTTATATCTTTTTTATCTAAATTATTTGAAACCACAAAAAATTAAAAATTAGCAACGATTTTGCGACGAATTTTACATTGCGACGACTTAGAGACAAACATCTTTTTGCAACAATTCGAAGATGAACATGTTTTACGACGACTTGGAGACAATTTAGTTTTGCGACGACTTGGAGATGAATCAATTTAGCGACGATTCAGAGACGAATTAATTTCTTGACGACTTGGAGACGAATGGTTTTAGTGACAATTTGGATACAAAATTTGGTGATTAATTGGAGATTGGTAGCTAGTCGCCATTGGAGATGAACATAGATTTTTGTGACTATTCTTTTGACGACGGCCATTTTTCATCGTCTCCAATCCTATTCGGCGATGAAAAGGCGACAAAAAACCGTCGCCTTTTCTGAAATTTCTTGTAGTGAATTCTACCTTTTGAGTAGGATTTGAGTAAAGTTTAAAAAAATCTAAAATTTGTAAATGTTGAATTTCCAATTTCTTAAAAAGGTGTTTTCAAACACGAATAATTGGATATGCAAATAATTGAACTACACTTTTTCTCTCATTTTCTGTAGTTAAACATTGAAATGAATGGAAATACAATGTTAAAATGTCAGTATATAACATTAGTTAGAAGAGTATCCTAATCCCCTTAAACTGTGCTCTTCACTTTACCCTTGTGTGCACAAACTTTTTCTTTTTTGTCAAATTACGAGATCAAACTTCAGAAGTTGAATTTTCATTTGCAAAACTTTAGAAATGGACTATCAAGTGATCTTGATATCAAGATGTGTCGTGACAAATACCCAAAGGAAAAGTAGATAGAAAACTTTTTAAGTCTATTCTGAATTTTTAAAGTGGAATATCAAGCAAGTAATTTTCATATCAAGGCGTGAGGGTGAACAAATACCCAATTGGAAAAGTACATAGAAGACTTTTACTTTAAAGCCTACTCAGAATTTTTCCATATGGAATATTAAGTAACTTTCATATCAAATATGTGACAGACAAATACTCAAAGGAAAAATACATAGAAGACTTACACCTTTAAGTCTTCTGAGAATTTTCCAAGATGGAATATCAACTCATCTTCATATAAAGATGTGAGGGTGACAAATACCCAAAAGGAGAACACATAGAAGACTTTTTTACTTTCTAAGTCTACAAAGAATTTTCCTAGAAGGCAGCTTGATATTATTTTCGGTGGCATCTTCTGCTTTAAAGCCAACAAAACCATTACTAGGAGCTAATGTTGATATCAAGATGCGAGGGTGACAAATACACAAAGCGAAAATACATAAAAGACTTTTACTTTTAAGTCTACTGAGGATTTTCCAAGATGGAATATCAATTTATCTTCATATCAAGATGTGAGGCTGTCAAATACCGAAAAAGAGAACACATAGAGGACTTTTACTTTCAAGTCTACTCAGAATTTTCCTACACAGCAGCTTGATACTATTTTTTTTCCATGCCTCCTTCTACTTTATTAAAGCCAACAGAAGCGTTACTTGGAGCATAGAATCTAAACATTGTTAGAAGCTTTTATTCTTTCATGCACAAACTTTAAAAATGGAATATCGAGTAATCTTGCGTGTGTGGTTACTTGTGGTTGCAGTGGTAGTTCAGCTTGAGGATTATGGGAGCTCAGGTTGCCTGGAAGAAGAAAGGAATGGACTTTTGAAATTGAAAGATGCCTTCAACTATCCAAATGGTTCTGCTCTTTCTTCATGGGGTGGTGAGAAGATAGATTGCTGCAAATGGGAGAAGGTCCTCTGTGATAACTCCAGTAAGCGAGTGATTCGACTTTCTCTAAATAACACAAGACGATATTGGGAGCTATCAAAAACTGATTTCGTCCTGGAGGCGTCTTTGTTTCTTCCATTTCAGGAATTACTGAATCTAAGCTTGGATTGGAACTACGTCACAGGTCTCTCTCTCTCTCTTGTATTGTCATGAGAAAAAAGAAGGAAAATGAAGTCTGATTCCATAAGCTAGGCAGCTAAATCTTGGGCCAAGTTAATGAAGATATGTTACAGAATATAATTCTTTTACTGTTTATATGTTACATAATATAATTCTTTTAATGTTTTCCTCTGCTATTTCTTGTATTCTTCCCCATGGCAGTGCTATGTGTTAAACCTCAACTGTTTGGAAAAGATTGATCATACAAGTACTATGATCAAGGAACTATAGGGCGTATAAAAATAAATAAATTTGCAATTGTATGAAGTGATACGAATATCTATGATCTGTTAATTATACTTGTTAATTTAATAGTCCATTATCTTAATCCAATAACTTTGGAAAATGAATGATACTTTTTGAATGATAATAAGATTAATTGTCTTATTGTTTCAATCAGGTTTTCAAGGAGTATTACAACTTGGAAGGTTACAAGTTTTGGATCTGAGTTGGAATATGTTCACTTCAATTCCATCTTTGGGTGAACTGCAGTCCCTAAAATTTTTGAACCTTGAATTTAACAGATTAAAGAATTTCTCTCATTTTCAAGGTAGGTTCATTAAATTTATTAAGCATTTTCAACGTACGTTCATCAAATTTATTAAGCATTTTCAAGGTACGTTCATCACTTGACATGAATATGACTAATAGGTTAATCGATTCTGTCTCTACCACTCTGCTTTCACAGAATTAACCAAGTTGAAGAATCTAGAAATGTTGAATCTTGGTGCTAATTTTGAGCTAACTGGTGAGATGCCCCCATCCATTGGGGCCTTGACTTCTCTGAAGATATTGTCATTTATATACAACCGACTTAACGGCTCTCTACCAGAGGAAGGTATAGGCTCAAAAACTGATAGTTACCACTTTAATGGCTTTTCAGAATTTATAAAATGTTCAAATAGAAGTTGATGTTGTACACTTGTACTTTGATTATAATTCTGTCTAGGAGCTTTTAATCTTATATTTCTACCATGTGGTAAAGTTAGTTCTTGCTGCACTAAATTGGTCCTCTTCAGGTGCACTTGATCAGTTTCGTGAACTAAACTTCATATTTACAAACATTATCACGATGCCTTAAAGATTGAAAGCATTTGTGGAGTCTTGGTAGTACTATAACAGAACTGAAGAATGATGTATTTGTTGTATTAGAATAATAAATAATATAATAAACTCCTCCCTAACTGATTAGGCTTTTATATGAGGTAGTAGCTTAGCATAGTATCAGAGTTTAGATACCAATAAGTCCTAGGTTCAAAACTCACCGCTACAGCATTACCCATTCAAAAACATTAAAATTATTCAAATACAAGACAATAGAAGGCTTAAAAAATAACTCTGCCTACACTTGCGGATAATATAATAATATTATAAACCCCTCTCTAACAATTTAAATTTTAGATAAGGTATTAACAAGTTGCAATTTCTTGTATTTTCCTTCGTATTCCACATCAAAAATTGCCAACCACTTTATTTTCATTTGGTTGAACGAAAAAATACATGATGTTATCTTGTCTAGTTTGTGGTAATACTAATTTCACAACTGAAATACAACACATTGATTTTTACTTTCATCCAATGCAGAGTTGTGCAAATTGAAGAACCTTCAAGAATTGGATCTGAGCAGAAATAGTTTTGAAGGATCTATTCCTCTATGTCTCAGCAATTTGACATCCCTTAGGCTTCTTAAACTTTCTGAGAACAACTTCAGTGGAAACATTCCTTCAACTTTTTTTCTCAACCTCAAATCACTTGAGTATGTTTCCCTTTCATACAATCATTTCCAAGGTTCATTCTCACTCAGCTCATTTGAGAACAACTCCAAACTTGAATTCTTTGAACTTGATAACCTGAAAGTAGAGACAGAAAATCCACCTTGGACACCACTTTCTCCGCTAAAAGGCGTTCGATTATCAAATTGTAAACTAAATGCTATACCTTCCTTTCTATTTAACCAGAATGATTTGAGGTTTGTTGACCTCAGTCACAACAATTTGGTAGGAGAGCTCCCCTCTTGGTTACTCGTAAAAAACACAAGATTAGAGAGCCTCAGTCTTGGAAATAACCTCCTGACAGGTTCTTTGGATTTGCATTCAAAGAACCTTGACATGTTTTACATTGACATCTCTATGAATAACTTTCAAGGCAGCATTCCATCTTCTATAGGTTCTGTTCTTCCAAATTTGGAGTTTCTTAACATGTCCACTAATGCTCTTCAGGGAAATATTCCATCCTCAATAGGAGATATGGAATTACTACAACTGTTGGATTTATCTAATAATAATTTCTCTGGAGAATTACCTAAACCCTTGCTTATGGGCTGCGTGAAATTGATAACTTTGAAGCTCTCAAATAATAGCTTTGAAGGACAGGTACTTCCAGTCATATCCAACCTCACACAACTATATTTTCTATATTTAGACAATAATCACTTTTCGGGTGAGCTTTCAATTGGACTTTTTAACAGCACATCCTTAGAGTTATTGGACTTGAGCAATAACAAAATCTCAGGTCAAATTCCTGATTGGATTGGTAACTTTTCCTTTTTGAGAATTCTTGCCTTGTCTGAGAATAATTTATCAGGTCATATACCAATGAGGTTTTGCAAACTCGAACAATTAAGCTTCCTCGACCTTTCTCGGAATCATCTTCTTGATACCTTACCTTCATGTTTCAATGCATCTTCACTGAAGTTTCTACATCTGCAAGGAAATAAATTTATAGGGCCTCTGCCAAATGTTTTATCTACATTGTCGTCCCTCGTGACACTGGATATGAGGGATAACTACTTTTCAGGGGAAATTCCTAATTGGATCAGCTCACTCTCCAGCTTGAGGATTCTTCTTCTAAAAGGAAATAGTTTAAAAGGATCTATTCCTTTCCAAATCTGTGAGCTCAAAAATATCAGCATACTTGATCTTTCTTCCAATAACCTTTCAGGGAGGATACCTCCTTGCTTGCATAATATACCTTTCAGGAGGAAAAGAGCATTGGACCATACGCTTAATTGGGGAGACGATTGGGGGATACCTTTCCACACACTCTCATTTGAACGCCAACCTAGCATGGATGAATACATGGTTGAGTCCGATAAGCTTTTTGTGGAAGAAGTAGGATTTATTTCGAAAAGTAGGACTGAATCATATACAGGCAACATTTTGAACTTCATATCTGGAATTGACCTCTCACTTAACAACTTGACAGGTTCTATTCCTCTTGAGATTGGCTACCTAAGCGATATTCATACTTTGAACCTGTCAAACAATAATTTATCAGGATCAATTCCAAGGACATTTATGAATTTGAAGCAAATTGAAAGCCTAGATCTCTCTCACAACATGTTGACAGGTCAAATTCCCTCAGAGTTGGTAGAACTAGACTTTCTATCAGTGTTTTCAGTGGCTTACAACAATTTATCAGGAAAGACCCCAGAAAGGAAATCTCAGTTTGCAACATTTGAAGAAAGCAGTTATGAGGGTAATTCTCTTCTATGTGGTTCCCCTCTGGAGAGTTGCACCAACACCATAGCAATACCACCACCTTCAGATTCAGACCAGAATGACCCCTTTAAAGATGCTTTCCTGACGAGTTTTGCTGGGTCATACATAGTAACACTTTTATGCTTCATTGCTTGTCTCTACTTTAATCCCTATTGGCGAGGACTACTGTTCAGATTCATTGAAAGGACTATAAGAAAGGCTTTTCAACTTATGTGAGATTGTCCCAGTGTCATTTTATATAGCATTTTCATATTTTGTATTTGCTTTGTTTCATTGGTTTATCACAATTCTGTAATTTCAAATATGAAAAGTTTTTCATGGTAAACCAAAACTGTGATTGGCGGCTATTGCAGACATATCTCATATGACAAGTGTTACCCGAGTCATGGTTTATCAAATCTATCCTCTTCACCCCCCCCCCTCCCCTCTTAATGTAACGTCGCCCCTAACCCCACCCCCCGTCACTCCCACCCCACCCCATCCCATCCCATCCCATCCTACTCCAATGAAATCTGTCTATGGGTGTGTTTATGTGTGAAATATATATATATACATATGGGTAAAATGTAGCACTGGTCCCCATTGTTTACTAAAAAGTCAATATAATCCTCATTGTTTTAAAATGCTCAAAGAGGTCCCCAATATTTACAAACATACTCGTTGTGGTCCCCACCATTAAAAATCTAACAGAAAATACATAAAATGACTAAACTACCCTAACTGAATCAGAAAATTACAAATTTATCCTTCCCTTCTTCTTCCTCTTCCACCCCATCCAACTCCACTACCACCCCCACCAAACAATCGCCACCGATCAACACCACCACCACCCACCACCCACCACCCA
Source organism: Ehretia macrophylla (assembly GCA_037974665.1). NCBI lineage: Eukaryota > Viridiplantae > Streptophyta > Magnoliopsida > Boraginales > Ehretiaceae > Ehretia > Ehretia macrophylla. The sequence goes on along the minus strand of CM075771.1, from coordinate 56,003,314 downwards.
CGTAACCCGTGTGAGCCTCTTGAACACCACCCCTTACCCATGCGAGACATCATCCCCTACCTATGTAAGCCCACTGCAAGCCACCACCCCCATCCACACCCACACCGCCAGTCACCACCACGGCCAACTAACACCCACGCGAGCACTACCACCAGCTACCACCTCCACCCACGTGAGCACCACCACCAGCCCCCGCGAACACCACCTCCACCCACGCCAGTCACCACCACGACCAGCCAACACCCACGCGAGCACCACCACCAGCCACCACCCGTGAACACCACCTCCACCCACTACAAACCCCACCTCCACCCATTGCAAGTCCCACCCCCACTCCCACCCCCACCCCCCGCGAGCACCACTACCAACCACCACCCGCGAGCCCACCACAAGCCACCACCCGTAAATACCACCCCCCACCCCCGCGAGTTTGTGTCCGTGTTTTTGGCTTCGTGTGTGTTCGTGTGTGTTCGTGTGTGTATAATATTAGTGGGTGTGTGTTCGTGTGTGTGTGTTCGTGTATGTTTTTGTATGTGTATTCGTGTATGTTTTTGTGTGTGCTTGTATGTGTTTTTGCGTGTGTTTTGGTGTGTATTCGTGTGTGTATGTTTTCGGGTGTATTAGTGTGTGTTTTTTGGTGTGTTTGTGTGAGATTGTGTGTTTTTTGGTGTGTTTGTGTGAGATTGTGTGTTTTTCGGTGTGTTCATGTGTGTTTTTGTGTGTGTTCGTGTGTGTGTTTTAGTGTGTGTTTTTTGGTCTTTTTCATATGAGATTTTGTATTTTTTGTAATTTTTCAATTTTACCCCTAAATTACTATTCATATATGTTAAAACTAACCAAATTTTTAACCGTGGAGACCACAATGAGCATGTTTACAAACATTGGGGACCTTTTTGAGCATTTTAAAACAATGAGGACTATATTGACTTTTGAGTAAACAATAGGGACCATTGATGCATTTTACCCTATATATATATATGTGTGTGTGTGTGTGTGTGTGTGTGTGTATACACACGTGTGTATATTTTTTTATAAAATCTTCTATCAAAAAATATTTATCACTGTGAAAATCCCAACGTGTTGCTCCAAATTGACAACAACACAATATAAATTGATAACTATTTTCTCCTTGTCCGTGTTTAATTCTACAATCTGTATAATTCCATACAATTTCTTTCCTAGAGTTTTCTGATTGACTCTGTTGATTAAAATTATTTAATGGAATTAACCTTGAATAGTATGGTAACTTAGATAAACGCCTTAATCCAACAAAAAGAGAACAGTCCAATCTACAATTATGAATTATGAATTTCAAAAATTAAAGGTTACAATAATAAAACCCCAGCCCTGTGAATTATAACTTTCATATTGTCCTCCGATACTCTTAATATTTTGAAATTCACAATAATTTCACTAAGGGCTTAAAGGTGTCTATCACAAAATCCATTAAGAGTTTGATTTTACAAGAATGATGGAGGAAACACCGGAATCTAAAAGTTAACAAATCTATTATTAAAATTAATTGGTGTTAAGAGTAGTTCAAAATCTTATAAAGTGATTTTAAAATTTATGACTTTTTCATGCAAGAGGAATTGCATTTTAACACACCTTCTTCACATATGACCCGATCTTTTGAATGAAGATAGGTAACACATGGATGGAGATGACTCACATGTAGTGAATGAATATGACTAGACCAATGCCGCAACTCTAATAACAAAATAATCATAAAATTTTATCCTAAAATCAATTGTGCCAGAAGGAGTAATCTAGGATTTTATAAGGTGGTATTGAAATTCATGATTTTTCCATGCGGAAGGTATTGTATATTCTAACATGTCGACCCTTCACGTGTGACCTAATTTTTTGAAGGAAGACTTGTAACACGTAGATGGATACGACTCACACATAGTATATAAATATGACTAGACCAACGGCCTAGCTCTATTATGTTGAAACTCATGGGTTCTATCCTAAAACTAGTTGGTGCTAGGGGAAGCAAGAGAAATTGTATATTCTAACACCTACTACATATTCCTCAACTTCTTCAGTTGTTTATTGCTTAGCAATGCTCGTCCAATGCTGCTATCTTAATACTTAAGGTTACTCTGTAGGGTAAATTCAAAATATGTGGTAATCACTTTAAATTCTACAATCAATCAATTTTTTGAAGGTCATCACCGTTCAGCTCCAAAAGGTTTCATATAATTCATGCTGCTATAATCCTAATCTTCATTCTATGAATTTAACCTCTAGGAAGTCCACTATATTCCAAGATTCTAGATCCAGAGTATCAACTCTCCAGGATAGGCCCCTAGGCTCTGCAACGCTGCTTCTGAACTATACCATCCTATGACGCTAAGATTAACAAATCCCCTATTTGTTTTACGTCAACAAGGTGAAAGGCGAAGGCGCGCGCCTTAGCGAAGTGAGACGCATTCTATATTATGAAAAATAAGCTATATTTTAAAAGAATTATGTAAAATAGAAACTTTAATTTGATAATACTTTAACCAAAAAATATCTAAAAGATATATATATTTATCAAAAAGCATTACATTACAAACTTGGAGACAAACTTGCATGCGAAGGCCTCACCATAGGTAACTTTGTCACTGTGTTGAGGCGAGGTGCAACAAGGCGCACCTTAGACGCTGAGGGTACGTCTCAATGCCTCTTTTAATACTTGGAGCTAACAGACCCTCACATATCAACAATAGGTGAATAATAAATTGATCCCAACGACACCTTAGGGGCTGTAGTCCCTGGATGGAGTTTCAATTCCTGATAAATGCATAAAATGCAGAAGTCGAGTTAACTTTAATAGCATAGGCAATCTAAACCCTATCCAAAGGGTGTTCTCTTGTTGTTAAACTCAAATCAGATCTGAGCAGAATAATTGTACACACTTCAAATTATTCAAGTAAGTGGAAGGTTACGACTCAAAAAGCATCTTTTTAACAACAATTTTTGTGTTAGGCATCAAAAAAGCATCAACAATTGTTGGGCTATAGCTCGTATTTGTAGTTAATGTGTATTGTCTTATAATCCCATTACCTGTAACCCTAGGAATTATCTATAAATATGCCCTATTGCTATTGTAATAATTGTGGCAAATCTTGAGTGCATACACGAGAGGATTGGTGAGGCATTATAAGAGGGTCCTCTTGTACTACTTTCAACATGGTGAAATTATTCTCCTACTACTCGTGGACGTAGGCTTAGGCCGAACCACGTAAATTCTTGTGTTCGTCTTAAATTTCTTGTTTTTATGTGTTATCACCCTAGACTGTTATAACAAACTGGTATTAGAGCTAGGTTGAGAGTGGATTAACGCGCAAATCAACTTTGTGAAGAAAAAGACCCGGAAAACTTGCGAAAAGTGATAAAATTTTCGTGGGCAAAACCCAACAAATCATATACGGTTGGACTCGTCTCGTCGTAAGGATTCTAACCGTGGTACTCACGCATACCAAAACCCGCCGGGAAAATTGTAAAAAAGGAAAAACCGAAGTGGGTCTTGTCAGAGTCGTTTTCGTCGGAGTTGGTCTCGTGAAGCGTGAAGCATATCAAAAGCTTCGTCTTGGAGAGAGGAGTCTTTTGGTGGTGGTTTCGTGGCAATCGGAGTTCGGACGGTGCCGGAATCGCAAGATAAAGGTTGTGAAACGGTGAGGTGGTGGGGGTGTGTTTCAGGTAATTTGACCGGCCTGTAGAGGTGGTGGTTGTGGTCGTCGGAGTTCAGAGAACGTGGTGGTACCATGGTTGAACAGATCTGATGGCTGGATCATGTATACGTGCGGATCGGATCGGTGGTGTTGGTGACGGGTTTGAGCTGTTTGATTATTTCTTGAGCAAGTGGTTTCACGTTTTTTTTTTTTTTTTTTTTTTTTGTTGGTTTGTTTTTCAAAGAGGAAATTGGACAAATAGTCCCATTGTTTAGAAATTTTGGACAAATAGTCCCTATTGTTTTACAAGTCATTCAGTTAGTCCCTATTGTTTGTAAAAGTCCCACAATTAGTCCCCATTGTTTGCAAAAGTCCCACAATTAGTCCCCATTGTTTGCAAAAGTCACTCAATTAGTCCTCATTGTTTGCAAAAGTCACTCAATCAGTCCCCATTATTTGCAAAAGTCATTCAATCAGTCCCCAATGTTTACAACCAAACATTGGGGACTAATTGAGTGACTTTTGCAAACAATGGGAACTGATTGAGTGATTTTTGTAAACAATGGGGACTAATTGAGTGACTTTTGCAAACAATGGGGACTAATTGTGGGACTTTTGCAAACAATGGGGACTAATCAAATGACTTGTGAAACAATAGGGACTATTGGTAAAAATTTTACAAACAATGGGGACTATTTGTCAAAAATTTGTAAACAATAGGGACTATTTGTAAGATTTGCCCTTTTTCAAATTTGGGGGGTTGCTGACTTGGCTAGGAGTTGACTTTGCGGATTTGGTCAAAGTTTATTTATTTTTTCTTTTTTTGAGTTGTTTTTGTTTTGTTCTTTTTTTTGGTTTTTTTTAAATATATTATAAAAAAAAGAACAGTGAACAAAAAAAAAAGAGAAAGAAGGATGAGTTGACCAGATCGTTGACCGGGGTTGACCGAGCCGTTGATCAAGAGTTGACTTTGATTAGAGTTGATTAAAAAATTGACCAGTATATACCCAAGATTTTCGGACGTGCTGAATCCAAATTCGCGGTCTATTTTATCAAATTCCAGCTTGAAGTTTGTGTTTTGAGTAAATCAAGATGGCTACAACCTCAGGAAAGTTTGAAATTGAGAAATTTGACGGGAAAACTAGTTTCAGCTTATAGAGGATCAGATTCAAGGCTTTCATGGTGATGCAAGGACTTTGGAAAGTCATCAAGGAAAAGGTCTCGGAGGAGCTGAAAACAGAGGAGAAACAAGAGTTGGAAGATAGAGCCATTAGTGCAATACACATGAGCGTGATGTATTGTTGGAGATTGCTGAGAAGACGACAGCTGTTGAGGCTTGGAAGGCTCTTACAGATCTTTATTCTCTGCTTAAATATGATTAGCTTACAGGGAAGATTAGCTCCTATGAACATCCATGCAATTTGCAACCAAAAACTGAAAATTAGTAAATGAAAGATATAATTAGATCTGCTGAATATGAAGATATAAACATTTGGGGCTGTCGGAGATGGGGGTTTGGAATCATGAGAGGAAAAAAAAAGAACAATTGTAGCATAGAAAAAGAAAGAAGGAGAAAGAAATGGAGAACTGATTGAAGTTAAGTTAAGCTAGGTGGGAGAGGAACATAACATTTGAGCACTTGCCTGAGAAGAAGAGCAACCTCGTTTGAAAGTGGAGGGAAAAGTCTTTATGTTTCTTTTGTAGTTGTAAAGCAAAGCAGTAAGTCTATACCGCCATTTTCATTTCTATGTTCTGGTGAGGATCATAACCCATTAGTTTAAAGTCAGCAGCAGTAAAAGAATCTATGTCCTTTTGAGAAATGATCTTCAAAATCTGCATAATGAAAAGTTGAAACAAGTCAAATACAAAAATATGATCATTCATAACCCAGCAACTGAAATGTATATATAAGGAGAGAGGCTCGGGGTGTGCGGTGGTGGGGTGCGCTGGGTTCGGTGCGGAAACTTCCCACTATGCTATAAACTGTCCATTCGAGATAAGTGGATATGGCCTTGTAGGCAACAAAAATCTCCCTTCATTCAAGGTAGGCTCCTGCATGCCCTTGAGCAATGTCTTTCCTCACATAGTCCTCTTCAGTACAAGCTATTAGTATAGTAAGCTTATTGGGAAAGGTTTGGGTAGCTTCTGAAGCTCGTCTTGCAGAGGCCTAACATGAGTACAATAAACATAAGCATCGCCAATAACATGTATAAAGTCACCCGGCACAAGATCTACACAAAGAAATTACAAAGTCAAAAACTGATTGGGAATTAACACTAATAATAATACATGTCCCATTTGTCAAGCATAAAGCAAAGCAAATAATTGTCAACTACAACCTTTAACTACCCATACACCTACACGGCGGTAATATTAATACATACATACTTCACCGTATTTTATTATCACTCACTGCTGCCACTTAAACTCAAAGCCCTTCTAATCTTTAATTCATGAATACTAAGGTTTATTGACGAAGAGAACAGGCAACAGAACATCGGCTCCCTATGCCGAAACAGAAAACGATAAGGAAGCTGAATTGTTCAAAAGCAGTAACATTCATGTTGAAATTCAGATTCCGGCAAAAGATTTAGCAGCAATAAATGACTTGGATAGCTTGACACAACATGATGACCCTGTCCGAGCTGGTAGAAGATCACAAAGATTGCAGGGATTAAAGGCTTGAGAAGACTGAAAAAACTTTTTTAAATTTACTCTCCTGAGTTAATTGCAATCATTGAACCAATGGTGGAACAAAAGCAACTGGGCTTCCCATGTTGGACAACAAATTGTTCTAATAAAATTTGGGTTATGTGGATTGAAGAATTAAAAGGTGTGGTCATTAGAGACCATGTGCAAAGTATCACAATGGAATTAAACCCGAACTGGCTTGGTGATAATTGCTCTTTCTTTTGTGTACGCTAAAAACTTTAGAACCGATCGAGAGGAAGAATCTTTGGGAAGAGATATATGGTGAAGACTTCTCAATTAGTGCAAGGAGCTTGTGGCTTGTGAGAGGAGATTTCAATGTGGTTTTATCAACATCTGAAAGACAATAAACACCACAATTTCCTTTTTGTTCTGCATAACAATTGGCAGGAACCAATTAATGAACAGGAATGAAGACTTCCTAGACAAAACAACAGTGCCTGAAAAAAGCACTCAGAGAATGGAATAAAAACCAATTTGGAGATATCAAAAAGTTAAAGAAGCAGAGAAAGAAGTCACAAAATGTTAAATCCTTTTCCTTGATAACCCTCAACGCCCACAAGCTCGAGAACAACTCGGTAAGGCCAAAGCTTTGTTGAACCACCAGCTTGTCATTTAAGAAATTTTCTGGCAACAAAAATAAAGCAGCAAATGGCTTGTGGATAGAGAGAGAAAGACTAAACATTTCCAAATGATGGTTTGAAAGAAAAGAGCTAAAAACTGTATTTGGAGCGTCAAGAATGAAGAGGGTGAGATAATTGAGCAACCTGAAACAATTAAAGGAGTAGTGGTTTTCTTTTCAAAAGTACTTCAAGAAGATCAAGAAAAGTTTCAACAAATGGAGTAGGATATTTCATCCCCCAACTGATCAATGAAGAGGAGAACTCCTTCCTCAAAAAAGATCTTAAGATGGAAGAAATTAAAGAGGCAGTTTTCTCAATTGAAGGGACAAGCGCAGCTGGCCCAGATGGATTCTCAGCCACTTTCTATCAGCACTGTTGGGAAATCATCGAGGGTGATTTTTTAGTGCAAAATAATTACAAAAATCTTGGCAGTGAGACTTGGACTAGATTTGAAAACTCAATCAAAGTGGCTTTTTTCAGGGAAGACAAATTGCAGATAACATTTTACTTGCTCAAGAAATGGTTCATGAACTAGATTTGAAAACTCAAGGAACAAATACAATAATCAAGCTCGATATGATGAAGGCTTATGATCGAATGAGATGGAGTTTCTTGTTGAAAATTCTTGAAGCATTTGGATTCAACCATGAATGGATGGAAAAGGTGAAGAGATGTATTATAAATTGTTGGTTTTCAGTTATTGTTAATGGTACATCAATGGGATACTTCAAATCAACGCGTGGATTACGTCAGGGGGACCCTATCTCGCAGGGACTGTTTATCATTGCAGCAGAATTTCTTTAAGAGGATTGAACAATTTATTTGAATCCTTCCCTAATATGAGGTATAAGACGAGATCTCATCTTTATATCTCACACTTAGCCTTCGCAAATGACATCATTATGTTTGCAAATTGGAGCAAAAATGTTATTTCCCGCATTATGGATTTCTTTTCTCTCTATGAGGAACAATCAGGACAAAAAGTGAACACAACAAAGAGTGGTTCTGTGGTCTCTGAAAAATCCCACAGAATAACTGGATAATGATTTCAGCAAACGCCACAGGCTTCCAACAACATCTGCTCCCTCGATCTTCTCAACAAAGGGGCAAATAAGTTTGTTTTATTTGATGAAATTGTGCAGAGAGTAATTGAAAAACCTACAGGTTGGAAAACAAAAGTTCTTTCACCAGGTGGGACGATGTTATGAATCCAGAGCTCTCTAGCCCAATTGATGAACCAGTCCCAGCAGAGCCCAAAGCAAGTGAAGAAAACAGAGGCCCAACAATGAGGAAAAAGCACACGAGCAAAGACCCTGCCCAAGCATCTCAGCAATTACGTGACCAGTTAGTTGTAACAAGAAATCGTTAGACATTTGGCATGAGATGTAATACGCAGCTTATAAAAGACTAGAGAGGGCATAGGCAGAAGCAAGCAACAACTATTATCTTTTCTATCAATTTTTTTGTACTTTTCTTCAATTCTGCAAATCAATACAGTTTCTTCTTTCTGCAGCATTTAATCTCTTCTTTTAGTTCTCCCTAACATCCAAAACCATAACATTGGTACTTTCATTGACTCCATGGCCGAAGGTATCGGACTCAATGCCATGGATGCCGCGGTAACGAAGCTTCTGCAAACTACAACCCAGAATACTCGAAAGCTCGATGACCATCAACAAACTCTTGGCACCCTCAATTCTATGCTTACGACGTTTGATGCCAAACTTGATCGATTTATTGCGCTCTTAACTGACAAATTTGGGGCTCTTCCACCTCCAGCAGCGAAGCAGACCGAAGTTCTATTCGAGGGCGTAGATGCCAAGGACGCAAATGGGGGTAATAACCAGTTGGTATCTCTTGAAGAACTCGTGGAAGATGGGTTATTGACCAAGGAGGAGCTCCTGAAACCAATTGACGCTGAATGTGTTGATTTCTCAATGGCAGCCTTACCACTCTTCTCACACGCCCGACACAGAGAGAGGGAGAGTGAGATGATGAGGCCTATTCTTTCACCAGAGCCATTCGACATACCAGACTTTGTCAAAATCAAAGTGAACGCCAAGGTGATCGAGGTGGAGGGTCCATGTGGCAAGTTGGTCAGCAACTTCAAGCACTGGAACCTCGATTCCCAGCTCATTAAGGACGAGGAAACCAGAAAACTACAGCTGAAGGTTGATGCCTTATTGGGTTTTTGCACGACCACCGCTACACAGGATTTACTTGATCCGTTTTCGTCAAACTTATATGTGGCGAATTCTTTGGTTGATATGTCTGGCAAGATTGGTGAAATGGCGTCTGCGAGGAAGGTGTTTGAGGAAATGACAGAGGGAAATTTGGTGTCGTGGACCACACGTTATGGTGGGTATGTCAAGTGTGGAGGTTTTGTTGTTGCGAACGAGCTGTTTGATAAGTTAGTAAATCTTCCGTGGTGGATTCCGTGGAGTGTGTATTTGAAGGGGAGAATTATTGCAATGACTAGGATTTTGTTGACGGAGTTTGCAGAAGCAGCTGGGAAGATTCCGGTCGTAAGACAGATGATATGGATGGGGTGTGAAGAATGGCTAGAAATGGTTGAAGCTCTTGGCGAAATCGAAGTTGTAGCAAAGTTGTTGGAGGATATTGAGATGCAGGAGGATCCCTTGTATTGTCATTATCAACGACTTCATTGTGAACTGACTTCAGTTGAAGTTGACTCTGAGGAATTCAAAATGATTGAGAAGTACATGAAGCACACTCATGCCAGGACATATTCAGGTTATACTGTTGATATTGTTCAAATATTTAGGGTGTTGAGAAAGGGGCTTGAGCATAATCCTGATCCAGTTAGACTTTGGAAAGCTGTTATCGAGCTTGCTAACGAAGATGATGCGAGATTGTTGCTTCAAAGGGTTGTGGAATGTTATCCACTGGATGTAGAGTTATGGCTTGCACTTGCTAGGTTGGAAAGTGATGATAATGCGAAGAAGGTTCTGAATAGGGCAAGGGATAAACTTTCGAAGGAGCCACTTATTTGGATTACAGCTGCTACGTTGGAAAAAGCTAACGGGAATACTGCTACGGTTGGGAAGATTATAGAAAGAAGTATTAGGGCCTTACAGAGAGAAGGTTTGGAGATTGATAGAGAAGCTTGGATGAAAAAGGTTGAGGCTGCTGAACGTGCAGGTTCGGTGGTTACTTGCAAGGCCATAATTAGTAAAACTATCGGGATCGGAGTGGAGGGGGAAGATAGGAAGAGGACTTGGTCTGCTGATGCCAAAGCATACAATTCAAAGGGTCTCGTTGGCGAATATAATTGTAAGAAAGCAGATCTAAAGACTATTTCTGAGACACAAGCAGAGGATAAAAGAAAAGTCGCTTCACTTTTATGCAATTTAATAAGTGCACTGGAGGTCAAAAACAAGAAATGTGAAGAGAGGAAAAAGGAGATAAGTAGTACTGAAGTTCTCATGAGCAATGTGATCAAACAAAAAGAAGAATTTGCCATTGTTGTTTTCTATTACTTTTCTTTATTTTCCTTCAAATTCTATTTTCACTTTTACTTATCTCGTTTGGAGAACATAGCTAGGTGGAACTACATATTCTTATCGTCATCTAGTACAAGAGAGGTGGCTGCCTGTAATGCATAGTGGCGTTGGATCCCAATTCCAAGCCACTAGCAATTTTTTTATTATTATTATTATGACTAATAATGGCCTTTAAGCCACCACCCTTCCCACTTGCAGCAGCTTTTTTTCTATACCTAACAAAGTTGACAACTTTGTTCCCCACTTTTCCCTAATTTGCTCAAATATGTTCCCTACTCAGAATAATTTAATCACCCCAAATGACAAAATGGTTTTATTTAAACCAAACATTGCAGATCCCAAAACGAGAGAAAAGCTCATCTGCAGTGCAAATCGTTCTAATTTCATTTCACTTCTTTTCTTTTTCTCTTTCTCTTGGCAGTAGCAATAACAGAAGAAGAAAGAGTCAATTAGTGCATAATATTTTGACTCATTTCAACAAGGTGAGATTCTAGGCTTTTGATTTATATAATTTTGGATGGTTTATTTATTCTAGAATATTTTAGGGAAAAATGATTAAGTAAATTGAGAGTTAACGAAAGGAGATTTTTGATAAAATTTGTAGGTTTGTGACTGAACAAAGAAATATTATCGTAAAATCAAGGTAAGTGGAATCCTTTCATTTTGACTACTAGTCTTCTTTCGGATATATTCAGAATATATTTTGTTCATGTATTCGTATCAGTTTCGTCATTTTATCCGTTTGATTATTCATTTCATAAGCTTGTTTCGTTATTTTTGGCTATTATGTACATATGATATTTTTAGAAAATTTCTCTAATTACTAGTCTTCCTTTGAATCTGTTTGGAATAAATTTTGCTTCTATATTCGTATCCGTATAATCGTAGTATTTATAGGTTCGTTGTCCTCATAAACTCGTTATTTTATATCCAATTATCTCATATATAATATTACTCTTAGAAAATTCCGATCGTTGAAAAATAGCTTAAATTCAACTTTAATTCGTTGAATTTAATGTATGGCATGTTTGTTGCATAAAAGTTTGATTATATTCATGCCATGACTAAAAATGTCTCGTTGTTTGAGTTTCCTATTTTCTTCTTTTTGGGCTTCCTTGGAAACTCCAAATAATATTATATTTCTTGTAATATTTATATTAGCTCTTATAATATTTTTATTGGTTCATATGGTATTTTTATTTTATTTGTCCTTTTCGTCTTATCTAAATTTTTAGAGTATTTCGTTCCTATGTCATGTATTTATACATTTCATTCATCTATTCGATTAACGTGACTATTTTACTCCGGAATAATCTATTTCTTTCAGATTACCCGAAGTGATCCACTCGTATATGATAAGTATTTATGTCACTTATTTTGACTTTTGGTCAATATGTTAGTATTGTCTTTTTTATTTTTCTTGACCAATAAATCAATTATTAACATTATTATTTTAGTACTATTAATATTATTATTACTACTACTTTTATGATAATGATTCAAACTATGTAACGTGTATTTAACTTGTCCTCACTGTATACCTCGATATGAATCTGCTTGCCTGAAGAGATCTCTTGCCTGATGAGGGCATAATACTCATCATCTTGCCTGGCCCGATGAGGGCGTAATACCCGTCGTTTTGATACAGTATGAGGATTATAATATGTTAGTTTGATATTATTATTGAAATTATTTTCATATGTACTTGTGTCCTTATTCTTTTTTCAATTTGCTTATTTATAATTTGTACATTTATTCGTTCGATCGTTAAGATTATTTTGTTTGTCTATTTCATCATCATTACCGTATTCTTTGGGAAAGTTTTTCCCTTACTGAGCTTTTGTTTGCTCACCACTTTTGTTTCCGCCTGATTTCTTTTCAGATCCGACAGAGTAAGTGTGATGACTCGGGTTGCGAGTGGGGTAGTCAACAGGGAGAAATAAATAAGACTATGAGATTGAAATTTGGAGATTTGATATTTCTATTTAAGTTCGTCGGTGTGGCTTGATTAATGTAACAATTTGTGGATTAAGCTTAAATTTCTGATTTGGAAAATGATTGTAAGAATGATTTAATTTATTGTGGAATGTAGTACTCTGGTTTGTTCTTATGGTTTGCTAGTATAGCCTAGCGTGCTTAAGAGGTTACAACTCTTGGGTTCGCGGTGTGTCATGCCCTGAACCTATTCCACAGGACGGTTTTGGGGCGTGACACTAACAATGGGAAAGATGGATTTCAAGAAGCGAGATATGGTGTCGATAAAGTAAATGTGCATTGCAGCTTGCAGGAAGCATCTTGCTTCAGAAGTGATGTAAACTTGAAATTGAACCGTGAGTGGTCACATGCATCAGTTCTGACTAACTCGAATTGTACTGCTAAACAGAGAACATTGAGTTCCTTATTCAAAACTGCACCAGCATGTGATACACTAGAGAAAGACAACACTTTGGAGATGCAGGCTATGGATCTGAAGTTACCTAGATCAGACCAGTCTATGCTGGAATCGGATTCCTCAGGTTTTTCACCTTGTCAAGGCGAAGATGGCCAGTCATATGAATCTTGGGAGAATCAATGTGTTACAGGAGAACACGAGGAACCAGTTAACTCATCATTCTGTTTTTCCTCTTCTATGCCAATTCAGACGTGCCAGCCTTCAGAATCTTCAATCACCAATAATATGAAGAAAACATACTATGATGCAGGCCAACTATGATGCACTCAAACAAGTATCAGGAGACAGACGTTGTTCATCATTTTCACGAAGCTAAAGTGACTTCTCAGGAAACAAACTTAATGTGTACAAAAAACAAGGTCGAAACTAACTCCTTAGATCTTCAAACTGTCGTGGTTAAGTTGGTAGAAGAAATGGGTCAGGAGTATATTGATGAAATGGGTCAGCATATATTGGTCAAAGCTGGTGAGTCGGTGCCTATTGATTGTAAGGTCATCCAAGGTAGATTAACTATTACTATTGAGCATTTGACTGGGGAGGTCAAACCCATAGAAAGTAAAGTTAGTGATAGCATTCCTAGTGGTGCAAGGAACTTGGATGGCATGATGATAGTAAAAACGAAGAAGACATGGAATGAATCGATGCTGAGCAGGATTGTGCACTTGACAGAAGAAGCTCAGCTTAGCAAACCAAAGCTTCAAAGATGGCTGGATGTGTGTACTATAACAATGTTTGGGAAGTCAATTGCACAAAGAGTTGAGTTCTTTTCAGTCTCTCCATTGGCAAGCTCACTAGTTCATTGGGTTGTTGGCATTGTGTAAATGCTACAAATAAGTATCTTTGTCAGCTTTCTTAGAGGGGTTTTGCGTAATAGAGTTCTATATTTCCTTCGAGATCCAGCGGACCCAAATTACAACCCATTCCGCGATCTAATTGATGATCCTGTGCATAAGCATACTCGTAGAGTTTTATTGTCCGTTGCTGTTTATGGGAGTTTGATAGTAACGTTGGTATTTTTGCCAGTTAAACTTGCCATGCGTATGGATGCAAGAAAAAGATTTTCAAGGAGTTCAGGTGTTGAGGTATTCGAAGCCTATCCGGATTTGAACCTTGAGGACAAGGTTCTCTCAAAAGGGGGAGGTAATGTTATGAATCCAGAGCTCTCTAGCCCAACTGATGAACCAGTGCCAGCAAAGCCCAAAACAAGTGAAGAAAACAGAGGCCCAACAACGAGGAAAAAGCACACGAGCAAAGACCCTGCCCAAGCATCTCAGCAATTACGTGACCAGTTAGTTGTAACAAGAAATCGTTAGACATTTGGCATGAGATGTAATGCGCAGCTTATAAAAGACTAGAGAGGGCATAGGCAGAAGCAAACAACAACTATTATCTTTTCTATCAATTTTTCTGTAATTTTCTTCAATTCTGCAAATCAATACAGTTTCTTCTTTCTGCAGCATTTAATCTCTTCTTTTAGTTCTCCCTAACATCCAAAACCATATAAGACGATTACATTGATAAAAAGTACACTCCTTGCTATGCCTATTTACTTGTTACAGGTCCTGCAACCAACATCCCAAGTTATCACAAAGCTGGAAAAAATGTTTTAACAAATTTTTATGGGGCAGGACAGAGAACAGTAGAAAAATTCATTGGGCCTCTTGGGATCATTCATGCTTTCCGAAAAAGAAAGGGGAAATGGGAAATGTGAAAATTGGAAGACATGTCAAAAGCAATGAACATGACAATTTGGTGGAGATTTTGCAAAACATCAAGCTTATAATCCCAATATATGTGTGAATCTTACTTCGAAGATAATCATCCCAGATTGATTACTCCTAAAACTCATGACTTTCCAATAAGGAAAAGAATGCTTAATACAGTTGATAGATGTGAGCCTTTCACCAGATGGAAGATTGGAATTGGAAATAACTTTTTTTTGGTATGATACATGGTGGGGAAACGAAGCGTTTTTCTTGAGATTTCCAGACAATATGCCCAATTTAAAAACGCTTTCAGAATTCATGACAGAGGAATGATGGAATTAAAGGGAATTAAAGCAAGTTCTTCCAAGCAACATTGTTGAACAACCATTAGAATTCTGTCCTGAAAAAGAAGAAGATGACTGTCCAATCTGGGCCCTACTAACAATGGTGAATTTTCAATTATAAGTGCCTGGCAACAAATTAGAATGCATGGAATTGGACAACTGGCTCTCGAAAAAAATCTTGTATAAGTCCATTCCAATCAAAATCTCATTTTTTGGAAAATTCTCAACAATTTGATTCCAAGCTCCAACAAAAAGGAATTACCATGGTTTCCAAATGTCAGTGTTGCAACAATGTTGAAATTATCGCTCATTGTTTCCTTTAGCCAACAAGACTAACATGATTTAATTTCTCATATTTGATTCCATAGTTCAAGGTGCCATGTAGATACCTTAGAACCCTTTTTGCAGCTCCAAAATGAATTTGACTCGGACAATTCATAAACCTTGAAAGCAAGCTAGTAGCAAACATTATGTCCGGTCTTGTACCTGTAAGATAGAGCAAATTGCCCACAATGCTTCAATAAAGTGTTGCATCCACCTTCTTAGCGCTATCTTCTTTCATGAGTTTCTCATTCACAACAAGGGGTGTATCAACTGATTCGCATCCAAACATTCTGAATTTCTTTTACACATTTTTTGCATACTTCTTTTGAGAAATAAAAACTCCACTTTCATCTTGTTGAATTTCAATACCAAGAAAATAGTGTAGCAGCCCCATATCGTTCATTTCATATTTCTTCATCAATTCATTTTTAAAATTATCAATCATCTTTTTATCATTTCTTGTAAACACCAAATCATCTACATATAAAGCGACAATGAGGATGCTTGAAATACCTTGTTTTTTTCACATATAAGGTGGGCTCACTTTTGCTTCTTTGGAACCCATTTGCATTGAAATAGCCATCAATTTGACTATACCAAACCCTTGGTGCTTACTTCAACCTGTACAGGGCTTTCTTCAATTTGTACACATTTCCTTCTTTTCCTCGAACAACATATCCATGAGGTTGCTCCACATAAACTTTCTCTAGTTCACCATTCAAAAAAGCTGATTTCACATCAAGTTGGTATAAGCCCAACTTTTATGTGCTGCCAAGGAGATTAAGGCTCTAATAGTATCAAGCCTAGCAACCGGTGCAAAAGTCTCATTATAATCAATGCCTAGATGTTGTGAATAACCCTTTGCAAAGAGCCTCACCTTATTTCTTTGTACTGAGGCATCAACATTGTATTTTATTTTGTAGATCTATTTCACACCAATTATCTCTTTTTCTTTAGATCTCTCGACAAGCTCCCAAGTCTTATTGTTCTCAATCATCTTAATTTCATCATCCATAGCTTGTTGCCAAGCCTTTTCTTTCACAACTTCTTCAAATGAACCTGGTTCAGTAACACAAAAGTTACAACTTGCATAAATATCACTCAAACTCTTCATTTTCTTTGGAGTTGAACTGGGTGAGGATGAACTCGAACTTGGAGTATCACTTGATGGACATGAGGATGATGGAGAACCTGATCGCGAATTGTTGGGGTTGATTCATCATCCATTCCTGTTGAATTTTGAGAATTAGAAATTGAAATAGTCTCTTTTTCTACCTTTTCTCCATTCCAATCCCAAGCAGTATGCTCATCAAATATCACATCTCGACTAATTATGATTTTGCGAGTTTTCAAATTGTACAGTCGATATGCTTTAGACTTCTAGCTATACCCAACAAATATACACTTCTCACTAGTTTGATCAAACCTTTGTCTATTTTCTTTTGGAATTTGGGCATAACAAATGCAACCAAATACTTTGAGATGCTTCATAGATGGCTTTCTCCCATTCCATGCCTCAAGTGGAGTTTGATTATGAAGTGCTTTTGTTAGAGATCTATTGAGTAGATAGACGGTTTTGTAAACAGCTTCAGTCCAAAATGTTTTTGGTAATCCCTTCTCATGAATCATGGATTTCGTCATCTCCACCACTGTTTGATTCTTTCTTTCACACAATCCATTTTGTTTTGAAGTGTAGCTGGTTGTGAGTTGTCTGTCAACACTTTCATCTTCACAAAATTCATCAAATTCTCGCGAAGTATATTCTTTTCCATTGTCACTTCTCAAAAATTTTATAAAGTGACCATTTTGTTTTTCAACAAAATTTTTAAATTTCTTGAAAATTGAAAAAACTTCAGATTTTTGTCTCATAAAGTAAACCCATGTCATTCTTGAAAAATCATCAATGAAAAGAATAAAGTAACGATTGTTACCATGAGATGGAGTACTCATTGGGCCACAAACATCGGTATGCACAATCTCAAGCACTTGATTTGCTCTACGAGCAACTCCTTTTGGGAATGGTTGAGGATGGTGCTTGTACACAACCTTCACAAGTTTTTTCTTTTTCATGGATTAATGGAAGGCCTTGGACCATTTTTTTTGAGAAAGTAATTTGAGACTATGAAAATTCAAATGGCCAAGCCTTTTATGCCAAAGCCATGAGTTATCACTTACTTCGGCTTTTAAAGAGATATTTTCCATGTATGTGAAAGTTAATGGAAAGTTTCTTTTCTCCATTTTTCTCATTGCAATTACCTTCTTTGGATCTGCAATCACGGCTTCTTGTGTCCTTTGTCAAGAATAATGCAACCACCATCTCCAAAATAAAGCCCATATCCATGTTCGACAAGTTGACCAACACTTAGCAAATTTTATTTCAAGTCAGGGACATGTAGTACATCCCCCAACAAATCTGGTTCCTTTCTTAGTTTGGACTCCAATAGTTCTTTGCCTTAAGCATGAACAACTGCTTCATCCCTCATTCTCACTGATGAATTAATAGCATAATCCATATCAGCAAAAATATTTTTCTCACCTAACATGTAGTTACTACAACCACTATCCAAGTACCACACATCGTCATTCTTGTCATTTGCAACTTGACATGCATAGAAGAGGTTCCTTTGGTCTTCTTTTTCTTCAGTAAAGCTTGCTTGTTGCTCATTCTTGAAGCGACAATCTTTTTTAAGATGTCCAAATTTGTTGCACTTGTGACCCTACGGTTTTCCATGAAACCAACAATATTTTTTAGTGTGGCTTGTGCTCTTACATATGTTGCATGCTGAGGTGGAATCTTCATTAGATTCTTTTCTTTATAATTGTGTCCTCGACCTTGACCTCTTAAATTTTGGCTTCTTCCTCGACCTTGTCCTCTTGAATTTTGGTCTCTTCTTCCTCCTGATGATTTGTTTTTGTATTGAAAATGATTTTGTCTATGCTTGTTGAAATTGAGTTTAGATTGAAATGCACTCTCAACAGGTTCTTCAGAGTGTCGCTTCAATCTTTGCTCAAATGATTTTAACGAGCCCATCAACTCGCGAAGAGCTAATTTTGAAAGATCTTTGGTATCTTCAATTACTGCAATTTTGGGATCAAGCTTCTTGGGCAAACTAATGAGGACTTTTTCGACAAGTCTACTGTCACTCATATCTTCACCATACACTTTCATTTGATCTACTAATTCTGAAAATCTATTTGAAAAATCATCCAAAGTTTCATTTTCTTTCATTTTATATTTTCAAACTCTCTTCTAAGGGTGAGAAGTTTAATAGCTCTTACATTCTTGTCTCCTTCATACTCTTGTATAAGAATATCCCAAGCTTCTTTTGCTCTTGTTCTCATGATTTTTGGAAAAGTGGAGGCCGAGACACCTTCTTGAATGTATCGAAGGGCTACGCCATCCTTCTTGACTGTCTCTTTCATTTTTCTGATTTAATTTTCAAAAAGAGCTGCGGTAGACTCGGGCTGTTGATACCCAGAATCTACAAGTTCCCACAAATCTTCACATATGAAGATTGTCTTCATTTTGATGCACCAAGAATCAATTTTTTTCCACTAAAGATTGGAATACCAATTTTTTGTGTGGATGAATTCATGCTGAATTTTTTTTTGTGAAACACAATATCTAATTTCTTTCTCTCTCTTTCTTCTCACAAGTTTTTTTTTTTTTTTTTTTTCTCAACCGAGCTCTTGATACCACTTATGTTGGGTGTTTTTCACAACACAAAGTAAAATACTGAAGATATATAGAGAAAGAATATAGGAGGAGAAGACTAAGCACTGTTTATACTCAAATTATTTTTCTTCTTCTATTACAAATGGTTCGTGGAGGTCTCCTTTTATACAAGCAAGAGAGGCTTCTGGAGACTAATTAATACTTCTTGAAATTACAAGTTAAGGAACAATGAATCACATATTTTCAAGAGTCACAATAATTTCAAGATAGACTTTCATGTATACTAATCTTCTGAGCAATATATTTGAGGAATACGAAGCACAAACATTGCATATTACTCAACATTCACCTCCATTTGAGATTCAAACTCCCATTAAGCCCAAGATGATTGTACTCAGATTTCATGGATTGAACTTGATTCAATGAGTATCATTCAACTTCTGAAGCAAAAATTGAAACGAATGGTTAGAAAGGAAATGAAAAGAACTTTCGACATGGTTAAACCATGAAATAATTTCAAAGGCCAATATGATATCAATCTAATGGGGATAATGACCACGAAATCAAGAAGTGAGAAAATTTAGCAACCCTACATAAAAATAAACTTCACTTACCTCTTACGCTTATTTTGAATCAACATTCTTTCATGTTAGATACCGTAAAATAATCTTGAAGGAAAATATTATTCATGCCCTTCTGCATTTTCTTGAAAGAGGAAGGGTGAGAGAATGGGTTTTGGTGTATTTTTTAGGGTGAACTGCACCAAACCCTTATGTGATTTAGCATAAAGTGCACGATACTCCTCTATGATTTTAAAATCCCCTCAACTAGTCCTTGTGGTTTTTCAAAAGTGCACAACACCTCTTACCGTCAAAAAATCCTTCATATTTAACGAAAAGTGTTCTACATATGCGTTAAGTGAGATTTTTATTAGTTTTAATGAATTTGACAATAAAATAATTATAATAATTGACCAAATTACTCTTTTTACAAAAAAACAAAAAAAAAATAGTCATCTTCCCCTCACCCCCACCTCGTCAGCCCCTCACCCCTTACAATTTTCGCATCTAAAAGTCTCCACTGAGGTACGATTTGCTTATATGAAGCATATAACATGTGGCTGAAATTTATTGTCCAGTCATGCTCATCAGGTGATCAATAGTGTTAAAAAAGTAAGGAGATTGAATGTAAGCCAAGTTTTTTTTTTTTTTTGGTAAAGAATGTAAGCCAAGTTGGAAAAAGTCATTTGTAGTTTCTCTTTTGTTTTATTTGTGTGTGTGTATATATATATATATATATATATATATATATATATATATCTTTTTCTTTTATTTTTTTAGTCTAAACAAAAGGGAAACGAAAAAAAAAGAGAAACGCAAAAAGATTGAGGATATTTATGTATTTTTATGAAATTTGTTAACTTTTTAGATGGAGGGGGCACATTTGTTGGTTTTCAAAATCACAATGACTAGTTCGGGGGTTTTAAAATCACAGGGGATATTGTGCACTTATGCTAAATCACAGGGGGGTCTGGTGCAGTTCACCCCTATTTTTTATTTTTATGATTATCTTTTTATTTGAACCAAAGTGAAACTCCTAAGTGTAAAAAAAAAATAGAAAAAAAAAGATAATTTTATCTTTAAAAGATAAACAACTAACTTAAAAAAAGCGGATTTGTAAATTCCACCTCTTGAGTAATGATGTAGTTATAGCTTGAGGAAATCCGAGATTCAATTTTAAAAGTATTGCTTCTAAACACAATAAATTGTATTTGCAAAAGAATTCTGTAAAAATTTTATGGAATTCATTTGTTTGAAACAGTATGTTACACATTGATATGAATGATTTGAATGGTATGGCTAATATTTTGACTCTAATGCTAACTTTATGACTCATTGCCTAATCCTAATTGACTTACATGGTTTGCGATGGGACTCTGAGTGCAGGGAAATGTGATTGTTATATCGGGGAAAACTAATAAATGAATATTTTGTAAGGGAGTGCTATAAATTAAAATAATAACTAGGGTTTTGGATTTGAGGGTGATAGTTGACTAGTTCAAATCAGATAAGACAAGAGGGTTAAGTTTACTTAGGAATGACAATGGGGCGGGAGACCTATCCCCATGCCCCGCCCCACCACTCAAAAATTCCCCTCAACACCCGCCCCCCCTCGCATTGTATGCCCCGTCCCCCACTCCTTCATTATCCTTAAATCCCCGAGGGAAATGGGGATTACTCGTGAGTTTTTTTATTATTCCTTAAATCTTACGATATTAAATTTAATTTGAACCACGTAACTTCAAAATATAAATTAAAATGGTCTCAAGTAGGAGCAACCCTCACTTGAAACCTAAATAATCTCGAATTCAAGTCACCTAGGGGCAGGTGGAGAAACACTTTTGATCCCTTTATAAAAAAAAAAAAGAAGTTCAAATCAGATAAAAAAACATAAGTGAAGTACTATGTGAAAATATTTAGGACACTTTCAAGGTGGTTTGTCTGAATATTTCTAAGCTGACAGCTATAAAATATTTTCCATGACTAAGTCAAAAGTACATTTATTTGGAGCATAGAGTCCAAGTACAATTACAAACTTATACTATTTTCTTCTCAAACTTTAGACATGAAATATCAAATAATCTTGCGTGTGTGGGTACTGTTGGCTACAGTGATAGTTCAGCTTAAGGATGATAAAATTTTAGGTTGCTTGGAAGAAGAAAGGAATGGACTTTTGAAACTGAAAGATGCCTTCAACTATCCAAATGGTTCTTCTATTTCTTCATGGGGTGGTAAGGAGATAGATTGCTGCAAATGGGAGAATGTCCTCTGTGATAACTCCACTAAGCGAATGACACAACTTTCTCAAAACAACATCTTTATGTTCACAATCCAAATTGTAGAATAAAATAACATCAAAAATGATTTAATCTATAGTCTGGGGCTTACAATCTATAAATAAACTCGCAAACAACCATTAACGATAAAGAAACTCAAATATTTATTAAGGAGATACACGACTGAATATATGATGTTAATTCTTTGAATATATCTATAATTTCTCAAACAAAGCCGTTTTGGTAACATATAATCAAACTCCATCAAATTGAGACTCTAAAATCTATTAGCATGTGCCAATACATAATAACTATCTATTATATCTCAAATAAAAATCATAATATACAATTTACATAGCATTAAATTGACTCTTATAATCTTTCCATTAACAAAATGAGTGAACCATTATATCAAATGATCTTCCTTCTATAAACATATTAGAATACCACTCGCAAGAACAATCCATAAAAAACTTTGCTACCCCATTGTCTAGGTCTCAAAGATCAGCAAACCTACTGCTCTAGTCTCGTCGATTATTAAACTTATTGCTCTGATACCAACTTTCACATTCCCAAATTTGATAGGATATTTATGCTCGTAAACCCACAAGGTTCTAAATCCATGAATACAAAATAATAAAGCTCACAAGAATATCATTAGAACAGTTACATCTTTAACAACTGAGATAGTTTTTCCCATTTTTATTATAAATCCAAAAGATAATCCGAAATAACAAATACCCAATAAAACTTTAATAATCCAAAATAATACCTTCTCGTATTCACTGCAAATGCTTAAGGCACTTCAGAAATAATGTTCTTCCATATATCATATATGGAAAACTTTTCAATTAATCTAGACTAATGTCAGTCTAGGAGAGTTGTGAGATAAAAAGTGGATCCTATATGTATGTGAGGTTAACTCCATGTGAAAGAACTGATATCAGTCTGAATTGATTGAATAGTAACCGATCATCATATATTATCACAACTAGCTTCTGACTTCCATATACGTCATAGGGACCTTTTCGCATGACTAGGACAGATTGACAAGTTAGGTATTAAGTTCCTATTTTCTTAAAAGTACTAATCAAGGACTCGATCACATATCTCATCAATGTCAAATCGAAAGATAAAAAGACCATTATCCAAAGACTAGTTATGACAGATCCAAAGCATTTCCATTGAGTATCAACCATTTTTTTAATTAAAAAGAAAGGAGGAGGCTTACCAATAAATCGTCCCACGAGGCAACAACTCCAAAGTTGAGATCCTTCATCGAAGACGTCGGAGGTGGGTGAAGCAATTTTTATCCCTCAAACAATTTCAATTCGAAAGAAGTCCAATTTGAGAGGGGTATTTGACTTTGGCATGAAAAAAGATTTTCAATTGGAATTCGCATCGCTCCGTTGATTACAATTCTTAGATCCACTTTGCCCAACATTGCGCTTGGACATGTCCGCCGAATTTGAAACTGTTGCTGCCGTAAGAGGAGGGAAATCCGAATAAGCACAGACGGACCCCACTACCTTATGCACTATGGTGGCTTGAGCATTAATTTCAGAGCCGTTGGACTGCAATTCATGCTGTGAGTCCACCACTCAAGATTGCCAAGCTTTTTGACCACCTAATTCACTTTGGCCCGCATTGGAAGCAAACAAATCAGGTTTTGTTTGCACGCCGAGCATGCTAATTGACTCGGCTGAAAATATAGAAGACTTCTACTTTCAACTCTACCAAGAATTTTCCTAGAAGGTAGCTTGATATTATTTTCCATGGCGTCTTCTGCTTTAAAGCCAACAGAACAATTACTAGGAGCATAGAATCTAAACACTGTTAATTGGCATCTCTGCATATCTGCGATTCCATTTCAAGTGATGTGTGTTCTGGCCGTCTTTGGATGGAGCATTGCATTGTTGACCTAAGCATCTGATATGATGTTTTGCAGATAATGCGCTTCTTTTCAAATCCGAGGAAGCCTATGATACAAGCCTTGCGAGGCCAGATCCTAAAAAGAACCTAACAACTTCGGTCAAAGCATTTGGGGAATGTTGTCCACTACAAGAGCTTGCTAATCTTGTACGATTGAAATATTGATGATATCTTATGGTGAAATTTGTCATCATTGAGGGAGTAAAATGAATTGCATCACCCACTGAGGTACCAATTTCCTTTGTATTTTGCGGACCTTAATAATAGGTAACCGAGATGATGTAGATGAAATGTCGAGCACCAATGCTTCTGTTCTTCTTTCAATACTCAAGCTGATAGATAAATATGACCTCTATGGTCAAGTTGCATATCCAAAACATCACAAGCAGTCTGATGTTCCTGACATATACCATTTAGCAGCAAAGACAAAGGTAATGCTTGTAGTTTTTCATATTCTTGTTAGTAAGGAGGAGTGTCGTTAGTAGTGTTAAGATGGTTATGTCTCTCCCACATTGGTCGTTAGGAGTCTTATGTTATGGAGTACTACAACATAATAGGTCATTAATCCAGCTTTCATTGAGCCTTTTGGACTTTCTCTTATTGAGGTATTTATCTAATCGTCACGGTGGCTTTGTCATTGTTGAGTTAAAGTTTGTTTCCTTGTTACCTCTTTTCTTTATTCTTTTTCATTTTTCCCCAAATGAGCAGGCAGCAGCTTATGGTTTGCCTATTGTTGCCACGAAAAATGGTGGACCTGTTGACATCCATAGGGTATGTTTGTTTTCTCATGAAAGATATAAGTAACATTGGATTAAGTTTAGATCTATTTGGTTTATTGCTCGTGCATTGCAGGTTCTAGACAATGGTCTCCTTGTTGATCCCCATGATCAGCAGTCCATTGCTGACGCACTCTTGAAGCTAGTTGCTGATAAACAGCTTTGGGCAAAATGCAGAGCACAAGGACTGAAAAATATTCACCTCTTCTCATGGCCACAACATTGTAAAACTTATCTGTCCAAAATAGCAAGTTGCAAGCCAAGGCAACCACGATGGCTGAAGAATGAGGATGAAGATGATAATTCAGAATCAGATTCACCAAGTGAGTCCTTGAGAGATTTACAGGATATATTTTTGAACTTAAAGTTTTCGCTGGATGGAGGCAAGAATGCTGATGGCTCATTAGATGCTAAAGATTAGAAGAATAAGTTAGAGAATGCTGTTTTAACATGTTCCAAGGGAGTTCTGAAGAACACACAAAGAGCTGGCGCCATTGAGAAGGGAGACCAATCTTCTAGTGCTGGTAAGTTTCCTGCATTGAGGAGGAGGAAGCATATATTCGTAATTGCTGTCGATGGTGATCCTAGCAGTGGTCTTTCTGAAAGTGTTAGAAAGATCTTTGAGGCTGTAGAGAAGGAAAGGAAGGAAGGGTCCATAGGGTTCATACTAGCCTCATCCTTTAACATGTCCGAGATAAATTCCTTTTTGCATTCGGAGGGACTGAAGCCCACTGATTTTGATGCTTTCATTTGTAATAGTGGTGGTGATCTTTACTACTCATCTCTCCATTCAGAAGATAACCCTTTTGTAGTTGACTTGTATTACCATTCACGCATTGAATACCGTTGGGGTGGTGAAGGGTTGAGAAGGACTTTGGTGCGTTGGGCATCTTCTGTGGTTGACAAAAAGGGTGAAAAGGAAGAACACATTGTTACTGAAGATGAAGAAAAATCAGCTGACTACTGTTATTCCTTTAATGTTCACAAACCTGGGATGGTAAGGTTACTCTTTTCTTCCCCGAGTTTTGGATGGCTTTTGTTTCATCACAGTATGCTATCATATTACTAACATCTGCCTCTTGTAGTTTTATTTCCATGCATTTGTTGGTCTATGCAATATTTGTGGACACTGACAGTGCCATTTTGGTTCATGTAATTGTCTTTACAGGTTCCTCCTGTCAAGGAACTCAGAAAGCTAATGAGAATTCAGGCTCTTCGTTGTCATGTTATTTATTGTCAAAATGGGAGTAAGATCAATGTTGTTCCAGTGCTGGCATCTCGTTGCCAGGCACTCAGGTATGCATTGATAGTGTTAGTACTATCCAGCTTGATGACATGATTGCATCTTTTATCTGTTAGCTTACGATTTTTGTTTCATCTATTTTGTTCTAAAATATCTGTTGGGTTTGGGTTTAATTTTTTTTCTTTTTCATATTTTTATTGTTCACCTACCTCATGAGCATCCAATGTTGCCAGTGGTTCTTGACTTTTGGTCTGTATTTCTAGGAGTCCATTTCTTCATGTTACTGCTTTTCTATTTTTAGTGTTGCTTTTTGGATGTTATTTGGATCGATAAAACACTGTGATTAGACTTATTGATTCCCATTATACGTTTGACATTTAAGTCTTTGGACACATTAAAGTTAATATTTGGTATTTTCTACAGCTGAATGCTTCTGACACATAGTATCGACTAACAGCCAGATAAGGAGATGATAGATGGAACTTCCCCAGACACGTTATTGTGTTGCGTTTGTTTATTATCTTATATTTGTTTGCCTCCTTTGTTCCTTTGCTCTTTTCTGGGGATTACTTGCAATTCTTGTTTTCACTTTCATCAACTTTATGGAGTTCTAAGGGTAACATACTGCCTTGGACAATTAATTTATTCTTTCTGTGAAGGTTCCCAATCAAGTCCCTTTTCATCCAATTAATTTATTTTAGTGCATGATGAAGAGTAGTATCGGAATGAAATGGAAACAGAGAAAAAGAGTTTCAGGGTTGAATTGTTGATTTCTGTGATTTGTTTCATCTATTCTCTTGTCAAATGAGAGGCTTCCAATCTTGAAGATTGTTGGACTAGAAAAAGGACGTGTATTGGGTATCACCAAACTTACATTATTGTACAAGATTGTAACTTGTGTAATGTGGAAGAAGATAAGTCAATAGTTTGCTTTGGGAAGGGCCTTTCAAGTGTTTGATTAGCTAACAGCTTCAGTTAAAGCTTCATACATAATGTCATTGTTAAACAAAATAAAAGAAAACACATGCGGAAGATATTTCAGATTTAGCATGTTGAAAAACTCCAAGTTCACCTTCTTCACGTCATGCCCAAGTCTTTAAATTTGGCTTCTGATACCATGTTAAGAATCAAGGAGTTCCACTTTAAAACCAATTGGTACTAGGTAGAGTAGCCCTAGATCTTATATAATGGACTTGGAGTTTATGATTTTTCTATATAGGAAAGAGATTATCACATATTCTAGCAGTCATATTTTTTAGTTATGGCATTGGTTTTTTCTTTTGTGTTTGGTTTTTGTATCAAGGCATTTTCAGGGTCTTTTTGTGCTTCATTTTTTAAGTAAATGTGATTGAAAAGTAAATTAGTGATTTATCTAAAAAGTTGCATGAGTTTCAAGTAAGTTTAGAGAATTATATTACATCCGCAGAAAAGAAAGGAAATTTTAACAAAACAAGGAAAAATATTATACACTGTAAATTAGCGTCCATTTGGTTTTGATTATTTTAGCGCCTAACTAAATCAATTTTAACACTAAACTTGTGTTGGGTTAAGATAAGCAATTGATTATTTGAAACACACTTGCCCAAAGAAAAATAAATAACTCCAGTCAATGGATTATGCGATTATCACAATCATGATTATTTCCATAATTAACATATTTTAATTTATTTTATCAGAAGTATGTAATCACCACATTAAAATATTAAGATAGCCACTAGTACACCAGAATGAATTTGGAGAAGAATGAAATGAACCAAAAAATAGAATGAATTTGAAAATGAGAATAACATGCTTGATATGGTCTAAGAATGAAAAGATAGAGAAATGAACATGCAAGACACTTTTCTTATTAGATAAGAAGTTCTGTAAGGGCAAGAAATTTAATGAAAGAAGCAATAACCATCTAATAGTTGGTCACCTATTTCATGAATGGGGAAGTTTGCTTAATTGACTTGTTAATCCAAAACTAAAATATCTAATTTTACCCAAATCGGTGAAGTAAAGTAATATATGCTTAATTTATCTAAGCTTCTTCCAATCATATTGGTTGGGATTTTTTGCAAGCTAATATATTTTTATATGTGGCCACACTTTAGATGACTACATGTAACATTCAACATATAAAAACGAGGAGTAATTTGGTTAATTTTCTTTCGGGGGAAAGGAAAGAGATCATGCGATTGTGTCGATTGCGTATTAGGCAAGGTATAATTCTTATTGAGTTTACTTTCTTTTAGGGAAAATTGCCCATTCTTCCCTATTGTTTTTCTAATATGTCAATATCATTCCTATTGTTCAAAATTAATCAATTTAATCTCTATTATTTTCCAAATATTTTTAAATTAATCCCTACCATCAAAATTCCAGTCAATTCTAATAGAAAATGTGTGAAATGCCTAAATTGTCATTATACAATTACCAAAATATCATTTGAATATATATCATATTTATCCCTTCTGTTTCACAAAATATTCAAATTAGTCAATTTTGTTTCACAAATTATTTAAATTAGTCTCTATTACAAAAAAGCACAAATAGCCACACACATAAACACACACAGCTACATACACGTACATACATGCAAAAGCAAACGACAAATTCAAGTTAATAAAATATGAAAAATAGAGTGACAAATGAAAATTTTATAAAAAGTTACAATCCCAACCACGGAGTAGTATACCGACACACCTTCATCGACGTTGTTCTTCAATATACGTTTATGATGATAATTTTTTATATTTATATGCATTTTAATGACTTTATTTTACATTATTATTATGCATTTTTATGAATTAAGGATGGAAAAAGATTTTTTTTTTGTAGTGCTGAAGAATATTCAAGGGGATTTTCAATGTTTTGGTGATAGACTGATAGGGACTAAATCCAATATATTGTCAAATAATAGGGACGAAACTGATATATATGCAAAACTTTTGGAATTATTATGAACTTTTTTAAAACTTTGAGGATTAAGTTGAATTTTATATGAAAATAATAGAGATTAAATTGAGCATTTAATAATTTTCCAACTTCAACAACGCGCCCCCCCCCCCCCCCCCCCCCAAAAAAAAAAGAAGGATTTGATGCCATATTTTCTCTTGGGTAAGATCTCCTCCTTTGTTGATTTTTTTTATTAAATTTTTTTATATGAGGTTTATTATGACCCATCAAATTTAATCTAAAAAATGATGGAATCAACAAAGGAGATGATATATCTGTTTTTTATTTTTTTATTTTTTTCTCTCTTGGGTATTGGATGCCTATGTGTCCACTACAACACAATCTCATCGTGCCAACATTGCATGCAGATATTATTGATAGCCTAACACGGGCATAGGCCAGCCGAATTGTGCGAAAAGTCACGCCATCAAGCCACAAGAGTTGAGTCTTTAAATGCTGTGGTTGGAACAGTTGCTCCTTAGCCTCAACTGCACTTAATAATCAGACAAGGACACCACTCTCAGAGCAAGTGAAAAACAAACACATTTTCGTCTCTGTTTTCGCACGAGAAGCATTCTAATTTGTGTTATGCATTTTCAGTATGGGCAGTTCTAATTAAGGGGTCACTATTGAAGAGGAAATTAACGAAAGTGATGGAGCAAGTAAAGGATCAAACAACCAACTTGGTCAAGCCTGCAGACGACACGATCACAAGCAAAGGTCAAATGAACACCAGCAACAGCTGCAACGCGAAACGTTATGCTCTTGTATCTTTCATGAATTGCCAGACTACATGAAGGACAACGAGTATATACTCAAATACTACAGAGCTGAATGGCCTCTAACTGAAGCTCTCTTTAGTGTTTTCCGGTGGCATAGTGAAACACTTAATGTTTGGACGTAAGTATCTTATCACTCCAGAAAGTATAATGCTTCATGTCATCCCGTTACTCATTTACTGCTATTTTGTATGAGAAATATTCATATATTATAAAAATTTTATAATGTAAGAACGATGGAGGGGTGAAGGGTGAAGGAGTATATGTCACGCCTCAAACTTAGACTCTAAACCTGGGGCGTGATTCACTAGGAACTTACGCAACTCAGTCCAAACCTGTAAAGCCGTCTGACAAAATACTAACCATGAACCACAAACCTACTAAAATTTACATCAGAGCTCCTATAAACCATCATGGTCAAAATACTTACATAGTCAAACTAAACATATTATATTACAAGATTTACATCACTCCTACTAATAATATACAAAAGCAAATACATATCTAAAATTTGTTGGATTTGCCCTACAAAAGAAATCCAGCATATCACAAGCCGAAAAGGGTAAGGGACACTACGACTGGTTCTCCTTCTGATAACTGGACTCACTTTCCCCTGCGAAACAAGTAAATAAATACATAAGCAAAGAAAGCTCAGTAAGATGAACACCCAGAGTCAAGCTCTGAGAGTTGTGCAAACCAAAGATGCAATATGGAATCAGAAGTAAATCAAGGAGTATTGCGAAGTCAAAAGTACACGAGTATCTATAGAGGACTAAAACTAATTAAATCACATCATACCAGAACTAAACTATAATCCAATCAATACATAGCCCATATACAAGATTAATATCGGAGTTGCGCAACCAGATACCACAAAACTAGTGAACTTATCTTACAATCTTACTTATACTGAGGTATCTCACAAGCTCTATGGTACATTCACAATGCAAGCATCTTACAAACATAACTCATGTAAATAATACCTAGAGCTGTAATAGTCATAGTTAAATCTCCACACACCAAATAATGGAAGGCCTGTATTAGCCTCATCCTCTCACGGTGAATCATCTCCCACCGCCGAGGGCACACGATGGCCACCTGTCGGCCCCACACCTCCGTACGGTGAATCATCTCCCACCTACGGGCACACAATCTTATAGGGTCATATTCGGCAATCTCACCCACCGGATAGGTGTTACAGCTTTAGGGATAACACATAGTAATAAATATAATAGCTTATCCAAACCATAACACAAATTAATACGTAAGCATCACAAGGCTTCACTACTATTGAAGTGCAAGACTCCTAATTACAAGCAGATCAGAGCAAAGCCAACAAATTTCAGAGTATGTGACATCAACTGAGATAATAGGGAGAGAGCCCTTACTATAAAGGGGCTTCCCGCATAGTGGGAACTCACAAATGTATAAGATCTTTCTGGTGCTTTTGAAAGAGCTGCTTATATACTATAAATGATTTAACAAGTGCTACTTTCAATCAAACAACCTCCCTTTAGTGGATAAAATGGAGGGAAATGGGGTTGTATAAAAAGTAAGGAAAAGAAGGCTCTCTTCTACTACTATTGATTAACTTGTTCTATAGATGCCAGATGCTTAAGCCTATTCTTGCAAGAGACGTGGCATAATTGCTAAATCAGTTCTTTCCCTCTCTCACAACCTAGTCTGCTCGTGGTCATGGAAAGCCCGTCTTTTTGGCTGACGAAGCCTATAAAAAGTAGCTTCTTGGTGGTTCTTTCTTTTCGTTTCAAGAGGATCTAAATACAAGAGGGTTGTTTAACTTACCTTGGCTTATCGTTACAAACAATAGAGTTCTTTTCTTTAAAATACACTTTCGAGCTAAGTTGACTCTGTAAACCAATAAGCATATTTGAGATTTCTAAATATAAAATGTACATGTATTATACTAACATTGATTTTTACACACTGGATATACAACCCATACATTTACATTATTCTTAACTTGATCTTTCTACCATCACATCATTTCAACTCTATTACACAAGCTTAACAGGCCATGACATTTTCCCTAGATTTATCTTATTTTTCTTATACATGTAACTTATTATTTTTTTTCTTTACAAATATACTAGCTCAACAAACATACATATAGACATATAGCTTACTGCCACCAGATTATTGATACACAATATAATCGGTAAATATACTATGCTATGCAATAACATTTCTTTTCATTACATATATACACATACAGGTTAACACCTACACGGGCAGCCACCAAAACAAGGTCAAACACATACATAAATTCCACTAAAGCTTGTACCACCTTCTTCAATTATACTCATAAACTATTCTCACCACAATCTCCTTTAATTTTGTGTTTATTTGCTACTCAATAAGTAAAAGAATCAATTATTCCATAATCAATATAATTCTACACATTCATGACTATATATATATAGATATATATATACATATACACATACACATATAAGAAATTCATAAGCTAATTAAACCCAACTCACCTTCTAGGGATTTTACGGTTGCAAGATCTTTAGTTGTCTCAAGTTTGAAGATGTCCTTTGCTAAAAAAAACGCTGCTGGATCTTATTGGCTTTACGGTTATCGGGTAAAGGGGTTTAGAGAAGAAGGTGTGAGAAATTTTCTTGATTTGCTAAACTTAAGCTGATCAGATTGTCTTACAAGCATAAGTTCTATTAATTCCTAGCTCTGTTAGCATACTAGCATTAGCCTAGATGGTTAAGATATGATAGAAAAAGGAGTGCACAGGTTCAAATCTCAACAACTATTTACCTTAGTTCTTTTTTTTTCTCCACTTTTTGTTTATATAAAAACTCCACATGGCATATAATAAAGCTGGGTGTTACAGTATAGGGGTATAGGGGCGATATGAGGTCTTCCTTTCTTTGATCAATTATTCTTTTAGCACTAATCGGTATTTTATTTTCAAGATTTGATCTTAATAACTTTCATATCTTTGATGAAATTATATTTATTTTGAACTTTTTATTGTGTATGATATATATCGTTTTATATCTGCAGGCATTTAATTGGATTCATTATATTCTTGGTATTGACAATCGGAAATGCAACGCATGTACATCAAGTGGCAGATTTCGTTACGATGTTTACAAGGTATGCTGAATTTGCTGCTTCTCCTTTTCTTTTCCTTTGCTGATCTATTCATGTTCCAGAATGATAAATTGATTTGGAAAAAGAAATGAAATTTCCACGAATTATCTTTGATAAAGATGTCATTTGGTCTAATGGCGTGATTCTCGCTTTATATGTGAGAGGTTTCAAGATCAATTATCAGACTTTGCAACATTCTAAGTCATATATATCAATTAGGCCTTCCTTAATTATGTATTTCTTCACATGGTAGTTTTCTATTTTACTGCTTTATGAGAAATTGGTTTTCAAAATGAAAATTTTCCTACGCTATTGTTGAAAAGTTATGGATTTTAAATTTTTGGCAGTGAGTTAGGAAAATTGAAGAATTAAAATATGGAAAATATATAAAGGAACTTATCATATATTTTCAGTTAGGGAGTGAAATTAAGCATGATGTATTCAATATATTCTCTTCAATATTATCTTTATGAGTGGACCTTGGTTCCACCGAATCTGAGTGCTGTAAATCAAACTGCCAACAATGATGTGGTGCAATAATTTTTAGAAAATTAGGAATAAACAATAATGTGGTAAAGTAATTTCTGCAATAATTGTGAATAAACAATGATGTGGTGCAGTAATTTCAATTTAGTTTGGAGATGCAAGTCATCGAGATCTGGGGAGTCCACAAGTACTTCATGTCTTATCAAAGTCGAAGTTTTTTTTTTGTCAGTTATTAAAGTCGAAGTTTAAGCCATAAAATGATGTTGTGTAGTTTTTACCAAATTTATTAATTGAGAAAAAAACTTTTTAGTCACTCAGGTTTAGCAAAAAAGCCCAACAAATCCCTTAGGTTTTTTAAACGCCACTTTGCTGATTTCCCAAAATGCCCTTGCAGTTACAACTTATTTTCTCTCTCCTTGAGTTGCTTCTTTTTAATGCTGTTTGAGCTGGCATATTTCGAAAATAAATACCAACAATTGATCAAAAACTAACAATGAATAATTACATTAAAAAACCAACAATGAATAATTATATCAATATCAGACAACCAATGATGAATTCCAAAATTCCAAAGTTTTTCACAAAAAAAAGTCATAATTTATCCAAAAAAAGAATAAAATAAAAAAATCATATTATCTTCTTCTACCACTGCTACCACCCATCCTAATTACTCGCAAGCTAAATTTACCGCCATCTAATTGTTCAAATACAACCCTGTCTCTTACTTCTATGTCATGCACGTTGCGTAAGGCAGACCAACCAGATGTAGCGAAATAGGTCCGAACTTATCGCCCATAATTGTCGAATCGTGAATCGAATCGTGAATCGAAATGTCATTTTTTTGAATTGTGAATCGAATCGAATCGTGAATCGTACCGATTCGGTCACAAATTTGAAACTAGTTGATATTTGACATATTATGTTTCTATTAACAGTTTTTAGTTGAGATTCTTTATTTGAATTAATATTAATATATGTTTTTGTTACTTTTCTAGATTGTTCACTACTTCACTTGTTCCTAGTAGCCCAAAGAATTTCTGCATCACAATATCACACTAATTTTTTTGGTCAGAACAATATCACATTTCACAAGTGTCCAAACTAGTGCTCAAAAGCTGTTGTAAACACAAGTGGTCCAATCAATTACGAGTTTTGTGTCCCATTTTTTTTACTAAAGTGGGCTTATTTTGTTAGCTACTTTGAAATATTTTGGGCTTTAAAAAAAAAAAAATTGACCCGAATCGCGAACGATTCAGTGAATTGTATGATTTACTAACGATTCACTAACGATTCACACAATTCGGTACCGATTCACTTGCGATTCACGTCGATTCACGATTCTCCTATCCGATTCGTATCATTTTCTTAGTGAATCGTATCGAATCGTACGATTCGAATCGCGAATCGTACGATTCTGATTACACTGTTGTCGCCTACCAACGCCAAGAGAGTATTCAATCTCATGACAATCTACTACTACCATCTCACTAGCGTCATATATTCCAGCCCTTTCAGCTAAGGCCTTTGCAAGTGGCTACAACATAAAAATATAAAATTAGCTTGTAATCATGTTTTGTGATTTATTTAGGAAATTTCTATGAGCAAGAAAAGAAGAATTACTAGGTAAGATATTTTATTCTTCACTAGTACCTCCAATTGATAAGGCTCCAGTGGTTCATGCTCAACACCGATCTCTTCAGTTTCCTCATCATCCACTTCAATCTCTTCATCCACCTTCTCGCTCTCATCACTTTTAATTTGAATGGGCTCAACTATACATTCATCAATAAAAAAATAATTAGCACTATTTTGATAAGTAATAAATACAAATTAATGGTCGATACAAAATATACAACTAGTCGTTATATCACTTACCATTAATACCTCTTTCACAGGCACTGGTAGCGAAGATCTCAACTCTAAAAGTTCTCGGGCCTTTTAATGTAAGCACGAGAAACTCTCCAGCTTTAAGAGAAATAGCACACGCAAAGTTTAACCAACCGTTCGTAAAGTACTAACAGTTATCTATATTCTCTAATGTCACTATCCATGACTTACCGTCACACTCCAACGTGTATGTTGGCATCAAGTAGTCACGGTATTTTTTAAAAAACTTTATCAACATAGTCTACAACATGCAAATTTAGTTTAGCAAACAAAAGGAAAATCCAAATTATATAGAACTAATTGTAATTGATATGAGATAAAAATCAGGAAAACTTATAAGGTAACGCTTGTTAGGTTCTATAATACACCTAAAAAAAGCTGGTGGATTCATACGTATATAATAAATTACCTTAAAAAAAATTCAAAACAACAATGAATCAATAAAATCAGTATCTTCTCACATGCATCAGTTTTGTATATAGTTATGTCTTAGAGATATATAAGAAGAAGATATTAGATTATAGATGATATACATCTAGCAACAAGATAATGTGTATCTTTTGTAATCTAATCCAATTTCACAATAGTTTGATAAAAGTAATTCATTCCATTAGTTTTACAAACATTAATACTACAAAGTGTTTATGAGATGGTCAAAAAGAAAATGTTTATTCATTTGAAATAACAGTACACAGATGAATGTGCAACAAGCTCTCTACATTATCTCTATATCTCTTATCTTTACATAGGCTCTCTACATTATCTCTATTAACCTCGCTATCCAACTCAAGACCGATGCCAAAATGATTGCAACAAAACCAACAATTAACTAGTTGAAAAAGCTATCTAACTCAAGTCCGAATTCAAATCCTTTCTTTCCATCTAATTAACTCACCCTAATGCCACAGTGCCTATTTCAATTATCAAACCAAAGTTAAGCTTGTCAATGTCCTAGTATTCGTTTGCTACCAAAAAGCATAAGTTATTTACATTCTAAAGAAAGCTTAAGAAATGCATTTACATT
This sequence comes from Ehretia macrophylla, assembly GCA_037974665.1. Lineage (NCBI taxonomy): Eukaryota > Viridiplantae > Streptophyta > Magnoliopsida > Boraginales > Ehretiaceae > Ehretia > Ehretia macrophylla. The sequence goes on along the minus strand of CM075771.1, from coordinate 55,967,256 downwards.
CTAAAGACCCAATTGAAAAAACCGATTTGAAAAACACTAAACCCTAAGCTTAAATCTGATATTTAGATCACAATAATGAACAAACCGTGACATTGATATATTTACATTTTAAAGAAAGCTCTATCTATCTATAAATTATGAGAAGTCAGAAGTATAAAGACCCAATTGAAAAAACTGAATTGAAAAAACCCTAAACCCTAAGCTTAAATCTTATATGTAGATCACAATAGTGAACAAACTATAACACTGATATATTACTTAAAGCTTTATCTATAGATTATGAGAAATTAGAAAAATAAAAACCCAATTGAAAAAATTCCTAAACTCTAAGCTTAAATTTGATATGAAGATTAGAAGAATGATTTTATCAAGGGAAACACGCCATATAAGTGTTATCTGCATTGGCAGTCCTCGCTCAAGCGTGCTCTTTTCCGTCGATCTTGGATTCTAGTTCACAGGTGTTGTATGTGTTTGGCCTAGATCGCAGGTGATTAACACTTTTTTTGAGAGAACAACTTTTGATTTTCTTGGTTTTTTTTTGTTTTGTTTTTAAAACTGTAAAATGACAAAACTACCCTTAACCCGCTAAAATGAGGCTGACAGAAGTTAACGGGAGGGACTTGTTTGGACATTTTAAAAACTTGAGGGACCTGTTGGGCTTTTTTGCTAAACCTGATGGACTAAAAAGGTTTTTTCCCTTTGTTAATTTGATACTACTATATAAGAGCTAGAGACTATCTGAAAACAAAAGTCTTCCTTTATGCCAAGGATGGTATCACGCCCAAGCCCATACCCTTAGACTAGCAAGTGGGATTCGAGTTGTAGTTATAAGAAAATAATTATTTAGACCTTTTTTTACTAGCCCAAAATAGTTAACCCAAGGTATTCCTTATATTCACAATACCCACTTTATAAAACCATACAATCATATTATCTCCCACCGATGTGGGATGTCACATACACCCTCCGTTAAAGATCTAACATCCTCATCATGGGCACACACACCAAGGACCAAACGGTGTAGGATTATAGATATGACTTTTACGGGTTCAAGAGATAGTTTCCACCGCTTCTTAGTGTAGCACTTGTCCCGCATAGCACTTAGTTTCTGCATCGGCTAATAGACTGGCTTTGATACTATTCTATCACGCCCTGAGCCCAAACCAAATATTGGCTAGTAAATTGACTTTGATACTATTCTATCACACCTCGAGCCCAATGCCCCAGGCTCGTAGGAGAGATTGGTGTTGTAAGTAAATAACTATTTAGGCCTCTTTTCTAAAGACTCAAAATGCATGGTTAACTCAAGTTATCCTTCATACTCACAACACATACTTATAAACTATACAATCATACTATCTCCTACCAATGTGGGTTGTCACAAATGGATTCATAAAGGGAGCAACTAATACTATTAACATTAAGAAAAGTAAACTTGAAACAACAAATTTCTTTCTATGTTTTTATTTTATTTCTATATGTTTGGAAAAGAAGGAGAGAAAATAGATTTTGTGAAAACAAAATTTAAAGATCTCTATTCAGAATGAGTTAGAATAGATAATGAAATATAAAATTTAAAGATATAACACAATGTTAATTACCATTTTTTTTACGCCATTCCATTAATCTTTTGATGATGGAATATTAAGTAATCTTCACATCAAGATGTGAGGGTGAAAAATACCCAAAGAAAAAATACATAGAAGACTTATACTTTTTAAGTCTAGTGAGGATTTTTCAAGATGGAATATGAAGTTATCTTGATCACGTCAAGATGTGATAGTGACAAATATTCAAAAGGAGAACACATAGAGGACATTTACTTTCAAGTCTACTCAGAACTTTTATACACGACAACTTGATATTTTTTTCCATGCCTCATTCTACACGGCAGCTTGATATTTTAGAAGCTTTTATTCTTTCAAGTACATACTTTAAAAATGGAATACCGAGTAATCTTGCATGTGTGATTACTGTTGACTGCAATTTTAGTTCAACTTAAGGATTGTGGGAGCTCGGGTTGCCTGGAAGGAGAAATGAATGAACTTTTGAAACTGAAAGATGCCTTCAACTTTCCATTGTTCTAACATTTTAACACTGTATTTCAATATTCAATTTGCTCAGATATCTACTTAATGTTTGGAAGCACTTGTGGTGTGGAAGATTTTATATTTGTAAATGAATTCTCTTGTTTGGTTGTATAAAACAATATTAATTTTTTCTGTCATTTGTAGATATAAATTGTGTTTGTAAAACATAATATATGGAATTATAATTAGTAGTTATATTTTACTTAAATATCCTTTATTCTATTAACATTGAACTTACCATATTGGTCCATATTTTCTTGCAAAATTTTGTAGAATATGAAGTTGAGATTGACCGACCACATGTGTGGGCTTCCAATTAAAAGTAATAGTAACAGGAAAGGAATAATAACAGGAAAAAGAAAAAGGCAATAAAACTCAAAATATTGAAGGCAAACTGGGACTTGGTTTTAGAAAGAAGATAAGATAGAGTGCTGAAACTTCTCCAATAAAAATTTTTTGGTTGTGTTCTTCGGATTTGTGACTATTTTTTTTTTTTTTTTTTGATCAGTTTGGACTTGTGGCTAGAGAGAGTGAAAATTACTCTTTATATAACGTCAAAATCTTCCCAAATGGGTAACTAAATTTGTGGACTTGGATTTTCAAATTTTACTTTTTGAGTAGCATTTGAGTAAAGTTTAAGAAAATCTAAAATTTATAAATCTTGAATTTCCAATTTCTTGAAAAGGTGTTTCCAAACACAAATAATTGGATATGCAAATAATTGAATTACACTTTTTCTCTTATTTTTTGTAATTAAACATTGAAATGAATGGCAAAAGTACAACGTTAAAATATTAGTATATAACATTAGTTAAATGAGGATCCTAATCCCCTTAGATTACTCTTTTCACTTTACCATTTTGTGCACAAACTTTTTTTTTGTCAAATTACGTGATCAAACTTTAGAAGTGGAATTTTCATTCGCAAAACTTCAAAAATGGAATATCAAGACGTGACGTGACAAATACCCAAAGGAAAAGTAGATAGAAGACTTTCACTTTTAAGTCTACCCTGAATTTTCTAATGTGGAATATCAAATACTCTTTATATCAAGGTGTGAGGGTGAACAAAATACTCAAAAGAAACGTACATAGAACTTAGAAGACTTTTACTTTAAAGCCAACTCAAAATTTTTCAAGATGGAATATTAAGTAATCTTTATATCGAGATGTGGATTGAAGGTGACAAATACCCAAAGGAAAAATACATAAAGGACTAATAGTTTTGTCTTTTAAGTCTACGTACTGAGAATTTTTCAAGATGAAATATCAAGTTATTTTCATATTAAGATGTGAGAGTGACAAACACCCAAATAGAAAACATATGGAGGACTTTTACTTTTAAGTCTACTCAGAATTTTCTTACACGGCAGCTTGATATTGTTTTCCTTGCCTCTTTCTACTTTATAAAAGCCTTCAGAAGAGTTACAAGGAGCATAGAATGTAAACATTGTTAGAAGCATTTATTCTTTCATGCACAAACTTTAAAAATGGAATATCGAGTAATCTTGCATGTGTGGTTACTGTTGGCTACTGTGTTAGTTCAGCTTAAGGATTATGGGAGCTCAGGTTGCCTGGACGTTGAAAGGAATGGACTTTTGAAATTGAAAGATGCCTTCAAATATCGAAATGGTTCTAATGCTCTTTCTTCATGGGGTGGTGAGGAGATGGATTGCTGCAAATGGGAGAAGGTCCTTTGTGATAACTCCACTAAGCGAGTGATCGGACTTTCTCTAAATGAAACAAGACAACTATCAGATCTGTCAGAAACTAATATCATCTTGGAGGCATCTTTGTTTCTTCCATTTCAGGAATTACTGAATCTAAGCTTGGCTGGGAACGGATTCATAGGTCTCTCTCTCTCTCTCTCTCGCGTATTTCTTGTATTCTTCCCCATGGCAATGCTATGTGTTAAATCTCAACTATTTGGAAAAGTTTGATTATACAAATACTACGATCAAGGTGCTACAGGGCGTATAGAAATAAATTAATTTGCAATCGTATGAAGTGCTACGAATAGTACATTATTTTTCTTATTGTTTCAATCAGGTTTCCAAGGAGTACTACAACTTGGAAGGTTACAAGATTTGGATCTGAGTCACAACGGCCTCACTTCAATTCCATCTTTGGGTGAACTACAGTCCCTAAAATTTCTGAACGTCTTTCTTAACGAATTCAAGAATCTCTCTCAGTTTCAAGGTACACTTATCAAATTCATCAAGCATTTTGATCAGTCATTGGGGACTTGACTTTTCTACCAATCAATTCTGTCTTTACCAATCTGCTTTCACAGAATTAACGAAGTTGAGAAATCTAGAAATGTGGGATCTTGGTTATAATGAGCTAACTGGTGAGATGCCCCCATTCATTGGGACCTTGACTTCCCTGAAGATGTTGTCATTTAAAGTCAACAGACTAAACGGCTCTCTACCGGAGGAAGGTATGGGCTCAGAAACTGATAGTTACCACTTTATTGGCTTTTCAGAATTTATAAAATGTTCAAATAGAAGTTGATGTTGTATACTTGTACTTTGATTATAATTCTGGGTGGGAGCTTTTAATCTTATATTTCTACCATGTGGTAAAGTTAATTCTCGCTGCACAAAATTGGTCCTCTTCAGTTGCACTTGATCAGTTTCATGAACAAAACTTCATATTTACAAACATTATCTCGATGCCTAAAAGATTGAAAGCATTTGCGGAGTTTTAGTATAGCAGTACTGAAAAAGGATGCATTAGTTGTTATTAGAATAATAAATAATATAATAAACCCTTTCTTAATATATTAGGCTTTTAGATGAGATAGTAACTTACCATAGTATCAGAGTCTAGATACCAATAGGTCTTGAGTTCAAAACTCATCGCTACGGTATTACCCATTCAAAAACAATAAAATTGTTCAAATATAAAACAATGCAAGACTTAAAAAATAACTCTTCCTACACTTGCGGATAATTTAATAATATTATAAACCCCTCTCTAATGAATTAAATTTTAGATAAAGTATTAACAAGTTGTAATTTCTTGTATTTTCCTTCGTATTCCACATCAAAAATTGCCAACCACTTTCCTTTCATTTGGTTGAACGGAAAAATACATGATGTTATCTTGTCTAGTTTGCAGTAATACTAATTTCACAACTTTTCAACCAGCGAGAAAGAATGTATATGTACATGTATAAACACTTTGATATACAGTAGAGTACTTAATATCATAATTTAACATCTTGATTTTCTTTCTCCTTGAGAACTGAAACACAACACATTGATTTTTACTTCCATTCAATGCAGAGTTGTGCAAATTGAAGAACCTTCAAGTGTTGGATCTGAGTGGAAATAGTTTTGAAGGATCTATTCCTCCATGTCTCGGCACTTTGACATCCCTTAGGCTTCTTGATCTTTCTGAGAACAACTTGGGTGGAAATATTCCTTCAACTCTTTTTCTCAATCTCAAATCACTTGAGTATGTTTCCCTTTCATACAATCATTTCCAAGGTTCATTCTCACTCAGCTCATTTGAGAACAACTCCAAACTTGAAGTCTTTCAACTTGATAGCTATAATAGTAACCTGAAAGTAGAGACTGAGAATCCAGCTTGGACACCCCTTTCTCCGCTAAAAGTCTTCCAATTATCAAACTGTAAACTGAATGAACCAAGTCGTGTTATACCATCCTTTCTATTTAACAAAAATGATTTGCGGATTGTTAACCTCAGTCACAACAGTATGGTAGGAGAGCTCCCCTCTTGGTTACTCGTAAATAACACAAGATTAGCGATCCTCAATCTTAGAAATAACGACCTAACAGGTTCTCTCGATTTGAATCCAAATTCAAAAAACATTGATATGCTTTGGCTTGACATGTCTATGAATCACATTGAGGGAAATCTTCCATCTTCTATTGGTTCTATTCTTCCAAATTTGAAGCTTCTTAATATGTCCAATAATGCTCTTCAAGGAAATATTCCATCCTCAATAGGAGATATGTTATTAGACGTGTTGGATTTATCTAATAATAATTTCTCTGGAGAATTACCCGAACCCTTTCTTATGGGTTGCGTGGAATTGACAACATTGAAGCTCTCAAACAATAACTTTGAAGGACGGGTACTTCCAGCCAAATCCAACCTCAAAAGCCTACTTTCTCTATATTTAGATCATAATCAGTTTTCGGGGGAGCTTTCAATTGGACTTCTTAACAGCACATCCTTAGACTTGTTGGACTTGAGCAATAACAAAATCTCAGGTGAAATTCCTGATTGGATTGGTAATTTTTCCTCTTTGAGTATTCTCATCTTGTCTGAGAATAATTTATCAGGTCATATACCAATGAGGTTTTGCAAACTTGAACAATTAAGCTTACTCGACCTTTCTTGGAATCATCTTCTTGATACCTTCCCTTCTTGTTTCAAAGCATCTTCACTAGAATATCTACATCTGCAAGGAAATCAATTTACAGGGCCTCTGCCAAATGTTTTATCTACATTATCATCCCTCGTAACACTGGATATGAGGGATAACTACTTTTCAGGGGAAATTCCTAATTGGATCAGCTCACTCTCCAGCTTGCGGATTCTTCTTCTGAAAGGAAATAGTTTAAAAGGATCTATTCCTTTCCAAATTTGCAAGCTCAAAAGTATAAGCATACTTGATCTTTCTTCCAATAACCTTTCAGGGAGGATACCTCCTTGCTTGCATAATATACCTTTTGGGAGGAAAAGAGCATGGGACCATACACTTAATTGGGGAGGCTATTGGACGATATATTTCATGACACACTCATATGAAAGCCAACTTGACGTGCGTGGATATATGGTTGAGTATGACGAGGTTCATGCGGAAGAAGTAGAATTTACTTCAAAAAGCAGGATTGAACCATATATAGGCAAAACGTTGCAATTAATGTCCGGAATCGACCTTTCACTGAACAACTTAACAGGTCCTATTCCTCTTGAGATTGGTTACCTGAGCGATATTCATACTTTGAACCTGTCAAACAATAATTTATCAGGATCAATTCCAAGGACATTTATGAATTTGAAGCAAATTGAAAGCCTAGACCTCTCTCACAACATGTTGGCAGGTCAAATTCCCTCAGAGTTGGTAGAATTAAACTTTCTATCAGTGTTTTCAGTGGCTTACAACAATTTGTCAGGAAAGATCCCAGAATGGAAAGCTCAATTTGGAACATTTGAAGCAAGCAGTTATGAGGGTAATTCTCTTTTATGTGGTTCCCCTCTGGAGAAGAGTTGCACCAACACCATAACAATACCACCACCTTCAGATCCAGACCAGAATGACCCCTTTAAAGATGCTTTCCTGACGAGTTTTGCTGGATCATACATAGTAACACTTTTATGCTTCATTGCTTGTCTCTACTTCAATCCCTATTGGCGAGGACTATTGTTCAGATTCGTTGAGAGGACTATAAGAAAGGCTTCTCAGCTTATGTGAAATTGTCCCAAGTGTCATTTTCTATAGCATTTTCATATTTTGTATTTGCTTTGTTTCATTGGTTTATCACAATTATGTAATTTCAAATATGAAAAGTCTTTCATAGTATAACCAAAACTGTGATTGGCTTGCAAACATTCTCTCATATGACAAGTGTTACTTTATTGTTTATTAGATCTCTCTCTTATCTTGGTAAATAGACACTTATATACTCGAGTCATGGTATATAAATAAGGACTGGTGCTTAGTGAATACATCAAGCCATTCACTACCTTCATTCTATTCTCTTTATGTTATTGCCTTACTCAATTAAGGTATCTAGAATCAGGGAGAGACCAGAAATTAAGTCAAGAATCTAGCTTGTTTCGTTGAAATTGGGCATATTAGCACACCAAAATCAAATGTCATGCACCGCGTAAAGCTTCACCAATCTCTTTAGTGGGAGTAATTTGATCAATCAAATGTGGTACCATTTCTGCTGATAAAAGTATATATCCAATATTCATTTGCTAACAACCGAGTTTTTTTTTCCCCCTATTATCTTGACTCTTGATGCTAAACTTTTCTGATTAATTGCTAGCTTAAGCATGAACCAACCAAAAGGATTACTTGTGTTTTCTTGCAGATGATGGTGGCTCAGAAAGTGAACCAGTTCCCCGCCTTTGTAGAGAAGAAGTCGATCAGCTGCCTCTAGACCCTGCAGGGTAACAAATCCTTGCATTAGTCAAATTAACCTTTTAGATATTTATTCCTAGTCTTCAATTTAAAGGCAAATATATTATATTGATCAGGAAATAAAATATGTACAACATATCTGCAGTGAAACCATTTCTGCTGGTAAGTATTTGGATCAGTGTGAGAGATCCATGGTAGACTATGTCGGATTAGGATAGCAATTCATATATAGGAATAGATAGACTCGAGAATCAGTATAGTCACTTAATCTATTGGAGATTCCGTCACAATTAGGAGACAGTTGTCATGACATAAAACTATTTAGTAGAGAGTTGTCATGATATAAAACTATGTAAAAAAAGTTTAAAGAGTTGTCATGACATAAAACTATTTAGGAGAGAGTTGTCATGATATAAAACTATGTAAAAAAAGTTTAAACTTTTACCGTACAAAATGTCAAATTAAATATAGTAAAATTACTCTGCAGATGTAGTCGCAATCCGAGCCACATTAAGAGTATCATTTGTTGCGTATTTATGGCTCCATTTTTTTGTCATAAAATATTTTTCTAGAAAATATATTCCTAATTTTTTTTTATGTTTGGTAATATCCAAAAATTGGTCCATTCGAAAAATATTTTTCAGTCAAAAAAAATTTTAGTTCAAAAGAGTAAAAAAACTCCACCCAAATCTACCCTTTTCACCCCAACCCCACCCTGCCCCCCTCAATCTACCGTCACCACTAACCCCAGCCCCCGTCACTCCCACCCCGCCCCATCCTACTCCAATGAAATCTGTCTGTGGGTCTGTGGGGGTGTTTATGTGTGAAATATATATATATATATATATATATATATATATATATGTGTGTGTGTGTGTGTGTGTGTGTGTGTATACACACGTGTATGTGTTTTTTTATAAAATCTCCTATCAAAAAATATTTATCATTGTAAAAATCCCAACGTGCTGCACCAAATTGACAACAGATCAGTATAAATTGATAACTATTTTCTCCATGTCCGTGTTTAATTCTACAATCTGTATAATTCCATATTATTTCTTTCCTAGAGTTTTCTGATTGACTCTATTGATTAAAATTATTTAATGGAATTAACCTTGAATAGTATGGTAACTTAGATAAACCCCTTAATCCAACAAAAAGAGAACAGACCAATCTACAATTATGAATTTATGAATTTTAAAAATTAAAGGTTACAATAATAAACCCAAGCCCTGTAAATTATAACTTTCATATTGTCCTCCGATACTCTTAATGTTTTGAAATTCACAATAATTTCACTAAGGGCTTAAAGGTGTCTATCACAAAATCTATAAAGAGTTTTGAGTTTACAAGAGCGATGGAGGAAACACCGGAATCTAAAAGTCAACATTTCTATTATTAAAAATTATGAGGTTCCATTCTAAAATTAATTAATAGAAGTAGTTCAAAATCTTATAAGGTGGTCCTAAAATTTATTATTTTTTCATGCAAGAGGAATTGTCTTTTAACCCTTCACATATGACCCGATCTTTTGAACGAAGATAGGTAATACATGGATGAAGATGACTGACATGTAGTAGATGAATATGACTAGACCAAGACCACAACTCTAATAACATAAGAATTATGAGATTCTATCCTAAAATCAATTGTGCCAAAAGAAGTAACTTATGATCTTATAAGGTAGTATTGAAATTCATAATTTTTCCAAGTGGAAGGTATTGTATATTTTAACATGTCAACCCTTCACGTGTGACCTAATTTTTTAAAGGAAGACTTGTAACACGTAGATGGATACGACTCACACAGAGTGGATAGATATGACCAGACCAACGACCTGGCTCTACTATGTTGAAACTCAAGAGTTCTATCCTAAAACTAGTTAATGCTAGGGGAAGCAAGAGAAATTATATATTCTAACACCTACTGCATATTCCTCAACTTCTTCAGTTGTTTATTGCTTAGCAATGCTCGTCCATTGCTGCTATCTTAATACGTAAGGTTACTCTGTAGGGTAAATTCAAAATATGTGGTAATCACTTTAAATTCTACAATCAATCAATTTTTTGAAGGTCATCACCGTTCAGCTCCAAAAGGTTTCATATAATTCATGTTGCTTAAATTATATAATCCTAATCTTCATTCTATGAATTTAACCTTTAGGAAGTCCACTATATTCCAAGATTCTAGATTCCAAGCATCAACTCTCTAGGATAGGCCCCCAGGCTCTGCAATGCTGCTTTTGAACTATACCTTCCTATGATGCTAAGATTAACAAATCCCCTATTTGTTTTACGTCAACAAGGCGAAAAGCGAAGGCGCACGCCTTAACAAAGTGAGACGCATTCTATATTATGAAAAATAAGCTATTTTTTAAAAGAATTATGTAAGATAGAAACTTTAATTTGATAATACTTTAACCAAAAAATATCTAAAAGATATATATATTTATCAAAAAGCATTACATTACAACCTTGGAGACAAACTTGCATGCAAAGGCCTCACCATAAGTAACTTTGCCACTGTGTTGAGGCGAGGTGCAACAAGGCGCACCTTAGGTGCTAAAGGTACGCCTCAGTGCATAGGCACGCCTAGGTAGGGGCGCCTAGGCATTGCCTTTTAATACTTGGAGCTAACAGACCACATATCAACAACAGTTGAATAATAAATTGATCCCAACGACACCTTAGGGGTTTTGTAGTCCCTAGATGGAGCTTCAATTCCTGATAAATGCATAAAATGCAGAAGTCGGGTTAACTTTAACAGCATAGGCAATCTAAACCCGATGGATTCAATCCAAAGGGTGTTGTTAAACTCAAATCAGATCTGAGCAGAATAATTGAACACACTTCAAATTATTCAAGTAAGTGGAAGGTTACGACTCAAAAAGCATCTTTTCAACAGCAATTTTCGTGTTAGTCATCAAAAAAGCATCAACAATTTTACTCTAGCTGTACCCAAGTACTTATTTAGCATCTTTAAACAGCAATACATTTAAGAGAAAGAGACGGGAGTGGGTAAAAAAAAGAAGGGAATTTCAAGCTACATTAATCACAACATAGACTAAGCATAATTCTATTAATTAGAGGACGAGGCACATAAAGAAGTCAATGGAATAGCTTATTTACCATCAAAATTCGCAGGTAATTACCAAAATACCAAACTACCAGACCCTAGCAGCCACAATTTTATTACACAGCATTACACATACACATACACACATATAGGGTAAAATGCAGCAGAGGTCCCCATTGTTTACTCAAAAATCAATATAATCCTCATTGTTTCAAAATGCTCAAAGAGGTCCCCAATGTTTATAAATATGCTCATTGTAGTCCCCACCGTTAAAATTTTGGTTAGTTTTAACATATGTAAATAGTATTTTAAGGGTAAAATTAAAAAATTACAAAAAACACAAAATTTCACACAAAAAATACCAAAAAACACACACTAAAATAAACAAGAACACACACAAAAACACACACGAACACACACACCAAAACACACACAAAAATACACACGAACACACCAAAACACACACTAAAACACACACCAAAACATTCACAAAAACATTATACACACACGAACACACACAAAGCCAAAAACACATACACAAACTCGCGGGTGGTGGTGGTGGTGGTGCTCGCGAGGGTCGAGGTAGTGTTCGAGGGTGGTGGTGGTGCTCGCGTGGGTAGAGGTGGTGTTCGCGTGGGTGGAGGTGGTGTTCGCGGGTGGTCGTGGTGGTGGTGCTCGCGTGGATGGAGGTGGTGTTAGCGGGTGGTGGTGGTGGTGCTCGCGTGGGTGGAGGTGGTGTTCGCGGGTGGTGGTGGTGGTGGTGCTCGTGTGGGTGGAGGTGGTGTTCGTGGGTGTTGGCTGGAGGTGGTGCTCACGTGGGTGGAGGTGGTGTTCGCGGGTGGTGGTGCTCGCGTGGGTGTTGGCTTGCGGTGGTGCGTGGCGATGTGGGTGATGGTAGTGGCTTGCGGTGTGATGGTGACTGGCGGTGTAGGTGAGAGTGATGGCTTGCGGTGTGGTGGTGACTGGCCGTGGTGGTGATTGGCGGTGTGGGTGAGGGTGGTGGCTTGCGGTGGGCTTACGTGGGTGGGGGATGGTGGCTCGCGTGGGTGGGAGGCGTTGTTCTGATGGCTGGTAAGTGGTGGTGGTGTTGACCGGCGGCTGGTAGGTGGTGGTGGTGTTGACCCGCAGCTGGTAGGTGGTGATGGTGTTGACCGGCAGCTGGTAGGTGGTGGTGGTGTTGACCGGCGGCTGGTAGGTGGTGGTGGTGTTGACCGGCAGCTGGTAGGTGGTGGTGGTGTTGACCGGCAGCTGGTAGGTGGTGGTGGTGTTGACCGGCGGCGTTTGTTTGGTAGGGGTGGTGGTGGAGTTGGGTGGGGTGGAAGAGGAAGAAGAAGGGAAGGATAAATTTGTAATTTTTTGATTCAGTTAGGGTAGTTTAGTCATTTTATGCATTTTTAGTTAGATTTTTAACGGTGGGGACCACAATGAGCATGTTTATAAACATTGGGGACTTCTTTGAGCATTTTAAAACAATGAGGATTATATTGATTTTTGAGTAAACAATGGGGACCTCTGTTGCATTTTACCCCACACATATATTTATACAAACTTATTTATTTCTCCCTCAATTATACATTGGAAAATTTTCTGAAGACACAATATAGTGTTGAAAAAGATTGTTGATTCAAACAGAGAACAAATTTAACTCACCATAGTAAGGTAACACAAATTCATGTGGCTTGTCGCTTTCCTTTATTGGAAGCTGGTCATCAATAAGGCAGCAAAGTCCTAGGAAGTCCAAATTCTCTGTATAATATGCACATCCCAATTCCAACTTGTCTCCCTCATCATCGTCGTTATCATCATTATAGTCATCATCATCATCATAGTTGTCACCATAATCATCATCATAGTCATCATCATCCTCAGTCTATTCAGCTTCATTGTTCTTCTCTGCTTCAATATGATTAGCTTACAGGAAAGATTAGCTCCTATGAACATCCATGCAATTTGCAACCAAAAACTGAAAATTAGTAAATGAAAATATAATTAGATCTGCTGAATATGAAGATATAAACATTTGGAGCTGTCGGAGATGGGGGTTTGGAATCATAAGAGGAAAAAAAAAAACAAAACAATTGAAGCATAGAAAAAGAAAGAAGGAGAAAGAAATAGAGAACTGATTGAAGTTAAGCTAGGTGGGAGAGGAACATAAACATTTGAGCACTTGCTTGAGAAGAAGAGCAACCTCGTTTGAAAGTGGAGGGAAAAGTCTTTATGTTTCTTTTGTAGTTGTAAAGCAAAGCAGTAAGTCTATACCGCCATTTTCATTTCTATTTTCTGGTGAGGATCATAACCTATTAGTTTAAAGTCAGCAGCAGTAAAAGAATCTATGTCCTTTTGAGAAATGATCCTCAAAATCTGCATAATGAAAAGTTGAAACAAGTCAAATACAAAAATATGATCATTCATAACCCAGCAACTGAAATGTATATATAAGGAGAGAGGCTCGAGGTGTGTGGTGGTGCGGTGCGGAAACTCCCCACTATACTATAAACTGTCCATTCGAGATAAGTGGATATGGCCTTGTAGCCAATAACAATCTCCCTTCATTCAAGGTAGGCCCCTGCATGCCCTTGAGCAAAGTCTTTCCTCACAGTCCTCTTCAGTACAAGTTATTAGTATAGTAAGCTTATTGGGAAAGGTTTGGGTAGCTTCTGAAGCTCGTCTTGCAGAGGCCTAACATGAGTACAATAAAGTCACCCGGCACAAGATCTACACAAAGAAATTACAAAGTCAAAAACTGATTGGGAATTAACACTAATAATAATACATGTCCCATTTGTCAAGCATAAAGCAAAGCAAATAATTGTCAACTACAACCTTTAACTACCCATACACCTACACGGCGGTACTTCACCGTATTTTATTATCACTCACTGCTGCCACTTACACTCAAAACCCTTATAATCTTTAATTCATGAATACCAAGGTTCATATGACATTCAATAAGTATGTAGCCCAATCATTTCCTAGACCCAAAACATGATCATTCAATTACATGCATACATGAACAAAAATGTAGAACTTACACAATTCTCAATTACATATAGACAACTTTCTTCTCCATACTACACCCACGGCAACCACAACTACATGGCAAAACATATACGCACAAATTCACCATAGTTCATTATTATCCCCTGCTACTACTCAGCCACATGGCTATTATAATCTTCAATTCATGGAATTCAAAGTTCATATGCTATTCAGTAAGTGTACAAGTCAATGGCTTCCTAAACCCCAAATCATATTCATAAAATTATAAGTATATGTACATAAAAAAGTTTAGAAATTAGATAATTTAATTAAACCCACATACCTGCTAGGGTTTCAAAGATACAAAGGCGTCAACTATTCCAAGTTTAGAGGTGATTTTTGCTAAAATTTGCAGCTGGGTTTGCTGTTAAAATATTAAAACAAAATACAAAAGAAGAAGCATAGTCTAGAATCACTGACTCAGCGAGGTCATCAAGCGTGCACAAGACGGATAAAAATCTGGAATTATGGATGGATACCGTGTGTTGTGACGAGACGCAGCGTGCAGAGATTTGGATTCAGAAGTTATTATGTGTGAGTGTATGTATGTAGAGAGAGAGCTGAACAGAGAGAGGAAAATTCTGGAGAAACGAGGCCGATCGTGTTTTCGATATTTACTTGCAAATATACATAAATGCAAAAAATCCAATCAAACAACTATGAACTATTACATAGAATAATTTTATGTATATAATTCAATCAAACAACTATGAACTATAACATTTAATGCAACAAAACATTCAAATTCTGAAAAAAGAAAAAGAAACAATTTACTGAAGACTAAACCTTTTTAGTTTTGAGCCTTGATATACTTCTTCACACCAGGCACTAACCTGTGTTCAGAAAACAAATAACGAACAAAATAAGTATCCATAACACATCAGATATTAATTAAAACCTATACATTCCCTGAAGTCAAAATTATCGAAAAGGGCTCTTAAAACTTAATCTTTTCGAGGTTATAAACTAATCCAAAAATGAAAGAACTATCAAAGGCATCAAACCCAAGTCAAAACCTGATTGCTTCTTTCGATATCTACTTGCAATGCTAATAAACCCATTAATTTAATATTTAGTAAAGAAACACATAAAGACTAACAAATAACATTGTCAGGATCAATTCTTCAAAGAAACGTTCTGCATACTGTGCTGGCCGGGTGTGCCTTGCAGTTTTTGTACTACTAACAAGTTACTGCTAACAGGAATTTGCATGGAAAAGTGATAAAGCCATGACAATCTTTGGAGGATTGCTGGAGAGGGAAGAGTTGATAGCTTATGAAAGGAAAGACACCTTTTTAGTACATTTCTGGACGAGTGAATATTAACATAATTGCTGCAATCACTTTTCATCAGTGCAAGTGTACAGAAAGATGATTATATATTTTTTTATAAATGCATTACACCCCCTTGGTGTTTTAATAATCTTAATTTTTGCAATTAAGAAATATTGCCAAACGACTTTAACTTTACAAGGTTTAGCTAGAAGCCAGAGTGGACAACTTGAATTTATTAAAAGCAAGATTTCACATTTCCAGTATATAATTTGTTCATAAATCTCAAGAGACAATAACACAAGATGGAATTTTAAATATCTCTTGATAGAATATACGAAACCTGTCTAGAAATTCTTCACATGAAACTTTATCCTAATTATTGTAAGAAAAAGAGAACTATCTAGGGGTGGTGAGGCAACAACCCCTATCCCGGAAGAAGGAAAGTGGGGGTTTGGGGCTGGGAAGAAGAAACGATCTCATTGAGAACACAAACCCTCCATCTGAATCCTACATATATCTTTTCAATAGACAAGAAACTCAAAGCAGCCAATTCACAGAGTGAATTTACGACATTCTAAAGAAAACCCTTCAAGACTATCTTAATCGACATGAGTAATCTTAATAAACAAACATGTAAACAATCACATTCTCCACAATCACTTAACTGGCGTATAAATAAACACGTTTCACAAATTCAAGATCGAATTTTTGCTACTTAGAAAACGACCCAATTTTTTTTTTTAAACTTCTTTTTACATAAAAAATTGTAATCATTAACTTATTAAATTTATCATCTTTAGTGCGTCAAATTTTTGCCCTTGATAGGCCCTTCTGATTTATTGGGCCTCTTAAACCCTAATTTGAATTGAGAAGTTAAGAAACTGATATTAAAAAAAAAAACATTTTTTATCATTCAATTACATTTACATACAGATACGCACATATACATATCTATACAGACATAACGTAATTATGTATACGTGCAAGTGTAGGTAATTGTGATGAAGATGATGCTGAGATGGAACTTCGTCGTTTGATTCTTTTTCAATACTTTGCCTTTAGGTTTGAAGTGTTTTTTCCTGGTGAAGAAGGAGACGTCTTGTGTGCGGGTGGGTGAGAAAACTGGTGAAGAACACTTGTGGTCGTGAGCTAAAAACGTGTGTTTGTCAATAATATCAGATTCCACTAAGGGGTAGTATGGTCCTTTAGTAGTAATTTCTGATTCCACAAGGGTAATAAGGTTATATAATAAATACTATAATATTATTAGCATATGGTACAATCCCTTTTATGCATTGATAATCAACAAATATGTATGCTTGAATGATTTTGTCCCTGGGCATTATGGTCAGAGAAATTTGAAATTACAATATTATAGACACATGGTACAAGCACTCTAAAGCAGTGATGAGTTACAAATATGTATGTTTGGATAATTTTAACCCTTCATATTCTTTTTAGTATATAATAAAGATTTTCATAGTTTTTCGGTTGGCTTTGTTTCATTCTTTAGTTGAATAGTAAATCCTAAAGGTTGTAACACCATGACAGGCTGTTTATATACCTATTAACTAAACTGTACAAAATATTACATAAATTTTTTTTTTTGTTGTGAAATATTATAATAACGTTGATAAAATTAACTGATAAAATAACTGAGAGAATATATCGTATATAACTATCGCTTGCTTTTCTTATCATATTCCTAAATTTCTCACTACACTGCCAGAATAAAAACATCTATATTTATACATAAGAAGTCATCATTGCTAAAGACATAATTATTACACTTTAGCTAAAGCAAATATTAAACTAATACAATCTAATCATAACATTTGCAATCCAATTTTGAACTGAATTCTTCTCACAAAACAAATATCAGTCGACAGTCTAACGTATTACTTCTGACGAAACATTGTCAATAAATATCCATATTTTTACAACACTCCCCCTTGAATATTTATAGCTTAAGAATATGTCTCATTAAAAACTTTGTCAAGAAATCCTAATCGGATAAAAACTTTGACGAAGGGAAAAGAGTACATTATTCTTATTTGGCTTGCCTCGTTAAAACCTTACCATAAAAAAATTTAATGGGATAAAAATGTTGGTGAATGAAAAAGAGTACAGTGCACGCAGAAATAGCTTCTCCTCCTTATGGTGACATGAGTCATGATGATAAATCTTTCAGGCGACGCATTTCACATCTTTAAACATGTGATTTAAAAATTGATGGTGGTAATACTTTAGTGAACAAATCTGCTAGATTTTCCCTTGAACGTACTTGTTGAATATCAACAATTCCATTTGTTTATAGCTAATGTGTGTAGAATAATTTTGGTGATATATGTTTCATTTTATCACCTTTGATGTAATCACCTTTGAGTTGTATGATACATGCTGTGTTATCTTCGTATAGTGTGGTTGGACCATCATTGTTGGAGGTTAATCCATATGACTCTTGAATATGTTGAATAACATATCTCAACCAAACACATTCTCGACTAGTCTCATGAATTGCTAAAATCTCAGCATGGTTTGAAAATGTAGCAGTCATTGTTTGTTTCATGGATCGCCATGATATAGTAGTGTCACCAAAATGAAAGACATATCCAGTTTGTGATCTTGCCTTATGAGGGTCAGGTAGATAACCAACATCAGTATGACCAATTAATAAAGATCTTGATTGTCTTGAATAGAATAAACCCATATCTGAAGTTCCACACAAATAACGAAATATGTGTTTAATTCCATTCCAGTGCCTTCGAGTTAGAGCTGCACTATACTTGGCTAATAAATTAACAAAGAAAATAATATTTGGCCTTGTGTTATTAGCAAGGTACATTAGTGCGTCAATTGCACTAAGATACGGTACTTTTGGACCTAGTAAATTTTTTCCAACATCTTGAGGGCGATAAAAATCTTTTTTCACATCAAGTGACCTAACGACCATCGGGGTTGTTTGTGAATGAGCTTTATCCATATAAAATCGCTTTAGAATTTTCTCTGTATAAGCCAATTGATGGAGAAAAATTCCTTATGGGAAATGCTCAATTTGAAGGCCAAGACAAAATTTTGTTCGTCCTAGATCTTTCATTTCAAATTTTTCTTTCAAGTATTCAACAGTTTTGTTGAGCTCTTCAGGAGTACCAACAAGATTAAGATCATCGACATATACTGCAATAATTGCAAAACCAGTTGTTGATTTTTTAATGAAAATACATGGACAAATAGGATTGTTGATATATCCTTCTCTTGATAAATAATCACTTAAACGATTGTACCACATACGGCCAAATTGTTTCAATCCATATAAAGACCGTTGTAATTTAAGTGAATACATATGACGGGGTTTCACTGCATTTGTTTCTGGCAAATGATATCCTTCAGGGATTTTCATACATATGTCACTGTCAAGTGATTCATATAAATATGCTATAACAACATCCATTAATCGCATTTCTAAATTAGTCTGAGCAGCGAGGCTAATTAGAAATCGAAATGTAATTGCGTCCATTAGTGGCGAATATGTTTCCTCATAATCAATGTCCGGTCTTTGTGAGAAGACTTGAGCTACAAGTCGGGATTTATATCTCACAATTTTATTTATTACATTTTGCTTGCGTATAAATACCCATTTGTACCTAACAGGTTTTGTATCAGTAGGAGTTAGTATTACAGGTCTGAATACCTTGCACTTTTCTAACAAGCTAAGCTCTACTCGTATAGCTTCTTCCCACTTTGGCCAATCACTTCTTTGTTGACATTCTTCCAGATTTTGTGGTTCAAGATCCTCATCACTTATTTCAAGTGCTACCGTGAAATCAAAACTATCATTCAGGATAGTTTCTTTTCGATTTCACATTTTCCCGGTAGAAACATAGTTTATAGAAATTTCTTCATTATCAGGTACCTCAGTTTCTTCAAGAACAAATTTGTCTTTAATCTCTTCAGGGATTATGAATTCACCAATATCAGTTGGTTCTACCACTTCTTTCATGCTTCTTGATGGTATAGAATCTTCTGGATTCATTCTTCTTGTATCCTCCCTATGTGACTCCATTTTTCGAGGTACAAGATCGTTTACACCGACAGGTCTACCACGCTTCTGGCGTGCCTTGGATGCATTTGCTGCTATATTAACAATATGTCCTACTAGGACATGCTTTTCTGGGACATCAATTCGTGTCGGCACATTAATAGCAGGTATATATTATTTCACAATATTCTTTGTGTCTACAAATGCATCTGGTAGATTATTTGCAATATTATGCAAATGAATGATCCTTTGAACTTCAAGTTCACATTGTTTAGTTCACATCCAAATACACGTAAATAAGAAATATTCAGTGGACAATCATGTACAAGTTGTAATGGAGAGTATTCATGATAAGTTGTTGGTCTTATACGAATCAATGCACCAACATGTAAAATAGTATGACCCCAAGCTGACGTAGGGAGTTTCGTTTTCATAAGTAAAGGCTTGACAATTAATTGAAGTCGTTTAATGAATGATTCAGCTAAACCATTTTGTGTATGCACATAAGCTATAGGATGTTCAACTCTAATTTCAATAGACATGCAATAATCATCAAATGCTTTAGAAGAAAACTCACCAGCATTATCAAGGCGAATTGTTTTAATAGGATAGTCAGAAAATTGTGCCCTTAATTTGATTATCAAAGTGAGAAGTCTAGCAAATGCATGATTTCTAGAAGAAAGTAGACAAATATGTGACCATCTAGACGATACATCTATTAAAACCATGAAATAATAAAATGGTCCACGTGATGGATGAATAGGTCCACAAATATCTCCTTGAATTATGTCCAAAAATTGTGGAGCTTCAAAAACAACTTTGGTTGGAGAAGGTCTCAAAATTAATTTATCTTGAGAACATGCAACACATGGGTAATTACTTGGTAAAAGAATATTCTGGCTATTTAAAGGATGACCAAGTGAGTTCTCGATTATTCGACGCATCATTGTCGTCCCTGGATGACCAAGCCGATCATGCCAAAGCATGAATATATTTGGATCATTATATATTTGTCTTTGCACTACATGTGATTCAATTGCTCGTATAGTTGTTTGGTACAATCCGAAAGAAAGAGCCGGAAGTTTTTCTAGTACATGCTTTTGGCATAAATTGAAAGAAGTAATACAAAGATATTCTTTACCACCTTCATTAATAGTTTCAATATGATATCCATTTTGGTGAATATCTTTAAAACTTAGCAAGTTTCTTATGGATTTGCTTGAATACAATGCATTAATAATATCAAATTTTGTACCACAAAACAATATGAGATGGGCTCTTCCAGAGCCTTCTATTAGATTGGTAGAACCAGAAATGATAAATACATTAGCTGAGGTAACTAATAAATTAACAAAATATGTTTTATCACGTAGTATAGTATGTGTTGTTGCACTATCTGCCAAACATATATCTTCACTCTTCATCTTGAAATCTAGTGATATAATGAAAACATCACATCTTTAATAACTTGTAAATTTATTCAAACAAACATAGATAAAGACAATATATATGTTTACATAAGGAATAAATTAACCGAAAAAAAAGAAACAAACGACAATACAAAGGAAATCAACTTAAACTTAAAACAACAATATAATTAAAGACGCAACCTTCAAAATATAGCTACTAGTACTTTTAATTAGTTTTGACATTTCCATCTCCGATCAAATGTTCTATATTTCCATCCAGATTTTCAAAGAAATCACTAACATCTAAATGTGTAGTAATTTCTGGTCCATCATAGTCAACATGGTTTGTTTCAGCTACTTTGGCTTTTCCTTTCGAGGCTTTGTAAAGTTCAACCAAATGTTTTTGCGCACGACAGATACGTGACCAATGACCAGTTCCACCACATCTAAAATATATCTTATTGTCATGGAATGACTTATTTTGAGTGGTCTTTTATCTGTCATATTTTTCCTCATTATTCTACTTCTGGTGGTAAGATTTGTCTTCCTTTGTATTACTTGAATCTCCCTGGACCTAGGTATTACTTCGGCCATACCAACGACCACGTCCATGTCCGCGGCCACGACCACGTCCATGATCACATTGATTACCATATTCATCACTAAATGTTGCATTCACTTCTGGGAATGCATCTTTATTTGTTTCTGGAAATAGTGTCGTGCCAATTGGACGTAACTGATGATTTTTTAACAAAAGCTCATTATTTTGTTTAGCAACATAAAGACATGATATTAAATCATTATATTTTGAAAATTTACGTTCCTGATATTGCTGCTGCAGGAGCATATTCAAGGCATGA
Organism: Ehretia macrophylla; assembly: GCA_037974665.1. Taxonomy (NCBI): domain Eukaryota; kingdom Viridiplantae; phylum Streptophyta; class Magnoliopsida; order Boraginales; family Ehretiaceae; genus Ehretia; species Ehretia macrophylla. The sequence goes on along the minus strand of CM075771.1, from coordinate 55,945,344 downwards.
AACGTAAAAAATATCTTCTCTAACATATCATTGTCAGTGATAGTTTCTCCACATTGTTTCATTAGAGATGTAATCTCATATATTTTGGAATTGTACTCACCAATAGATTTGAAGTCTTGCAATCTCAAGTGTAACCAATCGTAACGAGCATTTGGGAGATTAATAGACTTTTGGTGATCATACCTCTCCTTCAAATTATTTCATAATGTAAGGGAATCTTTAACCGTCAGATATTCAGTTTTTAATCCTTCATGGATATGATGACCGAAAAAAATTATTACTTTAGCGCAATCCTGCGAGGATGCTGTATTTTCTTCTTTGATAGTATTCCCAAGATTTTTTGCTTCAAGATGCATTTCAACATCAAATACCCAATACATATAATTTTTTCCCGAGATGTCAAGAATAGTAAATTCTCTTTTGGCAATATAATCCATTTCAATATACAAAGTTTAACTTAAAATATAATTGAAATGAGAAGAGAATTATTTATACCTGTTGATGCACTTCACTAATTATGGTAGAGACTCAGGCAGAGGCTCGTGCTGATAACGTGTTGTGAAATATTATAATAACGTAGATAAAATTAACTGATAAAATAACTGAGAGAATATATTGTATATAACTATCGCTTGCTTTTCTTATCACAATCCCAAATTTCTCACTACACTACCAGAATCAAAACATATATATTTATACATAAGAAGTCATCATTGCTAAAGACATAATTATTCCACTTTAGCTAAAGCAAATATTAAACTAATACAATCTAATCATAACATTTGCAATCCAATTTTGAACTGGATTCTTCTCACAAAACAAATATCAGCCGACAATCTAACGTATTACTTCTGACGAAACGTTATCAATAAATATCTATACTTTTACAACATTTTTCTCATATTAGATTCAAGCTAAAAAAAACATTGATTTTTTGAAGACTACATCATAGTAATCACTAAGCAAAATACAGTTAGCTGTAATTTCAAACATGAAAATTCTTTCCTATAACCAAAATTGTGATTATTGGTTAGAACTACTTTACAAAGATTTTTGTTTACAAGACATCCCTTATTATTCTTCATTGAATAATTGGTTTGATGACCATATCTTCAATAATCTCCTATTCGCATTAAACCCAATCCTTATGGTATCTTATACCCAGCTTGGATATATAGTGGTCAAACTCTTTTTGATTGTGAAGCTTTTGTGAAGGGATTTGTTGTATTCTCTTTACTGTTTATCTTTTCTACCGTCACATCCCCTTTTGAATGATGATCAAGTAAAAATGATGCAAAATGTACTTAGTTATTTGATGAGACCTAGGTTTTTAGGCCTAAGTAATGACTCTAATATTGTTACAGTACAAGGGAATTAGAGATGCTTGGAACCTCACCAAGTCTGGTAATGAAAATAGTACATTTAGTCCTTATTATTTCCAAAAACTTTCAATTTTGTCCTTATTATTTAAAATTTCTCAATTTTGTCTCTATTGTTTTTCCAAAAGTTTTAAATTTTGTCCCTGTTATTTTTAAAAAGTTTCAATTTCGTCCCTATTATTTTTCTAAAAGTTCAATTTTATCCTTATTATTTTTCAAAAGTTTCAAATTCGTCCTTATTATTCAAGGACTAAATTGATTTTTTTGATAAACAATAAGGACGAATTTGAATTTTTTAAAAAATAATAGGGATGAAATTGAAACTTTTCAAAAATAGTGGGGACAAAATTGAAACGTTTTTAAAAAATAATAAGGACGAAATTAAAACTTTAAAAAAAATAATAGGGACTAAATGTGATATTTTGCCAACTTTTTCATCCAAACAACCTCATTTGTTGCATTGCACGCCACTATATATTCTACTTCGGGTACTGAATTAGCAATAACACACCGTTTAGAACTCTTTTAACTCACTACTTTATCATAAAAAGGTGAATATATTTCTTGACACATATATGTGATCATTCTTGTCCTCTATTAAGTTCTCAAGCTTTAGTTTTAACTCTCCATATATGAGGAACTAGTCTCCAGTATGTCCCAAATACTTCAAGATTTTCCTCACAACCTTCTAGTGTGCATTGCCTAGGTCGGCCTCGTATCTGCTTGTTACTCCAAGTGCATAAGCAATATCTAGTCTCTTACATGTCATGACATACATGAATGACCCCTATTGCCAAAACATATGAGATCTCCTTCACAAGCTCTAATTTAGCATCCTACTTTAGGCAATCATTCTTGCTCAAAATGATTCTTATTGTAATTGACAGATAGTTCTGGTTGGAATCTTTCATGCAATACCTCTTTAGAATGGCAACAATTTTTTTATGATTTGGTCGAGCCTAGCATTCTTCTCAATCTATATGTGTATATTTTTTGTTCCTAGAGTATAGGATCTTTCCTCCCAAGTCTTCATAGAAAATTGTTTTGACAATAAATCTTCAAATTCTATTGTGCTCCTGCATCATTCTTCATAAGTAGTATGTCGTCGATATAAAGTACTAAAGTAGTAATTGGTATACTGTAATAAGGTTGGGAATGAAATGATGTGACGCTTGAGAATCTTATCACATCATCTAAATAATTGTTGCATAACTTGAGCATCTTATGTGCATTACTCTTCTTGTTTAATTGAGTTACTATCGAGTACTATTCATAAGAAATTCGAATGTTTTAGATGTTCGATTTAATATTTTTCCTAAGTCATATGACACATAATAGGAATTGGGAACTTGTCATTTTGGACTTTCAAGCTCGGGAGCATGCATTTGGAAAATGTCTTTTCGCTTCATTTGAATAGTGTTACATATGTAGCAATAATAATTTCAACTATTTAGCAATCAAATGAGTTTTTAACTTAGTTTGACTAGGATTTAATATAAATTGACTTTAATTAACATAACATACTCATACATATATACCTTATACATTACATACAAGCAATTACTCAAGAAAACAAAAGCAAAAATTCCCAATATATCCCCCCCAAACTCGTGGCCCTATAGGAGGAAAAGGGAAGAAATTTTTTCAACAAATCTTGCAAGCTTGACTTCTTGGATTGATCTTGGGGAGTTTTTGAGGCCTCTAGGACTTCTACAACGCATCTTCATCTTCAAAATTGTGAGGGAGATAGCATTTTCATTGTTTTAAAGATTATGTTAAGTTTTTTATTTTTTTGATTTGTTGCTTATTGCTTTAGATATGCTTATATATTGTGAGATACATGTTATTTATGATCTCTAGACCATGATTGTGAGGTGTGATAGCTAATGCCATGGTTGAAAACTTGGTTGCATTGAAAGAGATGATGAATAGTGCTTGAACTTAGGGTTTTGAGAAATTTGCTAAATAAATTGAATTGAGGCTTACTTTAGGTACTTTAGACATTAGTGAAAGTAGTCAAAGGTTCACGTGAGGTTGAATTGCCCGAAAATGAGTTAAAATACAAAATTGGTAAACTTTAAAAAGGGGTTTTTCACGTTAAGCAATATGGGCACTTTTGGGCTTTGAATTAGGAATGTAGTATGATTAGGTTGTGGTTTTGTAACTTTGGAATGCACATAAGAGAAGAAAAGTTTAGCTAAAGAAAGGGGAAAAGTCGTATTTGGCTATTTTGATGTGTTTAGTACTTGTGGATGTGTTATCATGTACTTATATGATTATCTAAAGTGTAATTGAGCTATTTGAGTAGGTTGTGGGAAAAAGTTATGTTGTTTGCCTCTTTTGAGACTATATAGCTATCTCGTGCATATGTTGGCTTATAATGTGATTATGCGAGGGCGGCTTACTTTGTCGACCCTCTTACTTGTTATTTGTTGTTCTTAAATCTTATGGGTTGGTTTCGGGGTTGCGCAACCTTTTCGAACATGGTAGCGTTGAGAAACTCGGGTGGCGTTAGGCTCGTCGTGCTCCCTCGACTACCATGGTGCCTATTTCCTTTCTCTCGCTGAGCATACTCCACTACCCTAGAGGCGTAGTTCACCTGCTGGGCATATGGACCTACCTCAGGAGAAAGGGTCGTAGGATCGTAGTATATCTGGAGTACCCTAATTTGGAGGAGTAAGGGTTTTTCGGCACTTGCGTGAAGTTCATGGTTCGTGGTACGAGATTGAAGACTTTAAGTGGAACCGTATCCTTTTTATATGTGGTTAATTATTTGTTTACTTGGTTGTGTTATTTGGTGTTAGAAATACTATTATTCCGTTGCATATCATGTTGCACGTCCCGGTATGCTGCATCACATCCCTTGCTGGGCAACATTGTTGCTCACTCCTCATTTAACATGGTTAAGGAGAAGTTGAGGTGAATCCCCAGCTAGTAACAGTAGAGGAAGAAAAAGAAGTCCAAGTAGATCAGATTCTGTGATTCTTGTATGATAAGGTTGATTATAATGTGAAGCTTGTATGGAGTTGTTGTTTGTTGTCTTTTTGTGACCTTGGGGGTCTTGTATATAATTGGTAGTTGAAACAACTTGTAAACTTGTATGACGGATAGCAAAGTTAGATGACATGCAATAATGGATTCTAGTTTACTTCTCTTATTGCATGCTTGTGTGTTAATAACTTGGTAGTAGAACTTGGATATAGTTGTATCCAACTACTTATAGTTAAAGTTAGCATTGCCTTGCATGCTTGTGTGCTATAAGTAGGTTTTTGTTGCTCCAAGGCTCGAATGGCCTTGTGATCTTGACTTGACTATGAAAATCTTGAAGGATAGGTTGTATATGTTGCTGTTGGTGAATCAAATATTATATGTGGTTGTTTGCAGGTAACAGTTTAGTCCACGGTACAGAGGAGACTGTGTCCGAGTGACGGGTCCAGACTTGACCTATAGCGTGGGGTTGGGTTCGGGGCGTTACAAATGACATTCTTAACTCTATTCAGATTCTCATGCTTTGTATGACAAAATGAACTTGGGAATCCAATTCTCAAAGTAATCCCATTCCCGCATACATGTGATTAGTCATTCTAGATCAAGCACATGGAATTAACCCGTTCTCATTTCCTTGGAAATGGACTTATTTCTCAAATAACTAACATACCCCTATAAAAATATAACTTTTATATATAGAATCTTTTGCAATAATAATAATAACAATAATTATTATTATAAATAGTAATAATTATAATAATTACTATTATTATCATTACTATAAAAATAATAAAAATAGAAAATAATAAATAATAAATTAATAATATAAATATTTAATAATAATAATAAAATAAATTGACAATAATAATAATAATAATAATAATAATAATAATAATAATAATAATAATAATAATAATAATAATAATAACAATCTTATGTTATTCTTATTATTATTATTATTAATTATGTTTATGTTATTTACAATTATATTCATGTTTATTCTTATTTTAATACTATAATAATAAAAGGATAATTTTGTCATATTATACAAGTCATTCACATTACTACTCTTGTATACTGACTAACAAACATTGGTTTGGAATCAATATATCTATTCCTATCTTCATTTCTATAGCATACCACATATCATTTTTATTCTCAAGTTTATTTAATTCTCAATTTTATACCATTCCTTAACTTATTTCATCCAGTCCAAATTCATTTCATTATACCAATCGCTACCTAAGAATATGATCATGCTCTCATTGACCTCATATGTGTAATGTTCATTCTTCGGATTTGACAAAATTAAACTCTTTGACTTTTTTTGTATGTACTAGTTGAGCTTGTTTGTGCATATGCACAGGCTGAGCCTAATGTAAATTAAGAAATATCGTAAATAAAATTATTTAATGAGATATATACAATGCTAGTTGAAGCTTTCTAAATATGGTTATATTTTTAAAACAAATAGAAAAAAAATAGATTTTAAAATTTAATATAATGAAAATCAACTTGTATCTATGAATTGAAATAAATGGTAAAAATATAATGTTAAATCCATAACACGATTCTAACCAAAAAAAGAAAAAAAAAATCTATAACATGAAATAGTGAAAAGTAGTCAAAAAACTAAAATGACTTTTGAATATAAAGTAGCTATTAGATTAAATTCATAATTTTTCTTTACAAAGTGGTCATTTGCGAAAAAGTGCCTAAGTAGATCCTATTTAAGGACTTAGGAAGTGCTTTAGTTAGTAAAAAGTTAATCCAGAGTAGTGACCCAACCATAATCCATATTTGCAAAGAAGTGGCCATTTGTAAAATTGCTCAGGCTTTTCCCCTATTATCTGCAAGCAAGTGTGAACGACAGCTACTCAGACATATAAAATTTAGCAAACTGACTTTCTTTCTATAAGTACTGTTGATTCAGAGTGAAATATTCACACATACCTTGAAATTGCGGAAGTGAGTAATCAACGATCTAGTTTGTTCCATTGCACTAGCAAGGAGTCGTAGCGTGTAGTACAAGACTTCCCACTAATTTGCCACAACCTAAATGCCTAGAGTATAGAGAAAGTTTGCTTTGTTTGTTGGAAGCTAAAACCTACAGAACGTGTGAGATCCTACACGAAGCCCATATGTATATCACATCATTTAATATGTGTTTATAAAGGTTTACATGCATTTGAATGGTTTTATGTGCATTTACATCGTTTAACGTACATTCATCTCGTTTTACGCGCATTTATGTTCATTGACTTGCATTTAGGTATTTTAAGTGTCGCAGATAATAATTAAGCTTTACCAATTGAAGGCTAGCAACTAAATTAGTTAAGAAGCAACCAAATGGCAAACTAGTTAATAGCTTTTAGTTAAAGGGGCATTTTGGTCCTTAGGCTTAAAATTAAAATATCTTACTTAATAAATATAACAAAACACACACAACACACTCCACACACACACAAAAACGCTGCACATATACACAACACACATAAAACACACGGTTGAGAGAAAAAAGAGAGAGAAAGAGAAGAAGAAAGAAGAATGGAAGAAGAATGGAAGAAGAAGAAGAAGAGAAGAAGGAAGATAAAGCCATTTCTAACCATTCTCCTGCATTTTCTAGCTAGCTTAATCATTTCTCTTGTTTTTCTTGTCTTCCATTTCAAGACCTAAGGTGAGAGATGTTTTCAAAATATTTTGTAAAGATCATATGGTTCATGATTATGTATTATATATGTATATTGAGCATGATGATGATGGATATAAGTTTGATTGATAAATTTGAGCTTGGTATTTTCAAACTAGGGTTTCAAGATGTTGAGTTAGTGATTTCTTTGGCTTGAACTTGTCTCCTATGCTTTTGATGATTATGATAGGTTGTAATATAAGTTAAATGAAGTATTGTATGTGTGGAGTATGCTTGTGTTGTTGGTAGATAGAAGAAATAGAAGATTGAGCTTGAATAGTCCTGTTGGGTCTTGTGCTTTGTTGTTCTTGATGGAATTTACAATTGGATGATGCTATAGCTTGATAAGTACTGGTGCTTTTGAGGTTGTAAAGTTGTAGAGTGTGTGTTTGGAGTAATGGCCAAGGTTTAGAGTTAAGAGGTTGAGCAAAAGAAGCAAGAAAAGGCAAATTTATTCATTTTACTGTTGGGTTCGGTCGACCGAAGTCAGATCCGGTCGACCGAAGTCAAATCCGGTCGACTTGATCAGTCAATTTGGCTATTGTCGGGCGACTCAGGTCAGATCCGATCGACCGGATCAGTCGGCTAGATGTTTGACAAATTTGTACAATATTTTTCAAACAACCATATCATTCAATTCAACTCCGAATTGCGTTCTGTTTGATTCTAGAGTTATCTACATTCGATAAGCTTCGATTCTAGATCAAAATCAGAGCAATTAGAGTTCATAAAGTAGGTAAATTAACTGTTTAATTTAGGCTAATGTCAAAGCATTGAAGTTGTTTGCTTAGTTAGCTAATATGAACAAGGAACATTGTGTTAATTATTTGGGCATTATAAGAACATGTAATTGGTGGTCTTGCATCGTACTTTAAGTTTTGCTTGATGAGATGTTGACTTGTTTGACCATATGATAATTGGTACCCTCTTGTTTATATATGTATCGAGAAAGATTTGATATGAAGTCCCGAGATTGGCCATCTTCATCAAGTTCGAGAAGTTATATTCTTTCATTGCACCACTCTCGCTTGGTCCCTTGAGATCCTTGGAGAGAATAGTTGCCCATATCCTTGAATTAAGTTGTTTCCGTTCTTATTAATTGCTTATACTTCTAGCTTGAAGTTAATCTTGATATTCTCGTTATTCTTGATTAAGTAATGTATATGCATAGCATGGTTTTATAAAGAAGTTTGCGAAATGATAAAACCTTTATGAAACATTTCCTATTCTATCCCCACTGAGCTATATGCAGGATTAGCTCACCCTCTTTTAACAATTTCAAGTGAAGATTAGCCCGAACAAGCTCCCATGTGGTTGCAAGCTTCATTGATATGATGAGTTGGGTTCTTGCTTATGTGATTTATATGTTTGCTTGTGAAGATATACTCCTGGTTGTAATAAGCAAGGTTTTGTATAATTGAACTATTTAATCCATTGTAATATTTTTTAGTCATCTAGATAGCTAACTAAGTTGATTACTCTACTTAGCAGACCTAGGATGGAATGTTGCCAGGTGGGCTTGGGTATTATAACATGTAACAGGGTGTTGTAAACCTTTAAGGCTGATGTTTTAGGAGAATTTTAGAAGTCTTTTGGAACTTCTTGAGGAAATTATATACGTTCAGGTTTCTACTTTCAAATCTTGTAGGGGTTAAGTATTGACACGTCATGTTTCGGCCTTAACCTAGTGATAGGTCAGGGTCGGGGCATGACACCTATTAGAATGGTATCAGAGCTAGCTTAGTTAGCCTAGAGCTAGCCTTAGTTAGCATAGTCCGGGTTTTGAATGTAGGTCCCTGGGTAGATGCTTTAGTTGGTTATGAATAACTAGGAAATTTACATGTTTATGTGTGAACCATATTTGCTTAACATGTTATACTTGTTACTTAATTCCGTGAAATCAAGGTGTTAGGAATATTAATGGTATACCTACTTATGTCTCCTATAATGCATATATAACATACAACCATGAACATAAGTTATATGAGTTTTGAATGACTATGCTTGTTCAATGTGTTTACGTGCTATGTGTAAACTTACTCAATTTGCTTTGTGTACTATATGTGAACTATGTGTAACTAATATGCAATAGCGTTATGTGTTTCATTCTACGTGATATGATTCACATGTGTTATTTGACCCGTAGATAACCATCTAAGGTCATAAATGACTAGAAAAATAGGCTTAATGATCAATGGGACTAGGTAGATGGGGTACTTAAGATGAATGCTTAGTCTTGTGAAGAACTAAGTTTTTCATGGATGTTAAGTGTAAACTTAATGCTTGGACGTTGAGAAGACCATGTAAGGAGATTTCTTTCAAACTAAGTTGATCTAATGACTTGAACAATATTGAGAATGAGTTACACAGAGGTGCGTTTAAGTGGTTCAACTTAGAAGTAGATGATGATATTAGGCAAGTGTTATGCTTAGGATGTTCATGTGGCACCCATAATGATTATACTAAGTTATTTTTCAACATTGTGGATCCTCAAGAAATTTGTAAAATAATTGTAGGTTAACCTTGACCCTTAGAGTTGACATTAATGGTGATTCTATAGTTATATAGAAATATGATTAAAGATTTGATATCATAATGATTGTGAGTTGAGCATTGTGAAAGTGAGCTAGGGCTCGGATGAAATTAAGTTCATGAAGAGTTGAAGCTTTGATGAGTTAAATGATGAATTCCCCTCTTGCTATTTATTTATTCTATAATTCTTGTTTTTTATTCCCTTTGTTGTGTTAATTACTTCTTTGACATGCCGCTATAGTCATGAGGTTAATTTTCTGAATAGTATGACTCGTCACTTAATGGTTGAATCTAGGTTTTGACTACACTAATACAATGACTGAAATAGGGGTATAACTTTGTTAAATTAGTGTTAGAATTTCTTCTTATATTTAAGAATTGAAATTGGAAGGATAGACTAATGTTAACCAATATATGAGAGTTTAGTTATTATTATGTGCTTAGAATACCTGTACAATCCTAATGATGATCATGTTTGAGGGTAGGTTATAAATCTCGAAGATTGAGTTAATCTATCTTGATTATTATTACCCTATTGAGGTATGTAGATGTTAACTGCAAAAGTTTGCGTACCTATTTTATTTATGGATTAATGCCACAAATCTTAGACTAATCTACTCATGCTTGGGAAACAATATTGGTGGGGAAAAATTGATCCTCCTATTGATGGATGGATTGTGGAAGTGAGACAATGTTATATAGGCAATTGACTTATAAATTATATTACTTATAAATGAGACTTTAATCAAACCATCTCTAAACTTGAATTATAGTTGCTAATTACAATTTGGCGAATTCGATCTTGGGGTATTTAGTGACAGCTAGGATGCCCGCTAGAAGGATTATGGTAATTTAAGAGTTTAAACTGCTTCCTCACCATACGACTATTACTATTAATTGAGGATGATTCATGATAAAAAAGAAAAAACAAAAAAAGGTTATCTTGAAGTTGAATAAAAGGTTTGACATCTAGATGTTACTTGTTGAAATGCAGTGTTATGTTATGCTGAAAAGTTGAGAACCCTAGTTAGATAAGGTATCTTACTGATTTTATGTGTAAATTGGGATGCATAATAAGATAAGGATAAAGGTTCAAAGCCATTTGGTGTTAAAGGACATCTTGACGAACTTTGTGTGTTAATTGATGGTCCAGGAGACTCTCTACTTGGTGTCAGTGTTATAATTGGTGGCTTGACTTTATAAAAATAGAAGTAAGGGAACATGTTTAGGGAAGGAACCTTAGTAAGATGATAACTAGGTGGTAATTAACTAAGGAGATGGTGAATGGATTCTTGGCTTAAGTGATTGATCAAACTAGGTATATGATGTTAGAAATTGTTAAACTACACTTGATTGATGTCTAAAGGTAATAGTAGGTATAGTGGCTCAATTAGTTGTAGTGGTTGTGCTATTCCTACCTACATTTGGGTTTTAGCTTGATACGGTAAATAATAAGAAGACTTTATAGAAATTGAGGTAAAGAGACATCCTCTTGAAGTGAAGATGTTTATATGCCTGATTTTGAATTGAAGAATTGTGAGGGCGCAATTCTGTTAAGGAGGGAAAGATGTGAGACCCCACTCGAAGCCTATATGTATATCACATCATTTAATATGTGTTTATAAGGGTTTATGTGCATTTGAATGGTTTTATGTGCATTTATATCGTTTAACGTGCATTCATCTCGTTTTATGTGCATTTATGTTCATTGACGTGCATTTAGATATTTTAAGTGTCGCAAATAATAATTAAGTTTTACCAATTGAAGGCTAGCAACTAAATTAGTTAAGAAGCAACCAAATGACAAACTAGTTAATAGCTTTTAGTTAAAGGGGCATTTTGGTCCTTAGGCCTATAATTAAAATATCTTACCTAATAAATATAACAAAACACACACAACACACACACAAAAACGTTGCACACAAACACAACACACACAAAACACACGGTTGAGAGAAAAGAGAGAGAGGAAGAGAAGAAGAAAGAAGAATGGAAGAAGAAGAAGAAGAAGAGAAGAAGGAAGATAAAGCCATTTCTAACCATTCTCTTGCATTTTCTAGCTAGCTTAATCATTTCTCTTGCTTTTCTTGTCTTCCATTTCAAGACCTAAGGTGATGGATGTTTTCAAAATATTTTGTAATGATCATATGGTTCGTGATTATGTATTATATATGTATATTGAACATGATGATGATGGATATAAGTTTGATTGGTGAATTTGAGCTTGGTATGTTCAAACGAGGGTTTCAAGATGTTGAGTTAGTGATTTCTTTGGCTTGAACTTGTCTTCTATGCTTTTGATGATTATGATAGATTGTAATATAAGTTAAATGAAGTATTATATGTGTGGAGTATGCTTATGTTATTGGTGGATAGAAGAAATAGAAGATTGAGCTTGAATGGTCATGTTGGGTCTTGTGCTTTGTTGTTCTTGATGAAATTTACAATTGGATGATGTTATAGCTTGATAAGTGGTGCTTTTGAGGTTGTAAAGTTGTAGAGTTTGTGTTTGGAGTAATGACTAAGGTTTAGATTTAAGAGGTTGAGCAAAAGAAGCAAGAAAAGGCAAATTCGTTCATTTTGCTATCGGGTCTGGTCGACCGGAGTCAGATCTGGTCGACCTGATCAATCAATGAAGTGTGATGGTGTAACTTTTTTTGATTAGCGAGTTTATGGGTTGCCTTCGGAGTACCCTCTTCATGGGTTGCCTCCGTAGTACTGTCACGCCCCGACCCAACCCCCAAGCTAAAGGTTAAGTCCGGACCTGACACACGGACAGAGTCTCCCCTGTACCGTGGACATTCTAAAAACCTGTAAACACTAAAACAAAGTCCCAACAATACAATACAAGCTTTTCTTAATTAAACAACCAAGTTCTAAGGCCATCCGAGCCTTATGGTACACAATAGTTCCAAAACACACAAGCATGCGAACACTTGTTGTCAGCATAGTTTTATAATCATAACATTCTAGGAAATCAATAAAACGACTTAAAGGATAATGCATTCTACATTAACCATCCACTCCTAAGCATGCAAGGAAATAAAGGCAAGAATAAAAGTTATTACAAGACATGACTTCCAATTCTACACCACAACTACTATCCTTCAACTTGCGCAACAAACCTATACATAGCCCTTAGGCCACAAAATAGTACATAAAATAATTAGTTGAACTTTCCACATAGCAGCAAATTCATTAACCACATCAAGCTATCAAGCACGGCAACTAAGGTAGAGGCTCAATCTGAACTTCTTCTTCCTCAATTAATTCAACAAGCTGGGGATCACCCTCAGCGTCTCCTGAAACAGATATCGAGGTATGAGCAACCACTGTTGCCCAGTGAGGGATATAGTCCCAGGGCGTGCAATGCAACATATAATACAATTATACAACAATAACACTTAGACAATTAAAGAAAGAACGATAACTTAAATAACCACACATTTAAAAGGATACATTTCACTCAATCCCCTATACACCAATCTTCACTGGTCTTCAATCACGATCCACGAACCACGAGCACGATCACGATAAGCCGGCATAACCCCAATCACTCCAGTGGGTGTACTCCGGATGTACCCCGAATCCTACGACCCAACATCCCCTGGCAATCTCCGGACCAGGCGAATGAGGGACTAGGGCACGGAGTTTGAATATCCACCGGCAAGCCCTCTGCCGCCCAGCCGATATTCAACACATCCGCCCCTGATACTATGGTTGCGCAACCACTATGCAATGCACTTAACGATGGCAAGTTAATAGCAATAATATAAGCATTAACACATATGAGGATCAACAAAGTAGGTTGACCTCGATGCAATTAGGATAGAAGCAAATATAGAAGCTAATAAGCAGTTTACAAATGAACATATACAAAATAAGCATAGGATTATACCAAAAGCTCCAAATCAACTTAATATCACATATAAACACTCAAGAAGTCATGCCGTGGGTTTAGAAATGTGAGACAAATGAAATTGCACTTAAACCCCTTTATTTTACATACTATTTCTCTTCCAAACCAAAGTTAATGATTTCATTTTCAAAGGAAACTCTCCCAACCTTCTAACTAACCCTCAAGGTACCCTCTCAACCCTCTATCTCATTCAAATGCCCGCGTTTACCCCGAAAGCCCCAAATTCCCTCTTATGGCTTTAAACTACGCGTACATTGTCCGGGCTTCAAACAAGGGATATCAAGGCATCTATAGCACCTAGGTAGCCTAAGGATACTAGAATTGAAGCCCGAATCCACCCGGATTCTCATTAACCCCCAAAAGCCCCAAGTTAAAGTCGGCTATTTTCCATTTTTAGGCGATTTAAGGGCAATGCAAGTGCACGGGGCTATTAGGTTATCTTCACTAGTACCTAAGGCATCTATTAGAAGAATTAATTCAAGCTAATTCGAGCAATTACACAAAACCCTAGAAAAAATGTCACTATTCACCCTAAAAATCAAACTAACGATTCTAACCGTTTAAATTGCGAAACGACGGTTCAAATGTGTTCTCTAGCATTCATATAGATGGTATATTAGCATAGATAACAATTACAATGGCATATAATCATATTTTCAACAAATCAAGAAATGACCAACTATTTAAAGATGCAAAAACAAGTCGTGAAATCCCTCACCAAAGCGCGTAGGAGCACCTAGGAACCTTGCACACACCCTACACTAGTTGTTCAAGGCTTGGAGAGGCTTGGATTGGAGGCTTGGTGAGCAAAATCTCTTCCTTTTTCTCCCTTGGAGCTGTCGGTTTTTCTGCTCTCTGTTTCGGCTTTTAATTTTTTTTTTCTTTTGCATTTTATGAGTTTAAGTGATGTATAAAAGGGCTAAGTTGAGGTGGGGTCATTTGGGTGCTTAAGAGGTTTAATATAATGCGCGTATTAAGCTAAAAACGAGCTTAGGATGATACATGTGTGCTAGATAATTAAATCTCTAAGTTAGTTACATAACACTATTCACTCAACTACAAAAATCATTTTCTAAACGAGCCCTCCTAACGCCTTTAGCTCAAATGCACATTTTTCCCACTACTTATACAATTAATATGATTTAATAAAAATGCTAATTAACTAATAGAAGGCAGTTTAAAAATGGAGTGAATAGTGGTCATAAAAGTCAGTTAGTAAGGCACAGAAATAAATGCGCAAACAAGGGATGCAACAGTAATTAAATGCAATGCTAAAACCCGGCCGTCACATCCACTCCCCCTTAAACTAATTGCGTCCACGCAATTCTTACATGATTCGGCGAATAACTCTGGATACCGTTCCCGCATCTGATCCTCTCTTTCGCACGTCGCATCCTCTACTCCGTGATGATCCCACAGAACTTTAACCATCGGAATGCTTTTAGTCCTCAGCTCCTGAACTTTCTGATCAACAATTCGAAGAGGTTTCTCTGTGTAGGTCAAAGTTTCACTGATCTCTAGCGGTTCCGGCTCAAGTATGTGAGAGGGATCTGGCTAATACTTCCGAAGCATGGAAACATGGAATACGTCATGAATTCTGCCCAGACTGAGAGGTAAAGCTAGACGGTAAGCCAAATCACCAACAGTTTGAGTTATCTCACATGGTCCCACATATCGAGGACTGAGTTTACCTCCTTTACCATGTCGAATCAAACCCTTGCGAGGAGAAATTTTCAGAAATACTCGATCCCCCACGACAAATTTTAGATCACGACGGCGTCTATCTGCATAACTCTTTTGCCGGCTCTGTGCTGTAAGCATTCTTTTTCTGATAAGCTGCACATGATCAATCATCTTGTTCATTTCAGGTAAAAGAGTAGGGTCGATAGTCTTCATCTCACCAACATCATCCCAGTAGAGAGGAGACCGGCATTTACGCCCATAAAGTGCCTCATAAGGTGCCATACCAATAGTAGCTTGATAACTATTGTTGTAGGCGAACTCTGCTAGTGGCAAATACTTCTCCCAACTCTTACCGAAGTCCAGAATGCAAGCCCGTAACATATCCTCAAGGATCAAGATAGTTCTCTCGGATTGACCATCTGTCTGGGGATGATAAGCTGTACTGAAATTCAAAGTCGTGCCCAAAGCTTTCTGAATCTTCTGCCAGAACTGAGATGTGCATCGGGGATCTCTATCTGACACGATACTCTTTGGAATCCCATGAAGTCGGACAACAGTCTCAATATACAACTCTGCCAGTTTATCAAGAGAATCAGACTTCTTTTTAGCAATAAAATGAGAAGTATTGGTGAGTCTATCCACAATAACCCAGACTGAGTCATTATCCCTCGAAGACCGCGGTAAATGAGAGATGAAACCCATGGTAATATGATCCCATTTCCAAACAGGAATAGCCAAAGGCTGCAATAACCCTCCAGCTCTTTGATGTTCTGCTTTAACTTTCTGACAAGTAAGACATCGGGCAACATAGTCAGCACTTTCTCTCTTCATATTATTCCACCAGAAATTCTGCTTCAAATCTCTATACATTTTAGTACTGCCTGGATGGATAGTATATCGAGAACTGTGTGCCTCAGCAAGAATATCCTTTTTCAAATTTGGATCATTCGGAATACAGATTCTACCTTTGAATTTGAGAATACCATCGTCGTGCAGTTTGAAATCCGACTCTCCCCCTTTAGAATTCTCTAAGACTTTCAACAAGTGAAGATCAGCCTGTTGAGCTTCTCGAATCCTGGATAACAATAGAGATTGAATCTGCAAACTTGCAAATTGAATACCAGAATTTGAAGTACTAGGCTTCCATAAGCACAATTCTTCCATGAATTCCCAATTCTTGATAATCAAGCTAGCAACAGTAGCCTTTCGGCTCAAAGCATCAGCAACAATATTCGCCTTACCTGAAAGATAATTAATAGTGCAGTTATAGTCCTCAAGTAATTCCAGCCAACGCCTCTGCCTCATGTTCAACTCTTTCTGTGAAAATAGATATTTCAAGCTCTTATGATCTGTAAAGATTTCAAACTTGTTGCCCCAGAGATAATGACGCCATTTCTTTAATGCAAGGATGATAGCTGCAAGCTCAAGATCATGAGTCGGATAGTTGAGTTCATAAGGCTTCAGTTTCCTGAAAGCATAAGCAATAACCCGGCCATTCTGCATCAATACACAACCCAGACCTTCTTTCGAGGCATCACTATAGATCACCAGATTATCATAACCCTCAGGTAAAGCAAGAATAGGAGCTGTAGTCAATCTCTTCTTCAATTCCTGGAAGCTGGCCTCGCATTTATCATTCCAGTCAAATACGTTTTTCTTCTGAGTAAGTTAAGTTAAAGGCCCTGCAATCTTAGAGAAATCCTTTACAAATCTTCGATAATACCCAGCTAAACCAAGGAAGCTATGAATCTCCGTGACAGTTTCAGGCCGTTTCCAAGATAACACAACTTCAATCTTCGCTGGATCAACAGAAATACCATCCTGCGAGATAATATGGCCAAGAAAAGCAACTTGCTTAAGCCAGAATTCACATTTGCTAAACTTTGCAAATAACTGATGCTCCTGAAGAGTCTGCAACACAATTCTGAGATGCTGTTCATGCTCTGCTTCAGATTTAGAATAGACAAGAATATCATCAATGAATATGACCACAAATTGGTCCAGATAAGGACGGAATACCCTCTGCATTAAATCCATGAATGCGGCGGGAGCATTAGTAAGACCAAACGGCAAGACAACAAACTCATAATGGCCATATCGAGTTCTGAAGGCAGTTTTAGGAACATCGTCTTTCTTAATCCTCAGCTGATAATAACCCTGCCTCAGATCAAATTTAGAGAATACCCTGGCGCCTTGCAACTGATCAAATAACTCTTCGATTAAAGGCAAAGGATATTTATTTTTGATGGTTACCTGATTAAGACCCCGATAATCAATGCACAGGCGAAGAGACCCGTCTTTCTTTTTAACGAATAGAACTGGCGCACCCCACGGTGAAGAACTCGGTTGAATGAATCCCTTCTCAAGCAAGCCCTGCAATTGAACTTTCAATTCCTGCAACTCAGGTGGAGCCATTCTGTACGGAGTCCTAGAGATAGGTGAAGTCCCCGGCAATAAATCAATCATGAACTCTATTTCTCTATCAGGCGGTAACCCAGGTAATTCCTCAGGAAAGACCCCCGGAAACTCTCTCACGATAGGTACATCATTCAATTTCAATTGATCCCCAGGTTGATTAATCAAATATGCAAGATAAGCCTCACAACCCTTGCTCAATAATTTAGATGCCCTAATAGAAGAAATAATAGGAGTTCCCGTAGATTTTCTACTACCAACTATTTTAAGTACAGGCTGGTTAGGCATTTCTAGATACACAATCTTCTTTCTACAATCAAGCTGGGCATAATATTTACTTAACCAGTCCATCCCCAATATAATTTCAAAGTCATTGAAGGGTAGGATAATCAAATCAGCAGGAAAAACACGACCCTCAATAAATATGCTACATGCTCTGCAAATAGATCTAGTAACAAACTTCGGACCCATAGGAGTATAAACCACAATCTCATGCAACAGTTTATCATGTTTCAATTTAGCATTTTGTGCACAAGTAGGAGTAATAAAAGAATGCGAAGCCCCGGAATCAATTAAAACCTTAACTGATTGATAATTAAGAAGAAAAATACCTTCTACCACAGCGGTAGTGTCCGAAAGCTCCTCAGCATCCAAAGCAAATACACGGGCCTGACCTCGTGGTGGTGGTGCTACAGCTGGTGCCCTGGTCTGAGAATTCTGAGCTGATGTCTGACCTCTAGGGTTCTTAAATATCTGACAGTCTTTAACCCTGTGCTGATCACTGCCGCAACCTGTACACTTGTTATTTTTCTTCCAACAAACATCCTCAGTGTGGCCCTGACGCTGACAGAAGCTGCACTGCTGGTGACGTCTTGCAACAGTGCCTCCCGAAGGAGCTCTGTAAGTAGAGGTAGCTGAACTACCCTGCTGTGAACGGGAAACTGCTGGACGGAACTGACTCTGAGTCTGACTCTGGACTGGTCGTGCCTGAGTCTGAGTAGGCCCTGTGTAACTCTGAGTCTGCCTCGGCTGCAAACTCTGCCCAACTGATACAGCCTGCCCCTGGTACCCTTGACTCTGAGACTGAAACCGTTTACTCGATTGACTGGTCTCGGCTAACACATCGGCTTTCCGTTTCTCATATCTCGAGGTAGCTCGGACTACTGCAGCAAAGTTAGGAAAATCATTTGAAGACAAGTTCAACATGATATCTCTCCTCAAACCCAGGATGAACCTTTGAATCTTCATGTCCTCCGGCTGAATTAAAGCTGGTGCATAACGGGAAAGCCGGGTAAAAGTAGCCTCGTATTGATCTACTGTCATACTTCCCTGCTTCAAGTTTATGAACTCAGTTTGTCGCCTCTCGCGGGCAACTACCGATATATACTTGTCTCGAAATTCTCGGACAAAGTCGGCCCACGTATGATGAACTCCCTCAGCTCCCCATTTCTCACTGATGGTATTCCACCAATCTTCAGCATCACCCTCGAGAAGGAAAGTAGCATAAGTAATCTTCCTGTCATCATGGCACTCCAGTATCGCTGCCACTCTCTCGAACTTCCTTAGCCACATCTCAGCTTTCATATCGTCCGGCTCCCCAAAGAAAGTATAGGCCCCATGATGTATAAACCGATCATACAGATTACCTCCGGTAGGGCCACTACCTCCGGCTCTCGCAGCCTGATTACCTCCAACGACCCCTGGCTGACTCTGTTGTGTAACAAACTGGGCGATAGTGTTCATAGCTGTGGCCATCGTGGCCAAGATCTGTGCAGTGCTCGGTTCTTGAACCTGCGGTGCATTTTCGGCCACCTCAGCTTCTTGCCCATGAACCCCCTCGGGTTCTCCACCAACATTCGGATTATCAGCACGACGGCGAGGCCCCATCTCAAATAGCTAGAATGCAAAGTGTTATGACAGGTATATATATATGTATATATGCAATTTATAAGTAAACACATAAAGAAGAGTCCAATTAGATTCACATAAAGTCAAGTACATAGAAGTTCAAATAAATATTCCACATTCTTGAAGTAAACATAAATCACTAGTTCATACTTGACATTCTGAACTCTTGATATTCTATTTCCATGCTAGCATGTTCATTCCTTATTCAAATTTCACTTAGGTCAATCAAAATCAAAGACTCATGTATTCACAAAGTCACATAACAAATCTCTACCCACAGACCGAGAAATTTAACCCGGCTTCATGCAATCTATAGCTCTGATACCACTTAAATGTCACGCCCCGACCCAACCCCCAAGCTAAAGGTTAAGTTCGGACCCGACACACGGACAGAGTCTCCCCTGTACCGTGGACATTCTAAAAACCTGTAAACACAAAAACAAAGTCCCAACAATACAATACAAGCTTTTCTTAATTAAACAACCAAGTTCTAAGGCCATCCGAGGCTTATGGTACACAATAGTTCCAAAACACACAAGCATGCGAACACTTGTTGTCAGCATAGTTTTATAATCATAACATTCTAGGAAATCAATAAAACGACTTAAAGGATAATGCATTCTACATTAACCATCCACTCCCAAGCATGCAAGGAAATAAAGGCAAGAATAAAAGTTATTACAAGACATGACTTCCAATTCTACACCACAACTACTATCCTTCAACTTGCGCAACAAACCTATACATAGCCCTTAGGCCACAAAATAGTACATAAAACAATTAGTTGAACTTTCCACATAGCAGCAAATTCATTAACCACCTCAAGCTATTAAGCACGGCAACTAAGGTAGAGGCTCAATCTGAACTTCTTCTTCCTCAATTAATTCAACAAGCTGGGGATCACCCTCAGCGTCTCCTGAAACAGATATCGAGGTATGAGCAACCACTGTTGCCCAGTGAGGGATATAGTCCCGGGGCGTGCAATGCAACATATAATACAATTATACAACAATAACACTTAGACAATTAAAGAAAGAACGATAACTTAAATAACCACACATTTAAAAGGATACATTTCACTCAATCCCCTATACACCAATCTTCACTGGTCTTCAATCACGATCCACGAACCACGAGCACGATCACGATAAGCCGGCATAACCCCAATCACTCCAGTGGGTGTACTCCGGATGTACCCCGAATCCTACGACCCAACATCCCCTGGCAATCTCCGGACCAGGCGAATGAGGGACTAGGGCACGGAGTTTGAATATCCACCGGCAAGCCCTCTGCCGCCCAGCCGATATTCAACACATCTGCCCCTGACACTATGGTTGCGCAACCACTATGCAATGCACTTAACGATGGCAAGTTAATAGCAATAATATAAGCATTAACACATATGAGGATCAACAAAGTAGGTTGACCTCGATGCAATTAGGATAGAAGCAAATATAGAAGCTAATAAGCAATTTACAAATGAACATATACAAAATAAGCATAGGATTATACCAAAAGCTCCAAATCAACTTAATATCACATATAAACACTCAAGAAGTCATGCCGTGGGTTTAGAAATGTGAGACAAATGAAATTGCACTTAAACCCCTTTATTTTACATACTATTTCTCTTCCAAACCAAAGTTAATGATTTCATTTTCAAAGGAAACTCTCCCAACCTTCTAACTAACCCTCAAGGTACCCTCTCAACCCTCTAACTCATTCAAATGCCCGCGTTTACCCCGAAAGCCCCAAATTCCCTCTTATGGCTTTAAACTACGTGTACATTTTCCGGGCTTCAAACAAGGGATATCAAGGCATCTATAGCACCTAGGTAGCCTAAGGATACTAGAATTGAAGCCCGAATCCACCCAGATTCTCATTAACCCCCAAAAGCCCCAAGTTAAAGTCGGCTATTTTCCATTTTTAGGCGATTTAAGGGCAATGCAAGTGCACGGGGCTATTAGGTTATCTTCACTAGTACCTAAGGCATCTATTAGAAGCATTAATTCAAGCTAATTCGAGCAATTACACAAAACCCTAGAAAAAATGTCACTATTCACCCTAAAAATCAAACTAACGATTCTAACCGTTTAAATTGCGAAACGACGGTTCAAATGTGTTCTCTTAGCATTCATATAGATGGTATATTAGCATAGATAACAATTACAATGGCATATAATCATATTTTCAACAAATCAAGAAATGAGCAACTATTTAAAAATGCAAAAACAAGTCATGAAATCCCTCACCAAAGCGCGTAGGAGCACCTAGGAACCTTGCACACACCCTACACTAGTTGTTCAAGGCTTGGAGAGGCTTGGATTGGAGGCTTGGTGAGCAAAATCTCTTCCTTTTTCTCCCTTGGAGCTGTCAGTTTTTCTGCTCTCTGTTTCAGCTTTTAATTTTTTTTTCTTTTGCATTTTATGAGTTTAAGTGATGTATAAAAGGGCTAAGTTGAGGTGGGGTCATTTGGGTGCTTAAGAGGTTTAATATAATGCGCGTATTAAGCTAAAAACGAGCTTAGGATGATACATGTGTTCTAGATAATTAAATCTCTAAGTTAGTTACGTAATACTATTCACTCAACTACAAAAATCATTTTCTAAACGAGCCCTCCTAACGCCATTAGCTCAAATGCACATTTTTCCCACTACTTTTACAATTAATATGATTTAATAAAAATGCTAGTTAACTAATAGAAGGCAGTTTAAAAACGGAGTGAATAGTAGTCATAAAAGTCAGTTAGTAAGGCACCGAAATAAATGCGCAAACAAGGGATGCAACAGTAATTAAATGCATGGCTAAAACCCGGGCGTCAATAGAAGATTGAGCTTGAATGGTCATGTTGGGTCTTGTGCTTTGTTGTTCTTGATGAAATTTACAATTGGATGATGTTATAGCTTGATAAGTGGTGCTTTTGAGGTTGTAAAGTTGTAGAGTTTGTGTTTGGAGTAATGACTAAGGTTTAGATTTAAGAGGTTGAGCAAAAGAAGCAAGAAAAGGCAAATTCGTTCATTTTGCTATCGGGTCTGGTCGACCGGAGTCAGATCTGGTCGACCTGATCAATCAATGAAGTGTGATGGTGTAACTTTTTTTGATTAGCGAGTTTATGGGTTGCCTTCGGAGTACCCTCTTCATGGGTTGCCTCCGTAGTACCCTCTTGATTGACATGTTATGTGTTGCCTCCGGAGTACCCTCTTCATGGGTTGCCTCTGTAGTACCCTTTTGATTAGCTTGTTTACGGGTTGCCTCCGGAGTACCCTCTTCATGAGTTGCCTCCGTAGTACCCTCTTGATTGACGTGTTATGGGTTGCCTCCAGAGTACCCTACTCATGGGTTACCTCCGGAGTGCCCTTCTGGTTGGCATACTTATGGGTTGTCTCCTGAGTGCCCTTTTCATGGGTTGCCTCTAGAGTACCCTTTTAACAATGTAACGGGTTGTCTTCATGGAGTGCCCTCTTTTTTATATATGTATCGAGAAAGATTTGATATGAAGTCCCGAGATTGGCCATCTCCATCAAGTTTGAGAAGTTATACTCCTTCATTGCACCATTTTCGCTTGGTCCCTTGAGGTCCTTGGAGAGAAGAGTTGCCCATATCCTTGAATTAAGTTGTTTTTGTTCTCGTTAATTGGTTATACTTCTAGCATGAAGTTAATCTTGATATTCTCGTTATACTTGATTAAGTGATGTATATGCACAGCACGGTTTTATAAAGAAGTTTGCGAAATGATAAAACCTTTGTGAAAATATTTCTTATTCCATTCTCACTAAGCAATATGCAGGATTAGGTCACCCTCTTTTAACAATTTCAGGTGAAGATTAGCCCGAGCAAGCTCTCACGTGGTTGCAAGCTTCATTGATGTGATGAGTTGGGTTCCTGCTTATGTGATTTACATGTTTGCTTGTGAAGATATACTCCTGGTTGTAATAAGCAAGATTTTGTATAATTGAACTATTTAATTTATTGTAATATTCTTTGATCATCTAGACAACTAACTAAATTGATTACTCTACTTAACAGATCTAGGTTAGAATGTTGCCAGGTGGACTCGGGTATTATAACATGTAACAGGGTGTTGTAAACCTTTAAGGCCGATATTTTAGGAGAATTTTGGAAGTCTTTTAGAACTTCTTGTGGAAATTATATTCGTTCAGGTTTTTACTTTCAAATCTTGCAGGGATTAAGTATTGACACGTCATGTTTTGGCCTTAACCTAGCGATAAGTAGGGGTCGGGCCATGACAAAACGTATGTTTTCTGTTTTAGATTTTTCCTTTTATATGGAGTAGTAGGCCTCCACTATTTGGGTCATTCAATTAGGCCACCCCAACTTGGGTGCAATATGCCTAAAGTCCACCATTTCCCACTCACATAAGGTGGGGTGGGAACGTATCCCCTGACATCTCTTTTGGAAACTAATTCTAAAACACTCCTTAGTCATACTGGCAGATAGGTCGTGCGACTCGTGAGCTCGTACAAAGTGGAGGCTCTAAAACCGTGTACTTGTTAAGAATGACACGGGAGCCACTTCCTACAAAAAAAAATAGAATCTCGCTATTCCCTAGACCAATTAAGTTCTCATTCGTTAATACATGCCCAATCCTTCCTAGGCCATGTTTGACGACTAAAATCTCAAGCATATATTCATAGTTATATTCGATCACTAAGATCGTTCAATCACAGAGATTATATAACTGGTTGACCAATGAACATATGCAGCGCTTGATGCGAACAGTCTTTCCTTCATCCAATATTCATCTAAGTCAAATCAACTGTTTTTCTGGACATGTTCCGTGTGACCTAATATATTGTGATCCTTAGGCAACATACCAAAGTAGCTAACATTGAACTTGAATTATTAGAATATGGATGTAGGTCACTAAGGGCACACAAGAGAAGCCTTCGAAGCTTCTAGGGCTCACACAGTGATGAAATAAGGATACATTCATCAACTCCTTTATGTAGTTGCTATAGCACTCACGGTATGATACGTGAGTTTTGGTGTGACTTTCTTCAAAACAGGGTGTACGTCATAACTTTACCCAAACACCGTACAGATCTCGGTCTAGTTATCACTTAGTAACCAACCTGAATCCTTGTACCTAATACACAAAGTAATCGAGGTTTCACATCTGGACACTGACAGGTTACATATGGATCGTGGGTATTCATACCGACCATATATTAATCTTAAATTACAACATATGCAATAAGAGGTCTCATCTTGGTGATTGTCGTTAGAACTAATCCTCAACAATATTCAAGGCGACGCTTAAATGAGTATAGCATTTCTGACGATTACTAACCAACTCATTTTGTCTCATCTCTGCACGCTCCCACTGCGTCAGAGGCGGTTGCTCGTGTGGGAGAGCTAACCCTTCTTACCCGTTGACGTACTTTTGATGCCAACAGTATGTGTTACTGTACTCCTACATAGTGTCTCATAGATCACAAAGAACCAACACAACTCAAGTGTACAAATATATTGTACTCATCAATAAGGCATCAGAAATATATAAATGTATGAGCTTAAAAGGATAATCAAATCTCAACACATGAAACATATATATCAAGGTCTACGCAAACCTAGAGGTTTTACATGAGACAAGTAAATATCTCTAGGAATGGGTTTGGTGAGAGGGTCGGCTACTATCTCGTGAGTAGAAATATGTTCTATGATTACATTTTTTGTTATCACCATATCTCTTACAAAATTATACTTAATGTCTATGTGTTTAGTTTTGCCATGTTATTTTGAATCCTTGGTGTAGGCAATGGCTACTTGGCTATCACAAAAGATTGTCACAAGTTTTTCAGCATTTGTGACCAATCTCAAATATGATATAAACCTTTTAAGCCACACAGCTTCTTGTACAGCCGCTGAACAAGCCACAAACTCAGCTTCCATGGTGGATAGCGCTATGCACATCTGTTTCTTGCTTGCCCAAGAAATGGCCCCGCCATTTAGTAAGAAGATATATCCGAAGCTAGATTTACGCTCGTCCCGGTCACCACCCCAATCATCATCAGAAAAACCCATAAGATTTAGATAACCTCCTTGATAGCATAGGCAATAATCCATAGTGCCTTTCAAATATCGCATGATCCTCTTGACTGCACTTCAATGGATTCGTCTTGGATTGGATTGGTAACGGCTCACCAATCCAATGGCAAAACAGATGTCCAGCCTTGTATATAACATGGCATACATCAGGCTACCCACAACAACAGCATAAGGAACATCCTTTATCTCGTCTATTTTTTCTGGGGTTTCGGGACACATCCTTGGTTTAGGCTTTTACCTTTGGCTATAGGAGTATCTATAGGTTTTGAGTCATGCATTCTGAACCGTTCAAGTATTTTTTTTATATATGACTCCTATGATAAGGCAATAAGCCTTTTGGTCCGATCCCTTTGGATCTTGACTCCCAGCACATATGTTGCTTCTCCCATATCTTTCATCTCAAAAGTTGATGATAACCACTTCTTAATAGTGATCATATACTCCTTGTTGCTTCCAACCACCAAGATGTCGACAACATACAAAGATAGAATCACATATCTATTTTGAGACCTTTTGACATATACACAGTGGTCTTCTTGAACCATTTCAAAACCATACGAAATGATTTCTCTATGAAACCTTAGATACCACTGTCTGAATGATTGCTTCAACCCGTAGATAGATCGTTGGAGTTTGCACACTTTGTTCTCTTGACCTTCTTCTACAAAACCTATTGGTTGTTGCATATAAATCTCTTCATCCAGTTCTCCATTGAGAAATGCCGTTTTTACATCCATCTGATGCAATTCAAGATCTAGATGAGCGACAATGGCCAGAATCAACCGGATTGAGGCAAACCTAACTACCGGAGAGAAGGTTTCCTTATAATCTATATCCTCCAACTGGGTATATCCCTTAGCCACAAGGCGGGCTTTATATCTATCAATTGATCCATCTGCTTTTCGCTTGATCTTGAGAACCCACTTGTTCTTAATAGCTCTTCTATTAAGTGGAAGATCAACCAAAGACCATACTTAGTTTTTCTTCATGGACTCCATTTGTAAGGCCCAGCACGAAACCACATGTGCATATAGGTTATATCATATATAATTAGATTACATTGTATGTATTTACCTTGTTTTATGTGCTTTTAAATTAATTTATATGCATTTATCTCAATTTACGTGCATTGTATTGATTAACGTGCATTTAGTAATTAATATAGCGTAGTTAGTAATTAAAACCTATCGAGTTCAATAGCTAGTTAGAGTAACTAAACTAGAACTAAAACAATTAGATTTAACACTAGGATGACAAACTAGTAAAACACAATCTAATTGGATGGTACTCTTGTCCTAAAGTAATTTAACAAATTTCCTACACTATTCTTGCTCAACTAAAACACACACTTCACCTCACAACACACACCAAATCTCTACACACACACACACAAATCTGAAAACACATACATACTCTCTAAATTTTTGACTAAGGGAGAAGAAGAAGAGAAGAAAGTGCAAGCAAGAGCAGTCGTTTGTCCACCATTTCCTTATATTCCCAAGCTTCTATTTGTATTTAGGAACATCACCTATTGCATCCAACTCCACATCTAGGTGAGTGAATTTTTCATAAATGGTTTTTAAAGAATGCATTCAAGTTTATTAATGTTCATTGGTGTTTATATTGTTTTGGCTTGCATATCTAAGCTTGAAGGATGAAAAGTTGTGTATATGTGTTGTAGATCTAAGAATTGAAAATGTATGTTGGGTGTTCTGGTTTGTTGAGGAGTGGTGATTTGGGTAGAGTTTGAACTCTTATATGATGTCTAAAAACTATATTGAACATGCTTGGTTGATGGTAGGAGGTTGTGGGGATTGTTTGGATGATTTTTGTAGAAAATGTGCCTTTCCCGTCCAGCTATCCAGGCATTACAGCCCTTATCCGGTCGCCCAGATAGAGGCCCCAACGCCCGGCAAAAAACTCTCATTTGGGCGTTACCTGCTTCATTTGGTCGACCGGATGAAGGCTACAACGCCCAGATGTTTGACAACTCTGTGCAGTGATTTTTCGGAGGCCATATCTCATTCGTTTCAACTCCGAATTGCATTCCATTTGATTCTAGAACTATCTACTTTCGATAAGCTTCGATTATAGACTAAAATCAGATTAATTGGAGTTTGGAAATATAGGTAAATTTACCTCTTAAGTTAGGCTATTGCAAATGAGTTGAGTATGTTTCACAGTTTTATTCGTGCTTGCATTTTATGGTCGTTTTGAGTTGTTTTAAGGTATCTTTACACCCTCCTTTGCTACATGGATATTTTGAGTCTTCTAAATGTTATTAATATGGTTAAGCATGAAAACTTTTCTCGTTCACCCTTATTGAGCTATACATGAGGATTTAGCTCACCCATCTTTTCACATTTCAGGTGAGGTTGAGCCTGAGTAGGCCACTCAAGATGATGACAGAACTCCTTGGTGTGATCCCGAGGACTTCTGTTTATATGATCACTACCTGTTGATGTAATTAAAATATAAATGATGTAGAACTTAATCTTTAGGACAACTTCAATGTAACTAAATAATTATATTCTTTTGAGGCCTAAAAACCTGATTATTGGTTAGTTCTTGTGTTGAACAGGTGGTTCGAGGTCTTGTATATACGTAACTAATTATGGTTTCCTTTTCTAAGGCCGATGACTTGTTGACTTTTGAACTCTGATGGAATATAAGTAAGGGGTGTATAGGTTGTTAAGCTTCAATTTACATATTTACGACTATGATTGTCGCGTTCCGGCCTTAGCCTTTGCAGGTATATGGGTCGGGGCATTACAACTTTAGTAGTATCAGAGCTAGCCTTAGTTAGTATAGAGCTAGCTTGTGTTAGCGTAGTCCGGGTTTTGAACCCCTGGTTAGTGGGTAGGAGAATCGGGGTGAGAACATGTTGTAGCACCTCTAGGAACTTATGTGCTTATGTGAACTTATGTGCTTAACATGCTATAATTGTTTCTTGCTTGTGTGTAACCTATGTGTTAGGAGCATTATTAGTACATACATTCACATCTCATATCATGCATACATAACATATAACTGTAAGTGGTATCTGTTCTATAGTTATAGATGGCAGGACGTAATACCCACAACAACCCTAGACCTCAAGAGACTGGAAGTGCAAATCAAGCTAATCCTGGTATAGTAATGTTCAATTTTATGGCAACTGCCATTGATCAGATGAGTAGGGCTATGGAACAACAAGCAGAAACCGCAGTAGATACAGCAGTGGTAGCAACAACTAATAATAATAACAACAACAATCATGGTGCGGGTACTAGTGGTGGAAATAAGAGTAATAGGGGAGGCGATAACCTCAAAGACTTCCTGTTCTACAGCCCTCCGAAGTTCAGGGGCCAGCCGAATAGTGAAGAGGCAGAGTATTGGCTATCAAGGATGGAGAAGATTTATGCTGCATAAGATTATGTAGATGAGAAAAAGGTCACCTATGTAGTTTTTCAGTTGGAAGACGATGCTGAAACATGGTGGGATGTAGTGAGAGATCAATGGGAGACATAGCACACTCCCTTTACATGGAGGAACTTTGTTAGAGTGTTCAAGAGTAAGTATATATTTGAGGCTTCCCGGGACAAGAGAATGAATGAGCTTATGTACTTGAAGCAAGGAAGTATGACGGTGGCTGAGTATGGGGTGAAATTTGATAGCCTCTCCCAGTATGCACTGCATATGTTCCAGACCCCAGCCACCAAGATATGGAAATTCAAACAAGGGTTGAGACTCGAGATTCAAGATGGGCTCGCAGTGGCAGAGTTCGACACTTATGATGCTATCTTTGCAGTTGCATCGAAGGTTAAGGAGATAAAATTAGCAATGAAGGTTGGTCTAGCTCAACCGAACAAGAGGCCCTTTCAAACTCAAGGCCAGTCTAAAGCATTCCAGTCTCAGAACCTTTAAGGCCAAGACCAAGTGAGGCCAGTTGTTTCTAGACTGCAGCTTAATGCCCAAGCCAATCAACCAACTCATGGTACAACCGGTGCTACTACTACTACTCAAGGTACTTTGTGCAACTATTGCAAAAAGAGGGGCATATGGAAGCCCAATGTTGGAAGAAACTTGGCTCGTGTTTGGGGTGCGAAAATAATAAGCACCAAGCTAGGGATTGCCCGAGGTGGCAAAATAAAGGTGTGCAGAATCAGCCAGCAAGAAATGTCCCAGGCTAAATAATTCAAGCTCGGGCTTATGCCATGGATCAAGAAGTAATTCCAAATGATGCTGCTATTGTTGAAGGTACCTTCCTTATTCACAATCAATTGGTTAAGGTTCTTATTGATACTGGAGCCACGCATTCATTCATAACTCCCAAATATGCATATCGCACTAAGTTGCCGGTTGAGAACTTACCATATCATATAGAAGTTAGCACACCAATGGGCCCCAAATATGCCATCAGATTGGCGTGTAAAGCATGTAAGATATAGGTTAGGAATTGAAAATTTTTGGCCGATCTCATAGTACTTATCTTCTGAGACTATGAGGTTATTTTGGGAATGGACTGGCTATCACTGCATCATGCAGGATTAGATTGTCAGACCAAGGTTATTGAGTTTTGAGTACTGGGACAACCTATACTTAAGGTGAAAGGAGAACGTGACTTGTTGGAAAAGGCTATGATATCCTCAATCAAGACTGTGAAATACATGAAGAAATGTTACAAGTGGTATTTGGCTTATTTAATCAACAAGCCAACGGATCAAGTTAAGTTAGCGGAATTGCCAGTGGTTAAAGAATATGTTGATGTGTTTCCGAAAGAGTTGCCGAGATTACCACCTACAAGGGAGATTGAGTTCGTAATTGAGACACTACCAGGTACTCAGCCTATCTCTAAGGCTCTGTACCGTATGGCTCCAACTAAATTGCAAGAGTTGAAGGTTCAGTTACAAAGCTTGTTGAAAAAAGGCTTCATACAACCTAGTTCGTCTCCGTGGGGTGCACAGGTCTTATTTGTGAAAAAGAAGGACGAGACTTTGAGGTTGTGCATCGATTCTAGGTGGTTGAACCAAGTGATAATAAAAAACAAGTATCATTTGCCATTGATCGATGAATTGTTCGATCAACTTCAAGGAGCCAAGGTTTATTCAAAATTTGACTTGAGACAAGGATATTATCATGTCCGTATCAAATGGGAGGATGTACCTAAGTCAGCTTTTAGAATGAGGTACGGGCATTATGAGTTTGTTGTAATGTCATTTGGATTAACAAATGCTTATGCCGCTTTTATGGACTTGATGCACAGGGTGTTTCAACCGAATTTGGACCAGTTTGTGGTGATTTTTATAGATGATATCCTGGTGTATTCGAAGACTGAGTAGGAACATGAAAGGTATTTGCGTTTAGTGTTGCAGAAGTTGAAGGAACACCAATTGTTTGCCAAGTTCAGTAAATATGAGTTTTGGCTCAAACAAGTGGCCTTCTTGGGTCATGTGATATCTCAAGAAGGGATTGATGTGGATCCTTCGAAGATTGATATTGTGCAAACATAGAAGAAACCGAGGAATGTCACCGAGGTATGTAGTTTTATCGGTTTGGCGGGATACTATAGGAGATTTGTAAAGGATTTATCCAAGCTTGCAGGGCCACTCACAAGGCTCACACAGAAGAAGGTTAGTTTCATATAGGATGATAAATGTGAAAACAGTTTTCAGGAGTTGAAGAAGAGATTAACAACTGCTCCTGTGTCAAGCATTACCTGAAGAGATTAACAAGAGTTTGAGATATCTCTTTTCTCAAAAAGAGTTGAACATGAGTCAAAGAAGGTGGATGAAACTCTTGGATGATTACAATTGTACTATAAATTATGTGCCCAGAAAGGCAAATGTTGTAGCGGATGCGTTGAGCCGGAAGACAAGTTTGGCAAGATTAGAGATCAAGGAACCTACCTTGTTGTCTCAGATCCGAGAGTTTCAACAGCAAGATCCTCAACTTCAAAAGATAAAAGATGGTAACCCGGATTTTAAGTTGCATGAAGATAGGTTGTGGAAGTTTATAAATTGGATTTGTGTGCCAAACAATCCGGAGTTGAAAAAGAAGGTACTTGAAGAAGCTCACCATTCTAAGTACTCCATTCACCCGGGAGGTACAAAGATGTATCGAGATCTAAAACAACACTGTTGGTGGAATAACATGAAGCGGGAGATTGCAGAGTTTGTGTCTCGATGCTTGACATGTCAACGGGTGAAGGCAGAACATCAAAGACCTGCGGGACTACTACAGCTTTTGGAAATTCAGCAATGGAAATGGGAGCATGTGACCATGGATTTTATCATGGAGTTGCCAAGGACTCCTTAGGGAAATGATGCAGTTTGGGTCATTATGGATAGGTTGACGAAGACCGCTCACTTCATTGCAATGAACAAGACAGATAGTGTAAAAAAATTAGTTGAATTGTATGTGGCTAACATTGTGAAGTTACATGGAGTGCCAGCTAGTATTGTGTCTGACAGAGATCCAAGATTTACATCTTAGTTCTGGCAAAAATTGCAGGAAGCCTTGGGGACGAAGTTGAAGCTCAGCATAGCGTATCACTCACAGACTGATGGGCAATCCAAAAGAACTATTCAAATTTTGGAGGACATGCTGAGGGCATGTGTGATGGATTTTAGAGGTACGTGGGAGAAGCATTTGCCTTTGGCAGAATTTGCTTATAATAATAGTTATCAAGCAACAATTGGCATGGCTCCCTATGAGGCTTTGTATGGACGGAAGTGTAGGTCGCCATTGTATTTGGACGAAGTCGGAGGGATGAAATTCGTTGACCCTACATTGATGCCAGAGGTGATAGAGAAGATGGAGAATGTCTAGTTGATTCGGAAGAGGATGCTGACGGCTCAAAGTAGGCAAAAGAGTTATGCCGATAAGAGAAGAAGGGATTTAGAGTTTGCAATTGGTGATCGGGTGTTCTTGAACATGTCACCCCGGAGAGGGTTGATTGGACATGGAAAAGGTAGGAAATTAAGCCCGAGATATGTTGGGCCATTTACAATTGTAGAAAGAATTGATAAACTCACATATCGGTTAAACCTACCCTCGAATCTTTCCAACATTCACAATGTGTTCCATATTTCGATGTTGCGGAAGTATCATCCCGATCCGTCACATATTCTAGAGTCGGAACCACTAGAGTTTCGGGATAATTTGTCTTATGAGGAGAGACCCGTACGGATTCTAGATGAGCAAGACCGGGAGTTGTGCAACAAGAGTATTTCGATGGTAAAGGTGCTTTAGGATCACCATAGAATTAAGGATGCAACGTGGGAGAGACGTGATCAAATGGAGCAACAATATCCGTTCTTGTTTGCAAGGTAATTAGAGAATTGAGAGGGCGCAATTCTTTTAAGGAGAAGAGGTTGTAAGGCCCAACCCGAGACCACAATTGCATATAGGTTATATCATATATAATTAGATTACTTTTAATGTATTTACCTTGTTTTATGTGCTTTTAAATTAATTTATGTGTATTTATCTCGATTTACGTGTATTGTATTGGTTAACATGCATTTGAATAATTAATATAGCGTAGTTAGTAATTAAAACCTATCGAGTTCAATAGCTAGTTAGAGTAACTAAACTAGAACTAAAACAATTAGATTTAACACTAGGATAACAAACCAGTAAAACACAATCTAGTTGGAGGACACTATTGTCCTAAAGTAATTTAACAAATATACTACACTATTCTTGCTCAACTAAAATGCACACTACACCTCACAATACATACCAAATCTGAAAACACACACACACACTCTAAATTTTTGACTAAGGGAGAAGAAGAAGAAGAGAAGAAAGTGCAAGCAAGAGTAACCTTTTGTCCACCATTTCCTTGTATTCCCAAGCTTCCATTTGCATTTTGGAACATCACCTCTTGCATCCAACTCCACATCTAGGTGAGGGAATTTTTCATAAATGGTTTTTAAAGGATGCATTCAAGTTTATTAATGTTCATTGGTGTTTATATTGCTTTGGCTTGCATATCTAAGCTTGGAGGATGAAAAGTTGTGTATATGTGTTGTAGATCTAAGAACTGAAAATGTATGTTGGGTGTTCTGGTTTGTTGAGGAGAGGTGATTTAAGTGCAGTTTGAACCCTTATATGATGCCCAAAAACTATATTGAACATGTTTGGTTAATGGTAAGAGGTTGTGGGGATTGTTTGGATGATTTTTATAGACAATGTGCCTTTCCCGTCCAGCTATCTGGGCGTTATAACCCCTATCTAGTTGCTCGGATAGAGGCCCCAACGCCCGGCAGAAAACTCCTATTCGGGCGTTACCTACTTCATCCGGTCGACCGGATGAAGGCTATAATGCCCGGATATTTGATAACTTTGCGCAGTGATTTTTCGAAGGCCATATCTTATTTGTTTCAACTCCAAATTGCATTCCGTTTGATTCTAGAACTATCTACTTTCGATAAGCTTCGATTATAGACTAAAATTAGATTAATTAGAGTTTGGAAATATAGGTAAATTTACCTCCTAATTTAGGCTATCGCAAATGAGTTGAGTATGTTTCACAGTTTCATTCGTACTTGCATTTTATAGTCGTTTTGAGTTATTTTAAGGTATCTTTACACCCTCCTTTGGTACATGGATATGTTGAGTCTTCTAAATGGTATTAATATGGTTAAGCATGATGAGCGTCGGTTTCATGATTATCTAAATGGTGCACCCTAAATGCTACATATGCATGATCATTATATGTTTGTTTGATATGCCATTGATAACTGTAATGCATTGAATTGTAATTGCGCGGCGGTTATAACCATTGTTAATGGAGGAAGTGACGGGATCTCTAAATTTGTCGGTATATCTTGACCCTCCCATTGTTAATAGAGGAAGTGACGGGACCTCCGGATTTGCCGGTATATCTCGACCCTCTCGTTATTAAATGAAGGCTTGTGGTAATGATATTTTGCCTGATTATGTGCATGATATGTTTTATCAACTATTTGCAAAAATGATAAAACCTTTACGAAAACCTTTCTCGTTCACCCTCATTGAGCTATACGTGAAGATTTATCTCACCCCTCTTTTCACATTTCAGGTGAGGTTGAGCCTGAGCAGGCCACTCAAGATGATGACGGAATTCCTTGGTGTGATCCCGAGGACTTCTGCTTTATGTGATCACTACCTGTTGATGTAATTGAAATATAAATGATGTAGAACTTAATCTTTTGGACAACTTTAATGTAACTAAATATTTACATTCTTTTGAGGCCTAGAAACCTGATTGTTGGTTAGTTCTTGTGCTGAACAGGTGGTTCGAGGTCTTGTACATACGTAACTAATTATGGTTTCCTTTTCTAAGGCCGATGGCTTGTTGACTTTTAAACTCTGATGGAATATAAGTAAAAGTACAGGTTGTTAAGCTTCAATTTACAGATTTACGATTATGATTGTCGCGTTCCGTCCTTAGCCTTTGTAGGTATATGGGTCGGGGTGTTACACCATTTCTTCTTCCATTGCTTTAATCCAATTATCCCGTGCCAAATATGAGAGTACTTTAGACACATTCTTGGGCTCCTCATCATCTTGTGCTGTAACAATAAGAGATTCCCCTTCAATCTCAAAACGTCGACGAGGAACACTCTTACGGCTACTTTTCCATACAGGAGTCTGTAGTGTACTCGATCCACCAACCGGTTTTGAAACTAATTCAGACTCAAATTGAGTAACTGGTGTTTCTCCCCTACTTGGATTAGGGAACAAAAGCACTAGTTCTAGCCTGGCTGTAGGTGTAGAGGTACTAGGGACGTCCAGATTGTCCAACTCAATTAGCTACACATTTCGATCAACATTGCCCTTATGCCGGAATTCTGTCTCTAAGAATATTGCGTCTCGTGATTCTAACTTAGATAAACTCCCATTTGTTTATTCTTCAATGAAGACATATCCCTTGGAGTATTTAGAATATCGAATGAAAATGTACTTCTTTCATCTCGGTCCCAATTTGCCATGCACATAGGAACTATCATGAACATAAGCAACTGCCCTCCAAAGGCGTAAATTGTTTAGGTTTGGCCGTCTACCCGTCCACAATTTATAAGGAGTCGTACTCACAGACGTTGTGGGCACACAATTAAGTACATACGTGGCTGTTAATAAGGTGTCGCCCTAATACGAAATCGGAAGACTTGTTTGAGCCATCATAGACCTAACCATATCAAGTAAGGTTCTATTTCTTCTTTTCGCTACACCATTTTGTTACGGTGTTCCAGGAATAGTGAGCTTTCAAGTTATACCTTTTTCATCACAAATGTTTCTGGATTGATCAAAAAAGTATTCCCAACCACGGTCGGTATGTAGTAACTTCACTTTGCATCTATTTGATTTTCCACGTAGGCCACATACCTTTTAAAACAGTCCAACGCATTAGACTTATTGGACATTAGATAGGCATACCCGTAACGTGTAAAATCATCTATGAAGGTGATGAAATAGAAGGCCCCATGCCTTGCCCTAACACTCATTAGACCACATACGTCATAATGAATTAATTGCAATGGAAAATTAGCACTCAAGCCTTTACCAAACGGTTTTCTAGTAGATTTTTCGGCAAGTCATTTTTCACAAATGGGCAAATTGACCTTTGTTAATGGCCCTAAAAGGCCTTCCTTGGCCAGTCTATTCATGCGATCTTGGCCAATATGCCCTAACCTGCTATGCTATACATTCACATCCACATCCATAGTACTAGAAGATGTATGAAATGACGAACATTCATTATTTGAAACATAACTAACATGTTCAACATCCAACACTAGGAATCCATCATAAAGAAAACTGTACCCATAAGAAATAGAATTTAAAAGAAGTTCAACTGTGACACCAGTCATGATTATAGTAAAACCTAAGCTGAAAAGAACCAATGCGGAGACCAAATTCTATCTAAAGTCCGGGGCATGAAGGACATCATGGAGTAGGAGGGTTTTGCCGCCACGTAGTTTAAGTCTGCAAGTACCAATGCCTTTGACTTCTACCCTTGCATTATTGCCAACATATATCCACCGGGACCCAGCCAGGTTGCGTCGGTACTCCACATATGCTCCTTTGTCTTTAGCTATGTAGTTTGTCGCTGCTAAGTCAATAGTCCATAAAGGAAAAGATTCAGTCAATAGCGTACAAGTAGAAACATATGCTTCATAAGAAGTTTTGGTAAAACACATTACCTGGGTCTTGGGCTCTGGGCAATCCCACACGTAATGACCCTTCTTTTGGCAATTATAACACTTATCTTTTGCAATATTCCTATTGTCATTGCTCTTGCCTCTCTTCTTCTGTTTCTTGTCCTTGTCTTTCGGCTTACCATATTCTTTTCCCTTCCTGCCAGATTGTTTTCCTCTTTTGCATTTTGAGTGTGTTCTTAAATGACAATGTGCTTCTATGTGATATGTTGTGTAAATATGAAGAATGTGATATAAGTGCAATTATGTGACTTTGGGTGCTCTTACGTGGATTATTTGCATAATATAAGAAAAGTACGTGATATGTGTATTTATGTGATTAAGTGTGTATTACAAGGCTTTATCCTACGTAGTTTTAATTGCATGCATGCATTACCCTTTGAACTAGTAAGTAATCTCTTCTTCCTGTAGCAACGATGGCTGAAAGCGGGCTGCCCAAGGATGAAGATTCTTAGAAAGAGGAGGCAGGTAATCAAACATCCAATGAGAAGCATGTACAAGTACTGGTAAAGATGGTTGTAGAACAGGTGTAGGTATTGGTAAAGGTGGCGGAGACTTTGGCTAAGTTGACATAAGTACTTGAGTCTCAACTTCAGCGTGGGGCTTAAACAATACTTCTTAGAGGGGAAAAGAGGAAAAGTGAATCTGATACAGGGCCGAGCTAGCCGAACAATAGACCTTTACAACTCCCACGCTGCACTTATTGCGATCACCGAGGTCATAATATTATCGGTTGCTAGAAGAAGTCGAGTCAATGTACCGGTTGTGGTAGCTCTTAACATCGAGCCAAGGATTGTCGAAAGTTTAAACGGAAGGTTTGCAAAGACACCCAGGGTAGCGCTAGTCGGTCGTAGTCTGCATCATTGACCAGCAAGGGTACCGTGAAGAACAAGTAAGGATTTAAAGATGAATTACTTTATGTCAATATAAATGGTGTATATGTGTTTTAAGTGTTTATATGAAAATGTGAACTTTAGAAGTCATACATGTGCATGCATTATAACCTGTAAGGAGTGGTGTTCTTAATGGGGACCTTTCTTTGGTACCCTTGTTACAAATTTTCTACATAATATTCTCCATGGTATTCTTATAGAGATTCTTGACAGCATTTTTATTCAACACCCATATTTGGTGGTCTTCTCCGGGATTTCTAGTGGTATTTTTCAGTGGTATTTGTATTCCGAAATCTCTCTGACTTCTTATTCAGTGGTATCTGCAGAGTTTATATTCAGATCTCTTATTGGTATTTTCTCAGCATTCTTATTCGGAACTCTAGAATGGATTTCTTACTCGACACTTCTGCTTGGAATCTTATATGATAAATGTAATCAGAGGGGTTCTTGCTCAGACTTCTGGATGGCATTCCTAATATGAGCCTTTATTTGGCTACCTTACTCGGGATTTCTTATGTGGAGTTCTTTCAAGTATTCTTATTGGATTTCTCCGTGGTATTATTATGGGCTTTCTTATTGGTAATCTTGTGCACTGCACTTCTTCGACGACAGTTCTGAGTAGAGTTGTTATAGTTGATGTGGGATTCTTTTAAGAATGCAATTATTTGAAGGGGGAAGAGTGTAACAACCCAAACCTAGCATGTTGTGATTAATACTTAATTGTATATGCCTATGTGTTTATCTTAAATGAAAGTGCATAATTATGTTACTTTAATAACTAGTAGCATATAATTCTTAGTATAATTTCTCTTAACTTTTGAAAATGTGTAAAATGTGTTTAATTAACTTAAATGAGATAATTATTTTAGTATTATATTTATTTGGAATTATATCTTTGCATTTGATTGTTAGCTTTCATGAATTTCAATAACAGGATAAGTAGCTCCGAGCCTGGAAATAATTTTTAACTATTTTATTTAATTATTTGGCATGTACGGTTATCTTATTTAAACTAATTCTAGGTACGTTCATCGAGAGAATTTCGTTTAAAGCATTTCGGGAAGGTCCTGAGTGAATAGTGTATCGTAGGAATAGTAACTTTTGTTAAACTTTTTATTGGGCTATTAGAAGTTTATATTTAACATTTGGGCCAACATTTTTGCATCAATTAGACCTTAACCAAGCCTAATAACAAGCCCAAATTAGAGCCCAAGCCATTATAACATTATAAGGCCTTTATATTAGTATAATGAACAAAAAAATCAAAGGTAAATAAGAAGCCAAGGTCGGCCAAAAGCAAGAGAAAAGAGAAGACTATAAGCTTCGAGGGTTGCACTTTGTAAGCTAGGTTGAGCTAATCCAATGAGATTGGTGGTAGACTTGAGCTATTTCTTGTTTGTTCTAGTTTCTTGGAGGTGAGGGATTTCATCATTGTATGCATTTTTAATTGTTAATTCTTGCTTCATAAATGTTTGGTATGAAGTAGATATGTGATCTAATGTGTTAAAATACATGTCTAGATAAAGATTTATGGTTCATAATATTGTGGTAGTCCTCTTTTAACATGCTTTGCAAGTTTAGTAATAGTTTTAATGTTAGATGTTAAAATATTATACTCAAGCTAATGTTGTAGTTTAAATATTTGTGTAAATGCTTGTATGAGTCATTGATAGTTATGCATGAATTTCTAGAGTTAAAACATGTCAACAAGCAAGAAAATGGCCAAAATATGAATTATAGCAAATGTGAGATTCTGGACAGTGCACGTCACCCGAATTTTAGAGCAGTTTTGACATAGTAAACGTGCTTAAAATTGAAAGAAATTTTTACAATAACTAGATGGAACAGTGTAGAGCAAACTTTGTTTTTGGAGCTAGAGCTAAATTAGTCGTTTTAGGTCTCTAAAGAAGCCATTCCCAAAACGTAGCAAGAAAATCGCTGGTTCTCCCAACCAAGAGTTGCTGCACAAAAATAGTTATAACTTATGAAATTTAACTATGGATTTAGCACCGTTGGAACCTAAAATTATTTACATTCGAAGAGATACATTTATAAGTAAAAATCAGAGAGTTTGGATGTCAATAGCATATGTAATTAATTTGATAAAGTTAAGATTCTATTAGAAGAATGGGCAATAAACATGTTTTCGTGAAATTCTAGCTTGATTGTTTTGAGTTTTGAGGTAATTACATGGTGGTAATATGATAACCTAGTTGTATGTGAGTGAAGCTTGACTTAGTAATTCATGTGTAGTTATTGCCTTATAGTGAATCCTTATGTACGTAAAAAGTTAATTTTAAAGAGAGTTTGCAAGTCATGAAACCATGCATATTTTCAGAGCATGTCATTTAGCTTAAGGTAAAGTAGCGCATGTTTAATGTTTTCTAAAGCATGTTAATGTACATTTGCATGAGGTAGTGGCTTACTTTGTCAGTCCTCATTTACGTGGCATTTCATGATTAATTAATTCTATATGATTACGTGTTACGTGCTATTTCATGACTCTCGCGTAACTAACAAGAATTCTAGCGTTCTCACGTCTTCATGGTTACAACCATCACGTTAGGCACGAATGTGGTGACCCTCCACTGGGCGGCAACGGGCTTGTTGGTGGATGCTAATCCTCCTCGACCTAGTCCCTCGTTGCATGGATGAAGCGTTTCATGGGCATTGGGTTGTAGGATTCGGAGTACATCTGAAGTACACCCACGGTGATATAAGGGAAAAATGCCAGCACATGAAGCGTCTAGAAAAGATGAAGAGAAGTAGAAGAGCAGAGAACCCACATGGACGAAGAGTTCCATGGGGTTACGAAATCTTTTTTATAATGTGTAACTTTAGTGTTTAATGTTTAATGTTTTCCTTTCATCTATGCTAAGTTATTTTTTTCGCGGATTCTACATGTTAAAAAATGCTTACTTACATGTCTTATATGCATTGCACGAAAATCATTTTCGAAATCCTCCCCGATTATATCCCTATCTCATTGAGCATACGTGTATACTCACCTTTTTCATCTAACATTTTTCAGGCAAAGCATGGTCGGTACCTCCTAAGATAGTTGAAGTAGCTCAAGAGTCTTCTTGATTGTTTTGCTTAAGGTGGATGTTACTTTTGTGGATATGTAGATGTTAATGTATTCTTTTGAGGC
The DNA here is from genome assembly GCA_037974665.1 of Ehretia macrophylla. Lineage (NCBI taxonomy): Eukaryota > Viridiplantae > Streptophyta > Magnoliopsida > Boraginales > Ehretiaceae > Ehretia > Ehretia macrophylla. The sequence continues at coordinate 55,904,529 of CM075771.1, read as the reverse complement.
CTGTGCCTTGTGAATATTTGGTGTATGTAAGAATGTAATTAAGTGAATGACTCTCCTAGAATAATGGCATGTAATATGTAAGACAATGTTCTGGCTATGAATGCTGCTTAGGATGTTTATAAATCTATTTTGCTATGATAAGACAATTCAAACCAACTTTTGAACTAAAAATTGACTAAGTTTATTATATGGTGGATATTGTGTATTGTTTCTTCTGAGTGCAGGTTTTGGATTGGCCTAAGTATATGGGAAACTCTAGTTGTTTCCTCTCGTTTTTATGCCTAGGGTTGGGCCAGGGTTGTAATTAGTAAAATGAGTAGGAATCCTGATTCCGTGAGGGATCGAGATGTTACACTAAGCGTGTGACTTGGCCCATCTTGCTTAGTCCATATATTATTTTGCTAAATTAATTATTTATTAGTTTTCAAATTGAGTTTAACTTATCCAAATAGGAAATTCTCCTAAGTAGGATACTTAGTTATAATTGGATACTTAATTTATTAACTCCTAAATACACAATAAGTAAGTAGGAAACTTCAACATACATGTTAAAGGAAATAGGCTAGAAAAGGGACTAAAAGACAAACAACTTGGCTACTGAAAATACCAAAATTCCCTGCTAACCCCATAGCACATTTAGGCTTTTCAACCTTGACTTATTCTACTAAAAAGTCATGGTTGCACTCTAAGATGATCACTGCAGTTTGTAGAAGCTTGTTATAACGAGTATGACCTTTGTCCTCGACTTATTAAGAAGAATGACCAAAATACCCTTTCATGTAACACTCACAAATAAGAAAGACTTTCACTGTACTATCTATTTATTAATTGCATCTTCTCCTTGAACATCTAAATCCTTTAAGTAACCATCCTCCAGATACAGAACACTTGATCTAGGGAGTGACCCTTAAGCCAGATATCCGATATAATCCTTAAGTATATCACTAAGCTTAAATTTGGATGATCGACTAGATAATCACAAGGGAGTGATCATTCTATCACGCAACGACATGGATTTTATATTGCATACGTACATCCCAACTAATCATATCCATATGCCCAACACATAGAGCTATTGACCCACATCTGAGGTCTCACCCATAGTGCATCAAAGCACATGAATCTTTTTTCGTCAGTTCATCCACATATGCTCAAGATTAAGAGTACTGATCATTTAATAGTATAAGGCATATGATGATCTTTATCTTTGATAGTACCTCTTGTTGAGATCATATCTACGTGGTCCATTCAATATGTGACGCACATACTAGTGAAGCTTAGTCCATAAATCTACCAATGACCAAGGCAAGTCACATTCACAAGAAGCTAACTCACAATAACCTAGACCATGATAAAGAGCCTAACTCCATCAATTGGTTATGAACTGATTCTAAAACCAAGTGTCTATGCCTTAGATCTTCTGTGCTCGGTCACCGTGCACCTAAGTCATACACTATGGATCAAGGGCCTCTATACAAGCAATTACATATAAATAAGATAGAAATAATATATATGAATGAATTCATTAATCATGATAGGTATTCATTAACACTGAAATGTCATGTGCTAGTGGTCTTTAGGGTATACTATTCCCAACAAATATGTGCATATATATATATATATATATTTATATATATTTATTTATATATATGTTATGTATTTATGAAGTGTGAGGGTAAGGGTGGGGGTGGGGGTGGTAAGTGTATATTAATGGAGGTGAAAAAGGGGAAAGAAGATGCAAATGAATTAAGGACGAAATTGAAAGAGCTCTTCACAAGTTTATAAAGAGCTCTTCACAAGTTTCACACTATAAAAGTTTGCACATGAGACATTTAGGGTGCTACAATAGAAAATCTTAGATAGTTTTTCACTTTTAACTTTTTGCAAGATATGTTATATGACTAAATTTTTCTCCTTTGACTATCATTGTTATTACTCATAAATCTTGTATGTCTAAATTTTTTTCAAAAATAAATAGTAGTTGAATTCAATCAAAAATGAAAAAAATAGATAATACATGAATACATCTATTATTTAGAAATAAGGTTTTCATTAGCTAAATCTATAATAATTATCCTTAACCCCTTTCTTACTCTAAAAAGAAGAATATTGTTGTAAATCATCCACATACACACTATATGAAAAGACAAAAAAGGTTAGTAAATATTTCATATTTAATATAGGGTAAATATCACTCTGTCCCCTATAAAACTCATATATATCAGCCCGCCCTCTTATGTTAGCAAAACCATAAAAAACCCCCTTATGATTTTTAAAAAATTACACAGCACCTCCCTCTGTCTCTTATAAGTTAACACCGTTAAAAGAATTTGTTAAAATGATAATTTTACCGTTATATTATATTTTTTTTCTTTTTCTTTATTCTTTCTCCTCCCATTCTTTTCACCCCAAGAAAAATAAAATAAAATTTAAATTTCATCATCTTCCTCACCCCTACCCTTATCCCCTATCAGCCCGCTAGCCCCCCCAACCTCACCCCCATACAGCTCCCCATCCTACCCCCCGTCAACCCCCAGCCTTAAACCCCGTCAGCCCCCGTTAGCCCCACTACCCCACCCTTTGTCGTCTTCCCCTACCCTTCACACCACCGTTGTCCCCCCTCAGCCTCAGCCCCGTCATCCTTCACCCCCATCCCCTTGTGTTGGCGTGATGTATGTGTTGTGTGTTTGTGTGTCGTGTATATATGTGTGTGCGTGTTATGTGTATGTGTGTGTTGCATAGGGGTTGATGAGGGTGAATGTGAGGGTGAGGGTAGGGGTGGGAGAACGGATGGTAGGTAGGGAAGATGGGTTTTATTTTTTATTTTTGTTTTTTTGGAGTAAAAATAGGTATAAGGGCATTTTAGTCAATTATCTAGTTCATATAAAGGCAAAAAATGCTCCTAATTTTGGAAATAGCACATGAGATGCACTTTGAATTGTAAAACAAACAGGTAGCAAATAGAGGGAGCAGTGTGTCATTTTTTTAAAAATCACAAAAGAGTTTTTGATTGTTTTACTAACACACGAAAGCAGACTAATATATATTGGTTTCACAGAAAATAGAGTGATATTTTTCCTTTAATATATGTTCTAGCCCATGCACGAGCATATAAAATTTCACATGGTTAACATAAATATCACTAGAAAAAAAAAATCAATAATGAATGGGCAAAAGTGTAGAAAAAGATTTCTCAAAATGGGTTAAAATTTTGATCCGACCCATTCTTGCCCTACCGAGTCTACACTACTGAAGCGCGAACAAGACCTTCGTAGAATCAACGCCAAAATCCCCCTCCCCCTCACACACACACAACACACACAACACACAACGACGACGCCAACAACAGCCTAAAAAATGGCGGATAAACAAGTTGAAGCATTAAACGGCAGAGACATCAAAGTACCGTTAAATCCATCGTCCATTTCTTGCTCTGACCATACCTCTTGGTCAGACGTTTCCTCTCTCCTCCATTTCGCTTGCAAAGGTCTCTCTCTCCCTTTTTCTTCCTACTCTTTTATCGTTTCGTTGTCTAATTTATAGAAATCTTTAGTATTGCATTTATTTTGTTTAATTTTTTTATATTAGCTGATATATGATTAATTATAAGTTATTTTTACTTTCTTAGCTGCTTATTACTAAATATAGAAATTACTATTACTAAAATTTGTGTTAACTCTTTGACTTCTTTCCTCATTGTATTTATTTATTTTCAAATGATTTTTCTGTTTGCCCCTAATTGTACTATTAATTCATTTGCATTTTTGTTATTATTCGATTTTTTTTTGTTGTTATTATTCGATTTTTTTCAAGGCACATATAACTTTTTTGTACGCATCAAAAGTTTTAGAATGTTTCATTTATTCTATTTTTTCTAGAGGTAAAACTTTAAGAAATTCGTGGATTTTCGGTTTGATACAGACTCAAAGTTACTTGAAATGGATGATTATTTATTAAATGATATTAACCTGGACAGAGGAAATGATTAATGTCATTGATTGTCATTGTGTAATATAATCACTAAAAGTTGTGGATAATTGAAGTTTAATTTTATGGTATGCCATTAGAATATAGGATCGGCTACGGCAGTTTTAGCTATTTACCTAGTACTACATGGCTCATTGGATGGCTTTAAAGTTTCACTTTATTTTTATTTTTCTTCCTGAGGTTAGATTTGAACTATAAATGTCTCGAGTAAGTTGGATGAGACGAATAGTTCACCTTAGGGTCTATTGTATTTAGCCTTACTTAACATTTTTGTGTGAGGCTATTTTCACTGACGATGAAGTGGGCATAACTGTGTGAGGAATTCTATTTTCTTGACGTAGTGTAACTGCTTGATGTTACCCTTTGGCTACTAGTGTTGGTTTTTGTTTTGCTTTGTTCTCTCCTAGTGCGAAAATGGAATAAGTTTTTCCAGAGTCCTTGTACTCTCATGATTTTGTTCAAATGGAAAATTATAATTATGTGATATTCATTTATTTTATAAGTACAGGCCTATCAAATGCAAGGTAAGACTTTGTATAATAGACCCGAAGTGGGTCTGACGCTTCTCTAGATCCATGCATGGCGGGAGTTTCGCGCACTATTCTGCCTCCTTTTTGTTACTAGACAGGAATAGATGGATTGGTTGACTAGAGTCCTTGGCTTGATTCTAAACAGTTTCTGCTGACTGATTTACTAATGTAGTTAAAAACTAAATATATTTTCATGGAATCTTTGCTGTTAACTTTTCTGTTCATGTGGACAAAGGAAAAGAGTAGTTTGCAATGATGCAGCTATAAAATTTTTGGCACTTCACCTTGGCTGTATTTTATGTTGAATAATGTACTCATATGAAATTACCTCCCCACCTAAAAGTTTAAGCTGTCAGACATGGATTTATTATTGTATTTGTTTAATGTTTTCAATACGCCGCCCCATGTACATGCAAGATTCCTTTTCGAGCCTTGCTCGTGGACATTTTTTTTTGTTTTTAAATAAATGGGTGGTTGTGAGACTTGAACCCATGACCGTTTGGTGACCTGGGCACTAATATCATATTAAATTACCACCTCATCTAAAAGCTTCAATTGTTATCGAGGGGCTTATTATTTTTTTTACTTATTGTCTTCAACACCACAGATCTTCTAGATGGGGAGCTTATACATGGAGAGAATTTCAACCTTTTTGCTGCGATGTCTGCCTTAGAGGTAATGGTGCTTCTTTATGCGAGTTGCTCTGCTTATGTTCTGCAATTTTTACATTCAATTTACACTATTTTGGTACAAAGCATGACTTAATAACTTATGTGGCGTACATCTGCTAACTTTGTTATGCTCTATATTAAGCATTTGAGTGATGCAGATTTTTAAGGAGCAAAGATATAGTTTTGACTGGGATTGACGGTGGAATAGTAGGATTTGAGGGCTTTAGTAAGCACCTGCTATATTAACCTCTGGACTATACTGATTGAGTTTTACTTGTTATTGGTAGGGGATTAGTTTTGAGTCAGAAAAGTGGCTTTGCTTAGTTATCTATAGATAGTTGCATAAAACAGTAGAGGAAACAAGAGGAAGGAGAAAAAGTTCAAGACCTCAGGCCTATGGTGAAGATGCATCATGGATCACATTAGAAAGCTGAAAATAACATGCCATTGTGTTCTGAACTGATGCTTGATACTTAGATGGTAAACAATGACGGTTAAGAGTAAGGGTACTGGCCAATAAACGATTGGTGGCTGTTCTTGTTGGCCAACGGGCCAAGTTTATTCCTATTTGCTTGTTCAGGATCCTAGCTTTATTCCTAGACCAAAACCTTAATAGATTTTCCTTTCTGTTCTATCCTCAATTGTAAAGATGAACTTCCCCACACTCCCCAACTATCTATTGGAAAACATTGTTTCTTTTGTTGGTGTTGGCGTCTCTTGTTTGTGGAGCCAATGAATGAGTAAAATAAGAAAAGATGTACGGTTAATAGAAATTGAATCCATCTTGAATGGCCTGCTATTACACTTTTACATTTAAACTTGAACCTTGAATTGTTTTACAAGCTAATTTCAAAATTAAAAACTAATACAGCTGCAGTTCATCAGCAATCCTCTATTAAACAGCCTTTAGCATGATAAATGTAGTATTTTGTAAACAGCATTTCAACATAAATTGCTATATTTTTAAAGACACTCAAATTTCTATTATCTTGCCGAATAATACAATATCAGATGTGGAATTACACAACACAGGGATAAGTTAGAGGGTTAATAATTCAAAGAAAAAGAAAATTTCAGTGCACTGAATTGCACTATCTAGTGATTCCTTTGAGATTCATATGCTACCTAATTGGAGTGTAAACCTTTCTTTTACAAGGAGCAACACTATGATAGCAGATTTAAATGGAAAACCCTGTCCTGGCATGACAGTAGAAATAAAGAAATCCAAAAGATCATGTGCTAAAACCTCTCAATCTGTTTTTGTCATTATTCTGATAGACTGCCGTAGGCATGAAGGAGACACTGCTGATCGGGAAGAAGAGGATCAGAAATTAAAATAGAGTTGTTGACCTAGCTCAAGAGATAGTTCCTAAAACCCATAACATGGAAGTTTGCTTATAAGCTTAATGCTGCTTATATGTACATGCCTTTGAAGATGATTTCATACGTATAGATATCACAAAGTTTTTTATTCAGCTTTGGCATCTTTCATAATATATCATATCTTTGCTGTTATTTCTTTCTGTTCTCTCCTTATCTCTGTAGTCTGTACTTTGAATACATGATGGATCCATTGGTTTGTCAATACAAATTTACGGCTGCTGCATAAATTGTCATTTTACATTTGATTACGAATGTTTTTGATGTGACCTGTCAGAAAAGGGATTAATTTAATTCATGAACCATTACATTTTGGGTTTATCTGCTTATCTGAGTTGCACTTATATGGTTTATGTATCTTAAGCAGATAATGGACCCAAAGATGGATTCAGGTATCATTCGTACATATTATTCTGTTGATGAGGCCATTGAACATGGTGCTGCTCCTGTTCCTCTGAGTTTTGATAAAACAATTGATGTTCGATGTATTATCGATATCATGGATCATCTTGTTGCATGTGAGGTATTGCCAATATTGATCAGTAAGGAATGAATTTTACCAGTTTATATAAGAAATTTTGTCTAGTAACTGCTCTACCATGTTGCAGGCAACATGGCATAAAGGCCATTCACTTACACAAACGGTCTTCTCTTGTATCTACCTTCTGAGGCCGGAAAGAACATCTTCACATGCTATACTACATTCCTATTGTCGGGTCATGCGTGCAACTTGTAATGAACTTGTTTCAGCTGTCTCAGATGCACGTACGAATGAAGTAAAGTACTCCAACAAATCCTTGGTCTTCCTTCCTCGACACCCCCCCTCTTTTGCCTCCCAGGCTTCTTCCATCCTATTTGCATATAATGTTGACTATTGTAATGGAAGTAATGGTCAAGTTTAAGGCTTTCAGAGTATGTGCATGGTTGATTGCAATATAGGAAAAAGACAAAGGCCCATGTTTGCTGTGAGAGCAGCTCAAGCTTGAAAAATATAATTCTTCTGTAATTTGTGCAGGAGGGGTAATGTGAAATATATGATTTTAGTTCTTTGATTTTTCATAGCGAGATATGTGTATGTGCTAATATACATACATATTATTGCACAATTTGTGATTGAAAATCATGAATGCTAGGGCTTGCTAGTAGATCTAATTCTATCACGAGTGTGTGACATTCTTACTCAATGCTTACTTCATTTGATTGGTGAATATCTTTGAATGAGGCCTGACTAACCCTTAACGAAAATAAGTCTTAATCTCTTCAGTGATACCTTCCAAGAAATTCAACAAGACATTCAGAATTGTCTAAACATATTTTTTCATCCAAAATATAGTGTGATACACAGCTTCTCAAGGTATATATACTGGTTTCTTGTAAAGTATCTTTGTCACTGTATTGTCTTCCGAAGCCGACTCCTTGCCTTTTTTCCTTTGAAATTCCAACTCAACAAGAATTCGTTCATGAAGTGTGGTGTAATTATGAGATCAAGTGGCTAGTAAATGATCCCAAAGCACCTTAGCTGCATTACAATGTGGCAGTAAATGTTTGTGGGTCTTCTTGGCATTTCTACACCACAAACAGGAATCAACTCTTCAAATAATGCTAGCATGCTCCAGCCTGCACAACCCAACTTCTTGGTTACTTTGCTATTACATATGTGTTTCCATTAGAAGACATTCAAAGACTCCTTTAGCTTGACAATAAAACTTTACTGCGAATAACTTATACTTTCTATCTTGGCTTGCCAGAGTAATGTCCTTGCTTCTTTCACGTGCATGTAAGGGTTTTCGTTGTTCATTTGACTTTTTGCTACATTTCATACCCTTCTCTTTTTCAGGAAGAAGATATCTTTACCATGGCACATGGTGTAACTCTAAAGGGGGAGGGAGATGAGAAATGCTTATCAATGCTACATGCAGTAGATGAAACACTTTCTCGGCAATTACGGGCTTGTAAATCTCCATCATCTAAGAAGAGAGTTATAGAAGGTACTAAGCATTGTCAGTATCTTTGTGCTATTTAATACTTTGAAGGTTTGGGTATGACTTTGTAGTTATTGAGAACACAATAGCCTCTATGAATCCTGAAGAGAAATTCTTTGCATCTGTAGGGATTTATGGCTTATGTAAAGTAAAGCATAAATGCGAGTAGATGAAGATACCTTCAATATCAATGCCTTCAGTTGAGAATTGAGTGATAGCCCAGTGGTAAGGGCTATTACCCTGGACTTGGGAGGTCTGGGGTACAATTCTCGGGGGTGGGGGGTTGGAAAAGGGGGAGGGGGGAGGGGGGAGGGAGTAGGGAAAAAAAAAGATTCACCTTTCAAAAAAAAAAAAAAAAATATTAATGCCTTCAGTCCTTCATATGGGTAGCCATATGATGAAGGCAGCCAAATCCACCAAATCAACAAGAACCAAGAAAACCGAAAGTTCTCTTGGCTGAAGAAGGCCAAGTCAACTACCTTAAGCTTGTTATTCTGTTTTCTCTATTAAAAGACAAAAGGAGACCCAGATGATATGTGCCACGAACATGATGTCCTGTAAATGCTACTGGACAGAGCTTTTGTTTTGTGTTTCTAATGGTGATGGCCATGACTAGTTATCTTTTCCCATCCAAGTTAGCTGAGCAAGCTGATCTAGAACTTCAACTTAATGGGGATCCCAATCCATATATAATAAATATATAATTAGAGTTTTCTCCCTTTCTCTTACTCAATAGATCTATCTGGTCTGATACAGTACAGTACAACACGAGACAATGGAATGCAATGGGATAGATGGTAGAGGGCTACCTGCGTTTGCTTTATTCTGCTATAGCTGCTTCCTCAAACCTTTGAAGTGATTGCTTCCTAGATCTTGCCTTGACAAGGTTGTACTTTTCATTGTAATGCAGATATAGAGCCTTTGCAAGATAATCTTGATCTGGAAGAAGGATTCTGCAAAGCTTTACTATGCCGCTTGCGTTTTCGTAAGGTCTTATCCTATGTTTTTATTCTTTCTGCATCTTTCTTGGCGTGAAGTCTTCATTTCAGATGTCTTTTGCACTTGTATATAGATTAATCTTCATTTAATATAACTGCCTTTCAAGATATAATTGATTTGGATTTTCTGATTTTATAACATAGTAGAACTCTCGTTTAGTTGGGACATATTCTTCCAGCTGTTGAGGAACAGTTAATTGGATCCCTTCTTCACAAAAGATGAGGGCATTTGCTTATGTTGTTTTCACCATTTTGGATGATTAGTGCAAATAGTACATAGCTTATTTCCGCCCTTTTCTTTCCCCTGAGAAATTAGGAATTTAACTGCTTCTCCTGCCCTTCTTTGTTGATTTTTAATCCCTGTAGTTAATGAAGAAAACATTCATTCATTTTCCATTGGGAGCATCAAACAGGATTATGGAATCTTGTATTGCCTTCTATAGTTTCAGAAATTGGCAGATGAGGTTATGTTCTGATGCCTATAATATCACAGTCATGCAATATTGACATCTGATTTTTCTGTTCTTATTTATCTTCGCAACCTCACAAACCCCCCTCAACCCAAACCCCAAAAAAAACTCAAAACAGAAAAAAAAAAGAAATTTTTGTCTGTTGTGAGTTTAACTTTATCTTTCCTTATTCATTGCTTGTTTGTTTTTCTTCAGCCAAAATAGGAAGATAAATTCCCGTCTTTTGTGAGTTTTCTTTTTCCTTTCCCTTTCCCTTTTTTGAAACCGACACTGATTCCCAAGAAGAGGGAGGAGGAGGATGATCTTACAACACTTGATGAAAAAGAGAAGGGAGGGGAGGGGGGTGAATGTCAATGGGAATAATGCATTGTAGATAACTTTCTCTACATATCTATATGGCTAATGTATCTACATTGCATGTTCAAAATTCCTGGCTATTCTCTTCGCTGAACGTTCTATCTATTTGCTCTGTCAACATAGGATTACTTAGTAAATAGAATGTGCTGCAAACATGACATAGTCATGGTTGTCTCTCTGATGGCATTCACTGTATTTTCCTGTGTGTTCAGCATTTTTACCATGTGTTGACATGCATGAGGCGGCCTCAAGGTAAAGGTTTGGAGTTAGCGAGAAAGCATATTGCTGCTTGCTTGTCAGAGCTTGATTCCATGCTTAAATCAGAAGAAGTCCTGAAGTCTAATAATGCTTGTGGAACTTCTGAGGATGGAACAGAATGCAAAACAACTGCTTCTGGATGTCAGCCAGTTGGGTTTGATTCTACTTTAAACAGTAGATTATCAGCCCCAACTCCACCTCGTGCTATTAGATTACTTAGTTGGAGAAAGGTGAGCCTCATGAAAACTGGATGATGAGATATTAGTGTTTCTATTTATACAAATCAAATGATTTATTACCATTTCCTGTTTCAGGCAATTGAATATTTCCAAAAGCTTCTTCATGATCTGGAAATTATATGTTCATTCACTTTGGATCCTGTGCTAGAACGTGTCTTGCGCTTTGTAGTTGACTTCCAAAAGCCACAACCTGATTTAGTTGCCAGAGCTTTTCTCCAGGTCTGTCATGTCCTTTCACGTGTGTTTGCTCATCAATCTTAATTTTCTTATTCTCACTGATTCGAATTGAAACTTGTAGTTGACACATTTTGTGCCCATCTCTAGCACTAATATTCTTGATTCGGATCAAAATGCTATAAGAACTGTGAATTTCCCTTAGAACTGCTGTTGGAAGATATTGCAGTTTCTGAACACCAAATAGATCAGCATAGTTTATTATATATCTTTTTACTACAATGTCTTTTGACTCCGTTTGTTTTGGTTACCTAAGATATTTGTTTCTGATTTGTGAATCTGATTATCTGGAGTCTGCAATAGACTGCTGTATGTATTTATTGCCTCTTTCCTCTTAATGGAATTCATTTCGAGTTTAGCGGTCTTGGGGTATGTTGTTCCAAAATATGAGAATAAAAGATGTATTATTGGTCAGCAGCTATAGTTCAGCTAGGGCTGGAAATGAAAGTATAGTGAGGCTGGTCAATGCTTATAAACTAAGATATTGGTTGAATACAAAAAGAGGTGGCTTGAGGCCAAAGAAATCAAATATAGATAGTTTATACGTGAATAAGTGGCTGCATTGTTTCCTTGGATTTGTAAAATGACATTACACCTCCAAGTGTAATAGAAACTATACTCTGTTATGGCTAAAGCCATTATCTAATTCTGCACTTCAGTGTTTTCAATAATGCATTCTTCTAATGAAAGTTTCACCCCTTATTCTTAATTTGTTTGCCTGATGTTCCATTGAGGCTTTTAACTTTTAATTAGATTTTTACCTATTACAAAAAAGAAAAAATGTTTATGATTAATTTAAGTGAGTCATCATTCAGAGGTTATGGGATGCACTTGCTAAATCACTCTGGCATCTGTTTTGGAATGTATGTAGGGAAAAAGTGATAAAGTATAACATGATACATACTATGTAACTCTGCAGAATAACTAAAAGAGCTTTGCAGAGATAGTTCTAAGGACTAGAAGGAGTAGGACTTAGTTGAGATTAGTTCTGAGAAAATATCTCAGAAATAACTTCAAGTAGTTAGTTGATGATAGCTGGGTACACTGTCAATACTGCCTTATGTAAACACTAGCTAAATAGTTCTCTGACATGTATAAATAGAGATCAGTGTATTGCAATCATATTAAGAAATGAACAACAATTTTCTGAAATTCTCTACTCTCTCTCTTTCTATATCTTCTTCATGGTATCGAGAGCCATAGATCCTTCTGTGGTGAAAAATCCGCCATTTTTTCTCTGAAAACAAGCTTCTTGAAGCTGCTTTCAGTCATTTTGAAGGTTGCAACACCATTGCTAAAGTGTTCTGGAGCTTCGCAACCTCCATTTCCAGTCTTCTCTCCTTTCAGCAAGTTAGGTTTGGTGATTTCTTGCCCTGCCTTGATCATTCAGCTGCTTCATCATTAAATCAGTCTTGCGACTCCATTGAAGCATCAATTTGAAGCTTTGAAGCCTCCATTTTTTCTCTTCTCACAAATCTAGGGTTTGCATATTCTCTCTTCCCTAAATCTTCAATTACATTACTGTTTCTTCATAACTGTAACTTCATACAATGACTATTTCATCAGATGATGATCTTCCTTTTGGCCTAAAACTTTTAATGCAAAATCTTAACTTTCTAGTTAAAATTCAACTAGAGAACTCAAATTACTTAGTTTGGAAAACACAACTTCAAACTGTTCTGCAAGCCTATGATTTGCTTGAATATGTTGATGGATCCACTGTTCCTCCATCAAAAACTATCACTGCTGCCAATGGCAACACTACACCAAACCCTGCCTATTCCACATGGCTCACAATAGACAAACTCTTGAAGACTTGCCTTATTGCATCCATATCTCCCTCAGTTCTCCCACAAACTTCCGGTAGTTTGTTGATGATAGCTGGGTACAGCTGTCAATACTACCTTATGTAAACACTAGCTAAATAGTTCTCTGACATGTATAAATAGAGATCAGTGTATTGCAATCATATTAAGAAATGAAAAACAATTTTCTGAAATTCTCTACTCTCTCTCTCTATATCTTCTTCAAAAAGAAGTAATACAATTTGCAAATAAATTTGTTCATTATGTGGGTTTTTATTTTCATTTTTTTCTTTTTTGGTTAATAAGATCGTATAATGTGAAAAAGTTCCAAACATGGTGCAACTTAAAAAGCACCCTAAATACTGATTCACCAGTAAACCCATAGGCATACCCAAAACAAGTACAGAACTAATCCACGCTGTACCCTTCCAAACATATGACCTCTCTCAATTACAACTTTTACATGTAATCATACAAAAACCGGTAAAAATATCATCTCAGTTATATAGAGTGAATACTTTCCTGCTCCTTGTGTTTCCTTTGTTACCCTGTTTGTCCTTTCCCCTGCCACAAATTAAAATCACTCTTTAACCTCTTGAGCTCTCGCAATTGCTCTGTAATCGGGAGTTTCTTTGGAGGTCCATTTTCTTTGTCACTCCCTTATTGCCTAGTCCGTTCCATGTAAGATGCACATGATATCCCTATCAAGTTCCCAACTTGTCACCATTCCCCTTATCTCACATATTACCCATATAATGCTGTGAAATCATGTGATTTGAGTTATGGGAACAATCTTGGATCCACCTCAATTTGCTGCTTCCATTGTAACTGTTGAGGGATGCTTACCCTCGGACTGATTGTCCCTGGAAGCTCTAAGTCAGCCCCGTCCTTTCTAGCCATTCTTCACTCCTCCTCGCTCGTGTAATAAGCCCAACTCTATAACCTATAAATAGAATTCAGCTGTTCGTTTGAAGCGTTCTCTAGTTGGCCTTCCATCTCACATTTGTTGTTCACACTAACCTTCCATGAGCTTTGCCTATGCTTATCACTTCCCCTTTGCCCACCTTATCTTTACCAATCACAGTTGAACATGGTTTGCATGAGTTGGTACTTTCCTTTCATGCTTCTACCAAGAGGAAGGGCTTCTAAATTCCTCTTCTTGAAGTGGAACCCCATTCAAAGAAAATGAATGGCTGCCAGAAGCTGTTGGAAGAAAGTAAAGTAAGGAAGTTTGCTTACAAAAGGACAGGAGAGATCTTCTGGATGGAACATTATTAATCGGTCGTTCAACTGTCCTTCGGAGGATAAAGATAGAAAGTCAATTTCTAATTGTAACTAAATCTTCAATTTCTCTTTGTTGAGAAGAAATCGAAGACCAATCTCTCCCTTCTGACCTAGAGTAGTTAATCTGTTACACTGGCGCCTTGTTGGAGTTGGCCTATCTTCAGAATTCCGACTTGCTCTTCTATATCTCTTTTGAACCCTTCTGTCATGAGTCTTTGCTCCTTGGACCCATCACTCAGCCCCTTTTGGGCTGAGTTTGAACTGTTCACTGAATTCACAAAATGGCTGCTGGAGCCACCTCTATCCAGGTTGGAAGCCTATTATTTTTCTTCCCTTCCATCAACAAAACCACTTTAAAAGATTTCTTCAATTCTGTGCCTGATCTGGTAGCTTCCACATAGTATCTTTGCCTACTATGTGAATCACCAGAAACACAAGCAAAGAATCCACCTTGGTTTGTTGTGGGCAGCCATGAGCTTTCCTCTAAAAATTTCCTTATTTTAACTCCTTGCTCTTTTCACCACAAAGTCTCCCCTGCTCTGAAACAAAAACCTATGAGTTTTTCCACCTCCCTGCACTTGAATGACAGAGAGCGTTTTTCTCCTATTCTCAGCCATTTCAAACAACACCCCTCTATCTTTCGCACGCTTTCACCTCCAAAGGCAGTTTTCCAGCAATGTTCTCTAAGAAGCAGCTACCAAACCCATATAAGGAGATCTCTCTTACAAACCCTCTACACTCCACAAGTTTGAACCCAAGGCTTTGAGTGTGGTCTAACTGCGTTACCTCAAAGCTCCAAATTTTTGTGTTCAATTTGGAAAACTGATTTATGAACAACCACTCCCCCTATATATGATCTCCATTCATTTTATATTGTTTGATATCTGCACTTGAGCATAGATAATTTATGCTGTTGATGTAAATAGCTTTGGGTTGCTCCCCCTTGGTGCATTATTAATAAAATTATTCATTTCTCAAAAAAAGAAAAAAAGAAATCTACACTTGAGCAGGAGGTTCATTGAGAGGGAGACCTTAGAGAGTTATCTGGATTATCACCTTAGCCAATAAAAGCGAAAGAGAGAAGAATGGAGGAATCCAAAAACCTGCTCACTGTAGACTGGAATAGTATATTAGAATTCTGTAATTCGGGTTTCTGTATGCCATGCTGATGCTTGTAATATATAAAATATATTTACGTAGGGCATTGTTTAGCGTCTGGCACTCGTATATTTCATTTTGCAATTTATTTATTAATTATTGGATACTCATAGTCAAAACTAATGAACAGCTTCTGCTGGTGAAAGATGGTAAACTTTATGGACGTGATCCTGTCTTCCGTATAATTTGTGAAGCTGCTTTATTACCTGAAGCAGCAAAGAGTCATGGTATCCAAAAGAATGAAACTGTCATCCAACTTGGACAGGTGAATATCTGGAAATTCCTTTTCTTATTGTTCTAATTTGTCTTAAAGCCGTTCTTTGTTGCCCCTCCCCTTTTTTGTTGATAACAAGAACATGTTCCATTTTTTATGACATGCGTAGTCTACAAATTCTTGAGGCTTTAAGTATCTTGGTTGGTTTTGCAACCTTGTGAACTGTAAAGTAATTTCCTTTTTCTTTTACTGCTACCTGTTTAGTACAGGAGTGGTTTTTATCAGTTTTATTCTTTGGTTGGTGATATTTTATTTCATCCAAATATGTGTTTGTGAATGCAGTTGTTAATCAGTTTGCTTAAGATTATTTGTACAAATTCTGCATGGCAAAGGCGCAAACTTGGGAAAGTTTTACAAGATTGGCGTATTATATATGTACAGGTATTTCACTTATAGTGGTCTCATATTGGTTTTCGTTTTCTTTTGATTAGCCTTCATCAAGTGCTTTTGCATTTTAATTTTATCTGTGATGTCTTGTTTCGATCTTTCCAACTTGCTTCTTTTGTGTTTGACATTCAATGGGCTGTAGTCCTTAGGAGATTAACAAGGTGTATTCATTTACAAACCCTTTTTTAGGAGTTCAGTTCATTTATCAAATGAGAAGTTTACAGGTATAGCTTTACTAGTATAAGATATATATCTCTTAATAGTCTACACATGAACAAATAAACAAGAAATATATAATCGTAGATAGGAAACCATAACGGGAGGTTACTAATGGACTTGTGATCTTCCTACACCATCAGAAGCTATTCTGCTCCTCTTCAACTGGGTTAACTTGCTTCAATACCTTGTATGTCTGTTTTTCTATGTAATGCTAGTCACAATGATACATAATGCTGTTTGCTCTTTCTTTTTCTATTTTTAGTTTGCATTTTGGTAGGCTGGTTGCGTTTTGATTAGTTCTTTTTTAGATTCATTGCTGTTTGATCTTCATCCCAAGGACTGATCTGAATTTTTTCTTTAACAGCTAGAACTAGCTTTCAGAAAAGAATTTGGAGACATCTCAAGCACTTTGGATGATGAGGTAACACATTACAAATTGCATTAGTGATGAATTTGTTATGCCTTGCATCAAATATGCTGGCTGAATCGGTAATATGTTGCGCTACCCTAGATTTTTCTGGATCCATTGCATTGTTGCTTGTCTTGTACCTTTGAGTGTCATACAAGGCCAGATATCTCTACGCTGACATCGAGATTGATTTCAAGTCTTTACTAGTCAACATCTTAAACACTTGCAGATATGAATTTCTTTATTAAATGCTACCATTATTTTCCTCATGGTGCTCTTGTTCTTCTCTAAACCAAACTGAGCCTTGTTTGACTAGGTAAGGTCGGCTATATGGATCATAAGATGCCATTTATTTCTGCCAAGAGTCGTCTCTTCTGTTAGCTCCATACACGCTAGGTCTCGTCTGAGTGTCTCTGTCCAAGTTCCCCTCTTTTGGTGTACTATTTCTAGACCTTCGCATCGTCTAATAGGAACCTTGACAGGTTGTCTTCTAACATGCCCAAACCATCTCAGATGATTCTCCCTCATCTTATCCTCAATCGGGGCGACTCTTACTCTTTCACGTATCACCTTGTTCTTAATCTTGTCCCTCCTAGTTTTGCGACACATCCATCTCAACATTCTTTTCTCGGCCATTGACATCTTATGAATGTGTTGATATTTCACTGTCCAACACTCCGAACCATATAACATATGTGGTCTAATCCTATGTTATAATGGCAATCTCGTAGAATTTTCCTTTTAGCTTAAGTGGTATTTTTCGGTCACACAAGATTTCTGCCGCATTTCTCCTCTTCATCCATCCTGCTTTGATTTTGTGATCAATGTTCGTAATCTCACCATCCTGTTGAACCCTAAAACCCAGGTATCTAAAACTCTCTTTTTCATCCATTCTTTCTAAATCTAATCTTACTTCTATCTCACTTCTCGACCTATTCTTGCTAAACCTGCATTCCATATACTCTGTCTTCTCTAGACTCATCTCCCAAAACAATATCATCAGCAAATAACATGTACCACGGCACTTCATCTTGGATTTGGCTAGTGAGTTCATCCATGAATAGAAATCTATAATTTTGAAGTTTTCCGGAGATTCTTTGAAGAACTTGTTGTCATACTGTAAAAAAGAAAAAAGAACTATTAGACATCTGGTTGCAATCTTTATACCTTGAACACAATTCCTTTTGGTCTGACCACTGTTTCTATTGTTCAATATGTTTTTAACGTTGAAGCCACGCAGGAATGGTAGTTGTACATTTCATGTCATTGTTTGTGCAGCTTGATGTTGTTTTCTCTCCCCCACCCCCCTCTTTTTTATTTTATTTTTATCATGTCAATGGATTCATCTTCTTCTTAGTCAATACAATACAAATTCTTATCCCCATTTTAACTTTTCCCTCCAGAATGTGAGCAGCAAAATATGCAGACAAATCCTTATGTGGGTTGAGGAGCAAACATATTGGATCGCTTCGCGTTTCCTCCTGCTGGGCTTTGAATTAGAGCTATATTCACCCAGTGATTATTGCATGGTCTATTGGTATACATACGTTATCATGATTAAGCTTGCAGAGAAAACACATCTTAAGATGATCTCAAGCAATGAAAGTAGTGAGTATGCTTTTGTACATTATCTTTAGTTTTTATGTGTGCAAGGAAAATTTTCCTGTTAGCTGCCCGATTGGTGCACGTGCTAGCTACTAAGAACAATTCTTCGTCTTTTTATTCTTTAGATCCTGCTTTTGGAAACTACTTTGTAAGGTTATAAGACGAAACCTTTGGGGACTGCCATTTTCTGTGTGAGACTCCAATAATAATATTTGGATAGCTAGCGGATGGATAATGGGTTGAGCTTTTGTAGAAAGAGTGACAGTTTTATGTTCTACCATGGCTATTGTAAACAGATAACAGTGTTTTATCTGATCCTGGATTGATGGCATTATAGGAACAGTGATTTTCTTTGTTTCCGTTTCTGGTTGAAGGGGTAGTGAGTTTAAGGAGAGAATAATGGGTTGCCTGAATGAGGTGATGAAAAAGGATGGCTATGAGATTGATGTTTGTTGGTCTTATGAAGAGCAGAAGTTAAAAGAAAGAAAAGAAGCATCTTGACCTAGGTATCGCACATTGGATCTGGAGTTGCATCAATAAATCTGAGAAGCCTGAAATTCACCGAAAAGTTTTCAAAAGCGTGTTCTATGTATAACTGTTTTATGAGCCTTAATGTTTTTCACATTATCTTAATAGTTCGCCTGTTGCCCTGTGGAAAAACTTGAACATGCTAATGTCCCTATATTTAAGAAATGTGCATTTCAGCTTGTTTTCATTGTTGATCTAATTTTTATATTAAATTCTTCTCTAAATTAGCCTTTGATTGAAGTTCAATCCATTTAATCATTATTTCTCATTCAAGAAAACTTATCCTAATTTTTTCTTTCTAGTCCTAAAATTATGAATGTTTGAAGGTCCACAAGTTTGAACTTGGATTCTTTTTTGGTATGTTTGGAGTAAACTGAACCTAGAAGTTAAGTGTTTGAAGGTCACCGGTTTGAACTTGCATTCTTTGGTTGGTAGGAGAAATCTTTCATTCAATCTGTATTGCTTTCTGTGATGGGTCTGATGAGAGAAATGTGAATATTTGTTTTTCCTTGTAGATGTGAATTCATTTGGTAGTGAGAGTGATCAATTTTTAAACTGGTTTTGATGCTTATTTGCCCCAAATTTGATCAGAATGCCCTGCCGTGGTGGTCCCTCTAAACTTAATAGTCCTCTCTCTTAATAGGAGCTCCAGCAACCTACTAGTTAATTCTTTGAATTATCATTTCTTAATTTAGTTCTTGTTTCCTAGAAACCTGTTGGACAATTTGGGTCAAGCTAGTGCTTGAAATTTTAGGATGTTCAGTCCATTAATTGAAACCACATAGAATCTGTGGTTACTTCTCATACTTTATTGGTGAGCTTTTAGGCAGATACTCATATTCATATAGTTTGCGATGGTGGCTCGAGACCCTCCTACTGCTTGCAAATTAAATCCTGCTTTGGAACCTTAAAATTTTTTATTATGTTCCTATTTTTGTTCTGAAAATGTAGCTTGTTGAAAATAAGGGGAGTCTTAAAATTCATTATTTTGGGTGGTGTAGAATTCCCGTAAACTGTCATCCCTGGAAGTCCAAGACAGATAAATGTCATCCAAATTAACACAATAAACATAAGAAGCCAGTCACTGTTAATGATAACGGGCTATTGATTAAAGCCAGTCACTGTGTGCCATAATTAACAAGTTTATTAGTTTAAAACTTATTTAAATTTGCTCTGTTTTCTAAAACCAAACCTAACCAAACAAAACCAATCCTTGTCCCCACTAAGTAAGTGGGCCTATATTTGCTGTTTGACCGTGTTACATTGTAAGAGGAACTTTAGTTTAGGTTCGCCATATTTGATCATGAATAGTCTTGCGAAATGAAAACAAGGTGCTTACAAAAGTTTGCAAGTTTTGTAGTTTGTGAATTCTGTGGCGAACTTTTTTGTGAAAGCTCCTGCATATTTAATGTTTTCTGGATTTTTACCTGGCAAGAAAGTACTTGCCTTGGTTAGCAGCATTTGATCTTTTATGTGGTTTCTCAATCTGAGCTTTGATTTATCTAGTAACATTTTTGCATGTGTTAGGTAGGCGGAAAGGGAAGAAGAAGAGGGATTTTTCAAAGGATATGTCAAAGGATTATAGGATTCCACCTACAGTTTCACTTCTTCAGTGCCAGATATATGTTGCTGAAGGTCTTACCATGGTAAGTTGAGCTTTTAGTGAAATGATTTCTGGTTCATTTAGCATTTGGGATCATGCATTCTCCCTTCTCCAATTTGGTGTGCGATCTTATCCTAGGAAGACATGGATTCCATGTGGCCCAATCTTTGGGGAGTTCATTGGGTTGTGATAATCCCTTGAGCAATGGTTTGTGTTTTCAGATGCTTGCTGCTTTGAGAAATGAGCACAAAGTCTTCCAAAACATGGGTCCTTTCAACAGTGAGCAAGAGGTATGCTTTGTTATATTTGTCATTGGTTTGAAATTTGTCACCTAAATTGCCAAGAAACCATCGTCTTTGTAAGTTGTCAACTGTATCCCAAAAGTATTTGAATTTCTCTTTTAACTTCCAAAAAAGAACTATGTATCCCAAAAGATATAAAAAGAAAACTGAAAAATGAAAAAGGATATGAAAAAAAAAGAAGGCGAATTTTTAAAATGGTTTTCAATACTTCTGTTGGCTTAACATGGTAATTTATTATTTAAAGACCTGCATAAAGATATGCTTCTTCGGTTTGCATCTGGTGCTTTTTAGATTGGTGCCGCACCCTCTGCGACAAGAAACTAAAGCACAGATGGCTATTCCTCACTAACTTACATTTATTTCAGAGATTTCTTCAACACTTTGACCTCCTACAGAAAGCTTGTCTTCCTGATCATCTCACCTACTTTTCATTCAAAGAGACTACATCTAATGCTCGATTATCTGTGAGTATTCCACACATCGGCGTATTGATTTTGTTCTCCTTATAAATTTGCTATATTGACTGTGACTCGTGTTGCGTAGACCCTGGCTATGTACAACTGCTTCAAGGATGCTCAGAGAATTGCAAAGGAGTTGAGGAGTTCTTATTCCAATGATCCTGTCAGAATGGAAGAACTTCGTTGGATAGAGCAGGTAGCAGAACGTAATGGTGTTGCCTTAAATCTAATCTGTCGACTAGGGACTCTCGACCCATCGCTAAAGGTTTACTTTGAATTCAGTCACCATCCTTATTTCGCTATAGCTGTCGTGAAGAGATCTTGAAGATGGATTTTAATTATGTCCACCAATTTTGATGTGCTGGTGGGATGTGAGCAAACTCTAGATGGCTTCTATAACATTATTTTCACAACCCCACTGTACCTGCCCCTTCTCCTTTTCTTTCAATTCATTATTTTTCTCATCATTGTCTAATTAATTGTAATTTGCAATCGCAAAAGAATAATCTCCATAGTTTGTGTACAATGTAGCTGTTGTTGCGGGAGTTTTGTATTATAAGATGAGTAATGTGAAGGTTATGCTGAAGATTCAAAATCTTTTTGTTCAAAAGATTGAGAGATCTGAAGCTTGTCTTCCTCCTCAGAATCTGTGCACGTATAGACCTGTATCATCACTTTTCAAACAAGTCGTACATACTAATTCTGTGAGATATTGCAGGCAGCTTAATGTAAGGAATTTCTTATGAGCAGTTCGTTAGTCATTTGAACGGCCAGCCGTTGCTTTGTCACTATCAGTATCACTAGCGAACCATACTTCGAATATTGTTCAGAGCAGAAGAGTCCTGTGAGTATTTTGGTCTTGCATTAGTTTTTCATTTGATGATTTTATGGACTCCTTTATATTTATTCAAATTCCACAACATCCTTAGATGAAAGAGTGGTCTTTCAGGATTGGCCGTTTGCTTTGTCACTATCTCTGCATGGTGACATGTCACATTTGGTGGGGTTTATAAGTTTTTTATGAGTTTCACATTTGCTTTTTGCACGTTGGGGGAGGAAGTGTCTGTTAAGACGGTGGGGGTCTTTCAGGATTGGCCGTTTGCT
Source organism: Ehretia macrophylla (assembly GCA_037974665.1). NCBI lineage: Eukaryota > Viridiplantae > Streptophyta > Magnoliopsida > Boraginales > Ehretiaceae > Ehretia > Ehretia macrophylla. The sequence continues at coordinate 55,882,287 of CM075771.1, read as the reverse complement.
TTGTAACTACTTCTGGATGGTGACGTGTCACACTTGGTGAGATTTATACGTTTTTTTATGAGTTTCACATTTGCTTTTTGCACGTTGGGGGAGGAAGTGTCTGTTAAGACGGTGGGGGTCTTTCAGGATTGGCCGTTTGCTTTGTAACTACTTCTGGATGGTGACGTGTCACACTTGGTGAGATTTATACGTTTTTTTATGAGTTTCACATTTGCTTTTTGCACGTTGGGGAGGAAGTGTTCTTTAAGACGGTGGGATCATGTTTGCTTCCGCTATAGACTAGTCTAGATCTGGCTTGTCTTTTTAAGGTTAAACTACCCCATAGAAGAGTCGAGACTCTTACAGCTTGTTTGGATTGGACTTTTTAAAGGAAAGGATGGGGAAGGAATAAGGAATCTTTTCCTTTATTTGGATTGGAATTTTTAGATATACAGTGTTGGTGAGACAACATATTCATAACAAGTTGATTTAAAAGTTATAAACTGATGCTTTATCGAGATGTTTGTGAATGAAAGAGTTGATTATTAAACCAACTTGTGTATTATTAAACCAACTTGTGTAACATGTAAGATGTCAAAAATCAATGAATAATAATTTCATGATAGATCGGATCAGCATAGTGTTTGTTTCTTGGTTTCGGTGCAGTCTTGTGTTCAGATCTTTGTCACCATCTTTATTTAGCCTTCCTCATCCGCTAGAAATTATTAATGCGTTTTACGATGATCGTGTCTCAACTCTTGCTCTGCACATAATGCACTAACAAATTTGTTGTTTGATTGCCATCCTCTTTTAGGTTCTGTTTGGTCTAATTTTTTAACATTTAAAAGTGATTTTTGTGAGTTTACAAGTTGAGAATAGCCTGTTTAGCTTATTTTTTAAAGTATTTTTAGATAAAAGTTGAAACTGAAAAATGTTGAAAAATACAAATTGAAATTTTTAAAAATAGGTTTTTGCGAAACTGTTTTTACATAATGGGAGAAGCTGTTTTTTTTTTTTTTCAAATATACCCTTTTATATTTTTAAAATCTAACATTCCTTTTAATTTTTTTTAAAATTCAATATTGTCCAACATATGTCAAATAGTTAACTTCTTTTGTTTGAAAGCATTTCTAATTAAAATTTCATAATTAGGTCAAATAGAGTTTAAGTCACTAGTATTTCTTAGTAATTGGATAATGAGATACTAGCCATCTATTTTATATATTTTCTAATTTCTTTTTCTTTTAATTTCTCTTTTTATTACCTTTTCTTTTTCTTTCCTCTCTTTGAATCTTAATAATCCAACATAAAATGGATGATTAAGAGATTTTAGTGGCTAGGAGAAAATTCAAATCCGGCTAGGACAGCGATTGTCTATCATGATTGAAGTTGTTTTTTGTTTTTTGTTTTTTTCTTCCAACCCTGACCACCCATAGATTAGGGGAGGTAACTCAACAACTAGACTATCCTAGAATTCCAAGGATTTGTTGAAGTTTACACATTTTGTGTAAAATATGAAATAGAACTTTACACATTTTAAGCGATTTTACCTACTGATTAGCTTTAAACACAAGACCGGTAGGTAAATGAAGGAGAGGCGTGTGATCTGAAATGCAAGCCTTAGAAGACGTTCAGAAAGTTAAGCTAGAGTTTGATTTAAGACACTGTTGAAACTAGTTTTCTTTTCCTTGAAACTCTTTATCTCTCTCTCTCTCTCTCTCTTATATCCTTATAACTAGCCTACCATTTTAGATACATGCCTAAAGAGACTCCGGACGCCTAAGATGACTTGGCAACTAGATAAGAGTCCAATCTATGCAAAACTTTGAATTAGGAAATGCCACATTCCAAAAATGGTCATCTTATTCTAATTACAAATCCTATTTGCAATAAAATTCCTTTTGCCATCTCCATTATCCAAATACCACATATGGAAAGGCCAATTATAGCAACCATTAGAAAATAGGAAAGTAGTTTAAGGAGGGAGCGAAAGACATACTTGCCTTGGCTTCCAAAATAACCAAAATTCTCTCGCTAAGCGCTAGCTAGCATTTTGACCACTTTCACCCTAACTCATTCCACTAAATAGTTATGGTTTCACAGTTTCACTGTAGGACGACTAATGTATCTAACAGAAGCTTGTCATACTGAGTATGGCCCTTGTTTTTGATGTACTAAGTAAAATGATCAAAATACCCCTTTATGTGACACTAATAATCAAGATAGTTCTTTTACCTGTACTATCACCTTCTTGATTAAATTTTATCCTTGAAACTTTTAATCCATAACATAACCCGGATAGCTATACAACCTAAATAGCTATACTATTATGTATAGGTTTAGATGATCTACTGGATAATTCTAAGGGATGATTAAATTTTATCCTTAGAACTTTTAACCCATAATATAACCTAGATAGCTAAACAACCTAAATAGCTATTCTACTATGCATAGGTTTAGATCGGATAATTCTAAGGGAGCGATTACTCTATCACATGATGGAATAGATTCTTTGTTGCGTGTGCATATCCCAACTAATCAAATTCAGATACCCAAGCCATTGAGCTTTGACCCATAACTTGGGATCTCATCCATAATGACTCAAAGTATAAGAATTTGAGTTCATCAGTTCATTTATATATGCTCAAAATTGAGAGCATTGGCTACTTAGTAATTATAGGTGTGTATATGATCTTTACCTTTGATAGTACTGTTAAGAGATCACACCTATGGTGGTCCTATTTAATGTATGACACATGCACTAGTAAGACAAGTCCAGAAAGACCTCCAATGACCAAGGTAGGTCACCCTATACATAAGAGACTTTCTCACTATAACTTATCCCATAGTGAAATGTCCAACTTTACCATTTAGTTATGAACCACGTGTATGATTCACGTAATCATGACTTGGACCTTTTGTACATAGCCATTGTATACCTAAGTCACTTACTTGAATCAACGACCTCACACACACATACATACATATATAAAGAGAGAATAAATGCTCAAAGGGAAATGCAACACCAATTAATCAATTGATAATATCTAGATAATACAGATGACTGACTAGGTGCTAGTGGTATTTAGGGCATATACTAATCCCCACACAATGTACTTGTCATGGATTGCTAGTATATATGCTCAGTTTACTCACAACAAATGTTATATTGAGCTTTGTGCATATTATTAAATACATTAAATTACTAATAATCTGTAAACACTCTAATTGAGATATCATTTCACTAGTATTTTTGGCTAGATAAACATTTACATCTATAGGTATCTTCGATGGACTATCATCATTGTTATTAAGCTTGTCCAATATCTTTTCTATATAGTGAGACTGAGACAAGACTACTCCATTAGATTTTCTAGTAATTTAACACCCAGAGCACATACCCTACCCATACCTTTCATATCGAAATTACTAGAGAATAGACTTTTGGTAGTCTTAATGACATTATTTTTACTCTCAATAATCAACATGTCATCTATGTAAAGATAAACAATAACATATTCTTGACCATGTACCTTTTATATGGACACATTCATTAATTTTAAACTCGTTTATTATCATGATTTTAACAAACTTTTTACGCCATTGTTTAGGTGCTTATTGTAATCCATAAAGAGATTTTACAGGCTGGGAGATCTTCTCCTCTTAACGTAGAATCACATACCCTTTGGGTTATAACCTGTAGATTTTCTCATTTAAATCTCCATTTAAGAAGTATATTTTTGCATCCATTTGATGTATCTCTAGATTATTGATAGTTGCAATGGTTATCAACATCTGAATAAATGTAATTCTTATGACTGGTGAATATGTGTGAAAATAGTCAAGGTAATCATTTTGTCTATAACCTCTAATTACAAGTTTGGTGTTATAGTTATCAAGTGTCTATCAATTTGTACTTGTCAATTGATTTCTTCATATAAATCTCCATTTAAGAATGCTATTCTTACATTAATTTGATGTATTTCTAGGTAATTGACAATTGCAATGACTATCAATACCAGAATAAATGTAATTCTCGTGACTAGTGTATATGTGTCAAAATAGCCCAGCTTTCCATTTGTGTACAATCTTTAATTACAAGTCTGACCTTGTTTTTATCAATTGATACATCAACTTTCATCTTCTTTTTAGAAATTCATCTACACTCTAAGGATTTATTTCCAAGAGGAAGATCCATCAGTTCTCAGTTATAATTTTTAATGATGAACTCAATTTTGCAATTAAAAAGCCTCTCTCTATAATGGAGCTTTAGGAGTTGACACAAATTTCTTAAATGCATGAGACTCATTTTCTAACAAATATGTTAAGAAATTAGGACCAAAAGATTTAGACATTCTAAACTTCTTGTTGTGTTGGAATCGTATCAAAGACAAAATTATCTTGGTAGTAATTATTTCTATCAGTTGAGTACACATGCATGTTTGGTCACTAATTCTTTGCCACCTCTTCTCATTTTCACCATTTTTACTTGATTTTGCTCTTTTTACATCCAATTTGCTTCTCATTTGCTTTGAACCTATATTGCTCCAAAATATACAAGAATAATAAAATTTTCACAAATTCAAGTTTGCAATGCATATAAAAAGAAAGATTTATAGGAACAAATTCAAGTAAACTAGATATCCTTCTACTGAGTATGTCCTATTGACTGATGAGGGAGAGCCTGAATGTCATCAGGAGGCTATTGAGAGTGAGCATATGGTAGAGTGGTTGGAAGCTATGTAGGATGAGGTGAAGTCTTGCAGGAGAATGGATGTATGAGTTGGTGAAATTACCAAAAGAGAAGAAAGTCTTGAAGAACAAGTGGGTTTTCAAGGTAAAAATACAAGAGGATACTTCACGACCTAAATACAAAATGAGACTCATTGTGAAAGGCTTTGGTCAGAAAAATGAGTTGATTTTGAGGAAATATTTTCTCTACTTGTGAAGATGTCATCCATTAAAGTAGTCTTTAGTCTGGCAGCTACTTTAAATCTTGAGATTGAGCAGATGAATGTGAAAACAACTTAAAAGCATGGTGACTTGCTAGAAGAAATTTACATGAAGCAGCCTGAAGGCCTCCAGGTCAAGGGAAAGAAAATCTTGGTTTGCAAATTAAATAAGAGTTTATATGGCTTGAAGCAGACACTGAGACAATGGTACAAGAAGTTTGAATCCTTTATGGGAGAGCATGACTATGAGAAAACTTCTTGAGACCATTGTGTTTTTGTGAAGAGATTTCCAAGTGATGATTTTTTCATTCTTTTATTATATGTTGATAATATGCTAATTGTTGGCAGGGATAAGTCCAAGATTTGCAAGTTAAAGAATGCTATGAGCAAATCTTTTTCTATGAAAGATTTGGGGCCAGCAAAACAAATACTTTTAATGAGAAATACACGTAATAGGAAGTCCAAAAGTTGTGCTTATCTCAAGAGAAGTATGTAGAGAAAGTTATTGAAAGATTTAGCATAAAAGATGTGACAGCGATTAGTTTTCCCTTAGCTAGCGATTTTAAGCTAAGTTGGCATAGTGTCATTCAGATAAAGAGAATGATGAGATGAAGAATGTCCCATATGCCTATGTTGTGGGATGTTTGATGTATGTTATGGTGTGTACGAGACCAGATATAATTCATGCAGTTAGAGTTGTTAGTAGATTATTTTCTAATCTAGGTAGAGAGCATTGAAATGCATTTAAATATATTCTGTGATATCTGCAAGGTACTTCCAAGTTATGCCTTTGTTTTGAAAGTGGGAAGCCAGAATTGATGGGTTTCATATATGCAGATTGGGCCAGAGATGGTAACTCGAGGAAGTCTACATCTGGCTATTTGATCAACTTTGCAGGGAGAGCTATGTCATGGCAGTCAAAGTTGTAGAAATGTGTGGCTCTTTGTACAACTGAGGCTCTTGCTATAGCTTGGGTTTAAGCAGTTGAGTTATCAGTTGCGTTGTGATAGTCAGAGAGCTATTTACTTGAGTAGGAATTCAACTTTCTGCTACAAGTCAAAGCATATTGATATGAGGTATCATTGGATACGAGATATGCTTGAGAAAAGATTGTTAGAGCTTGTGAAAGTTCACACTGATGATAATGGTGCTGACATTATGACTAAGATACTTCCTAGAGGGAAGCTTGAAGCTTGTTGTCAAGTTGCAAGTGTTGTGGATCCCTCCACATAATTTGGGAGGGCGAGATTTGTTGGGTTTGTCCCTCATATGTGGAGCGTTAAATAGTTATTTTTAACTATTTGTTTAAGAAAGCCCCATATGTTCTAAAATTAATTAATTGGTTTATGAGTCTTTTAAGAGCTATATTTGGAAAAACCTAGAGATGACTATAAAAACCTTTTATACGTTGTCTTGGAAAGGAGAAAGTGCAAGAAAAATAGAGAGAATTATATAGAAAAGAAAAGAGAGTTTGCTGGTTTGTCACTACACTACGCGACTTTGTTCCAGCTAAAATTGGACGGTAGTTTCTTTTCGGATTGAGCTAAAATTTTGAGGGTCTTTTCCTAATATCTTGTACTTCAAATCCTATGGGTGGATCACGTTTTTAAGGCTTAGAGTCTAGTCTGACGAGCTCCTAAAGTTTTTGCTCTATTTTGGTGATATCTCTCTTGTCTCTTGTTTAGTTCCATTTATTTGTGAGGGTTATTTGTTGTGGGTAGTATCAATGCTTGTTGTTCTTGATTTTTAGACTTGTGTAATCCTTATTTTGAGTATAGTGAAAGTTTGGTCGTGTCACGCCCCGGGACCAAAGCCCGCGGAGGTTAAGGTCGGAGCGCAACGTGTCAACCAACTTAATACCTGTAAGGTCATCGATTAACAACCTAGCATGCATTTTGCATTTTTTATTTTTATTTTTATCCTACAAGTATCTTCAAAAGAATGCTCTTGGCATTTGGCACTAAAAGGCCACAACAAACTATTGCATAATTAAAAGACCTAGTATCCCTGTTTGTACTTCATATGTGGCCAAATACTGACATCTAGGCCTCAAAAGATTAGTAATCAAACTTAGTATGTAGTAATAGTCCAAAAGAATATTACATAACACAAGGCTATTCGAAAGTATATCATCAGTTTATATTAACAAGCTATGTCTTCTACACAAGCATGGAGATCAACAAAAGCAGAAGTCAGTCTCATCACATAAAGCCTCTTCGCCCTTAACCTGAACAGTTGGCTCGGCCTCGGTCTCACCGAGGGCCTCGAGGGACCCAGCGAGGGTAGAAACCATGTAGTAAAAATGATACGATATCACGAACTTTGTTGGAGATGGCCAATCTCAAGCTTTCTTGTCAAATCATCTTCATCACACCAATTAAGAGTGGCATTTCGGAGGTGACCTGTTACACTGATCAAGAGAGTACTCCGGGGACAACCCATAACACACCAATCAAGAGGGCACTACGGAGGCAACCCGTGAAGAGGGTACTCCGGAGGCAACCCATAAACACACCAATCAAGAGGACACTACGGAGGCAACCCATGAAGAAGGTACTCCGGAGGCAACCCATAAACACACCAATCAAGAGGGCACTACGGAGGCAACCCGTGAAGAGGGTACTCCGAAGGCAACCCATAAACACACCAATCAAGAGGGCACTACGGAGGCAACCCATGAAGAGGGTACTCCGGAGGCAACCCATAAACACACCAATCAAGAGGGCACTACGGAGGCAACCCGTGAAGAGGGTACTCCGAAGGCAACCCATAAACACACCAATCAAGAGGGCACTACGGAGGCAACCCGTGAAGAGGGTACTCCGGAGGCAACCCATAAACACACCAATCACACCTCATTTATTTGTGGAATATACAGGCACCATTTGGAGGACAACAAGGAGGTTGTCTTCGTCAAGCATGTTCAAACATATACATGATCTGAACTTAATTGAGCATACTTATCAAATAACTAATTAGACATGTAAACCTCTTGCTTTTAATAATCATAAGACACAACGTGGAGGGCAACAAGGAAGTTACTTTATTATACAAGTGTGTAACCGTGTAGCGACTTCATACGAGCATATATTCATAAGGCATTATAAGAACATATAATCATTTCGTTTAACCATAGGTTAGTCACTTAGCAAGCATGCATAAGTAATAGGGCCTCAATTTCATGCTTACCCATACGATTAGGCAAGAATCAGTCATGTAATTAACCTAAGTTATGCATCAACCAAATTAAGCAATCTCAACCAACCAAAACAGTCCATGTAACTTCTAATTTCCACAAGTCCAAGCATTCAATACCTCAAAGTGCAATTACAACATGATTTAAAGCAAGTTTCAAAACAAAACCTCACTGCAATAGCCTATTTTTCCTCATTCGGTTAGCCAAGCAAACAACCTCCAAATTTAGTGAATCAAATGTCAAATTGAAGCTTAACGAGTGATTTAAATCTAGGAACAAACCTCGCTGAATTTCGAGTTCGGACTTAGGGGTTATGACCAAAACCGTGAGACCACGCAAATTTGTCCAGTTTCATATACATTTCGATATTTGCCATTTTTGGGGGCCTTAAACTCAAAATTAGCCTTAGACTATTTCTACAAGATATGTTCAAAACTGAAAAATCTAGTGAATCACCAAGTTTCATGTATTTTTGACATCATTTACTAGGTCAAAAACATTTCGTTCTAATCGGACAGAGAGCTGGCAGAAACATAACTTCATATTTTCAAGTTGTCCAGATTTAGACACATTACGATTTTTGACCATTTTGAAGGTCTTAAAGTCAAAATTAGCCTTAGCCTATTTCTGCAAGATATGTTCAAAACTAAAAAATCTAGTGAATCACCAAGTTTCATGTATTTTTGACATCATTTGCTAGGTCAAAAACATTTCGTTCTAATCGGACAGAGAGCTGCCAGAAACATAACTTCATATTTCCAAGTTGTCCAGATTTAGACACAATACGATTTTTGACCATTTTGAAGGTCTTAAAGTCAAAATTAGCCTGAGCCTATTTCTGTAAGATAGGTTCAAAACTGAAAAATCTAGTGACTCACCAAATTTCATGCATTTTTAACATCATTTGCTACCTTAAAAGTACTCCGAACAGAAGGGTCAGTAGGCTACCCGGGATTTCCAGAAATGTTCAAACTTAACTTCTTGGCTTCTAAGCATGCAAAACTAAGTGAACACATATACATACATGCTCATGAACTTCAAAACATTTTAGAAATCAGTTTAAACCCTCACCTTTGCAATAGTTAGAAATGGGAGAAAATTGATTGGAAATGGTTGAAGAGTTTGGAAATGGCTTGCTTCTACTTCTCTCTTCCTCTCTTTCTTCTTCTTCTTCTTCTTTCTCTCTTCTTCTTGGCAAAATCATGTAGTGTGTGTAAGTGTGTGTTGTAGGGATTTAGTGTGTGTAGATGGTGTAGTGTGTGTTGATGGGTGAGTGTGTATTAGTGTGTGTTTGTGTGTTTGACTTGGGTGAGACCAAATAGTGTTAGGATATTTTGTTATTTTGCTTTAGGACGAGAGTGCCCTTGAGCTTGCTTGCGTATTACTAGTTTGTCATTCTAGTGTTAATTCTAACTACCTAGTTACTAATCTTAGCTCCATAATGTTAATTAATTTTCTACGACTCTAAAATATTTGGTTGCACGTTAAACAATGATATACACGTAATTCGAGGTAAACATACATAAACCTATTTAACAGCATATAAAACACGTCAAATGCATATAAAATGATTTAATTATGTATGACATGACCTAATGCACATGTGGTCTTGGGCCGGGTCTTACAGGTCGTGGGTCTTTTGATCCCGTGGTTTTTCCTTTCGTATTGGAGTGTTTTTCACGTAAATCTTGATATTCTTTTTTATGTGTGTGGTGTGTAGCTTGGGATAATCTTGTTGCTCTTTTACTTGAGTTGTTGTATGTGTTAAAATTTTCTAGGTTACCTTCTCAATTATTCGTAGGCTAACACAAGTAGGAAGAGTTTTTATTTTCCTGCGTTTGTGCTCGTTTCCAACATATATGTCCTAACCCAAGGTTTTGTCAGCCTTTATCATAATCATGTCTTTAAGTTTTACAAAGTAATCTTTTGCCTGAAATAGGCTCCTAGAGCGTGGTATACTGAATTAAAGGGGTTTTGTTTCTCTATAGGATTTAATATTTCTAGTGTGACCAACTATCAGTCTTTCGCTTAGTCTATGTAGATGACATTGTGGTAACAAATACTACTAAAACTGTTTAGGATGTCATTCACTTACTTGCTAGCAGATTCTCTCTAAAGGATCTTGGTAACTTGGATTATTTTTTAGGAGTAGAAGTTGTGAGCACATTAACTGGGCTCTTTCTATCTCAACACGGTACATCAGGGGCTTTTTCGATAAGACAAATATGCGTGCGGCAAAGGAGGTACATTCTCTCCTTTTACCTTAGAAGTCTTGCACCTCACTGATGGCCCTCTTCCAACTGACGCGACACAATATAGTAAGGTCATTAGGGCTCTTTAGTAGTTATTGTTGACCAAGTTGAACATATCATATGTGGTCAATAGGCTACAGTTTATGCATTGTCATAAGGCCACTCATTAGACAACGACAAACTGGCTTTTTCGATACCTGAAGAGTACACTCTACCAAGGCAATCTTCTTCGATGCTCGTCCATTCTCAATTTCTTTGCATTTTATGATGTCGAATGGGCTGATAATTTTGATGATCAAACTTCCACTATAGTTTACAGCTTACATTGTTTTTTCGGTGATAACTCAATTAGATGGTCATCCAAAAAGCAAAGAACCGTTGCCTGCTCCTCCACTAAAGCTAAGTATCGAGCAGTTGCATCAATTGCTACTGAAGTTAATTGGCTTCAAAATCTTATTCAGGAATTGCACCTTACCTCGGCCACCCACTATTTATTTCCACAATGTTAGTACCCATCAACTCCGTAATGAAATACAGTCATTGACTTCCACTTTGTTCATGATTAAGTGAGATATGCAAAGCTCTGGGTTGCACATGTTCGATTAGCTAGCTAATTCTTTAACTAAACCAAATTAGCACTAATCTGTGGAAAAAAGGATCAACACCGTCCTAGCAAATCAGGATCACTAGAAATCATGCATTAATGTATTATGTAATTACGATCACAAGGATTCAAATTCCATAGTTGTAGGTAGTTGTATGTATATTTATAGTAGTTGTACCTCTTATATAATGCGTGGCAAAGCTAATATAAATTGTAGACGTCAAAATCCACAATCACGAATCTCCGGGCACCAGCAACCTATAAGATCAGAAGGTAATAGAGTGACATGAGTCTTGGGACACCAATGTGGTGCTGGTTGAAGACACTCCGACGCTCAAGTCAATAGTTTATCAGAAAAGATAAAAATGCGAGGAAAATATAGAGATGATAGAAGAGACTACCATAGTATCAACGTCGATATAAGAGTATAGAACATGAATATGTAGAGGGAAAATGGAGAGTATTGCTAGGAGCGGCTACAAGGGCGGATTCAGGATTTTAATATAGGGGGGCCGAGATTCAGTTAAAAAGATTAACAATATAACATATTTTAAACACAAACACATGTAAAGAAACTTAGCAAAAAAAAAAAAAAAATACATGTAAATAATACTATTTAACAAAATGATATAAGATTATGTAAACTTGTAAAGTAATGTTTATCGATTTTGTTAATGAAGTTGGACTCATCTCTCTTTCATGGTATAGGAGTCAAAAAGAGATCGTACTTTAGTTTTTTTTTTTTCCTAAAAGAAAGGGTTGTTTAGAAATCGTTGGTTTTTATTTTCAAAAGAAAAGGCTTATTTTGATCAATTGATATTAGCTTTTCGTTTCCCGCTAATGGGTTTGGGGAAGTGCCCACGTGGCACTTCCCTAACCTTTTCATCTTTTTTTTTTTCCCTTAAAAGCCAGTTCAAACTGGCAGCTAGCCTTTCATCTTTTTTTTCCCCCCCTTAAAAGCCAGTTCAAACTGGTAGCAAAACAAAAAAAAGAAAAAGCTACCATTAAGACTCAAACACGAGACGCTAAACTAAACTTATATAGCCAACCATTAAGCTAACTAGGAAGTTGTGTACTTAAGACAACTTTTTCAGTATTTATGGAGGGCTGAACCTATATATTTTTTTAAAAATATACATTAATTTTTTTTTGGTGGTTGGGGGGCCCGTGGCCCCCTCGACCCCCCTAGATCCTCCCCTGAGCGGCTAATACTCGATGCCCATCCCTGGGTAGGCGTGACCTACTTATAGGTATGGGTAGGTCAAGAGTCATGGACCTTAGGACTCGTTTCTTTAGTAGACTACTACGAGCGAGCAATCTTCTATCCCGAAAGATAGGGTTGATCTTTATCTCGAGTTTGTCGATCGTTATCCGCTACTAGTAAACTAGTTAATCAATGTATCTTCTTGATCGCTTATCGATTGGGGTCATGTAATCCGTCATGATTAGACCCTGAGTCCAAACCCAATTTTGACGTTAACACATATCACTCTCTTTCACTTTCTATCTAGGCATATCTTTTCCGTGCTAGGTAAGGTTTAATGTTGGTGAGGTATATCTTTTACAAGCTAGTAAGAATGAGTTTTGTTTGGGTAAATTGATATGATGTTGATAGACTAGTGGAAATGGTTTCTTACAATTTTACTTGCAAAAACTAAAGTTGCTTGCCCATTTTCTCCTGCATGCCTCTTCTCCCAGAGAAATAAAAAAACATAGATATACTTCTAGGTTTAAAGCATATGCTAGACATATGATTACCTTAAGTAAATAGTTTTGCAGTTTAAGACTCAAAAAAGGTGTACCTTGAGAACCCGTATTTAAATCATGATTTTCTAGTTAGGAAAAGAGTAGTAAAAAATATGGTCTTATCATAGCATTGCAATCTCATATCTTTACTAGGCTAACAAGCAAATCTCTTTCTCTTATAGAATAACCCGTGGTACTACACGATCAAGATTTTAGGGTAAAGTTGAAGCAGACATGGTCCATACAGTTTATCCTCATTTGAACATTTTTTTTATTTTTTATTTTTTAACCCTTAATCCCATGAGATTTGAACCTTGATCTTCCAACTGTCAAGGAGAATACCCCACTACTTGGTTACTCTTAAGGTAGCGATTGATATACTGGAATGAATTTGGACAGGAATGGAATGAACCAATGAATGGAATAAAACTGAGAATTGAATGAACTTGAGAATACGAATGACATGTTTGGTATGTTTTAGAAATGAAAAGTAGTAATAGGAATGCCTTGTATAATATGATATAATTGTCCTTTTATTATTATAATATAAAAAATAAAAATAAACATGAAGTATAACTGTAAATAACATAAACATAATAAATAATAATGATAATAACAACACCAACAACAACAACAACAATAAACAATAATAATAACAAAATAAAAATAATAATAACAACAACAACAATTACTACTACTACTACTATTATTATTATTATTATTATTATATTTGGTATTATTATTATTATTATTTATTTTTATCATTATTATTTTACTTTATTATTATATTAATTTTATTATTATTATTATTATTATCATTTTAATCAATTTTTTATTCTTATTATTATTAATTCAATCAATATTATTTTTATTTTTTTTTTATTTTGTTATTTTAATTTTATTGATTATTATTATTATAACTTTTGTTTTTATTTTATTTTTAGTTTTTGATTTTATTTTTATTTTAATAATAATAATAATACTAAGGAAAAATATAACGTTACCCCACTGTGATATGCAAAAGTATCACTCTCCCCCCCTGTGTTCATAAAACTTCAAAAAGGCTCATGTATTATTAAAAAGTCATCACACTACCTCTTTCATGTATTTTTTAAGCTATTAAATATCATTTGTACCCTTTTATAATACATTATTTTTTCTTTTCTTTCTTTCATTTTTAACTATTTACCACTAAATAAAAAAATTAAAAAAAATCATATTCCCCAACCATCCCCCACCCCACTCCACCCCCCGTCAGCCACCATTCCCACCCCTACCTTCCACCTTCCCCTTCGATACCCCTACCCCCACCACCTGCTGCTCCGTTAGAGCAGCAGATCTTACTATTGCTCCAACGGAGCAGCCATGTTGCTTCTCCGTCAAAGCAGTAGCGTGGTGCGTGGGGTTGGAGGTTGTGGGGTGTTAGTGGGAGTGGGAGTGGGAGTGGGAGTGGGGTGGGGGTAGGGGTGGGGTTGGTTGGGGAAGGTGATTTTTTTTTAATTTTTTAATTTTGTAGATTTGTAAGTATTTCTTTAAATATGTATGTTGTACTTGAATTCACAAACACACTAATTGGAGATTAGACGAGAAGTTTTTGTTTTCTATAATTTCAATATTTTGGATTGAATTATATGTAAATGACGAGAAACGCGTGCATATATGAACATTTTTATACTATATAACCTTTTCTCTTCAATATTTTGAGTCCTAGTATTTTTACTTTAAAACAAAGATGTAAAATATAAACCAATTTTTTAAAAAGAAATACAGAAAAGAGGCTGGTTAGCAAAAATATGTTTTAGATAGGCTTGGACATGCATTGCTAATCATGGCCACTGCTGTATTTAATATATTTTGATATAATTGTTTATTAGTATGAAGTTAGAGCTTCTACCAAAGTATGTTTTTAGTAAATTGCTTAAACATATGTTTGCATGTGCGAATAATGAACGACACAACTAAATGAATGATTTAATTTTACTTTCATATAATGATAAGCAATTTAGGGTTTACGCGAAGATATAATGATTCCCCGAACAATTTGAAGACAGTTTTTTTTGTGTGAAAATAGTCGTGGTTTAGAAATATAATCTAATTAAACAAACCGGAAAGTTATCAAGGTAATAATAATAAGTTTCACTAAATTATAATAAAACTATTACTTAAAGAATATCTTATCATAATGCTAAAAGGGCAAGGGCATAACAAACCTATGCAAAGAAACAGAAATAAGACAATCATGGAGATTTTTCCCATGGCGCTGTATCTTTTCTCAAGGATGTTTTTGCGAGTCGTCGTATATATGCAAGATGACCAGTAAGAGTTTGAAATATATACTGGTAAGGCTCCAACAAATCTTTTCCATTACAGTAAATGCATTCAATTTGCAGATTTTATTAGCATAAACATATACAACAGAGAGATTATTTGCCTTTATAAAGCATTAAATAATTTTAGCATGAGGGTACTGTTGTAATTATCATGGAAGATACGGTTTCACAAGAGCTAAATTTTAGATCCCTATTCATACAATTTTTTTTGGAAATTTTTAACATATTTGCAATTACCCAGGAATAATTAGGTATCGTTTTAGTTTATGTTGGGGTGTGATTGTTAAGGACTAAGATTTAGGCTCGGCTCGAGTTCTTCAATTAAACTAGTAATAAATTTCAATCAAGATACGAGCAAATCAAATTCATTTAGGGGATCTAATTTTGATTTCTATATATGATATTTTACGCATTATAATAATAATAATAATAATAATAATAATAATAATAATAATAATATTATTATTATTATTATTATTATTATTATTATTATTATTACATTTGCTCCAATAGTATAGTTCTGGTTTTGTGTGCGAGAGGTTTCGAGTCGATTATCGATAGGTGTAACATCCTAATGTAACGTAATATTAGTTTAGACCTCTCTTTAATTGTTTTTATTTAAAAAAGGTCTGTCTTCGATCTTCTTTACCATTAGATGCATATTGACGGCAAATTTGGATGCATTCTATGTCATGCAAAGTTTGACCTGTTAACATATATCTGATTCAGTAGTGTTGCCGTAGATTTAAAAGCCAGGATATATCAAAACAGAGTGCTCGGCCAGCCTTTTGGGATTAAAATTGTCTTTTGAAGAACCAAGTTATTAACAATATTAAAAAAAATAAAAATTTATGAACAATATTTGTTGTTCATCCTATTGGATGAATGAATAATGGTTAGATCAATTGTCAATTCTGTTAAACTAACTTAAATGGGGTGCTGAAATGACATCTCAATACCTTTCACTAATGTCAAAAGTAACGTTCATTCAAACCGTTATTAGCACTTCCAATTTATAAAATCCGAATTTTATGAAAGAAATCTAGTTTAGATAGAAAATTCATCAATCGGTCTACAATATATATATATTTTTTTGGCTGTGATATGAACCACGCCAACATGTGACTCGACCCAATACTAAATATGGCAAATGACCCCAAGACCTTTTAGGAATAGATGAAACCGTGACCATATGCTTAGCAAAGCTAGAACCTTGGTATAGGTGAGGACGCCACAAACAAGGATGGAAGACCCGTTTGATAAGTCAAGGTTGAACGCCACAAGAATTAACTTGATAAGTTCGAATAGTTTTTTGAAAAACTCAAAGGAGAATAATCTTACAAATTTTATTTATCAAAATTGTCTACTTTTATTTCATGCAATTCAGCTTTATATAGGCAAAGACAAATAAGTTTCCTATTTGAAAAAGAACTCCTAAACCCTAGCTCAAATAGGAAAATGTGAATAGTAACTAGGTCAAAAGGAAATAAACTTGCAGCCCAAGAAAAGCTCATTCTTAGTGTGAACACCTAATCTTGCAGCCCAAGAAAGTCTTTTTCCTAGTGTGAACACCTAAATTCATTCATAGGGAATTAAACTAAAACTGAAACTAAAACTAGGATAAAATTACAAAGAAATCAAATCTTGACAAAATCTTCGAATCTTCTTGAAATTTCTTGAAGTTCTTGAAGAAAATAGAATATTGACTTGAATCTTTGCTGAAAAATTCGCCCAAATGGTTCAATGAATGTGGACGTGTATGGCTGGATCTTGGCTTTCTTGTGGATCAACTTGGAAGAGTAAAACCAGCCTTTCTTCATCCCTACGAGCCAACATGCTTTTCTCTTGTTGTAGAACTTTCTGAACCAAGTTATTCAGCTCTTCCTTGAATCTTTTAACACGAGCTTTGGTCACTGGACCAACTGGCACTTGCACTGGATCTTGGACATTCCTAGCAGCCTTGATGTCCTCATCAGGCTGGGTCAACAAGGATTTTGCATATCACTATTAAAAACATGGCAATGCCAAATACATGTGTTAAACTTTACAGTAAAAAGCAAAAATTATGTATAGTTAATTGTTAATCCATCAACGAGTCTATAATTATGTATAGTTAATCGTTCATTCGACGTGTTCTCGAATATTCGAAGGTATACATATATATTGAGAAAAAGGAATCTCCAGAAATAGTTTTGGTTTGATAGTTTTGGACTTTTTTTATTAGATTGCACAAGGTAATGAAAGATAACTTAAAATCTTCACACCTTTCTCGTATTGAATTAGACATAAATCATTATATATTCTAAAAGAACAACCATCTTGTCATGTGTCACTTTATGAGCATCTGTAAATATTTTTTACAAAATTTAAATAATCATATTATTAGATGCTGATATACTACATAATTAATTTTAAATTTGAAAATGACTTTTACAGATTATAATATAACTGATAATTAGTAGATGCAATATTATCCTAACCATACTATTTAAATTTAAAACTTATATTTAGGTCATATCTTAATTTAAAATTTAAATTAAGTTAATTTGTTTATACTATCTTGAATGTATCTAATAGCTATAATACATATTCACAACTAACTATCAGATTAGAATCAGTTAATGTTACCGTACATTAGCCACATCTTTTTATTTTTTGACATTCATTAGTCACATTAAAATCAGTTTATTTCCCTTATATATTTTAATTGCTTTTTATAGTGTAATTAATGTATTTATTGTGGATGAAATTTGTAGATTGCCATGGGAATAGTTGGCATGGAAACTCTCATCAATGAGTCTGGTGACATTACAAGGTACATTTTGACATTCATATATCTTTATTTAAGAAAAAAATGTAAAAGAAATAAAGCTTCATTTTTTTTAATTATTATGTTTGTGTGTATCTAGCTAGGTTTGGTGAGTTCTATATATTTTTAATTTGTTCTACAATTAATGGTAGTTGATGTGTTTAATGTGTTTGATAGTCATTTGCTAGGGATATTCACCTGAACAATTAGGCTTTTGGAAGCCATAATTAGGCCAATTTAATTTGCCTATTCACATTTTCTTATATTATCATGATATTTTGTTAAGTTTGTAACTTTTTGCTTATTTTAATCTTTATAGAACAACTATTTTTTTTAATTGTCAGCCACCAGAGTTGAAGAACATGAGCTTGTGAAACGGTAATTTACAACAGTCCTTCATACATGTGAATTAGTCCTTTTAAGTTACTATTGTTGATATTCATTTTTTCTTGGTATCTTCGTTTAGATTAGGATATTGATGTAACGTATTTTTTGTGCAGTGGCTAAAGTGGTTGAGATACTTTGCATTTCGTATTTCCTTGAAACATTAATTAAAACATGGTAACATGCAATTTGGACCTGACATTTAATCAAATGTGAGGATTCTTTTTTTTTTTTTTTTTAGGTTAAAGTTCTGCTAAATGATGTCAACCAATGTAAATCTTCATATACTGATGACCCAACTCTTTAACTTAGTTTTTGTCTTCTGTATTTGTAAAATAGGTGATTTATTTGTTTATAAAATAATTCTTAGGGTCTCTTTGTTCAATGACTTCAAGTTATTATTATTTAAACTTTAGTTAATTTATTAGTCACTCATTTTATTTTTATTTTTTTGTCAAGATATTTGATGTTAATTCTATTGGATCAAGTTCCACAAACATTGCTGACAAGATGACTGTTGATATAATAACAGGAGATTAGTCTCATATTCCCTTGATTATTACTAATTTTATTTTCTTATTATTTTTATTTATCGTTGTTAATTTTTTGGTATTGTAGGAAATTGGTGTAAAATCCCAGTGCTCTGAAAATGTTGTTAAGGAGTCCAAGTTTATGCGTCATGCCTTCCAAGAGGGTTTGAGATGAACAATAGATAGAGAGAATGCTAAAGTTGAATTTCAGATGTATCCTACTACAATGAGGAAGATAATTAAGGAATGGAATGATTAGTGCTTATGAGACATTTATTGACTTTGTTATGTTTTGTTGTTTGATGGTTTATATATCATGTGATATATTTTATGATATGTTACAAGTTGGTTGTGTACTTTATTTTGATATTTTTTATATAATATACGTATGGTCTTTATCAATCTTTCTAGAGAAGTTTTTGAAATTAACTTTTTTAGGAAGTCAATAACGAAACTAAAAAGAAAAAGAAAAAGAAAAGGAATTACAATACCTTTTATATACATAATCATTTCAAAGGGGTGGTCTATTGAATGACGGATTAAATGCATGAAACTTGATCATTTTTAGATTACAATGATGATATTAATAATGTTAACTTTAGACATCCAATAATAGAATTTGTTTTTTTTTTCCATGTTTAGTGAATGTTGTTCACATTGATAATTTTACTTTAGTGGTATTTGTAAGGATGTGAATTGTAA
Organism: Ehretia macrophylla; assembly: GCA_037974665.1. Lineage (NCBI taxonomy): Eukaryota > Viridiplantae > Streptophyta > Magnoliopsida > Boraginales > Ehretiaceae > Ehretia > Ehretia macrophylla. The sequence continues at coordinate 55,862,803 of CM075771.1, read as the reverse complement.
ATCCTCTTAAAATTGGATGAATAATTATAATTTTGAAATGCAACATAGCCCAAAAAATAGGAGAACTTATTCTACAATATATTTTAAATGTTGAAAATATTCCTCCAAACATGATAGATAACCACAATAGAATTGCTTTGACTTGTGTTGTTGGTCTAATTGAGTTAATTTATTTATATAATTCTACATCACGCATTTTCTAATATCCAGTATTGAAACAAAGTATTGAACTTCAAAAGCACGATATGTAGTTTAATAATCAAAGTTCAATAGTATTTTGCTTGAATGGGATAGGCAGAGTCCTAACTTATCCATGCCCTGTAACACCTTGGTTTCTCTCGAGGCTGAAGTCTCGATCCAATACCCAAGTCACAAAAAAGGAGAAAAAACGGATGGAGTCTCCCCTGTTTAGAGGACAATCCAAAACCTGTACAAGCAACTATAATCTCAAAACCAAAGTCCAACCTCTTCCTTAATTTCCAACTTCTACCATCACCACATGCAACAAACTCCTCAAGGCCATCCGAGCCTTGGAACCCAACAAATGCGGAGTTAAAATCCATTGAAATCTTATCTTTTAAATCCACTTATCATACCACTCTAATTCTAATTACCGTACTTACTTAAATATTAAGTCCATCACTCAACTTCCTTTAGCACACAAACATGTAGTCAAAAGGCAGTAAAGTCTATCATTAACTATTACATACCAACTATGCCACTAACTATTCAAGACTACAACTTCAATTATGACCCACCAAATTTATCATTAATACGTACAAGACCTCAAAGGGCATCCAATAACAAAAATAAGGCATATTACAATAACACACATCTTCAAAGGGCATCCAACCTCAGCAAGATAAGCAACCAGCAACACGACACTCAAGGTAGTTGTTCTAACTGCACTTGAAACATGTTAAAACGAGGAATATGTAACCAAAGTTACTTAGTGAGGGAGGGGATACAGTAACCACGTTAAAGACAAGAATACAAGTAATACATTATAGTAAGTTAACTGAATAAACATTAAACACGTTAAAAAAGTATACAGTTCAACTTCTTTGTCTTCGATCTCGAACCACGAACCATGATCTTCAAACAAATGCCGAAAAACCCCTTATTCCTCCAATGGAGTACTCCGGATGTACCCTGATCCTATGACCCATTTCTCTCGAAGTAGGTCTGTATGCCCCAACAAGGTGAACCATGCCTCTGGGGTAGAGGAGTATGCCTCAACGAGAGAGGCACTGGGAAACCATGGTAGTTGAGGGGGCACGGCAAGCTCGATACCGCCTGTGTTACTCGACACTACCATGCCCGAATAGGTTGCGCAACCATGAATAACGAATCACGAATCATGAGATAATAATATGAATCAAGATGGGAGGTTAGCAAAGTAGGCTAACCTCGCCCAAATGCAACATAAATAACTCATATAACTCAAATAACAATCAAATATAACAGTTATAACAATTTACTAGTAATTCATGTAACAAGTTCAAGTATTTCTCAAGAACTCCAACATATTTCTTTCCAAAAGCTTAGTAATCATGCCATAAACTTCATACAAGCTGAAGAACTCCAAGTCTGACTTTACTAAATGATCAACAAGTACACGACTCAAATAATTTTGCTAAATCATGAAATCTTTTAACAAGTAAATAAACTAAATGCAAAAAAGATAAAGTCTCTCACCTTGGTTTAGGTTAATTATGCAAGAGTAAATCTTAGATGTACTCCAACCTTCTTGACTTAACTCAAATGTGCAACCCTGGTCTCTTTACACAAGTATAACACTTTATCAATTAACTATATAAATTTCATTTAAATATCCAAATAGTTAACTAGAATCAATATAGCTCAAATAATACATTATAGCTCAAATAATACATGATCTATGTGGCTAACTTATCTAACATTTTACTTTTAACTAGTAACTCATGGAGTATAAGAACATTACAATTAGTAGGCTATGCATAATTATACTCTAGTTCTAACTGAGGTTTAATTATTACAATATTCACTAAGCCACCCTAACAAGAATTCTCTTGTAAGCTAGTAATCTATGTAGAATAAGAGAGATTTCAATTGGAAATCACCACTAGACAAGTTAGACAAAGTTGTAGTTGAAACTTTTGCATACAATGCGAACAACTTATAAGTTACAGTAATTAAAACATTTAACTCATATACTCCATATTTTCAATAGTATATAAGTTAATTAAGAAGATAGTTCAAAAACTTAAAGCAGAATGATTCAACCAGCATGCTATAACTAGATGTAAACCGAGCTAAAATTTAGTTAAACTAAAATCAACACATGAGCCTACAGTTACTCATACTATTTCTCATTTTACTTTAGTTAATAACTTGTACAAGAAACTAATTCACTCCACATAACAATAAATTAGCCATTAACTCAACTAAAGGAATTCCTCCAAAGAATTTATAGATAATAAAAGTTAGGTTACTTTAATGTTCAAATGACATATTCATTCACAATGGCACTACCCAGTCTTTTACTACTTTAATGAACTTCTAATTCATATTCTACTTTACTTACAATAGTTAGTAACATCTCCATGAAAATAGCCCAACATTAGCACATAAGGAAAGAAATGCATTTATCAACTAATAAAAAAGTTAACTATCAACCATTTAATAACTAACATACCATTTTAGCAAAATAATTGCACTTCAAGCTAAGATTCTAATATATCACTAATAGGATCAACTTAAGTTAGTTACATTTAACATATAATAGACAACTATCAACTTACAATTAACCTTATATGTAGGTTCAAAGAGCATTAAACACATTTTTTCACATAGCATACTTACCTCTTCTAAGTGTTCACTAGTTGCACATTGATAACAACAACTAATTCTAGTAATTGAATTGTTTAGCATATATAGAAATATTACCTATCTCTAAAGGTGGTGATCATCACAACTCTATTAGCATTTCTCATTCACAATCGAATACAATAGCTGTGATGCCCGAGAATTTGCATCATAGTCATAAATAACTGTAGCATATCTTTTATGCATTTTAATATGTTTTATTTCTAGTTTAAATATGTTTACTTGATGGTCACTATTTATAAGAAACTTTACTGTCTAAATTGCTTAGTTTAATATTTTTTCTAGATAGTATAACTTATAAAAGGGATTGGGAACTTGTAATTTTGGGCTTTGGAGGTCAGGAACGTGCATTTGAAAAATAATCCGTGCTTCGTTGAATAGTGATAGACTAGAGATGTAACATAGTATTTAGTAGTCTTTTAATTTGAGTTTTAACTTAGTTTGACTAGGTTCTTACTAGCATTTAGCTTAAAATTCTAACACATACTTATACATATATTCATTAACACCTCACATACAAAACAAATGCTCACAAAACAATTGCTAAAATACCCTTTATGTCCCCCTTTACTCGTCGGCCACAAGAAGGAAAAAAAAAAGAAAGAAAACTTTGCTCAATCCTTATATTTTGGCCTACTAGCTTGACTTTGGAAGATCTTTGGAGCAACTAGGAGCATTACCACCTTGTCTACAACCTTGTACAAGTAAGGGAGTTTCATCTTTTAGTTATTTAAAGTTTATATTAAGTTTTGCAATTTTTGGATTTTATATTATTGGTGGTATAAGTTACTTTTTTTTTGGTTCTATATGGTATTATTACATGCTAGAGACCTTGTGTATGTATTGGTATAGCTTGGAACTAAGTTTTTAGCAAGAATCTACATGAGAAAGACGATGAATAGTGCCAAATTGGGGTTTTCAAAAAAAATTGAAATTTAATTCTATTAGAGGCTTCTAGTAGATGCTAATTAGGTCCATGAACGTCAGAAAAATGTTAATTGCGCTTGTTAGGCTCGAAACTTGGGTAATTTGATCAAAATAGGCCATTTTAGAAAGGGGTTTCAGGGTTAAGTCGAATCCGGGCACGTTTCGACTTCATGGATAGCATTTATTAAGTATTGAAGGCTTTGAAGTGCCTTTGTTTCGCTTGTTTGGGTTCTGGAATTGGTACTTGTAGTGTAAACCCACAAATAGGCATTTCGGTATTTTCGTATACTTGTGCTCTAGGATATGATTTGGAGGTTCTAAATGAGGTATTTAGGTATTCTTAGATTAGTAGAATGGTTAGGTAGCTTAACTTAATCCTTGAATTTCGATAGGAAGCTAAATAGCCTAGTTGAACAAAGGAGAAATGAATGAATTAATTGTTTTAGTACTTGTATTGCCTCATAGTTGCTTCTAGAGTGTTTAAATGTAGTTTGAGGCATGTGTGAACTTGTGGTAAAATGTTGGGAAATGTATAATATTGACCCTTTTGTGTTCGCATAGTTAAATTCATGATAATTGCTTTTATAATTGAGTAATCAAATGGTTATATGCCTTTGTGTAGCGTACGTATCATAGTAGTGAAGTTTTATGAATTAAGTTATTTGGTTTGTATGACTTTAGTTCAATATGAACTTGAAAGATGACTAAAGGAACTAGTTATGAACCATGTTGATAATTATTGTTAATTGACTCATTAATTGATTGCATAAGTGTTTAATTGTTCCTGTATAGCATGTTCATCTATTTAGAGAATGTCGTAAGTCAAAGTTCATGTTACTTGTTAAAGATTGAATGAAAACAATTATATTTAGTTTATGTTGGTTATATTGCTTGTTAATTGTATTATATGTGTAAGGTTATGATTGTGACTGGTAAAGAGCCTTTAATTGCTTAGCTAAGAGTACAAATGGGTTGCATAGTATGTTTATCCTTCTGGGTGAAGTTTTTAAACTAGCTGGCATGATTACTTGTTTAATGTATGACTGTATCTTGTGTTACTAAACGGATTATGTGATGTGAACTTTAGTACATTGATTGTGGGTGGCATCTATAAGATTTCTTATGATAAGTATGTGTTTACTACATGATAGGATTTGATTCTTTGAGCCAATCCAAGATGTTGAGAATAAATTGGCACTAGTTCTTGTATCATTGACTAGATTCTTACAAGTTTGGTTCACTAAGGTGAGGGAGTTTTCATATCTTCTGTGTATCTTAACTTATTCTATTTTTTCTAGATTGTATTATTTAGTAATTGATAAAGCCTATATGTATTATTTACTTGCTATCTTGTGTCTTTTCGTATTATTTGTGATTAATTGCGAGGGCGGCCTACTTTGTCGTTCCTCTTATGTGATTTGATATTCTTGGCTCTCGTGATCTTGACTCGGGGTTGTGCAACCTTTTCGGACATGGTAGCTTCGAGAGACACAGGCAGCATCGGGCTTGCCATGCTCCCTCGACTACTATGGTGCTTATTCCCTTTCTCTCGCTGAGTATACTTTTTGACGCTCGGGAACTTCATCACATCATCTACGTAACTACTGCATAAACTACTTGTGCATTTTATGTGCGTTTCTTGTCTTCTTTAATTGTTTTACTATTAGGCACTATTTATAAGATTTTTGACCGCCTCAAATGTTCGATTTAATATTTTTCCTAGGTCACATGACATTTAAAAGGAGTCGGGATATGGTAGTTTTGAGCTTTAGGGGTTGGGAGCATGTGTTCGAAAAATGTTTTCCGCTTTATTTGAATAGTGTTACGTATGTAGCAACATTAATTTTAACTAGTTAGTAATCAAATGAGTTTTAACTTTGTTTGACTAAGCTTTGTAGGCAATTGACTTAGGATATTAGCTTACACTTAACTATATATCACATTATAACACACATACATGTCATTACTCAACAAAAACAAAAGCAAAAATCCCCATTTTGCCCCCCATACCCGACGGCCAAAAGGAAAGGAAAAGAAGCAAATTTTTCTTCAAATCTTGGTGGCTTGATCTTTTGCTAGCATCCTACACCTAGTTCCAAGCTTCTCCAAGTCTCCTAAACCTCTTGCAAGTGAGGGAGTTGCGTATTTGTTGATTTAAAGTTTATGTCAAGTTTCTTTAATTTTGAGATATGTTGATTAAGGCTATAGTTATGCTCATATATTGTTATATACTTGCTTACTATGATCTCTAGACCAAGATTATGTTGTGTATTAGGTTTTTCCATGGTTAAAGCTTGAGTTCTCACGAAGAAAATGATAAATAGTGCTTGAACTTAGGGTTTTGATAAAACTTGCAAATTGGAATGAATTGAGGCTTTCTTTAGATGCTCTAGACTCTAGTGAAGCTAGTTGAGAGGGCACGTGAAGTTGAATCATCCGAAACCAAGCTAAAATGCAAAATTTGTTAACTTTAAAAAAGGGTTTTTTCACTTAATGCAATCCGGGCACATTTGGGCATTGAATTAGGTATTCTTGGGGCATGGAAGCACTTTTGGTGCTCTCATTGCATGAATTTGGGGTTCGGTTAGGGTAGTTGTAGTTAAAGCCTGCTCAGGGTCTTTCCGAGCTTTTATTTCCAAATCGGGTTTTTAGAGCCTAGATATTTGCCTTTTTACCTATCGAGGAACGTAGGATGGTTGGCTTGTTAATTTGGAATCTTAAACCTTGTGTGGGAGAAGAAATCGGAAAGTTAACAAAGGGAAAAAATGTGTTTTTGGATGCCTTTGTGTTTATATGAATTTTTAAATACTTGATAGGTGTTTTATGTGCATGATAAGGGTTATTCAAGCTATCCATGGAGTTTTGTGGAAGAATATGATATTTGTCTCTTTTGTGACTATATAGCTATCTTGTGTATATGTTGGCTTATATTGTGATTAAATTCCAGGGTGGCCTACTTTGTCGACCCTCTTACGTGTTATTGTTGTTCTTGAATCTTGTGGTTTGGTTTCGGGGTTGCATAACCTTTTTGGACATGGTAACATCGAGAAACACGGGCGGCGTCGAGCTTGTCGTGCTCCCTCGACTACCATGGTGCTTATTCCCTTTCTATCACTGAGTATACTCCACTACCCAAGAGGCATAGTTCACGTGCTGGGCATATGAACCTACCTCAGGAGAAAGGGTCATAGGATCGGGGTACATTCGGAGTACCCCACATTTGGAGGAATAAGGGTTTGTCGGCACTTGCGTGAAGTTCGTGGTTCGTGGTACGAGATTGAAGACTTGAAGTGGAACCGTATCCTTTTTATATGTGATTAATTACATGTTTACTTGGTTGTGTTATTTGGTGTTGGAAATACTATTATTCTGTTGTATATCATGTTGCACGCCCCGGTATGCTACATCACCTCCCTCGCTGGGCAATATTGTTGCTCACTCCTCATTTAACATGTTTTAGAAGAAGTTGAGGTGAATCCCCAGCTAGTAGCAGTAGAAGAAGAAGAGGAAGTACAAATAGATCAGATTACATGATTCTTGTGTGATAAGGTTGTCTATTATGTAAAGCTTGCATGGAGTTGTTGATTGTTTTCTTTTTGTGACCTTGTGGTCTTGTGTATATATGGTAGTTGAACCAAATTGTAACCTTGTATGATGGATAGCAAAGTTAGATGGCATGTAATAATAGATTCTAGTTTACTTCTCTTATTGCATGCTTGTGTATTTAATAACTTGGTAGTATAACTTGGCTATTGTTGTATCCAATTACTTATAGTTAAAGTTAGTATCGCCTTGCATGCTTGTGTGTTATATGTAGATTTTGTCGTTCCAAGGCTTGGATGGCCTTGTGATCTTGGGTTGACTATGATAATCTTGGAACTTAAGTTACATGAGATGTTGTGGTGGTTCAGGTATATCATGTGACTATTTGCAGGTACCAGTTTAGTCCACGGTACATAGGAGATTATGTCCGAGTGACGGGTCCGAACTTGACCTGTAGCGTGGAGTTGGGTTCGGGGCGTTATATACTCCACTACCCCAGAGACGTGGTTCACCTCGTTGAGGCATATGAACCTACCTCAGAAGAAAGGGTTGTAGGACCAGAGTACATTCAGAGTACCCCATTTTGGAGGAATAAGGGTTTGCTGGCACTTGTTGAAGATCTTGACTTGTCGCTTGTGATTGAAGACAAACGTGGAACCATATCCTTTTTATACGTGGTTAAATACTTGTCCAATTAACTTGTTACTTTGTGTTGTATATGTTATTATCCTTGTTGCATCTCATGAAAGCATTCCGCAGTATGCTGCATCACCTCCCTCACTGAGTATACATGTTGTATACTCACCCTCGTTTCTAACACCTTTCAGGATCAGTGCTATCAGGAGTAGAAAAGAAGGCTCGAAAGTTTTGTGATTGATTATACTGGCTTACGTGGATTGCCATTGAATTCAGTTTTGTATTTGTAAAGTTAAATTTAGAATGTATTGATAGTTATGAATGACTTGTAATGTTGTAAAAACTTGTAATATTTACTTTATTGTCTAGTAGCTGATGTTTTGACTGGTTGACGGACTTAAATTATAAGAAAGGTAACTAGATAATATTAGAGTGGCGATGAATGAATGGAATTAGACCATAGTTTTGTGGTTATAAATATTGTTTATAGGTTTTTGATTAGTCCTATAAATAGGGGAAGCTCCGTTTGTTTTTTCTTAAATTTCGTGCCCGAGGTTTTGAATTGGGTTTAGGATAGTATGATTAATAGAAGTCTTGGTTCCGTGAGGGATCGGGGCGTTACAATAGCTTTCAATTTAAATTAACTTTACTAGCAATTAGATTTCAATTACAATTTATGAAAACAACCTAACTATAAGAGCTCCATTATGCTACTAATCATACAAGGACACTGCACAATAAGGTCTTGATCGAATACGTCCAATTAGAACTGAAATATATTAGCATTATAGCAAAATAACAACACAATTCAAATTCATCCGTAACAGGGCAGTTCTGACACATCTCAGCAAAACGATCATAACTTATTCTAGAAAACTCCGATTAATGCACCGTAAAAAGTATTGGAAACTAGACTTGTAAGAATTTCTAACGGTATTTAATTCAACCCCTAATCCTTCTCCAATTAATACAGTTTTAAACCCGAAATTGCCTCATTTTTGCTGAAAAAACTAGACAACCACAATTGAACACACACACATGTACACATGGTATAGTTAGTTCATTTACTTGCAATTCCAATATATATAGTTAAAGCTAACTAAAACTCCAATCTTTTATATTTATGAACATACATGCTAGCTAATTTCTTCTTGAGCTCCCACAATATTCTTACAAGCATTCTTTCACACATTAAACATGCAATATCTATTATCTTCCACTTCTAACACAACAACTACTACAACACTAGAATTCTCATTTAACTAGCAATCAACACCAAAATATCACATTAATTTCACAAAAACCAAGCTAAGCTAGCTAGAGCAACCAAAAACTAATTTATTCAATAATTCCATAGCTTGCACTTAATAAAAGAAATTCAAGCAAAACATATAAAATGAACTTCCCTCAATTCAATGCCATAAAAGAACTATCTCACCTAATAAACACTAACTACATTATTCAAATTCACCCAGATTACCTTTTTATGCAAAGCCCCTTTAGTGATCAAGCTAGTATCTCTTGGTTTAACCATTATCTAATCCTTTTAAGTTTCAATCTAGATCCTATAGCACTTATGACATCAGTGTTAGACATTAGATTAAGCATACAGGCCTTAACCCCATTAATCTCCTTTTAAAACCCAAAATTAGCATAAAAATCCAACATTAACGAAACTAGATAAATTTTAACGTACAACCTTTTTAGCATCTCTAGAACCTATACCAATCATTAAACCAAGTATTGAGTCATAATTTAAAGGGTCTATGTGAATAGTATCCAATTTCAACTATTCATCTTCTTCAACTTCAACTACACAACAATTCACACTACACAAGGCTACAATACTCAAAAGTCTACTCTACCATGCCTCTAGATCACATTTCATGCATTGGAAGGTTTAGATAGGCATTTAACAACAAAATCATAAAATTACATAAAACTACTATTCATATTCGTCAACATTTCAACTACCAATTAATCTTCAACTATACATGTAAACAAAGTTCAAAAGTTTGATCTACATCATCTTTAGCTAACATTTGAGATGTTAGAAGCATTATATCATCAAATCTCAACAATTACAACAAATCTCTACAACTAGAAATCAAGAGAAATGTACAATAAAAGCTTCCTTCACCTTAAACAAGCTAGGAAATGGAAGAAATTTGGCTAGAGACACCTTAATCATTGCTAAAATGGCTGAAATTTGAAGATACACTCAAGCCCTAAGCTCACAAATGCCTCATGTTTTCTCTCTGCCTTGATTGATTCTTTTCATTCTCTTTTGCTATGTTTTTTGTGTGTGTTATGGTGTTATTATATGTATAAGTATGTATGTTAAATAAATAAATGGGCTAGCAAACGGATTGGGCTAATATAATTGCTATGGGGCTTAACTAAGTTAGCTAAAAATCAATTGAAAGTTCAAATGGCCCAAAATAATAAAACTACTACTATTCACCCGTGGACATTAAATATTTTATATCTTATGCTCGGGACATGCAATGCACTTTCTTTTAATGAACAAACACATTATTTATAAAGTAGAATCAAAGAAAAATATCAATTTCGGGAAATAGATTAGTTTAAAAAAATTACTCCAGGCTCAGAGCTACTTTATTTATTCAATTGAAAATAAGGTAAATAAGTGCAAAGAAATAAATTCAAATAATATAAATAATAAAATAGTTAATACGCATGTAATGTAATTAATTTAAATATTACTTGAATAGTTTTGAAGAAATGAAAATAATGTTAAAATGAATACATTTAATTAAAATAAACACATAATTCTATGTTAGCATTTAAGGTAACACATAATTAAATGCAAATAGGTACTATTCATGATATGCTAGGTTCGGGGTTCCACATCCCCAATAAGAGATATAGAATAGTAGGGCAATTGAGAGTTAGTCAATATTTTGAACTTAGTTTATGACAAATAATGCAATCCCCCCATTTAATCCACTTTCTCTCATTGGGTAATAATTTTAAAATTCATGAATTCTTATATGAGCATATTTGAATCTTGTGATTTTTGTTTGTTGTATTTCACAATGGAGTGGAAAAAATTCATACGGTGAGTTTCATAAAATATAACTTACTTGATGTATACAATTCCATTGTTGTCACATCTTTTTATAATATAATTTCACAATTTTGTATTTTACTTTTAATTATGGATAAAACACAAATAGGATAAATGTACGGATGAAGATAAAATCTATAATGCTATAAAAGCGTTTGTGAAGGAGAATGATAATTCAATCTAATTGATCATTTCAATGTCTTGACACACTATTTTCTTCATTACTCTATCCAACTAATAATCATTATATATTCTAAGAGAAAAATCATCTTTTCATGTGTCATTTAATGAGCATCTCTATAGGAACAACCATTTCATACCACGTGTAAACATTATTTAAAAATAATTCCATAAAATATTTGGTGAATTTAATTGATTTCTTATATAATTGATTTGGTTTATTTAAGTTTGTTTTAGTTTAGATATTTGTTTGAAATTATGTTGTTATAGTAGTTTTATGAACAAAAGAGAAAAATATAAAATAGTTTAAAGATGAGAAACTATGTTGTACAAGCAATCTCGGAACAACCGTTTGTTTTGGTTTCTAATCTTTATTAGTAAATACAAATTTATGTTGATAAGGTTTTATCACCTTGGTTATTTATTGTAGATAATTAAGGGAGAAAAATAATAAAGATGAGATATACTAGATAGCTAATTTTAAAATTTGGAAATGACTTTTACAGATTATAAAGTAACCAATAATTATTAGCTGCAATATTATCCAAATTATATTATTTAAATTTATATATTATATTTAGTTAAGATTTTCCTATCTATCGTAGGACTCTATCACATCTTCATTTAAAATTTAATTTTAAATCTCTATCAGTAAAAATCTTTTTTTGTTAATGACATTATCTTTACTTTATTAATAGCTTTATCTATACTGGTAAATCAGAGTCAAAAAAATCAACGTTTGTGCAGGTTGTCCTATTCAAGAGTTTTGTGCTACAGCACCAGACTTTGAAGCAGAGATCGTTTTTGATTAGGAATTTATCAAGGTAATTATGTTTTCACAATAACATTATTTATACATACTCAAAAAAATTTGTATACATTTCCAAATAGTCAATAAATAAAATTATGAGCTACAGTTTTTTTTTCTTATTGTTGTTGTTGAGCATTCATCCTTCAAAATCAGGTCTAATATTATTTTACCAGTTGATTGTGCCTTTAAACTACATCGGCCTTTTACATACTTCTTTTACTATTGTTGATGTGATTACAACCTTTTTTCCGATTTGATCAAAATTCTTCTGAAGTTCATTGACACGGAACAATTGCACAAGCAATTTCATGTACAATATTTGAATAGAGTAAAAATTGCACATCTCTATATATGAAAATTTTGTACTTAACTTTATTTTGTTTTTGACTACTTTGAACTGATGGTTTAACAGGTCCTAAGAAGTTCTGGAAGCATAAGATTTGAATTTTGTTTTGCTCAATTTTAGGACAAGTTAAATACATTACAAAAGCCTACTCAGGTTCATTACTTGAAATTTATTTAAACTTCTTATCAATATTTGTTAAAATTTTGCATGTGATCTTAGATGAAAAGGTTAAAGCTAATTGTCTCAGTTTGACCGAATTTATTCAAATTGTACCAATGTAGACTGTGTACATTATGAAAAAATTATTTCTTAATGTTCAAAAGGGTGTAATGAATTTTTATGTGGTTTTTTGGTTATAGGAAGAAAAGTTTGAGATTTTTATTATGAATGTTCATTTGCTACTATTTTGAATGCATGCAAACATGTCTGATTAAATATATATTACATTTGATTAATCTTTTATTTGGAAATGAGTCGTGAAACAGTCTCTTGCAAGAACGTAAGCTAAGTTTGCATATGATAGATTCTAAAGTGTGTCCAATCCTTAATGAATGTGTCCACTATGTGAGTTTGATACACCGGATTGCATTTTTTTGATGATGGCAATCCTTGCGTGGCCAAAGCCTAAATGTGGCTACCTACACACGTGTATGTGTATCATGTGTTCATGTGTGTGTTTTTTCATGGACTTAATTATAGGTTTTGAACTGGTATTTTAAATAGTTAAGATATCATTCATATGGTACTTTATTCTGATAAATGCATTTTGATCGTCACATGAAGAGTTTTTCTTCAATTTATTAAAGTGTGAGCTTGAAATGGAATGAGTTGAGGAAATCAAGTATAAATGGTGAAAGTTTATGGAATGTGGTATTTGCAAAATCCACAATTGGTTTGATATGAGCTTGCCATCAACTTAGTTTATGGAATGTGGTAATTGCAAAATCCACAATTGGTTTGATATGAGCTTGCCATCAACTTCATCTGGCTCCATTTTGTTGATATTTACAGGTGAGTAATATATTATTGGCTTATATATGGACATGGATGATTTATGGTTTTTGAAAAGGCTGTATTAACAATCTCATTGGGAAGATAACATAAAGTGAACTTTGATTACGAAAAGAAAATGTGTTTGTGGAAAAGACAAATGTACATATTGTAACGCCATGATCCCTCACGAGACCGAGACTTCTATTAATCAAACTATTCTCAACCAAACTCCAAACCCCGGGAATAAAATTTAGGGAAAAACGGACGGAGTCTCCCCTATATATAGGACTATCTTTAACAATATGTCATCTTATATGCTTAAACTTAACATAACTTCCAAGCAACCATTTTAGTAGTCTAGTGTACAAGTCTTAAGCATAATTTCAATCATGCAACACTAAATACAAGCAATATGAACATCTTAATAATATATAAACATTAAACATGAGAATAACTATATAGGTGCACAAAGGGGTTATCAACACATTTCCCACGAAACTCTATAAATAACTTAAATTTACATTAGACATGCATATAAACACATAACAAGCAACTACAAGTTCTTACAAATGCCAAAGCATCCATTTTCACCTTTTCCCCTTTGTTAACAATGCAATTTCTTCTCCTACACAAGATTCAAGATACCAAATTCACAAGCTAAACATTCTTCATTACTAGGAAGGCCAAAAGACACCTACCTAGGTCCTCAAACTCCACTTTGGAGACAAAAGCTCGGGAAGGCCCCGAGTGGGTTTTAACTACACCTACCCTATCGAACCCCAATTTCACGCAACGAAAACACCAAAAGTGCTTCCATACCCCAAGGATACCTAATCTAAAGTCCAAATATGCCCGGATTATATTTCGTAAAAAATTCTGTTTTTAAAGTTAGCTAATTTTGTATTTTAACTCAAATTCGAGCAATTCAACTATATTTGATCTCTTAACTAGCTTCAATAATGTCTAGAGCACCTAAATTAAGCATCAATTCATTCCAAATATCAACCTAAAGCCAAACCCTAAGTTTTGTCACTATTCATCATCTCTTTCATGCAATCTCAAGCATTCAACCATGGAGCATGCTAATAAACTACTCAAGCAAGTTCTAAATATCATGTATAAGGTATACAATACAAGATTAAAGCAATACATAAGCCTAAACTACCAAATCAAGAAATATGGTAACATGGTCATAAGCTTTGTAATGGCAAAAACATGCAAAAACTCTCTTACCAAGGTCTATGGAAGCTTGTAGAGGACCTAGGAACCCTTGAAGCTACCCTCAAATGGCTTGGACAAGCTTGAGATGCAAAGATTGAAGAGCAAAATCCCTCTTTCCTTTCCTTGGGGCTGTCGGGTTTGGGGGAATTTTTGGGTATTAACTTTTTTATTTTTTGAGCATTATGTATGTATATGTGTTGTTAGATGTTATATGTATATGCATGTGTTAATATCATAAGTCAAATGCTACTAACATATGGTCAAATACACTTAAAACTCCAATTAATTAATAGCTTATTCAAAACTAATGTTTATACTTACGTAATACTATTCAAACGAAATGAAAAATATTTTTCAAACGAAATGAAAAATATTTTTCAAACGAATGCTCCTGGCCCCCAAAGCTCAAAACTATAGGTTCCCGATTCCTTTTATAGGTTATATTATCTAGGAAAAATTTTAAACTGAACAATTTAAACAGTTGAATTTTTTATGAATATTAGCCACTAATAAAGTATAGAATCAAGAAAAAGAAATGCACATGAAAATGCTCAAAGGGATATGCAACAGTTACGTATGACGTGATGGGAAACCTCGGGCGTCACATTCTCCCTTCCTTACAAAAAAATGCTTCATCACAATTTCTCAGGCTCGAAGAGAATCCTCCACAACAATAGTCATTCTAGTCTAACTTGAAGCCAAGAAGTACTTTGTCCAGGAGAACTAGTAAGAATACTCGTATTAAGATTGTCAAGAAATCCAGGAAAAATCCAAAAAGAACCTTACCGACGAAGTTCCAAGCAAGGTAGCCAAATAAAGGCCTTTACGACAATACCATCTAGAAAATACCAAGAAAAAGCTCGTATGTAAACACTGGAGATGAAGTTGAACTGAATTCTGAGAATGATTCCCGCATACTGATAGATACTCCGTAAGATACCAAGGAATGCCATGTATGAAGTCTCGAATAAGAAATCCATATAGGAGTCCATGTGAAGAACACCGGCTAAACATCTCGAATATAAGCTTCCACATAGGAGTTCCAGGCATAAAGTACACATAAATAATACCAAGAATTTCCCGAGAACCCGTAAGAATTCCAATAATCAAGTTTCAAGGCAGAAGAGAATGTCAAGAAAGATTGTCAAAGATGAACACTAGCGGCCGCTTACCGGACATAACCTCCGAGCATTAAATCCCTTCCACTAACTTCTGATAGTCAGCTGAGCCACTATTCTATTTCACCGGTCCATATCTTTAAGTAAACCATCAATTGTCGTCTCTTTGGGGAAAATGTTTACTTACCAATTCAAAGGGACAATGTATGGATGCAATGGATTAACATAAAATAAACAATTTAAAAACTTTGCATGCAACTTCAAGAGAAAGCTAAAGGTTAATCTAGTCATTCGGGCAAGCAAGTGTGCACATAAGCTCAATTATCACCTAATAACATGCAATCAATATGAAAAATTAGCACAACACACAAAAGAAAATTTCCCTTTTTCCTAGGCTAATGATCATGCAAAGATTTGACTAAGCAAGCCTGTCCCTTTTGATCTAAACATGAATAACATGCAAGCAACAAGTTGTCTACCAAGGCCAACAATTACAACTCATTCCCTACCACCATAGTACCCTGCCTCGGAACTTCGTCTAACTACCTCATCTTCTCACCTCCGTACCAAAAGAAATAGTAGTATTATAGATAATCACATAACACATATAGGCAAACATTTACACTTAAGACATATTCTTCACATAATCACATGCAATGCACTAAGCTTACAAGACAATTTAGATATGTCATTAGCACACATACCCATGCAATAGACACTTCATGTTCTTACCTACATGCTAGCAGGCTATTCACTTAGACAATCTTACACCCAATCAATTAATCAATCACATTATCATATAATCATACAAGGCCTTTTAAACCACAAAATAGACACAAGTACATAACACTAACATTAGTACGCAACTTCACACATTCCGAGCGCATAACACATTAACATATTTAACACAAAAGTCACGTATTTTACTCTATCCACCTAACACACTTTACAAGCACACAATTCGAGGTCATTACCCAATAGGCCGAAGACCCTATCTTGGCTAAGAGCTATAGAAGCTTTGATACCACTTCTGTAACGCTCCGATGCCTCACGAGACCGGGACTTCTCTTAATCAAACTATTCTCAACCTAATTCCAAACCCCGGATACGAAATTTAGGGGAAAATGAACGGAGTCTCCCTTATATGTAGGACTATCTAGAAACCTACAACATCATCATACAACCACAAGACCATAATCCACAACCTCAATCCATTTCATCCGTACAAGCATGCAAGTTAACTAGACAATAAAGTAAAACAATAGAAGTTATTACAAACCACTAGCACCTAACCATTACCTGAGACTAAAACTTTAATATTACATTTCTTAGGATAACACGAATACATACATGACCATAAGGTCTCAAATAGTATACAAGCATATCATGTACACATTTTTTCCTTGTTCTACACACTGATAGAGCAGGCAAGCCACACAGAAGGCAATCCAATCTCCAGCTTTTCCTGGGACATGTTAAAACGAGGAATGAGTAACCAAAGTTACTCAGTGAGAGAGGTCATGCAGCATACTGGGGCGTGCAACATGATATACAACAAGATAACAACATTTTCAACACCAAATAACACAACTAGTTAAACAAGTAATTAATTACATATAAAAAGGATACGGTTCAAATTGTCTTCAATCACGAGCCACGAGCCAAGATCTTCAAGCAAGTGCCGGCAAAACCCTTATTCCTCCAAAATGGGGTACTACAGATGTACCCCGATCCTACGACCTTTTCTCTTGAGGTAGGTCCATATGCCCCAAAGAGGTGAACCATGCCTCTGGGGTAGTGGAGTATAATCAACTAGAGAAAGGGAATAGGCACCATGGTAGTCGAGGGAGCACGACAAACCCGATGCCGCCCTTGTTTCTTGAAGCTACCATGTCCAAAAAGGTTGCGCAACCCTGAGACAAGTGATGAGAGCCAAGATTATCAAATATCACATAAGAGGGACGACAAAGTAGGTGGCCCTCGCAAGTAGTTGTAATATAAGCAAGAGATAAGCATATTCACTCAATTCTTAACGAGGTGCACATAAGTATAAGCAATTATATTAAACTCCACAATTTATTAACAATAAAATAACTAAGATGCACAAAAGAATGAAAACTCCCTCACCTTTACAAAGCTCCAAGATACAAGATTGTATTCACATCACTCTCAATCACCTTGTACCTAAGACCAAACATTATTTCAATTATTCTGTAACTACAACATTTATTAATTATTCCTCCAGATTAGCTAACTTATAGTCTCACTCATTTTGCACATAATACCAATTAAAATTCTATCTTTAACAAGATGCCATCTTATATGCTTAAACTTAACATAACTTCCAAGCAACTATTCTAGTAGTCTAGTGTACAAGCCTTAGGCATAACTTCAATCATGCAACACTAAATACAAGCAATATGAACATCCTAATAATATATAAACATTAAAATGAGTATAACTATATAGGTGCACAAATGGGTTATCAACACATTTCCCACGAAACTCTATAAATAACTTAAATTTATATTAGACATGCATATAGACACATAACAAGCAACTACAAGTTCTTACAAACGCCGAAGCATCCATTTTCACCTTTTCCCCTTTGTTAACAATGCAATTTGTTCTCCTACACAAGGTTCAAGATACCAAATTCACAAGCTAAACATTCTACATTCCTAGGGAGGCCAAAAGACACCTACCTAGGCCTTGACACCCCACTTTGGAGACAAAAGCTCGGGAAGGCCCCAAGTCAATTTCAACTACACCTACCCTATTCAGACCCCAATTTCATGCAACGAAAGTACCAAAAGTGCTTTCATGCCCCAAGGATACCTAATCTAAAGTCCAAATGTGCCCGGATTACGTTTCGTGAAAACCCCCCTTTTTAAAGTTAGCTAATTTTGCATTTTAACTCAAATTCGAGCAATTCAACTACATGTGAGCTCTTAACTAGATTCAATAATGTCTAGAGCACCTAAATTAAGCATCAATTCATTCCAAATATCAACCTAAAGTCAAACCCTAATTTTTGTCACTATTCATCATCTCTTTCATGCAATCTCAAGCATTCAACCATGGAGCATGCTAATAAACTACTCAAGCAATTTCTAAATATCATATAGAAGGTATACAATACAAGATAAAAGCAATACATAAGCCTAAACTACCAAATCAAGAAATATGGTAACATGGTCATAAGCTTTGTAATGGCAAAAACATGCAAAAACTCTCTTACCAAGGTATGTAGAAACTTGTAGAGGACCTAGGAACCCTTGAAACTACCCTCAAATGGCTTGAACAAGCTTGAGATGTAAAGATTGAAGAGCAAAATCCCTCTATTCCTTTCCTTGGGGCTGTCGGGTTTTGGGGGACTTTTTGGGTATTAATTTTTTTTGTTTTTTGAGCATTATGTATGTATATGTGTTGTTGGATGTTATATGTATATGCATGTGTTAATATCATAAGTCAAATGCTACTAACATATGGTCAAATACACTTAAAACTCTAATTAATTAATAGCTTATTCAAAACTAATGTTTATACTTACGTAACACTATTCAAACGAAATGAAAAATATTTTTCAAACGCATGCTCCCGGCCCCCAAAGCTCAAAACTATAGGTTCCCGATTCCTTTTATAAGTTATACTATCTAGGAAAAATATTAAATTGAACAATTTAGACAGTTGAATTTTTTATAAATAGTAGCCACTAATAAAGTATAGAATCAAGAAAAAGAAATGCACATAAAAATGCTCAAAGGGATATGCAACAGTTACGTATGACATGATGGGAAACCTCGGGCGTCACACATATGGCCTTGGATAGCTTGGACGTAAATACTTCTGTTTCCTGAATTATTTTGGTGACATTATGAATTGATGTGCTCGATGTTCGTCATAATTGCTTTGATCAATATTTCTTTTTCAGCACCAAGATATACGATAACCTTGGAAATTTAATGGGGAGACTATTTTGACCTCCATAGAGTTATTAGTTCTCTTATGAAAGTCCCAGGCAGTCGTCATGCACTTTTAGAGAGCCTCTCAACCATAACTTTGATATGTTGCATCCAAGGTGATTTATCACTAAACTAATTTACTTTCGATTTATGCAGGAGTAGGAAAAGTCATGTTTATTTGTAAAGCTGATTTCGAAGCGTGATTCTTGAATTAGATCCGCTGACATTTGATGTTGAGTTTATCGATTGGGGATTAGACATGAATCTGCTCTTACAAATTTTGGAGGATGTTTTATGCGTTTTTCTCTGAGGTTGATATCAGCCTAGTTTCTCTTAGTTGTAGTGCTTCTATTGTTGTTTCTTCTCAAATTTATTATTAATTGCTTTTAATCGGTGCTAAGTATGAACTTACTGTGTACAGTATGAAATTGGATCATACTCTCCATATTAGGCAATGTTGGGTGAGCTTATGTAAGAAATAGGGCTTTTTTGTTATATTGAAAGAGAGCTTTGTTTGGAATCTAATTGCTTATCACAATCTACAATGTTAATTTTTTTTGCATTGGTGTAAGCTATCTATAAAATATGGAACCTATCTCATCATAATTGTATCATCACTTTATTATCATTAATGTCCTAATTGTTATAAAACTAAAGAGAAAATAGAAGAGACAATAAAATAAAGAGAGAAATATAATAGAGAGAATGAAAGAAGAAACTTGTATTGAATTTCTTAGTGTGTCATATTACAACGTAGATAGCTCTATTAATATGAAAACACAACTTGTTTTCCAAGTAATTTCTAGTAAGCCTTTGTTCTCTTAGGCTTGGTCTTGGACTACAATCAATAATATATTCTATAGTCCATGAATATCCACATCTATATAGATATTTCATAACACTCCCCCTTGGATATTCATCTCTTAATAATTTGCCTCGTTAAAATCTTATTAGGAAAAAATCCAGTGGGAAAAAAATCATAATGAAGGAAAAAGAGTACAATATTCTTGTTATACGCTTCATACTACCTTATGAAAAACCTTGCTAGGAAAACCCAATGGGACAAAACCTAGACGAAGGGAAAAAGAATACAATGCATATTTATCTTCCCCCCCCCCCCCCCCCATATTGACATATCAAGTATGATTGCTGACTTCACGCATGCCAATCTTGTGAAAATAATTCTTCAAATGTTGTGGTAGACAATCTCTTCGTGAATAAACCTGCTACATTATCACTTGAGTGATCTTGATTAACATAATTCAGCATTTCTTCAGGAGCGCGTGCATGAAGAAGAACTTTGAGCTGATATGCTTGATTCTATCATCTTAGTATAACCTTCTTTACTTGAGCAATCATGCAATATAATTTACTCATAAAATACAAATACATCAGTATGCTATGGGGAGGTAGCAACAATAGTTGGTTTCAAAATATCAATATATAGGGGTACAATCATATAAAAATAAATATCTTGCTTGTAATGAGTCAAACAAAAGCTCTTCATGTTCATACCTAATCAACTTTAATCATGAGTGTCCTTATATTAATTTGTTCCAAAATAATAACGAAATAAATATTTAGCATCTTGATGTATTTTTATTGGTGTAATATATATCTTGCAAATAAAATAACATAGAATAGCAAGATATAACAATTTCATTGCAGCATGGTACTTCAAGACCATAAATGTTTCGTTTATTCTTGAGGATGAAAAAGGCCTTTTAATATCAACCTTCAAACCATTGGGACACTCTAAAATATGAGCTTTATTATTTCAAGACTTTCTCATTATAAGCTAATTGATGGAAAACATTATATCTAATAAATGCTCAAACTTCAAGTCGATGCAAAATTTAATTCTCAAAGAATCTTTGTCACATATTTGGTATAAATATACCATTTTTCTCATGAGAGCTCTTCAATAAGCTCTTTTACATTAAAATATATATTGGGATATTAACATATCCTCACATTATAAGATATGTACTAATACAATTATTGCATTCTTCCAAAATACTTTCATCTATACAAAGATCTTTGTAATTTGATCGAATACATTTCCCAGAATTTTAAATTGCATGCATCAAGCATGTTTAGTCCTTTAGCGACTTCTATATAAATATCACTATCAAGTGATCTACAAGGGTATATTATTACCACATTTATAAGACGCATATGAATTCTTTTTAGAAATTTTCAAGCTCATAAATATAACTGCATCCATCACAAGAGAATGTATCTCTTTATTATTTGATCATGATCAATTTCTCTTTTTAGTTCCATTCTTTCTTCAGTAGTAATATAACTGAGCGAGATCTCATTATTCTCAATATTTTTGGTATGCATATCAAATTCAGGTACCTGATTCTCCCTTGAAGTATTTCTTTCTCAGTTATATTTTCTACTTGTTTTTGTATCTTGATATCTTCAAGATATCAAACACTTTCAAAATACCAACTTGTTTTATTTTTCTCCTTTATTTTCTTTGGAACCAAGAGTTCTACCACGCTTCAGGCGTGTAATAAACTCATTTCAATAACATTACTTCAAATAGGCACATTTAAAATTGGTATCGCGACTTAGTCTCTTTTTTCTAAAACTGCAAATAAATAATTTTCTGAACTTTCAGCTCATATTGAGTATGCGAGGATCAATATTTTGATGCATTCTATAAAAATTCTTATTGTCCAGCTTTTATTTTTCTCCCCTTGATGCTGGGAACTTTATTTCAACAATTAGCAATAAATGCTATAGATTTAACTCTAGTCAAAGATTTAAAATGTTCAACATTGACGGAGATTCAAATATAAGTTTCCAATTTTCTCTGTAAAATAAACTTTATGCGATGTGGTGGAGTATTGTAACATATATTGCGCACTCATATTTTATGAAATGAGGTATTTGGTTCTTGACCAATGGGGAGTATTTATAATAAGCAGTTGGTCTAAATGTTGCCACATATGACGTAATATGTCCCCACGAAAAATTAGGCAACCTTGTAAGCAATGGTCTAGCAATCGCTACAAGCGATTAATAAAAGAGTTTGCTAGATCCTTATATATTCCCTTGAATTCTTTCTAGAAATATGAATGATTTAATATTAACTTTATTTGGGGATCGCCTTGTAAAATCAATTTTCTTTGGGGATAAGTAGTAGATGAAATTCAATAGATAGAGCAGGATTATTTGAACTACTACAAGGCCATGAAACACATTGAATAAAGCCAATATGACAATTGTGTCAATAGCTATATTCATACGCATATATTGCATTAATTTTCAAGGAATGCAATGTCATTTGTTTCAAGGCACTTTTATACACTTTAAAGAATGGTGTCGAGCTAAGTTTGTTGGGGACTTCACCATAACAAATTCACTTCTCAATCCTTCACGAATATAGTAGTGAAGGCAAATTATTGCCTTCCTTAATTATTTCCCCAAATTATATCAAGGTGGTTCATGACAATTATCATGTTTTAAAAAAAATGTGTTTGCATAAAACATTTAAAATATTGATAAAATGTTTAAACTAACAATACCCGAAAATAGTAATATCAACACTATAATAGAATGCATAGTCTTTCGTTCAATTAGCTTTCCTAACCATATCTTTAAATTTATATATGACATCTTGCATATAGTTATATACTATTCATTATCTAAAGTTGATATATTAAAGGAAACAAAAGAAACAAAGCCAAGGTTGTCTAGTAGGTATCAAGAATGTTATCATTAAGAACATCAAACAATGTGCAATATGGGTACTGTATAAGTTACCTTTATGCACTGGACTATAGTAAATATTGGGAGATATACTTACATAGCTTGCAGACATTTTTTTCTTTTAATTTTTTATTATTTATTTATTTATTTAAGTAGGAGGTATTGAAAAAGTAGCTCAAGCAGATGCTTAATTTCATTGCCGACTATATCCAAAATATATTAGTACCAAATACATGTTTATTTTGAACACAAGAAAATGATAGAGAAGCTCAGAAAATCAAAGAGAATTTCTTACGAATTTTCTAGCATAACGGCAAGGTATATTAGTTATTTAGCCGCATATAAGTGCTCAGTAATACTTTCCAATAATTTCATGAATCCGATGGTCCAGGTATCAGAGGGCCCAGATTGCCCACACCAAGAAGGAAAAAGGTTATGTTAGCTATATATATATATACACACACACATTTGACAAGATCAACATGAACCTAGTCTTGCAATAGTTTTCGAACACATGAAAACAACTATGATAAATAGTATTACTAAAAATAATAAACTCAAGCTTCATGAGTTCTGATATTATATGACTAATAAATTTCAAAAGATAACATAAATATTGAGTGCAGTCAGATATGAGGATGCAAAAATTATAGATATTTGTCATCTATGATCAGTATTATGCGTGCACACATGCACTATACTTTATGGTCATTGACAAGAAAACTTTAGCAAAAGAGAAAATAATATTATTTAATTAATAGATTGATAAGAGAAAGCAGGGCCACGTAGCTTTTGGATTCCTCACGATTTTAGAATCCTCATGTAGACTCAGATAATGAGCATATATATATATATATATATATATATATATATATATATATATATATATTAAATTAAGAAAAGCTTCAATTTAACTAACCTTTATATTAATGGAGTTTAGGATACTGCTGAAGAGTTTTCTTTTCTTGCTCTCTTTTGTTCTTTCAGGTTGTATATTCACATGTTGCACACAGGTAGGTGTAATGAAAGAATGCGTAGCACCAGAATCAATCAATACTTTAACAAGTTGATTGAATATAAGGAAGTTACCTTCCATAACTGTCGCTGCCTCAGGTATCTCCTCCAAGTCTACTGCGTAGGCCACAGCCTGAACCCGCTACTGCTGAGGTGCACTGCCTGCAGGTCTACCCTGATAATGCTGGACTGCTGGCTAATTGTCAGAACCCTGGTATCTGGGACAATCTCTCACCCTATGTTGGTTGTGTTAGAGTTATACCCTAATGCTATATATTTAGATGACCTATATAAGGCATTTTGATGTAAATCTGAAAGTCATATTTATTGGATGCTCATATTCTCCGTTCAATTATATGAATATGTCCTTAATGTTTTTCTGAGAAGAAGTATATTCTTAATCTGTTAAGAATTCGCCTGCATATTTCTTCGACATGATAAATATTCAAAAGCATTCATAGTCCTTAGATTATTCAACCAGGACTAGAATAATCAAGTACGGACTATCATATGTAGTTACCTTTGATTAACATAGAGATGTTAATGATAAAGGGTAGCGAGTGTTGAGCTACAACAACATAGGGATACGATTAACTCACATATGAATGATCGTTGGTTGAACAGATCATTGAATGTGACCAGAATGATAAACTACATGACTTTGGATTAATAGTTTGTTATTCATTGCAAATTGTGCAAATTAATCATTTGACTTGAGAAATTACGGTTGCCTGCTATATCAGGGGCTAAATCTTGCGTTTGGACATTGCTCGCCTTCTTTGAGGGTGAGATACGGCCTCTTGCAGTTTAGTCTTGTGATATAGAGACCGATAGGTGATTGTCAAGATAGGATCTGTTAACCTCCGATAGTGAAGCGATGTCCTATGTGATCTAGTGTTGGTCGTCTGAAATGAGAAATCCTCGGCCGGGGTAGTTGAATGATGGAAATGTGTTTTTCCATAGATGTCATCTCTCATTCCACTGAATTAGATCTATGCATAGAATCGTATAGCGGACTTAATCATTTCATGGTCCCCATAACGATCGGGTTATTTTAACAGAAGGATTGGATTGCATGCTAATTTGTGACTATAAATAGGTTCGTTGGAATTGGACTTCATTATTGTACATATTGTCATGATACGTTCATTGCTAGCCCGTCCCTCATGAACATGAAGGTATTATGAAAAATAGAGGAGACATTTTTGGAATCGGTCCTTTATTGCTATACGGTCATGAACCTAGAAAGTCACACACTTAGGGTATCATGAATAAAGCAATTTCTGAGCTTGGTATTGAGTTGAAAACACATTAAAGTATTAACGGCATGATTTTGGATGTTAATGGTTAAGTGGGCCAAAATCGTAATTTTTTAAAGTTTTGGGGTCAAAGTATAAATACTGAAAAAGTATTAGGGCAAGAGTACAAATAGATTGAGGGGTCAATCTTGAATTAATTATTCTAAAAGGGTTTAGAATTAATTATTGTTTGTCTTCACTAAAAGACAAACAACAAGTTGCACAAAAAGACGAAACACAAAAGGACAAAAGACAACTTGCACAGAAAGACAAACAACAAGTTGCATGGAAAATTGTCCTTTTTCTACCTCCTTGGCCGACCATCAAAGGGCAATTTTGACACTTGGCTTCTTCATATATTTAGATCATGACACTTGTCATTTGATGAGCAAGTTTGAGCATCTATAAATAGTGGTCATGTCTTCATTCTTTTGATGATGCCTTGGCCAAAAATTGCACTTAATTAGAAGCTAGATTTTTCTCTCTTTCTCTTAGTGAATTTGACCCAAGCTTGTAGAGTTAGAAAAATATTTTGCTTCTTGTTTCAACTCTAAATCACTCAAGCTCTTGGACTTAACTAAGCTAGCACTATAATTAGTTAGTTGTCCTTTGCTTTTGGATACCCGTAGACCGACTAGGACCTTTGCACATGCGAAGGAGCTTTGCCTGAGTCAAGATCATCCTTCAAGTGTTCACATCCAAGTTCTCCACGCGAGGTACTCTTGTATTTCATTTTAAATAGATATGTATATAGTTGTATATACTTTTATGTATTTTCCTTTATGTACTAGTTACAGATTTATTCTTGAAATTTTTGTAAATACAACTTGTCTACGTGTAAAGTTTTAATTGTTATTGTTTCCGCTGTGCTTGCATGTTTTTGTTATTTACATATCTCGAGACGATCCCCTTGTGCTCCCACTTTTGAAGCTGATGCCATTACACGCCTTCATTTTGAAGCTGACGCCTTTTGCGCCTTCATTATGAAGCTGACGCCTTTATGCGCCTTCAAGTGGTATCAGAGCCACGGTTTTGAAAGTCCGTAATATGTATATTAGATCTAATCTTTTAATGGTTGTTGACACATTTATGTGAAAGATATGAGTTGATTCCATCCTGCAAGGAAATATCGACTTTGATTGTAGTGAGCCAAAAGTTTTCTATGATCGGGCCTGATGATCCCTTTATATGGAGATCTCGGTTTACGTGTCATATCGAGACTATGTAGCTTGTGAACTCGGTTGGTCTTGGAATGCTTAGTTGATATTAGAGTCAATTCTCCTTCATGCATGTTGTCAAAACATTAATAGAAGATTAGATGGACTTTTTTTATCTTTTGTATATGATGCGTTAAGATGTTTATTGGTTGTTTTTCATTTAGCTTTGATTATCTATGTGACAAGTTTAATCTAGCTACATGATGCATAAATAGTGAACTTGATTATGGACTTAGTGGATACCCGATTTGTAATTGAGACATAAGTCTCATTTTATTTTTCTTGCTTTTGAGAGAACTTTGTAGTGAGGACTATATGTAAACTCTCAAGAAGACATGCAATGAAGCAACCGGATGAATCCCAAGGAGTTGGAGATCTTGAAGACACAGTGATGTGTTTTAAGATAATTTTTCCTTTTTATTCCAAAGTCTATGATCCACCATCTATGACTATTGCATGCATTATATTTATATGCTTGTTAATGTATGCATGATGAGATCTATTTCAAAACTCCCAAACGTGCAAATCAATATTAGATTTGTTGTTCTCTTCCATCCTAGGACTCAATGAACCCAAAGCGATCATGTTCGGTCTTGCCCAAAGGTAAAGGGACATGATTCGTACTAAGTTTAATTAAGTTGCTAGTAGAACATAGTGATGTAGTTGTCTTCCAAAATCTAATTGCCAACATAGCCACAAAGGCTTGAGGCTATTGATTCAATTTGCAGGATAACTGTGAGATAGCGGGTTGGGTCTAACTGAATTACTTAATCAACATAGCCATAAAGGTTTGAGACCAAAGTAATTTAGGGACTGGATATGACCATAACCTATTTTGTGAAATAGACAACAAAGCGTTGTTGACTCTTAATATTTATATTCCAACATAGCCACAACGGTTTGAGGGATGCAAATTATTAAAGAGAATTTGGTCACCCACTACCGATTTTTTACAAAGATTCGCGTTTCTCGTTATCAGAGTATGAGATTCGATAAAGTTAGTGGGTGTGAG
This sequence comes from Ehretia macrophylla, assembly GCA_037974665.1. NCBI lineage: Eukaryota > Viridiplantae > Streptophyta > Magnoliopsida > Boraginales > Ehretiaceae > Ehretia > Ehretia macrophylla. Next base: position 55,834,837 of record CM075771.1, on the reverse strand, counting down.
ACCCCATATTTTGCTTTATCTCGATTTGCGTGTTTTACATCGTTTTGCGTGAATTGACCTATTTATGTGCTATATGGCTTAGAATGTGATAAATATGTGATTAATACTCCTAATACATGCTAAGTGTGCATTCATAAAATTTTCATAAAAAACAGAATCAGAAATTTTATCGTCGGTTTTGGTGAATAGTATTTTTGAACACCTGTCCGCTAAAATTTTTACAGGGGTGTTTTAAACGTTTTAAAACCTAGTGCTTGGGTATTAATAGACCCATGTTTGATTAAAATGGATTTAGAATCGGTTTTGGAATTTTAAAGATTTTTACACTTTCTTTTGCAAGAAAACGAGTTTTAAGCTGACTCGGGTAAAACTATTTTAATGTATAACTCTTTGTCACCTAAAATATATTGTCTAGAATTAATTTAGTTGTTAATTTAATAGTTGAGCAAGAAATAGTCAAGAAATGAATTAAAAGACTAAAAAATAGAATTAAAAGACTAAATAACTACTTTGACCATTCTTATTTTTGTTTGACCTTTACTTATATGCATCAACACACACTTGCACAACACAAAAACATACTCATTTTACACCTACATGGCTGAGAGCCATTAGAGAGAAAAGCCAAGGTTTTCTTCAAGTTTTCAAAGCAAATTTTTCATTAAAAGTTGTAATTCAAGGCTAATTTCCATCAACCAAGGCTTGATTCCACCTCTTGAGCATCCATTGAGCATCTTTGTAGCTTCAAAACACATCAAAGGTGAGAGAACAATTCTAGATCTCAAAAGTCTTTTTTTTATGTTTTTGCTTATAATTGCATTTTGAACCATTAGAATGTTAATTTGAAGTTATATTATTTCTCAGTGCATGCTAAGGATCGATTATATATATTTTTGTGAGATTTGAACAGTTGTAGCAAAAAATTTTATTTTCGGGTATTTAAACTTGATAGATTGGCCATTTGTTGATTATTTTGAGTTGTAGTGGTTAGAATCGATTGCCATCAATTTCTAAAAGTTTGTTAATTACGTGGTAGCGCCGTTATAATGCCGAATTTTCGATTGCGATGTTTGTGTGAAAATGCAAAAATTTCAACCTAGGTGCATTGAGGTTTTAGGGTTGTTGGGCTTGATTTTGATGTGTCTTGGTTAGTTTCCGAGAGGGCTAATGTAGTTGATTGAATGGGTGAGTGTTAGAAACTGATTTGGAGTTGTTTGGATTAGTAGAATGTAAGATATGATTATTTGAAGTTTAGGTTGTCTTTCTTAAAAATGTTGAATTATGCCTTTAGTTGATTGGGTGGTGTTTGAGTGATTGAATTGCGAGTTGTTAATGGTTAGATTAGGGTTTGATGTATGTTTAATGCATGTTAAGTTGGATGGCCTACTTTGTCATCTAACTTAGTTGTTTATTGTTTAATTGATTACTTGATGTTATATTGATGAAAATATGATTAATGATTGATTATTGATGAACCGGGAGATAGTCAACGGAAAAGGTCGTCCTCTTGTGATATGATGTTTATTATTATTGCTAAGTCTTGGTATGTGTGTGCCACATCTCGGGCAGCGTCATACTATCGAGTTGATAACGGTATGACTACTAGAGGCTACCCTTAGCTCGCATGACAGAGGTGTCATAGAGGGAGGGGCTAGTGAGGTACCTCGGGTGCGTGAGTAATGGGGAGTTCTAAGAAGAATGGTTGAGATCGTGATGACATTTGGAGCTACACCAACTAGAGTATCCTTTATTGATTGGTCATTATAGTTATATGTTTATATTTTTATTGATGTTTTATTGTGTGTTTACTGCTCAAAGGATCATTTTCAAGGAGTACAGTAAATACGGTTAGAGATCTATCGGATCCTCACTGAGCTTGTTTTATATAAGCTCATTCTCTATTATTGCATGCATGTAGGTGTTACTAATTCTGACTACGGGTACATGCCTTTTGAAGAGGAAAATGTGCCTTTCGTGGATGAGTCTTATGTGCAGGAGTCATTGCCATGAGATTGTTTGTAGTTGATGTATTATGATATATTATAAACCTACTTTAACTTAAAGACTTATGTATAATGGTTTAGTAGTCTTCTTTTGATCATGTTTGATATTCTGAGAGGTTGGTTTAGAGCATCGGTGTCTTAATTATTGTTGTTACACTATCAAAATTCCGTTTCGTCCTGACTGATTGTAAGTGGGGTCGAGTTCGGGCGTGATATTTAAGTGGTATCAGAGCACATGTTAGCTGTCAGCCGGGGGCATTCTCGGAATGTGGGTAACGGTCTTAGCATGAAAGTATGTATGAAATGAAAGAAAAGTGAACTATGTGTTAATATGATTAAATGATTAAGTGATTATGTGATTTAGTACTTATGTGATTATGTGATCAATTTGTTTATGTGATTGATACTTAAGTGATTTATGTGTTTATGTGAATAGTTGTTCATTTGCTAATAATTGTCTATACCCTGTTTACGTGCTATAACCTGTGCTAACTCTTTGATTAGTAGAATGACTAGTAGACCGAGAACGAGAGGTTGGCCCGAAACAGTTAACGAGGTTCCGGGAAATGTGGCATCGGGCAAAGAAAGGGATGATGATCGTTTCGGTACAGCTATAGATAGGATAGCTGAGGTTATAGCCGTCAGGCACAGTTGCTAGCAGGGCAGGCTGCCCAAGCTCAGACTTTGCAGGCACAGTTACTGAATGTACAAGGTGGATACCATGGGCATGGTACACTGAAGGAGTTCTTGGGGTACTATCCACTGAGGTTTCAGGGGGAACCAGATGATCGGAAAGTTGAGGCATGGATTAGTAAAGTGGAGAAAATATTTGACCTTATGGATTATACTGATGAAAGAAAGGTCACCTTTGCCGTTTATTTGTTTGATGATGCGGCAGAGGAGTAGTGGCGCACGGTGAAATCTAGTTGGGAGACCCAGGGTATTCCGTATGTCTGGGATACCTTTCTGAAAGCTTTTTGAGCGAAGTATGTCCCGAGGATTGCACAGGAGAGGAGAGAGGCCGAGTTTCTGTCCTTAGTCCAGGGAGATACTTCAGTGGCACAGTATGAGGCTACATTTACTAGACTATCCCGGTATGCACCGAAGTTTGTGGCTGACGAGGAGCGCAAGACTCGTAGGTTTGTGTTGGGTTTGAGGCCCGAGATTCAGGATGCGATGGCCCTGAATCAGTATGATATACTTATTGAGGCCTTTGATGCAGCTTCTAGGTTAAAGAAGAGAAAGGGGGAACAGATTGTGTCTAGTCAGCCTAGCAAGAGGCCCTTCTAGCCGCAGGGTCAGCAGGGAGTGTTTAGGCCTTCGGTACAGCAGGGTGGTTATAGGCCTGCAGTGCAGCAGGGTTCTTTCAGGCCACAGGGTCAGCAGAGTTATTATCGGCCACAGTTTCAGCAGGGGTCCTATCAGGTTCAGTCCCAGTGCAGGCCAGCCCAGTCTCAGGGTCAATATAGGCCTACTATTGTGAGACCTCAGCAGCAGGTTGGTACAGCTGCTTCTTCAGCTTCTGGTTCTTCCAGGGGCAGTGTCAGTGCATCATCACTGCAGTGTACTTACTGCAAGTGCCAAGGCCATGTGGAGGCCGACTGCAGGGTGAAGACAGGGGCTTGTTTGGGTTGCGGTAACAATCAGCATAGGGCGAGGGATTGCCCTAGATATCAGAGGACTGAGGGTCGGGCAGCGACTCAGGGTTATCAGGGTCGACCTATTGGTAGTGCACCTCAGTAGCAGTGGGTTCAGGCTCGGGCCTACACAGTTGACTTGGAGGAAATGCCTGAGGAGACTGTAGTTGTGGAAGGTAACTTCCTTATACTTGATCAACTTGTTAAAGTGTTGCTTGATTCTAGTGCTACGCATTCTTTCATTACTCCTGCTTGTGTGCAACATGTTAATGTGCAACCTGAAAGATTGGCTTATGTGGTTGAGATTAGTACCTCTTTGACTGATAAGTATGTGACCGGCTTAGTATGTAAGGATTGTAAAATACATGTTAAGGGGTATAATTTTCCTTCGGACCTTATCTTATTTCCTATTCGGGGGTATGATGTTATCTTGGGTATGGATTGGATTTCTAAGTATGACGCCCAGTTAAACTGTAGAACAAAGGTAGTACAGTTTCGTTTGCCAGATCAGCCAGTAGTTGAGGTAGTAGGGAACCGAGGTGCTAAGATGAGTTTTGTTATCTCAGCAACTAAAACCGTTAAGTTGGTGAGTAAGGGATGTTTGGGTTATCTAGCTTATTTGATCAACAAGCCATCTGATAAGCTACAGCTAGAGGAAGTACCTATTATTCGGGAATATCCCAATGTATTTCCCGAGGAGTTGCCAGGGTTACTGCCAGAGAGAGATGTGGAGTTTGTGATCAATCTTATTCCTGGTACTCAACCTATTTTTAAATCAGCGTACCGGATGGCACCAGCTGAGTTGAAGGAGCTGAAGACTCAGTTGCATGAGTTAATAGAGAAGGGTTTCATTCAGCAGAGTTCTTCACCGTGGGGAGCTTCTATTTTATTTTTGAAGAAGAAGGATGGCACCTTGAGATTATGCATTGACTATCGTGGTTTGAATCAAGTGACCATCAAGAACAAGTTTCCTTTGCCATTGATTGACGAGTTGTTTGATCAACTTCAGGGAGCCAAGGTCTACTCTAAGTTTGACTTGAGGCAGGGGTATTATCAGCTTCGGATTCGCATGGAGGATGTTCCGAAGTCTGCCTTCAGGACTCGGTACGGGCATTATGAGTTTGTAGTTATGCCCTTTGGATTAACTAATGCACCGACAGCATTTATGGATCTTATGCATCTGGTTTTTCAGCTGTACTTGGACCAGTTCATGGTGATCTTTATTGATGATATCTTGGTTTATTCTAAGTCTGAATCGGAGCATGAGCAACATCTATGGCTTGTCTTATAGAAGTTGCAGGAGCATCAGTTGTTTGCGAAATTCAGGAAATGTGAGTTTTGGCTGCAACGTATTCTTTTCTTGGCCATGTTATCACACAGAGCGGTATTTCTGTAGATCCCACTAAGATTGAATCAGTGATGTCTTGGAAATGTTCGGAGAATGTTTCTGAGATTCGTAGCTTTCTTGGCTTGGCGGGTTATTACCGTAGGTTTGTCAAGGACTTTTCTAAGATTGCCGGGCCACTTTCTAAGTTAACTCAGAAACAGACTAGCTTTGTTTGGGATGAGAAATGTGAGAGTGGGTTTCAGGAGTTGAAAATAGATTGACTACTGCTCCAGTATTTGTTCTACCAGAGGGGACCGATAATATGGTCATCTACAGTGATGCATCCAAGGAGGGCTTGGGATGTGTACTTATGCAGAATGGTTGGGTTATTGCCTATGTTTCTAGAAAGTTGAAGCCTTATGAGGTGAATTATCCGACTCATGATCTTGAGTTGGCAGCTGTTGTTTTCTCACTGAAAAAGTGGCGTTATTATCTGTGGGGCAATAAGTTCGAGATTTTCACTGATCATAAGAGTCTTAAGTATTTATTCTCACAGAAGGAGTTGAATATGCATCAGCGGATGTGGATAGAAAAACCTAGTTTTTGTCCATAGATTTTCGTGCCGAGTTAGATTCCGCTTGTTGGGCACACATTGCACGCATATGTAGGCTTGTTTCTCATCAAAGGTGAGAGAAAAATTCTAGATCTCAAAAGTCATTTTTTATATTTTTGCATATAATTGATTATTGAACCGTTAGAATGTTAATTTGAAATTATATTATTGCTCAGTGCATGCTAGGGATCGTTTATGTGTATTACTACGAGATTTGAACCATTGTAGCGAAATTATTTATTTTCGGGTATTTAAAGTTGATAGATTGGCCATTTGATGAATATCTTGAGTTGTTGTGGTTGGAATCGATTGCCGTCGATTTCTAAAAGTTTGTTAATTACGTGGTAACACCGTTATAATGTCGAATTTTCGATTGCAATGTTTGTGTAAAAATGCAGAAATTTCAGCCTAGGTGCATTGAGGTTTTAGGGTTGTTGGGCTTGATTTTGATGTGTCTTGGTTGGTTTCCGAGAGGGCTAATGTAGTTGATTGAATGGGTGAGTGTTAGAAACTGATTTGGAGTTGTTTGGATTAGTAGAATGTAAGATATGATTATTTGGAGTTTAGGTTGTCTTTCTTTAAATTGTTGAATTGAGCCTTAGTTGATTGGGTGGTATTTGAGTGATTGAATTGTGAGTTGTTGATGGTTAGACTAGGGTTAGATTACGTGTTTAATGTATGTTAAGTTGGATGGCCTACTTTGTCATCTAACTTAGTTGTTTGTTGTTTAATTGATTACTTGATGTTATATTGATGATAATTGATGATTATTGATTGATGATTGATGAACCGGGAGCTAGGAAATTCTTCTAGATTGTCATATTGTGAATGATGTTTATTATTATTGCTGAGTCTTGGTATGTGTGTGCCGCCTCTCGGGCAGCTTCGGGCTGTCGGGTTGATAACGGCATAACTACTAGAGACTACCTCCAGCTCGCTTGACGGAGGTGTCATGGAGGGCGAGACTAGTGAGGTACCTCCGGTGCGTGAGTAATGGTGAGTTACAAGAAGAATGGTTGAGATTGTGATGGCGTTTGGACCTATACCAACTAGAGTATCCTTTATTGATTGGTCATTATAGTTTTGTGTTTATATTGTTATTGATGTTTTATTGTGTGTTTACTGCTCAAAGGATCATTTTCAAGGAGTATAGTAAATACTGTTAGAGATCTATCGGATCCTCACTGAGCTTGTTTTATATAAGCTCATTCTCTATTATTGCATGCTTACAGGTGTCCTTGAGGAAGATTACGGGTATGTGCCTCCAGAAGAGGAAAATGTGCCTTACGTGGATGAGTCTTATGTGCAGGAGTCTTTGCCATGAGATTGTTTATAGTTATTGTAATATGATGTATTGTAAAACCTACCTTAGTATAAAGACTTATGTATAATGGTTTAGTAGTCTTCTTTTGATCATGTTAGATTACTAAGTTGGTTAATAATCTATTTTGATATGTATGTTAAAGTTAAGGTATTATGTTGAAACGGAGGCGTATAACTAAGAATAATTATTGTATAATATGGTTATGTTGTATGTTGTTAATGGTATTGAGGAATTAATTGTTGTTTGGTTGAGGAGTTTGATTGTATGATGTTCTGAGAGGTTGGTTTAGAGTCTCGGTATCTTAATTACTGTCGTTATACTGCCGAAATTCTGTTACGTCCTAACTGATTGTAGGTGGGGTCGAGTTGGGGCGTGACATTTATCATTAACATCACTATGTTAATCAAATATAATAACATATGATAACCCGTACTCGATTATTCTAGTCCCAGTTGAATAATCTGAAAGGTTATGAATCGATTCTAATGCTTATCATATTGAAGAGAAAGTGCGATATATCCAAAACTCTTTTAGAACATTTCTCTTTGCGGATAAACATTAGGGACATATTCATATCGAAGTGGAGAATATGAATATCCTACAAATCACATAGTGTATAAAACACATAAATATACTCTCATTAAACCCTAATAAGGTCATCTCAAACTTTAGCATTAGGGTATATCCCCAACAATCTCCCACTTGCACTAATGCTATCAACCATAGGATCTAGTGCATTTTACATTTGTATCTCTATACTCATCTTCCCAAAGATGGTGATCAACTGTAACTGTCCTTACAGGATCAGTGGATCATCTATAGAAACAACTATAGGATTTTTATCTGTTAATTCATTTGCTTATCAAGAAAGAAACTCTTGAATTGACTCTTTACAAGTTCGGACTCTTGATGAGATCCAGTTCTTCTAAGCTTGTGCAAAAAGCCTCTATGATAGCCACCGTATTACATCGGCTACTATCAATAGACAGAACCTCATATTATCCAAACATCATAAAAGTCAAGCAGCGTCTAGGCTCAAATAATAACATAACTATTATTTATCATTATTCGGAACTCTTTCCAATAATTCACAAATCCACTTAAAACACTCTTATCCTTTTTAAGTGAATTATTCACTAAGAACTTCACTACACTCATAAACCTTAAATTCTGGGCTAAAGTTCATACAAAGATCATTATAACAATAAGATCACTAGAACTTATATGTATTCTCTCCGATATCTATCATGTAACTCGTTACATCATATCGTGCCAAGTACTTGCCATTGCATTTAAAGGAGAATGCAAGCAGCGCAAGGATTAGGTGCAAAAACCATTCACAACCTTTTCTTAATAGTCAAAAGGAATTCTACAAGAAAAGATGGATACCAAAATTTCTTAGATTCCTCCATCTTAAAGAGAACTTTAAGATCGTGACTGGGTGTACAGGCCATGAGAAAACAATCAATCATATCATTGTACTTTCATGTTCATGATACTTACAAGACATGATCAGTTTACCCAAGAAATACAACATGATATAAAATTTGATTGGACCTTGGCGAACAAAGATATCATAAATTCACAAGACTTGTTAAGGGCATCAACTCCTACTAACTTTCTTATAAATTTTGATATCACCTTCATTTATTAATGAAAACGATCTCTATCTTTTCATTTTAACTATTTCATCATAGTTACCTTTCTCTAAAGAAACTATGCATGAAGGAGTTTAAATTCTATATAGCCATAGAATTAAAACATGGTATAAGTTTAAAATAATTTGAAAGATTTTGGTGATAAAAGATGTATTCTCTAATCTTCTTTTATAACCCAACATATTCTGGACAAGTCTCATGAGCTCCATTTCAATTATTTATTTTGAACAAACTCTTTTGTCAAAAAGAGTAATTAATCTATCAAACTCATTTGAATAGATATAAAACAATTCTAGTATTTAACTCTTGACCATTTCAAAGTTCAAGACAATATAAGTATGATTTGGTATTTAGCCATTTCATTAAATGCTAAGCATATGAAATATAAATGCTTGAGTTTGAAAACATTCTTTCTTCCGATACGTAATCCGACCATTTCATTACTATTAATGAAAGATATGCAAAATGCCAATCATTTCTTACAAAGGATCAATTCCAAAATTACCCATAGTAAGAAAAGATTGATAATAGCCACTACTATTTAAAGAAACGTTCAAACTAATCTAAAACATTTATAAACATATTTCAAAATTGGGATCGCATACCAAGACGATCCAAAACAACCAAATCATGCATAAATAGTATCAACTACTCAATCCCCTCCTGATGAGAGATCTCCTGGTAAGAATGCCACAACCCGGCTTCTCCTATGTCTCCTCCTCCTCCTTCTTTTGTTTATGTTTTGGGTGGGTGCAACCACTAAAGGAGAGGACTCAACATGGGGATCGGGCCCTGTATTTTAACCAAGGTTCTACCAACTATTCAAAATATCTGGCAACTCATTTAGTGTGATCTCAATTCTGTGCACGTGAAAGTCCAAGATCAAAGGGGAGTAGGATGGTGGAAGAGACTGCAAGATCAAGTCTACCTGAAGTCGGGGATCCATGACGAAACCAAATGCCTCTAATTGAGTTACCAAGTAAATCATTCTGAGGCAGTGCTGGCTCACGTCACCCCCTTCCTCAAGTCTCATACTAAAAAGCTCACGGGTCAACTAGAATCTCATAGACTGATTGCGCTCGCCAAAGAATTCCTCCAAACAACGAATGATATCTACAAAATGAGGCAACCCCTCATAGAATCGACGCAGATCATTGATTATTGATGAAAGAATGTATTCCCTAGCACGCACGACATCCTGGACCCACTTATAGTAAATGACCTTGTCGGTCTCGGAAGCAGTCTCATTAATAGGAGCAAATGTCGGGACATCCAAAATATACTCAATTCTCTCAAATCGGAGGACTACCCTTAAAATTTTGTACCATTTTTCAAAGTTTGGTCCAACTAAATAATCATGATTAAGGATGGACAAAATAGGATTTATGAATGAAGCCTTTAAACTGCAGAAAAAGTAAATATAACAGAAAGTAAGATTACAGGCTAACAAGAATATATAAAGCTATAATATTGCAAAATAAAATAGCTACTCCCACTATTTGTTTTGAATCTCATACTCCCTAAATGAGAAATATGAATCTATGAGAAGACTCTTAGTGGGATGACCAAGTTCTTATGATCAGACATATTCCTCAAACCTTTGTGGCTATGTTGAAACATGAATACCAAAGGTCAACAACTATTTATTGTCTATTTCTCTAAATAGGGTATGGTCTACTTTAGTACTTAAATCATTTGATCTCAAACCTTTGTGGTTATAATTGATTAGGTGATCTAGTTAGATTGTATCCGCCATCACTTAGTTATCCCACAAATTGAATCAATAGTCTCAAGCCATTGTGGCTATGTTGACCGTTAGATTTTGGCAGACAACCACATCACTATGTTTCATTCTAGCGATTTTAATAAACTTTCTTTGAAACATATCCTCCACCTTTGGGTAAGAAGGATCGTATTCATTTGGGTCTTATTAAATATCCTAGGATGGCGGAGGACTATGATAAAACCCCTTTTACCGTTTGAAAATCTAATATTCGTTTGCACGTAGGGAGTAAACACAATATCATCAAATAATTGAGCATTCAACATACTATAAGCTAACAATCACTATTATAGCAATTTAAATAGTATGAATGCAAAGATATATGAATGGTGGATCATGGGCTTGGCTTCTGGGCTTAAAGAAATAGAACTATTTTCTTTAAAAGATCTTCAACTCCTTGAAATCTCCATTGGGCCTCCAACTCCTTGGAAAAGTCCATTGGGCTTCCAACTCCTTGGAAAAGTCCATTGGGCTTTTTTTCTAATTTCTCTTGAAGAATTACATATAAGTCCTCACTACATAATTCTCTCAAATGACAAGAAATAAATTGAGACTTATGTCTCATATTACAACCCAATAATGATTGACCCTAAAGCCCAAATCTATGATCAAATTCACCATTCTTAAGATATAAATATATGCATTATTCATATCAAGTATATGATAATCCACATATTAGTTAGCATGTAAGTTTAATCAACTCATCATCATGAAAAATTAAACTTTATCTATACTTATTTCATTTTCTTGAAAAACACCTTTATTAATGAAAACCATAATGGCCCATTAATTCATAACCCTTTATAATTAGCAATAATCACATGTAAGCCCAAAACTTTAAAGAAAACACAAGTCTATGGTCCAATCACATAAAGTGACCCAATTAGGCAAAATTTAATCCAAAACATGCACACAAGGCCCAAGCCCAAATCAATATGTGTCACGTCCCAACTCGACCCCACCTACAATCAGTCAGGACGCAACGGAATTTCGGCAGTATAACGACAGTAATTAAGACACCGAGGCTCTAAACCAACCTCTTATCAACATCATACAACTAACTCCACAAACTAATCAACAATCAACTCCTCAATTAAATTAACAACATACAACATAACCATATTATACAATAATCATTCCTTCAACAACCTGATCATAGTTATACGCCTTCGTTCCAACTTAGTACATAGGCTATACATACAAATCATAATAGGTTATACAAAACATTATTTTACAACAAATAAGATAATCTTATAGCAATGACTCCTGCACATAGGACTCATCCACATACGACATATTTCCATCTTCAAGAGACACGTACCCGTAGTCAGAATCAGTAACACCTGCATGCATGCAATAATTGAGAGTGAGCTTATATAAAACAAGTCCAGTGAGGATCCGATAGATCTTTAACATTATTTACTATACTCTTTGGAAATGATTCCTTGAGCAGTAAACACACAATAAACATCAACAACAATATAAACACATAAACTGTAATGACCAATCAATAAAGGATACTCTATTTGGTGTAGCTCCAAACGCCATCACGATCTCAACCAACTTCTTATCACTCCCATGACACACACACCCGAGGTACCTCACTAGCCCTGCCCTCCATGGCATCTCCGCCCATGCGAGATGAGGGTAGCCACTGATAGCTATGCCATTTTCAACCAAACGGCCCGATGCCGCCCGAGAGATGGCACACGCATATTAAGACTCAGCAATAAAAGTAAACAATCAATCACAAGAGGACAACCTTTTCCGTTGACTATTTGTCGGTTCATCAATAATCAATGTTCAATAATCAATAATCAATAATGCATCAATCAATTAATAACATTACAACAACACTACATCAATTACCCAATTAACAACTAAATAACTAAGTTAGATAACAAAGTAGGCCACCCAACTTAACATGCAATAGACATACAACCAAACCTTAATTTAACCATCAACAACTCATAATTCAATCACTCAAACACCACCCGGTCATCTAAAGGCAAATAACAACATTTTAAAGAAAGATAACCTAAACTTGAAATATTCATAACTTACATTCTACTAATCCAAACAACTCCAAATCAATTCCTATCACTCACTCATTCAATTAACTACATTAGTCCCCTTGGAAACCAACCAAAATACATCCAAATCAAGCCCAACAGCCCTAAAACCTCAATGCACCTAGGCTGAAATTTCTGAATTTTCGCACCAACATCACAATTAAAATTTCGGCATTACAACGGCGCTACCCCACATTTTACAAACTTTTACAAATCGACGGTAATCGATTCCAACCACTACAACTCAAAATAATCAACAAATAGCCAAACTATCAACTTTAAATACCCGAAAATAAAAATTTATGCTATAACGGTTCAAATCTTATAAGAATACATATAATCGATCGTTAGCATGTACTGAGCAATAATATAAATTCAAATTAACATTGCAAGTGTGTGTTGATGTTATATTATGGAAAGTCAAACAAATTAAATCAAGGTCAAAGGTGAAAACTAGTTATTTTTAATATTTTCTTGTCTTTTAATTCATTTTAGCTATTTCTTTGCTTAAAACATTTATGCAACACCTAAACTATCTCAAGTAATTTATTTTTAGGTGACAAGAAGTTTTACATTCAAACAATTCCACCTGAGTCGGCTTAAAACTCGTTTTCTTACAAAAGAAAGTGTAAAAACCTTTAAAATTCTAAAACTGATTCCAAATCCATTTTAATCAAACACGAGTCTATAAATACTCGAGGACTAGGTTTTAAAATGTTTAAAACACCCCTGTAAAAATTTTAGTAGACAGGTGTTTAAAAATACTATTCACAAAAACCGATGATAAAATTTCTGATTCCATTTTTAATGAAAATTTCATGAATGCACATATAGCATGTATTAGGAATATAAATCACATTTCTAACACATTCTGACTCATATAATACAAAAACAGGTCAAAGCACACAAAACGAGACAAAACACACAAATCGAGGTTAAACAAATTATGGGGTCTCATATTCTCCCCCCCTTAAAGAAATTTTATCCCCGAAATTCTTAGTTGCTGAACGGAAAAGATTTGGGTACTGCTGTTGCATCTGATCTCGCCTTTCCCAAGTAGCCTTCTCAATACCGTGATGCTTTCACAACACTTTGATCATCAGAATCTTCTTTGAGCTCAGTTCCCGTTCCATCTGATCAAGAATGCGAATCGGTCTCTCATCATAAGTCAGATTCTCACGAAGCTGTAACGGCTCTGGCTATAGAATATGAGAAGGATCCGGATTATATTTTCGCAAATTAGACACGTGAAATACATAATGGACATTAGAGAACTTCTCTGGTAAAGCCAATTGAGATGCCAACTTGCCAACTCTACTGGTAATCTCAAACGGCCCTACAAACCTTGGACTTAGCTTACCACCTTTACCATAACAAGCAAACCCCTTACGAGGAGACAATCTCAAGAAAACCCGATCTTTGACTACAAACTCCAAGTCCCGACGACACTTATCAGCATAACTCTTGAATCTGCTCTGCGCTGTAAGCATTCTTTGCCTAATCAACTGAACATTTTCAATCTTCTCTAGAAGCTCTGGCATAATAATCGGATCAATAGTCTTCATCTCCCCTACTTCATCCCAATACAAAGGTGAACGACATTTACGACCGTAAAGAGCTGCAAAAGGTGCCATCCCAATAGTAGCTTGATAACTATTGTTATATGAAAACTCGGCAAGTGGTAGATATTTTTTCCAGTTCTTCCCGAAGTCTAGAACACAAGCCCTAAGCATATATTCCAGAATCTAAATAGTTCTCTCGGATTGACCGTCGGTCTGTGGATGATACATTGTACTGAAGTTAAGCTGAGTACCCAAAGTCTCCTGAAGTTTCTCCCACAAGCGAGAAGTAAATCGAGGATCTTGATCTGCGACAATATTAGATAGAATTCCGTGAAGTCTAACAATCTGATCCAAATAAATATCTGTCAACTTTACAACTTCGTCTCCCATCCTCATCGAAATAAAGTGAGCTGTCTTCGTCAAACAATCCACGACAACCCAAATTGCATTATTACCTCTCGGTGTTATAGGTAAACCAGTAACGAAGTCCATCGTAATATGCTCTCATTTCCACTCTGGTATTGCCAACGGCTGAAGCAAACCTGCAGGTCGTTGATGCTCGGCTTTCACTCGCTGACAAGTCAAACGTCTAGATACAAACTGAGCAACTTCCCTCTTCATGTTATTCCACCAATAATGTTGCTTCAAATCCCGATACATCTTGTTTCCACCGGGATGAATGGTATACTTAGAATTATGAGCCTTCTCCAGAATACCTCGCCTTAAGCCCGGTTCATCGGGAATACAAACCCTGTTCTGAAATCGAAGAATACCATCCTCATGTAATTTGAAGTCAGACTGATCATCCCTGATCTGATCCTTGATCTTCTGAAGTTTAACATCAAGTTGCTGAGCTTCTCTGATCTGAGACAGTAATAAAGGTTGCATACGGATATGTGAACACATTACCCCAACCTGAGTCAACTTTGGTCTCTAATAAGTGAATTCCTCAAGAACCTCCCACTTCTTGACAGCCAAACAAGAAACACTCGCCTTACGGCTAAGAGCGTCTGCCATAACATTTGCCTTCCCAGGCAGATAACTGATAGAACAATTATAATCTCTGAGAAGTTCTATCCACCTCTGTCGACGCATATTCAACTTCTTCTATGAGAACAAATACTTAAGACTCTTATGATCAGTGAAAAAAAATCTCGAACTTACTGCCCTACAGATAATGACGCCACTTTTTCAGTGCGAAAACAACAGCTGCCAACTCAAGATCATGAGTCAGATAATTCACCTCATATGGTTTCAACTTCCTAGAAGCATAGGCAATAACCTGACCATTCTGCATAAGTACACATCCCAAGCCCTCCTTGGATGCATCACTGTAGATAACCATATTATCGGTCCCCTCTGGTAGAGAAAGTACTGGAGCAGTAGTCAATCTCTTTTTTAACTCCTGAAACCCACTCTCACATTTCTCATCCCAAGTAAAGCTAGTTTGTTTCTAAGTTAACTTATAAAGTGGCCCGGCAATCTTAAAAAAGTCTTTCACAAACCTATGGTAATAACCCGCCAAGCCAAGAAAGCTACGAACCTCCGAAATATTCTCCGGCCGTTTCCAAGACATCATCACTTCAATCTTAGTGGGATCTACAGAAATACCACTTTGTGTGATAACATGGCCAAGAAAAGATATGCGTTGTAGCCAAAATTCACATTTACTGAACTTCGCAAATAATTGATGCTCCTGCAACTTCTGTAAGACAAGCCGTAGATGTTGCTCGTGCTCCGATTCAGACTTAGAATAAACCAAGAGATCATCAATAAAGATCACCACGAATTGGTCCAAGTATGGCTGAAAACCCCGATGCATAAGATCCATAAATGTTGCTGGTGCATTAGTTAATCCAAAGGGCATAACTACAAACTCATAATGCCCGTACTGAGTCCTGAAGGCAGGCTTCAGAACATCCTTCGTGCAAATCCGAAGCTGATAATACCCTTGCCTCAAGTCAAACTTAGAGTAGACTTTGGCTCCCTGAAGTTGATCAAACAACTCGTCAATCAAAGGCAAATGATACTTGTTCTTGATGGTCACTTGATTCAAACCACGATAGTCAATGCATAATCTCAAGGTACCATCTTTCTTCTTCACAAATAAAACAGGTGCTCCCCACGGTGAAGAACTCTGCCAAATGAAACCTTTCTCAATTAACTCCTGCAACTGAGTTTTTAGCTCCTTCAACTCAGCTGGTGCCATCTGGTACGCTAATTTAGAAATAGGTTGAGTACCAGGAATAAGATTGATCACAAACTCCACATCTCTCTCTGGTAGCAACCCTGGCAACTCCTCGGGAAATACATTGGGATATTCTCGAATAATAGGTACTTTCTCTAGCTGTAGCTTATAAGATGGCTTGTTGATCAAATAAGCCAGATAACCCGAACACCCCTTATTCACCAACTTAACGGCTTTAGTTGCTGAGATAACAAAACTCGTCTTAGCACCCCGGTTCCCTGCTACCTCTACCACTGGCTGATCTGGCAACCGAAACCGTACTACCTTCGTTCTACAGTTTAACTGGGCATCATACTTAGAAAGCAAATCCATACCCAAGATAACATCATACCCCCGGATAGGAAATAAGATAAGGTCCGAAGGAAAATTATACCCCTTAACATGTATTATACAATCCTTACATACTAAGCCAGTCACATACTTATCAGTCAAAGAGGTACTAATCTCAAGCATATAAGGCAGTCTTGCAGGTTGCATATTAACACGTTGCACACAAGCAGGAGTAATGAAAGAATGCGTAGCACCAGAATCAATCAACACTTTAACAAGTTGATCAAGTATAAGGAAGTTACCTTCCACCACTGCAGTATTCTCAGGCATCTCCTTAAAATCAACTGCGTAGGCCCGAGCCTAAACCTGCTGCTACTGAGGTGTACTACTAGTAGGTCGACCCTGATAACCCTGGGTTACTGCCCGACCCTCAGTTCCTCGATATCTATAGCAATCTCTTACCCTATGCTGATTGCTGCCGCAACCCAAACACGTTCTGGCCTTCACCCTGCAATTGGCCTCCACATGGCTCTGACGCTTGCAGTAATTATATCGCGATGATGAAACACTGCCACTGCCCCTAGAAGAACCAGAACCCAAGACAGTAGCTGTACCAGCCTGCTGCTGAGGTCTCACAACACTAGGCCTATATGGACCCTGAGACTGGGTCAGCCTAAACTGCGGCTGAGCCTGATAAGACTCCTGCTGAAACTGAGGCCGATAGTAGCCCTGCTGACCCTGCGGTCTGAAAGAAACTTGTTGCACTGCAGGCCTATAACCACCCTGTTGTACTGAAGCTCTATACATACCCTGCTGACCCTGCGGCTGAAAGGGCCTCTTGTTAGGCTGACTAGGTCCGATCTGTTCCCCCTTTCTCTTCTCTAACCTAGAAGCTGTATCAAAGGCCTCAGTAAGTATATCATACTGATTCAGGGCCATCACATCCTGAATCTCGGGCCTCAAATCTAACACAAACCTGCGAGTCTTGCGCTCTTCGTCAGCCACAAACTCCGGTGCATACCGTGATAGTCTAGTAAACATGGCCTCATACTGAGCCACTGAAGCATCCCCCTAAACTAGAGACAGAAACTCAGCCTCTCTCCTCTCCCGTGCAATCCTCGGGACAAATTTTGCCTGGAAAGCTCTCAAAAAGGTATCCCAGACATACGGAATACCCTGGGTTTCCAAACTAGATTTCAACGTGTGCCACCACTCCTTTGCCTCATCATCAAACAAATAAACGGCAAAGGTGACCTTTTTTTCATCAGTATAATCCATAGGGTCAAATATTTTATCCACTTTACTAATCCGTGCCTCGGCTTTCTGATCATTTGGTTCCCCCTGAAACCTCAGTGGATAGTACCCTAAGAACTCATTCAGTGTACCACGCCCGTGGTATCCACCCTGTACGTTCAGTAACTGTGCCTACAAAGTCTGAGCTTAGGCAGCCTGCCCTGCTAGTAACTGGGCCTGACCGGCCATAACCTCTGCAATCCTATCCATGGCTGATTCAAAACGATCATCATCCATTTCTCGGCCCGGTGCCACATTTCCCGGAACCTCATCAACTGTTTCGGGCCTACTTCTCGTTCTCGGTCTACTAGCCATTCTATTAATCAAAGAGTTAGCACAGGTTATAACACGTAAACAAGTTATAAACAACTATTAACACATAAACAACAAACTCATATAAAGCACATAAATCACTTAAGTATCAATTACATAAACAAATTGATCACATAATCACATGAGCACTAAATCACATAATCACTTAATCATTTAATCATATTAACAAATAGTTCACTTTTCTTTCATCTCATACATACTTTCATGCTAGGACAATTACCCACATTCTGAGAATACCCCGGCTGATAGCTAACATGTGCTCTGATACCACTTAATATCACGTCCCAACTTGACCCCACCTACAATCAGTCAGGACGCAACGAAATTTCGGCAGTATAACGACAGTAATTAAGACACCGAGGCTCTAAACCAACCTCTTATCAACATCATACAACTAATTCCACAAACTAATCAACAATCAACTCCTCAATTAAATTAACAACATAACCATATTATACAATAATCATTCCTTCAACAACCCGATCATAGTTATACGCCTCCGTTCCAACTTAGTACATAGGCTATACATACAAATCAAAATAGGTTATACAAAACATTGTTTTACAACAACTAAGATAATCTCATGGCAATGACTCCTGCACATAAGACTCATCCACATACGACACATTTCCCTCTTCAAGAGGCACGTACCCGTAGTCAGAATCAGTAACACCTGCATGCATGCAATAATTGAGAGTGAGCTTATATAAAACAAGCCCAGTGAGGATCCGATAGATCTCTAACATTATTTATTATACTCCTTGGAAATGATTCATTGAGCAGTAAACACACAATAAACATCAATAACAATATAAACACATAAACTATAATAACCAATCAATAAAGGATACTCTATTTGGTGTAGCTCCAAATGCCATCACGATCTCAACCAACTTCTTATCACCCCCATGACACACACCCGAGGTACCTCACTAGCCCTACCCTCCATGGCATCTCCGCCCTTTCGAGATGAGGGTAGCCTCTGATAGCCATGCCATTTTTAACCAGACGGCCCGATGCCGCCTGAGAGGTGGCACACGCATATCAAGACTCAGCAATAAAAGTAAACAATCAATTGCAGGAGGACAACCTTGTCCGTTGACTATTTTCCGGTCATCAATAATCAATGTTCAATAATCAATAATCAATAATGCATCAATTAATTAATAACATTACAATAATACTACATCAATTACCCAATTAACAACTAAATAACTAAGTTAGATGACAAAGTACGCCACCCAACTTAACATGCAATAGACACACAACCAAATCCTAATCTAACCATCAACAACTCACAATTCAATCACTCAAACATCACCCGATCTTCTAAAGGCAAATAACAACATTTTAAAGAAAGATAACCTAAACTTCAAATATTCATAACTTACATTCTACTAATCCAAACAACTCCAAACCAATTCATATCACTCACTCATTCAATCAACTACATTAGTCCCCTCGGAAACCAACCAAAATACATCCAAATCAAGCCCAACAGCCCTAAAACCTCAATACACCTAGGCTGAAATTTCCGAATTTTCGCACCAACATCACAATCAAAATTTTGGCATTACAACGGTGCTATTCCGCCTTTTATAAACTTTTACAAATCGACAGTGTTACACCCCAACTCAACCCCTCCTATAATCAGTCAGGACGCAATGGAATTTCGACAGTATAACGACAATAAATAGGATACCGAGGCTCTAATCCAACCTCACTAGAACATCATACATCAACTCCATAAACCATACAACAAACAACTCCTCAATAAAATAACAACATACAACATAACCATATTACACCATAATCATTTTTTGTTATACGCCTCCGTTCCAACATAATACATGAACCTTAATATACATTTCAAAAATATATTGAACCAACCTAGCAACCTAATCATAAACAAAAGAAGGCTACTAAGTTAGCATCAACTAATTCATTAACTTTTTAACATCTCATACATTATAAACTACAAAGCATATAAAAGTCAACTAGGTTATTATACAAGATAGCAAAACAATACAACATCAAGGATAAGACTCCGGAACATAAGACTCATCCACGAAAGGCACATTTTCCTCTTCAGGAGGCACGTACCTGTAGTATTGCTCTACAACACCTGTAAGCATGCAATAATAGAGAGTGAGCTTATATAAAATAAGCCCAGTAAGGATCCGATAGATCTCGAACAGTATTTACTATACTCCTTGAAAATGATCCTTTGAGCAAGTAAACACACAATAACATCAATAATACTATTATCACATAAACTATAATGACCATTCAATAAAGGATACACTAGTTGGTGTAGCTCCAAACACCATCACGATCATAACAGCCTTCTTGTGACTCCCATAAACTCACACACCCAAGGTACCTCAATAACCTCTCCCTCCATGACACCTCCGTCATGCGAGCTGGAGGTAGTCTCTGGTAGTCATGCCGTTATTAACCCGACAGCCCGATACTACCTGAGAGGTGGCACACACATACCAAAGACTCAGCAATAATAATAAACATCAATCATTCACAAGAGGACAACCTTTTCCGTTGACTATCTCCCAGTTCATCAATCATCAATCAATAATCATATTATAATCATAATAACATCAATAATCAATTTAACAACAAATAACTAAGTTAGATGACAAAGTAGGCCATCCAACCGAACATGCGTTAAACACACAATCAAACCCTAGTTTACCCATCATCAACTCACAATTCAATCACTCAAACCACACCCAATCAACTAAAGACATAATTTAACATTTTAAAGAAATACAACCTAACCTACATTCTACAAGTCCAAACCACTCCAAATTAGTTTCTATCACTCACCCAATCAGTCAACTACATTAGCCCCCTCGGAAACCAACCAAAACACATCCAAATCATGCCCAACAACTCTAAAACCCTAATGCATCATGGCTGAAATTTTGGGACTTTCACACGGACATCACAATCGAAAATTCGGCATTACAACAGCGCTACCACGTAATTATCAAACTTTTAGAAATCGACGGTAATCGATTTCAACCAATACAACTCAAGATAATCAAGAAATGACAAATAACTCAGCTTTAAATACCCGAAAGTAAATAATTATACTACAACAGTTCAAATCTCGTAAGATTACATATAAATGATCCCTAACATGCACTGAGCAATAATCTAACATCAAATTAACATTTTAACGGTTCAATAATCAATTCTACGCAAAAACATAAAAAGATGAGTTTTGAGATCCAGAATTTTTCTCTCAACTTTGATGCGAAATAAGCCTAGATATGCGTGCAATGCGTGCCCAACAAGCGGAATCCAACTCGGCACGAAAATCTTCGGACAAAAACTAGCTTTTTCTTTGAAAATTTGCTTTGAAAACCTTAAATTTTTTTTCTCTTTTTTCCTCTCCTTCCTCACGGCAATATGTGTGCAAATGGGTGTGTTTTTGTGCTTTGCTTGTGTGTGTTGGTGATATATGCATAAAGGTCAACAACTTAAATGAAAGTCAAAGTTGAAATTAATTGATTTTTTAGTGTTTTCTTGACTTTAAATTCTTTTTTTTTTTTTATCACCATTGCTCAAAACAATCATACAACACCCAAGATAGCTCAAGTAGGTTATTTTTAGGTGACAAGAAGTTTTACATCCAAACAATTCCACCCAAGTCGGCTTAAAACTCGATTTTCGCAAAAGTCGGTATAAAAACCCTAATAAATTCCTAAGCCGATTTAAAAACCGATTTCATCAAACACAGGTCTATTAAAGTCCGAGAAATAGGTCTAGAAGGGTTAAAAAGACTAGTTTCAAAATTTTAGCGGACGTGTTTCAAAAATACTATTCACTAAAAGTCGACGATAAAATTTCTGACTCCGTTTTTTATGAAAATTTCATGAATGCACATTTAGTATGTTCTAGGAGTATTAATATCAAAATTATCACATTCTAAGTCATATAGCACATAAACATGTCAATTCACGCAAAACGAGATAAAGCACGCAAAACGAGATAAGATAAAAAATTGGGGTTTCACATTCTCCCCCCCTTAAAGAAATTTCGTCCTCGAAATTCTTACTTGATGTACTGAATAGATCTGGGTACTGCTGCTGCATCTGATCTCGTCTCTCCCAAGTAGCTTCCTCGATACCGTGATGCTTCCACAACACCTTAACCATCGGAATCTTCTTCGACCTCAACTCTCATTCCATCTGATCAAGAATACGAATCGGACGCTCATCATAAGTCAGATTCTCATGAAGCTGTAACGGCTCTGGCTCAAGAATATGAGAAGGATCCGGATTATATTTCTACAAATTAGACACGTGAAATACATCGTGGACATTAGAGAATTCTCCGGTAAAGCCAACCGATATGCCAACTTACCAACCCTGCCAATAATCTCAAACGGCCTAACAAATCTCGGACTCAGCTTACCACCTTTACCATAACGAGCAAACCCTTTACGAGGAGACAATCTCAAGAAAACCTGATCTCCGACTGCAAACTCCAAGTCCCGACGACGCTTATCAACATAACTCTTGAATCTACTCTGAGCCGTAAGCATTCTCTGCCTGATCAACTGAACATTCTCAATCTTCTCAAGAAGCTCTGGCATAATAGTAGGATCAATAGTCTTCATCTCCCCTACCTCGTCCCAATATAAAGGTGAACGACACTTACAACCGTAAAGAGCTGCGAAAGGTGCTATCCAAATAGTAGCTTGATAACTATTGTTATAGGCAAACTCAGCAAGTGGTAGATGTTTCTCCCAGTTCTTCCCGAAGTCCAGAACACAAGCCCTAAGCATATCTTCTAGAATCTGAATAGTCCGCTCAGACTGACCATCGGTCTGTGGATGATACGCGCTACTGAAGTTCAACTGAGTACCCAAGGTCTCCTGAAGTTTCTCCCACAAACGAGAAGTAAATCGAGGATCTCGATCTGATACAATACTAGATGGAATCCCGTGAAGTCTAACAATCTGATCCAAATAAAGACCCGTCAACTTTGTAATCTCATCTCCTATCCTCATCGAAATAAAATGAGCTGTCTTCGTCAAACGATCCACGACAACCCAAACTGCATCATTACCCCTCGGTGTTCTAGGAAAACCAGTGATGAAATCCATTGTAATATGCTCCCACTTCCACTATGGTATAGCCAACGGCTAAAGTAACCCTGCAGGTCGTTAATGCTCGGCTTTTACCCTCTGACAAGTCAAACATTTAGATACAAACTGAGCAACCTCTCTCTTCATGTTATTCCACCAATAGTGTTGCTTTAAATCCCGATACATCTTGGTTCCACCGGAATGAATAGTATACTTAGAATTATGAGCTTCTTCTAGAGTACCTCGCCTCAAGCCCGGTTCATCAGGAATACAAACCCTGTTCCGAAACTGAAGAATACTGTCCCCATGTAGTTTAAAGTCAGACTGATCATCTGTGATCTGATCCTTGATCTTCTGAAGTTTAACATCCAGTTAATGAGCTTCTCTGATTTGAGATAGCAATAAAGGCTGAATACGGAGATGTGAACACATCACCCCAACCTGAGTCAACTCCGGTCTCTAATAAGTGAATTCCTCAAGAATCTCCCATTTCATGAATGCACATTTAGCATGTTCTAGGAGTATTAATATCAAAATTATCACATTCTAAGTCATATAGCACATAAACAGGTCAATTCACGCAAAACGAGATTAAAGCATGCAAAACGAGACAGGATAAAAAAATGGGGTTTCACAGACAGCAATCGATTCCAACAACTACAACTCAAAATAATCAACAAATAGCCAAACTATCAACTTTAAATACCCGAAAATAAAAATTTATGCTACAACGGTTCAAATCTTATAAGAATACATATAATCGATCCTTAGCATGCACTGAGCAATAATATAACTTCAAATTAACATTCTAACGGTTCAATATTCAATTATACGCAAAAATACAAAAGATGACTTTTGAGATCTAGAATTTTTCTCTCACCCTTGATCCGAAACAAGGCTAGATATGCATGCTATGCATGCCCAACAAGCGGAATCCAACTCGGTACAAAAAACTACGGACAAAAACTAGCATTTTCTATGAAATTTTGCTTTGAAAACCTTGAGAATCAACTTCTCTTTTCTCCCTTGAAGCTCTCGGCCCTGCATGTGTAAAATGAGTGTGTTTTGTGCTTTGCAAGTGTGTGTTGATGTTATATGATGCAAAGTCAAACAAATTAAATCAAGGTCAAAGGTGAAAACTAGTTATTTTTAATATTTTCTCGTCTTTTAATTCATTTTAGCTATTTCTTTGCTCAAAACATTTATGCAACACCTAAACTATCTCAAGTAATTTATTTTTAGGTGACAAGAAGTTTTACATTCAAACAATTCCACCCGAGTCGGCTTAAAACTCGTTTTCTTGTAAAAGAAAGTGTAAAAACATTTAAAATTCCAAAACCTATTCCACATCAGTTTTAATCAAACATGGGTCTATAAATACCCGATGACTAGGTTTTAAAATGTTTAAAACACCCCTGTAAAAATTTTAGCAGACAGGTGTTCAAAAATACTATTCACTAAAACCGGCGATAAAATTTCTGATTCCGTTTTTGATGAAAATATCATGAATGCACATATAGCATGTATTAGGAATATAAATCACATTTCTAACACATTCTGACTCATATAACACATAAATAGGTCAAAGCATGCAAAACGAGGCAAAACACACAAATCGAGGTTAAGCAAAATATGGGGTCTGACAATATGTCTCTTTGGCCTACGTACATTCATTTTAGCCCATTAATTCATTAAAAGACATTATATCAACATATAGTAGCTTTTAACATTTCTTAAACTTAGAAATATCTAAATAAAACACAATAGACTATTTCCAAATTCAAGATTAGAATATAATGGCTTTCTATTATGTGAAATTGTTTTTGCAATTTTCAGGACATGTAACTAGTTGCCTATTTGACTATTAAACTCCTTTAAACATCAAATAGTCCTCAACATAATTTTCACGCCCCGACCCAACCCCCAAGCTAAAGGTTAAGTCCGGACCCGACACACGGACAGAGTCTTCCCTGTACCGTGGACATTCTAAAAACCTGTAAACTCTCAAATAAGCTAATCACAAGATAAACAAACTTTTCATGGCTGTATAACAAAGATTTAAGACCATCCGAGCCTTGAAGCAAACAACAATTCCAAAACCACACAAGCATGCAAGAACTTTGTTTACGACATAGCCTAGTAGCCATGACAATCTAGGATATCAATAATACATCATTAAAAGTTAAAACATTTCTATCTTATACCATTCACTCCCAAGCATGCAAGGAAGTAAAAGCAGGAATAAAAGTTATTACAAGACATGGCTTCCAATTCTACACAGCAAACTACTATCCTTCAACTTTACACAACCAACAAATACATAGCCCTTAGGCCACAAAATAGTACATAAGACAATTAGTTGAACCTTCCACAAAGCAGCAAGAAATTCAACCACCTCAAACTATCAGGCTCAGCAACTAAGGCAAATGATCAATCTGAACTTCCTCCTCCTCAACTAACTCAACAAGCTGGGGATCACCCACAGCGTCTCCTGAAACATGTATCGAGGTATGAGCAACCACTATTGCCCAGTGAGGGATATAGTTCCGGGGCGTGCAATGCAACAGATAATGCAGTTATCCAACAACAACACTTAGACAATTAAAGAACCAATGATAACTTAAATAACCACACATTTAAAGGATACATTTCACAAACCCCTATACACCAAACTTCACAGGTCTGCAATCACGATCCACGAACCACGAGCACGATCACAATAAGCCGGCATAATCCCCAAACACTCCAGTGGGTGTACTCCGGATGTACCCCGAATCCTACGACCCAACATCCCCTGGCAATCTCCGGACCAGGCGAATGAGGGACTAGGGCACGGAGTTTGAATATCCACCGGCAAGCCCTCTGCCGCCCAGCCGATATTCAACACATCCGCCCCTGACACTATGGTTGCGCAACCACTATGCAATGCACTTAACAATGGCTAGTTAATAGCAATAATATAAGCATTAACACATAGGAGGATCAACAAAGTAGGTTGACCTCGAGGCAATTAGAATAGAAGCAAATATATAAGCTAATAAGCAGTTTACAAAGGAACATATACAAAATAAGCATAGAATCATACCAAAAGCTCCAAATCAATTTAAAATCACATATAAACACTCAAGAAGTCATACCATGGGTTTAGAAGTGTGAGACAACCGAAATTGCACCTAAACCCCTTTGTTTTTCAAACTATTTCTCTTCCAAACCAAGGTTAATGATTCCATTTTCAAATGAAACTCTCCCAACCTTCTAACTAACCCTCAAGGTACCCTCTCAACCCTCTAACTCATTCAAATGCACGCGATTACCCCGAAAGCCCCAAATTCTCTCTTATGGCTTTAAACTACACCTACCTTGTCCGGGCTTCGAACAAGGGATATCAAAGCTTCTATAGCACCTAGGTAGCCTAAGAATACTAGAAGTAAAGCTCGAATTCACCCCGATTCACATTAACCTCAAAAGCCCCAAATTAAAGTCGACTATTTTACATTTTAAGCGATTTAAGGACAATGCAAGTGCACGGGGCTATTAGGTTACCTTCACTAGCACCTAAGGCATCTATTAGAAGCATTGAATCAAGCTAGTTCGAGCAATTACGCGAAACCCTAGAAAAACGTCACTATTCACCCTAAAAATTTAAACTAACGATTCTAACCGTTTAAAAAGCGAAACGATGGCTCAAATGTGTTCCTTAGCATTCATATACATGGTATAATAGCATAGATAAGTAATACACTAGCATTTGATCACATTTTAAACAAATCAAGAAATTGACAACTATTTAGAAATGCAAAAATAAGCCGTGAAATCCCTCACCAATACGCGTAGGAGCACCTAGGAACCTTGCAAACACCCTACACTAGTTGCTCAAGGCTTGGAGTGGCTTGAAATGAAGGATTGAAGAGCAAAAAATGTTGTTTTCCCACTGTTTGCTGCTGTCGGCCTCCTCTGCTCTATTTCAGCTTTTATTTTTTTTTCTTTCTTATGTTATGAGCTAAAATGACTATATATTGACTAAGCTAGGGTGGGGTCTTGTTTGGGTGCTTAAGTGGTCTAATATAATGCGCGTAGTAAGCTTATAACGAGCCTAAAGTGAAGGAGGTGAGCTAGCTAATTAAATCTCTAAGTTAGTTACGTAACACTATTCATTAAACTACTAAAATCATTTTCTAAACGAGCTCTCCTATCGCTTCTAGTTCAATTGCACATTTTTCCCACTACTCTAACAATTAATATGATTTAATAAAAATGCTAATTAGCTAATAGAATGCAGTTTAAAAATGGAGTGAATAGTAACCTAAGAAGACAATTAATAAGGCTCAGAAGGAAATGCGCAAGTAAGGGATGCAACAGTAATTGAATGCATGGCTAAATCTCGGGCGTCACAATAATTATATGCATGAACTAGTTAAAATAAGCTTAAAACAACCTTTTAAACTTTCATTCTAACACATGCTTATAATCTATTTAACCTTTTTGAAGACTTCAAGGCAACCACTAGCACATTACCATGTCCAACAAAAACAACACACCAAGCCCACACACATAGGGAATTTCGGCCATCTCAAAATAACAAGGGCACATTTGTCTTTTCTAAGTTTTGAATTTAGTAATATGCATAAAAGATCATTTCAAGAAACACCTTTTAAGCTATTAGTATGATATTTTGATTCAAGGTCATATGCCAACATGCAAAGATCAATCTTAACAATTATCTTCATACTTTAGCATATTCAACAAGAAGATCAACTATTCTTAACATGCATGTGACAAATAGCCATTAATAAGTATAGATCTAACATGCAAGCTCAAGTTTACATACATAAGCTCAAATATCCATAAGATCTACACATATAAGCATGGATCAAGACTAGATCTAAACATGCAATCATGTAGGCTCATCATAGACTTCAAAACTTGCACATTTTAAGAGCTAACAATCAGTCTAGGTAGCATGCATACATACGTCCCAACCAAGATATCATCACAAGGCTATCATGCTAGTTCTATGGACATCAAAAACCAAAGGGCTCTGATATCACTTGAAAGGGAGGCAAGCCAACACATATAGATATCATGTTTAAGCATATATCATGGTTGGATTCAAGATCTAGAAAGTTATGCATGGATACATAGCTATGGCTGAAACTAGGCAAGGCATATTTCAAAAACTTTCTAGCTAAGATCAACACGCATTCTTTCACATATGTCCATAAACTAGCAAGCTAAAATTATATATCTACTATATGTAAGGAAATAACAAGGTCCTTAGGTATACCTTTCGTAGACAACTTGGTTGATGGTGTAGCTTGAAGTTGGAACAATGGAGTCCTTCTAACTTGAAGGGTCTAGTTGGTCCACAAGCATCCAAAGTCCACCATTTACTTGAAGACAAATATGTGCTAGTATATCTTCTAAGTGTTAAGCTATGTGTATGTGGTATATAAACAAAATGCAAAAGCTCCTCAAAGTTCTTGCAATGGCCGAGAATCACAAAGCAAGAGGAAGAAGATGATATTTCTCTCTCCTCAATTGCCTTGGTCGAATTGTGTGTTGTTTCATGAGAGAGGTTGTCATCTTTTTAATCAAATAATATATTAACAATATCAAAAAGTTGTAGCCAATCACAATTGTTAACTTTTTTTGATAATGCATGCACATCATAGGATCACAATCATTGCAATTTGATGGCAAGATGAATGTCTTCTCTCTCCTCTTCCTCTTGGCCGAAAATCCTAGTGGAAAGAGAGAGAAGATTGTCATCTTTTTAATATTATATGATAAGCTATTATTTAATTGTTTTTATGCATTCAAGAGCTAATCAAATCATTTCTCTTTCTTGCTTGAATCAACCAAGCCATGCATAGCCTTGGATTGTAATCATTACAATCCAAGGGACACCTTTTTCTCTCTTATGACACTTGGCAAAAAGGTTCTATCATCAAAAGCAATGGACAAGATTCTTTTGTCTTTATTCAAAAGTCAATCTCATCCATCCAATTCAAATTCAAATGACTAGAATTGATGACATGGACGATCCTACATCTCACATGCCACATGTCAATGCCCTATCATTAATTTGCCTTTTTTATTTGATGACTAGGATGATGACGTGGCATTTGACAAATTATATCATCATTACACATATACATATATAAACACCTATATATATATATATTATTTTTGCCAATTCTAATCTCTATTAGAATAAATATATTGAAACAACTTTTTAATATTTGTAATTTGGCCCAAAACGTTTTGGCAATTACAATTTTATCCCAAAACTTTCTGAAATTACACTTTTGACCGAAATACCAATATAGATGACTCTTCACACCTTAAAGCCATCCACCACATTATACAAGCTTCTGGTGAACTTATTCATGATACTTATTAGTGTGTGACCTTCTAGATTTATAATCGCGTACCGATGAAGGACTTGATAAACCTCCTTATCTATTTCGAAAGTATCTCTGTCATTTACCGAAATACCCTTATGCTCATGAGTGACGCACTAGCAACAAACGTATCATGAGAATGTAAACGATAATGAAGACGACGTCTTTCATGAATCCATTTAACCGTCGAGAATTAACGTGCAGTCCTATCCTTCTGTTGCAAGTGCCCCGATCGGGAAAGGACCATGAAATGGTTAAGCCCACATCCGATACTATGTATAAATCTGAATTAGTGAAACGAGAGATGACTACCATGGAAAAACTTATTTCCATCACTTCATACTCGCCTTGGCCAAGGACTTGCTCGTTTACCAACCGATCTCAGATATCATAGGACATCGCTTCACACCGGAGGTTAACATATTCTATCTTGACAATTACCTGTTGGTTCATACCACAAGACTAAATGCGAAAGGCTGTATCCCACCTTATAGAAGACGGGCATTGTCCAGACGCAGTATTTAGCCCTTGATATAACCGGCAACCGTAATCTCTCAAGTCTGAGGATTAATTTGTACAATTCTCAACTAAATAGTAAACTATTAACAAGAAATCATGTAGTTCACTATTTATTGTCACATTCAATGATCTGTACACAAATGATCATTCATATGTTTATTAGTCCACATCACCATACTGTTATGGCATTTCACATGCCATCCTTTATCATTAACATCACTATGTTAATCAAAGGTAATAACATATGATAACCCTTACTCGATTATTCTAGTCCTAGTTGAATAATCTGAAGGGCTATGAATCGATTCTTAATGCTTATCATATCGAAGAAAAAGTGCGAAATATCCTAAACCCTTTTAGAATATTTCTCTTCTCGGATAAACATTAGGGACATATTTATATCGAAGCGGAGATTATGAATATCCTACAAATCACATAGTGTATAAAACACATAAGTATACTCTCATTAAACCCTAATAAGGTCATCTTAAACTTTAGCATTAGGGCATATCCCCAACAAAT
Organism: Ehretia macrophylla; assembly: GCA_037974665.1. Lineage (NCBI taxonomy): Eukaryota > Viridiplantae > Streptophyta > Magnoliopsida > Boraginales > Ehretiaceae > Ehretia > Ehretia macrophylla. The sequence continues at coordinate 55,804,153 of CM075771.1, read as the reverse complement.
ATGTCCTTAATGTTTTTCTAAGAAAAAGTATATTCTTAATGTGTTAAGAATTCGACTGCATATTTCTTCGACATGATAAACATTCAAACGCATTCATAGTCCTTAGGCCAACTCCAACAGCTTCCCTACCTTTTTTCCTACATGTAGGGGATTTATAACACTTTTCCTACATCTAGGGATCCCCTATTTGAGTTTCTCTCCAACAGCTTCCCTACATTTAATTAATCTATTAGTTTAGGGAATCCCTATTTCAGTTTCACTCCAACAGCTCCCCTATTGTAGAGACTCCCTATTTTTATTTTATTCAAATATTTTCTTCTTTTATTTCAATTAAACATATCATTAATTTATATATATATATATATATATATATATATATATATATATATATATATTTCGGAGACCTTCTATTTTTAATTACCAACATAAGTTTTTATTTTTAAATATTATTTTTATTGTTTGATTTAAAACTTTTCCAATAATTTTTAATTTTTTGATTATATTTGTTATCGTTGGAGAGATTAATTTTTAAAGTTTTTATTTTATTTTATTTTTTAATATTTTTCTGACAGTGAATAGTGTTTAGGGAATGGAGTAGGGGATGATGGTTTTTCTCCTACATGTAGAGAATATGAAAATAAGTGTAGGGATCCCCTACAATTTAAGGGATGGGGTAGGGAATCTGTTGGAGTGCAATTACTCCAATTCCCTCCCTACATGTAGAGTAGGGAGTCATGTAAGGACTCTTTGGGAGTTGGCCTTAGAGTATTCGACCAGGACTAGAATAATCAAGTACGAACTATCATATGCAGTAAACTTTGATTAACTTAGAGATGTTAATGATAAAGGGTAGTGAGCGTTGAGCTACAACAACATAAGGATGCGATTAACTCACATATGAATGATTGTTGCTTGAATGGATCATTAAATGTGACCGGAATGACAAACTACATGACTTTGGATTAATAGTTTGTCATTCGTTACAAATTGTGCAAATTAATCCTTTGACTTGAGAAATTACGACTGCCGGCTATATCATAGGCTAAATCTTGCGTTTGGACAATGTTCACCTTCTTTGAGGGTGAGATACGGCCTCTTGCAGTTTAGTCTTGTGATATAGAGACCGACAGGTAATTTTCAAGATAGGATCTGTTAACCTCCGACAGTGAGGCGATGCCCTATGTGATCTAGTGTCGGTCGTCTGAAATGAGAAATCCTCGGTCGGGGTAGTTGAATGATGAAAATGTGTTTTTCCATAGATGTCATCTCTTATTCCACCGAATTAGATCTTTGCATAGAATCGTATAACTGACTTAATCATTTCATGGTTCACATAACGATCGGGATATTTTAACAGAAGGATCAGACTGCATGCTAATTTGAGACCATAAATAGGTTTTTTGGAATTAGACTTCATTACTGTACATATTGTCATGATACGTTCATTGCTAGCGTGTCACTCATGAACATGAAGGTATTTCAGAAAATAGAGGAGACATTTCAGAATCGGTCATTTATCGTTGTACAGTCATGAACCTAAAAAGTCACTCACTTAGGGAATCATGACTAAAGCAATTTCTAAGCTTGGTATTGAGTTGGAAACACGTTAAAGTGTTAACGGTGTGATTTTGGATGTTAACAGTTAACTGGACCAAAATCGTAATTTTTGAAAATTTTGGGGCCAAAGTGTAAATATTGAAAAAGTGTTAGGGCAAGAGTGCAAATAGATTGAGTGGTCAATCTTGAATTAATTATTCTAAAAATGTTTAGAATTAATTATTGTTTGTCTTCACTAAAAGACAAACAACAAGTTGCACAAAAAGACGAAACACAAAAGGACAAAAGACAACTTGCACAAAAAGACAAACAACAAGTTGCCTAGAAAATTGTCCTTTTTACCCGTCCTTGGCCTACCATCAAAGGGCAATTTTGACACTTGGCTTCTTCATATATTTAGATCATGCCACTTGTCATTTGATGAGCAAGTTTGAGCATCTATAAATAGTGGTCATGTCTTCGTTCTTTTGATGATGCCTTGGCCGAAAATTGCACTTAATTAGAAGCTAGATTTTTCTCTCTTTCTCTTGGTGAATTCGGCCCAAGCTTGTAGAGTTAGAAAAATATTTTGCTTTTTGTTTCAACTCTAAATCACTCAAGCTCTTGGACTTAACTAAGCTAGCACTATAATTAGTTAGTTATCCTTTGCTTTTGGATACCCGTGGACTGACTCGAACCTTTGCACGTGCGAAGGAGCTTTGTCCAAGGCAAGATCATCCTTCAAGTGTTCACATCCGAGTTCTCCACGCGAGGTATTCTTGTATTTCGTTTTAAATACATATGTATATAGTTGTATATATTTTTATGTATTTTCTTTTATGTACTAGTTACGGATTTATTCTTGAGATTTTTGTAAATACTACTTGTCTACATGCAAAGTTTTAATTGTTATTGTTTCCGCTACGCTTGCATGTTTTTGTTATTTACATATCTCAAGACGATCCCGTTATGCTCCTGCTTTTGAAGCTGATGCCATTACGCGCCTTCATTTTGAAGTTGACGCCTTTTTCGCCTTCATTATGATGTTGACACCTTTATGCGCCTTTAGGTTGCTGTCGCAACCCAAACATGTCCCTGCCTTTGCTCGACAGTCGGCCTCCAAATGGCCCTTACGTTTACAAAAAGTATACTGCAGTGACAGAGCACTAACGCTGCCTCCTGAAGAACCGGAAGCTAAATAAGCAACTGAAGTAGCCTGCTATTGAGATCTTGCAACACTAGGCCTGTACTGACCCTGAGACTGGGCCGGACTATACTGTGCCTAATAAGAGCCCTGCTGAAACTGGGGTTGTGACGCCCGAGAATATCACTATACTTCTATTAACTATTGCATTCACTGTTTGTGCATTTTAACTACGCATTACCTGTTATTTTCCTTAGTTACTATTCATCACGTTTTTCAACCATTTATTTTCTTCGAATTAGAATTTTTCTTAAATTATATTAATTATTTTAGGAATGAGAAAAATGTGCATGTGAGCGATTAGTGTTGAGAGCATCCGCTTGAAAAATGTTTTATTGAATCTTGTGAATAGTGTTACATAGTCTAACTTTATATTCTAGCTAGCTAACATATAATTGCACCTTTGGACTTGATTTAAGCTAGTTTGACTCATATTATGATCAACATACTCACATTAAAATAATACACATAGGCATATAAGTTCATGCACAACACAATAGCTTATAAGTTGACTTAGAAAAAAAATAAAAGGGGTGAATAATGCCCTGGAACCCGTCAGCCATAGGAAAGGGAAATGAGAAGTTTTTGCTCATCAAAACTCTATTTCAAGCCCTACCAAGCTAGAAACAAGTGGTTTAGGGAGTTTGCAAGTATCCTACGAGCTTTTACGCGCATTGGTGAGGGATTTGCATGTGTATTTTGCATTTTTTTAAATGTTGCAAGTTTCTTGATTTTGTAGATTTGCTAGTAAATGCTTATGGTATGCTCAAATATGATATTATATGGTATATACATGATGTAGAGATCAAGTTTATGCTATTGATTCGCTTTTTAAACGATAGAATTCGATGGTTTGATTTTAGGGTGTGAATAATGATGAAATTCTAGGATTTTGTGGAATTGTACGTTATAGCTTGATTCATTGCTTCTAATAGGTGCCTTAGATGTTAATTAAGATAGATTAATAGTCCCGTTAGGTTGAATTGCTTGAAACTTGGCTAAAACGTGAAATTGTTGACTTTTAGAAAGGGGTTTCGGGTGTAATGCGAATCCGAGTTAAATTGGCCATCACATTTGGTATCCTTAGGCTATGTAGGTGCTAGATATGCTTTTCTAACTAGCGGTTGAGTTTCGGTTAGGACACTTGTAGTGTAAATGCATAAAGAGGTAAATTCGAACTTTTCGGGAAATTGTATTTTAAAGTATGATTTCAATGTCCTAAGTGGTATCATTAAGTGTCAATAGGAAGGTAGTATAGCTTGGCTGCATATCTTGAACTTCGTATTCCTTTTGGAAGCTAATTAGCCTTGGTGAACAAAGGGGTAATCGGGGCTTTTGTGGCAATCATGGGTAATTGGGTATTTTCGAGGGTCCTAGGGGTGCCATAAGGTATAATTAGAAGTATGAAATAACTTGCTTGTGAAACTAGAACCTTGCTTTTCAATTTGGAATGAATTAGCTTAAGTTACAAAAGGTGAAGTGGGCAATTGGTTGTTTTGTTCATCAATGGTCTTGTAAATGCTTTTTATGTGTTTAAATGTACTACTAAGTGAATTGTGAGCTTTTAGTAAAGTTCCTGAGAAATATGTAATTTACCCCTTTGTGCACATATAGTTATTTTCATATTTAATGCTTATATCTTGTTCTAATGTTTATATTGCTTGTATTTTGTTAAAGATCAAACTTTAATAGACATTGTATGCTAAGTGAGTAGGACTATCAAGATAGCTCATCTAGTTATGATTATTGATTGTTGTCATTACGAGTAATTGGAATTTATAGCTTACAATCTTAACTTAATGGTATTTGATGCTTCTAATATCTTTTATGTCGTCTAACGATATGATAAGGGGAACATTATAGCTTAATTGTATGTGGAATATAAACTTGTATGAATAAGTGATTTGAAGAATAAATGAAACGTAGCTTAATTAAAGAAACATTTTAGAGCTAATTATATGATTACTAGGATTATATGATAATATGATATATAAGTGACTATAAATATAGCTTGTGAAATCCCAAATTTCTTGTTTACGTGAACTTTCGTGTTTTGACCTGTATATATGTTATATGAGTTGGAATGTGCTAATTTAGTGATTTATATTCCTATTAGATGCTATGTGTACATTCATGAAATTTTCATCGAAATCGGCATTGAAAATTTTATCGGCGAGATTTATGAATAGTGTTTTGAACACACGTCGGCTTTAATTTTTACACGAGTGTTTTAAATGTTTTAAAACCTAGTCCTCAGATATTAATAGACCCGTGTTTGATTAAAACGAATTTTGAATCGGATTAGGAATTTAAAAGGATTTTACACATTCTTTTGCAAAATAGAGTTTATAGCTATTTGTATGTATATGTATGCATATGGAATGACTAAATATAGTGTGTATATATATATATATATATATATATATATATATATATATATATATATATAAGTGTTTCAACTTTGACCTTGCATTTTTGGTTGACTTAAGCTATATATGCATCAACACACACTAAAAACAACACAAAACACCCTAAAAAATACCTACATGGCCGAGAGACCATAGAGAGAAAAGAGAGCTTTTTTCCAAAGGTTTTCAAAGCAAATTTTGTATAGAAAACTTAGTTTTTGTCCGAAGCTTTTCAAACCGAGTTGGATTCTGCTTGCTGGGCACCTATTGCACGCATTTCTAACCTTGTTTCAGAGCAAAGGTGAGAGAAAAATTCTAGATCTCAAAATGCTATTTTATGTCAATTTCATATAATTGCATTTTTATCCGATGAAATATTAAATTGTCTTTAGATTATTGCTCAGTAGATGCCAAGGATTGTTTATATGCGTTATATAGGTTTTGAACGGTAGTAGCATGTATTTCTATTTTTCGAGTATTAAAATTGGATTTTGGGTTCAATGTTGAATAACTGTTGTGGTAGTGGTTGGAATTGATTGATTGTTGCTTCTAAAAGTTTGTTAATTATGGGGTAGTAATGTTGTAATGCCGAATTTTTGGTTTGGATGTCGTGGCAAAAGTCCAGAAAATTCAGCCTTGTAGCATTTCCAAAATAGGGTTGTTGGGCTTGTTTTGGATGGCTTTTGGTTGGTCTCTAGTGGGGTTATTGTAGTTGCATGTGTGGTTGAGTGATAGAAAGTGGTTTGGAGGTTATTGGATTTCTAGATTGTAAGTTATGGCTTTTAAAAGTTTGTGTAGTCTTTCTTTGATATGTTGAAATGTTGTCTTTGGTTGTTTGGGTAGTGTTTGGGTAGTTGATTATTGGATTGTTATTGATTGGAATCGGGGTTGAATGTTTGTTCAAATGCATGTTGAGTTGGATGACCTACTTTGTCATCTAGCCTAATTGTTTTGGAATTGTATAGTTGTTGATTGTTTAAATGTTGTATAATTGATGGTTGGTTGTTAAAATATCAGGAATCGGGCACTTTCATTGCTGATATCTCAGAAGTTAAAGAGTCAAGTATCGGGAGTCAGACAACCCTCGTTGTTGACTTCTCGAATTGAAAGAGTCATTATTGTGAGCTATGCTAATGTTGTGTCACTTTGGGAGGCATCTCGGGTTGCTGGCACAGTTATCATGGCTAATCCCTATCTCGTATGGGCAGAGATTCCATGGAGTGTGGGTCTAGAATAAGGTACCTCAGGATTGTGTCAATGGGTTTGGAGGAGTTGGTGAGCATTGAAACGGTTTATGGAGCTTCATCAACAAGTGTATTGTATCCTTATTGTGTGTTTACTGTTGTTACTATATTTGTATTGTTGTCAGTGTTAATTGCGAGTTGTTGCTCATAGGATGATTTCCAAAGTGGTAAAGTAAATGTTTTCAAAAGATCTATTGAATTCCTCATTGGGCTTTGTTTTATATAAGCTCACTCTCATTCGTTTTCTGCAATCAGGTGTTACTGAACCAGATTTCGGGTACATGCCTAAGGAAGCTGAGAATGTGCCTTATGTGGACGAGTCTTATGTGCCAGAGTCATATCCATGAGTTTGTCTTAACTTTTGTAGTATGATGCATTGTATAACATACTTAAGGATAAAGGCTTATATAATACTAGTTTAGTAGTATTTCTTTTGAACATGATTACATTGCTAGACTTGTTTATAATCTCTTTTGCAAATGTATAATATAGCCTATGGTTGATGTTAGAACGGAGACGTATAACTTATGAATGAACTGATGAATGGTTGTTTAATATATGAAATACTTGTGGAGTTGTTGTTGATCATTAGAGTTGGTTGTATGAAGTTATAAAGGGTTGGTTTAGAGCCCTGATGTTTGTGTTACGGTCATTATACTGCGACTGGTTATAAGTGGGGTCGAGTTAGGGTGTGACATTAAGTGGTATTAGAACGCATGTTTAGTTGTCAACTGGGTTATTCTCGGAATGTGGGTAGTGGTCTTATCATGAAAGTATGTATGAAGTGAAAGAAAAATGAAAAATGAGTTAATATGATTAAGTGATTATGTGATTAAGTGACTATGTGAGACCCTATATTTTCATTTATCTCGATTTGTGTGTTTTATCTTGTTTTGCGTGAATTGACCTGTTTGTGTTATATGGCGTAGAATGTGCTAAATATGTGATTAATACTCCTAATACATGCTAAGTGTGCATTCACGAAATTTTCATAAAAAACGAAATCATAAATTTTATCGTCGATTTTGGTTAATAGTATTTTTGAACACCTGTCCGCTAAAATTTTTACAGGGGTGTTTTAAACATTTTAAAACTTAGTCCTCGTGTATTAATAGAACCTTGTTTGATTAAAACGGATTTGGAATCGGCTTTGGAATTTTAAAGATTTTTACATTTTCTTTTGCAAGAAAACGAGTTTTGAGCCGACTCAGGTGAAACTATTTTAATGTAAAACTCTTTGTCACCTAAAATATAATGTCTAGAATTTTTTTAAGTGTTAATTTAATAGTTGTGCAAGAAATAGTCAAGAAATGAATTAAAAGACTAGAAAATAGAATTAAAAGACTAATAAAACTAACATTGACCATTTTTAATATGTTGACCTTAGCTTATATGCATCAACACACACAAAACACAACACAAAACACACTCAAAGCACACACAAGTGGCCGAAACTCCATAGCTTTTCTTGAGAGCATTTTCAACATTTTTTCAAAGTAAATTTTCATTAAAAGTTGCAATTCAAGGCCAATTTCCATCAACCAAGGCTTGATTCCACCTCTTGAGCATCCATTGAGCATCTTTGTAGCTTCAAAACACATCAAAGGTGAGAGAAAAATTCTAGATCTCAAAAGTCATTTTTTATGTTTTTGCTTATAATTGCATTTTGAACCGTTAGAATGTTAATTTGAAGTTATATTATTGCTCAATGCATGCTAGGGATCATTTATGTGTATTACTACGAGATTTGAACCATTGTAGCGAAATTATTTATTTTCGGGTATTAAAAGTTGATTAACTAGCTATTTGATGAATATCTTGAGTTGTTGTGGTTGGAATCGATTGTCGTCGATTTCTAAAAGTTTGTTAATTACGTGGTAGCGCCGTTATAATGCCGAATTTTCGATTGCGATGTTTGTGTGAAAATCCAAAAATTTCAGCCTAGGTGCATTGAGGTTTTAGGGTTGTTAGGCATGATTTTGATGGGTCTTGGTTGGTTTTCGAGAGGGCTAATGTAGTTGATTGAATGGGTGAGTGTTAGAAACTGATTTGGAGTTGTTTGGATTAGTAGAATGTAAGATATGATTATTTGGAGTTTATGTTGTCTTTCTTTAAATTGTTGAATTGAGCCTTTAGATTATTGGGTGGTGTTGAGTGATTGAATTGTGAATTGTAAATGGTTAGACTAGGGTTAGATTATATGTTTAATGCATGTTAAGTTGGATGGCCTACTTTGTCATCTAACTTAGTTGTTTGTTGCTTAATTGATTACTTGATGTTATATTGATGATAATTGATGATAATTGATGATTATTGATTAATGATTGATGAACCGGGAGCTAGGAAATTCTTCTAGATTGTCCTCCTGTGAATGATGTTTATTATTATTGCTGAGTCTTGATATATGTGTGCCACCTCTCGGGCAGCATCGGGCAGTCGGGTTGATAACGGCATGACTACTAGAGACTACCTCTAGCTCGCATGACGGAGGTGTCATGGAGGGCGAGGCTAGTGAGGTACCTCGGGTGCGTGAGTAATGGGGAGTTACTAGAAGAATGGTTGAGATCGTGATAGCGTTCGAAGCTACACAAAATAGAGTATCCTTTATTGATTGGTCATTATAGTTATGTGTTTATATTGTTATTGATGTTTTATTGTGTGTTTACTGCTCAAAGGATCATTTCCAAGGAGTATAGTAAATACTATTAGAGATTTATCGAATCCTCACTAAGCTTGTTTTATATAAGCTTACTCTCTATTATTGCATGCTTACAGGTGTCCTTGAGCAAGATTACGGGTATGTGCCTCCAGAAGAGGAAAATGTGCCTTACGTGGATGAGTCTTATGTGCAGGGGTCTTTGCCATGAGATTGTTTATAGTTATTGTAATATGATGTATTGTAAAACCTACCTTAGCATAAAAACTTATGTATAATGGTTTAGTAGTCTTCTTTTGATCATGTTGGATTACTAAGTTGGTTTATAATCTATTTTGATATGTATGTTAAAGTTAAGGTATTATGTTGAAACGGAGGCGTATAACTAAGAATGATTATTGTATAATATGGTTATGTTGTATGTTGTTAATGGTATTGAGGAATTGATTGTTGTTTGGTTGAGGAGTTTGATTGTATGATGTTCTGAGAGGTTGGTTTAGAGCCTCGGTGTCCTAATTACTGTCGTTATACTGCCGAAATTCCGTTGCGTCCTGACTGAATGTGAAACCCCACTTTTCTATCCTGTCTCATTTTGCGTGCTTTATCTCGTTTTGCGTGAATTGACCTGTTTATGTGCAATATGACTTAGAAGGTGGTAATTTTGATATTAATACTCCTAGAACATGCTAAATGTGCATTCATGAAATTTTATAAAAAACGGAGTCAGAAATTTTGTCGTTGACTTTTAGTGAATATTATTTTTGAAACACGTCCACTAAAATTTTGAAACTGGTCTTTTTAACCCTCCTAGACCTAGTCCTCGGACTTTAATAGACCTGTGTTTGATGAAATCGGTTTTCAAATCGGCTTAGGAATTTATTAGGGTTTTTACACCGACTTTTGCAAAAATCGAGTTTTAAGCTGACTCGGGTAGAATTGCTTGAATGTAAAAATTCTTGTCACCTAAAAATAACCTACTTGAGGTATCTTGGGTGTTGTATAATTGTTTTGAGCAATGGTGATAAAAAAATGAATTTAAAGTCAAGAAAACACCAAAAATCAATTAGTTTCAACTTTGACTTTCATTTAAGTTGTTGACCTTTATGCATATATCACCAACACACACTAGCAAAGCACAAAAATATACCCATTTGCACACACATTGCCGTGAGGAAGGAGAGGAAAAAAAGAGAAAGAAATTTCAAGGTTTTCAAAGCAAATTTTCAAAGAAAAAGCTAGTTTTTGTCCGTAGATTTTCGTACCGAGTTGGATTCCGCTTGTTGGGCACGCATTGCACACATATCTAGGCTTATTTCGCATCAAAGGTGAGAGAAAAATTCTAGATCTCAAAACTCATCTTTTATGTTTTTGCGTAGAATTGATTATTGAACCGTTAAAATGTTAATTTGATGTTAGATTATTGCTCAGTGCATGCCTGGGATCATTTATATGTATTCTTGCGAGATTTGAACCGTTGTAACATAATTATTTATTTTCAGGTATTTAAAGTTGAGTTATTTACCATTTCTTGATTATCTTGAGTTGTATTGGTTGAAATTGATTGTCGTCGATTTCTAAAAGTTTGTTAATTACGTGGTAGAGCTGTTGTAATGCCGAATTTTCGATTGTGATGTTCGTGTGAAAGTCCAGAAATTTCAGCCATGTCGCATTAGGGTTTTAGGGTTGTTGGGCATATTTTGATGTGTTTTGGTTGGTTTCCGAGGGGGCTAATGTAGTTGATTGATTGGGTGAGTGATAGAAACTGATTTGGAGTGGTTTGGACTAGTAGAATATAAGTTATGATTATTTGAAGTTTAGGTTGTCTTTCTTTAAAATGTTAAATTATGCCTTTAGTTGATTAGGTATGGTTTGAGTGATTGAATTGTGAGTTGATGATGGGTAAACAAGGGTTTGATTGTGTGTTTAATGCATGTTCGGTTGGATGGCCTACTTTGTCATCTAACTTAGTTATTTGTTGTTAAATTGATTATTGATGTTATTATGATGATAATATGATTATTGATTGATGATTGATGAACCGGGAGCTAGGAAATTCTTCTAGACTGTCCTCCTGTGAATGATTGATGTTTATTATTATTGTTGAGTCTTTGGTATATGTGTGCCACCTCTCGGGCAGCATCGGGCTGTCGGGTTGATAACGGCATGACTACCAGAGACTACCTCCAGCTCGCATGACGGAGGTGTCATGGAGGGAGAGGTTATTGAGGTACTTTAGGTGCGTGAGTTTATGGGAGTCACAAGAAGGCTATTATGATAATGATGGTGTTTGGAGCTACCCCAACTAGTGATGATAGTATTATTGATGTTTATTTGTGTGTTTACTTGCTCAAAGGATCATTTCCAAGGTGTATAGTGAATATTGTTAGAGATCTATCGTATCATCACTGGGCGTATTTTATATAAGCTCACTCTCTATTATTGCATGCTTACAGGTGTTGTAGAGTAGGACTACGGGTACGTGCCTCCTGAAGAGGAAAATGTGCCTTTCGTGGATGAGTCTTATGTTCCGGAGTCTTATCCTTGATGTTGTATTGTTTTAATATCTTGTATATTAGTCTAGTTGACTTTTATATGCTTTGTAGTTTATAATGTATAAGATGTTGAAAAGATAATGAATTAGTTGATGCTATCTTGGTAGTCTTTCTTTTGTCTATATTTAGGTTGCTAGGTTGGTATCAATATGTTTTGTAATGTACATTAAAGTTTAAGTATTATGTTGGAACGGAGGCATATAACTATGAATGATTGGTTGACGGAATGATTTTTGTATAATATGGTTAAGTTGTATGTTGTTATTTTATTATGGAGTTGATGTATGATGTTCTATTGAGGTTGGTTTAGAGCCTTGGTGTCCTATTTACTGTCGTTATACTGCTGAAATTCTGTTACGTCCCGACTGATTATAGGAGGGGTAGAATTGGGGCGTGACATTTAAGTGGTATTAGAGCGCATGTTTAATTGTCAGCCGGGGGATTCTCGAAATGTGGGTAATGGTCTTAGAATGAAAGTATGTATGAAAAGAAAGAAAAGTGAACTATGTATTAATGTGATTAAATGATTAAGCGATTAAGTGATTATGTGATTTAGTGCTTATGTGATTATGTGATCAATTTGTTTATGTGTTTTATTGCGTTTGTTGTTTATGTGTTAATAGTTATTTATAACCTGTTTACGTGCTATAACTTGTGCTAACTCTTTGATTAGTAGAATGGCCGGTAGACCAAGGACCAGAGGTAGGCCCGAGGTAGTAGATGAGACTCCTGGTAATGCAGCACCAGGCCATGATAGGGGTGATGATCGTTTGGGGGCAGCTATGGATAGGATTGCTGAGTTAGTGGCCGGACAGGCCCAGTTGATAGCAGGGCAGGCTGCCCAGACTCAGGCTTGGCAGGCTCAGTTATTGAATGTGCAAGGTGGAAACCACGGGCGTGGTACCCTGAAAGAGTTCTTGGGGTATCATCCACCTAGATTTCAGGGGGAACCCGATGATCGGAACGGTGAAGCATGGATTAATAAGGCGGAGAAGATTTATGATCCTCTTGATTATACCGATGAGCGGAAGGTTACCTTTGCCGTATACTTATTCGATGATGAGGCAGAGGAATGGTGGCACACTGTGAGAACTAGCTGGGAGACTCGAGGTGTTCCGTATGCCTGGGATACTTTCTTGAGAGCTTTTCGGGAAAAATATGTCCCAAGGATTGCACGAGAAAGGAGAGAGGCTGAGTTTCTGTCTCTGGTTCAGGGGGATGCCTTAGTGGCTCAGTATGAGGCCACCTTTACTCGATTGTCCCGATATGCACCAGAGTATGTGGCTGATGAGGAGCGGGTAGATTTATGTTGGGGTTGAGGCCCGAGATTCAGGATGCGATGGCTCTGAATCGATATGATATATTCACTGAGGCCTTTGAGACAGCTTCTAGGTTAGAAAAGAGAAATGGGGATCAGCTTATGTCTAGTCAGCCCAGTAAGAGGCCGTATCAGCCGCAGTTTCAGCAGGGTATGTATAGGCCTTCCGTACAGCAGGTTGTGTACAGGCCACCAGCTCAGCAGGGTTCTTTTAGGCCACAGGGACAACATAGTTATTATTGGCCTCAATTTCAGCAAGGGTCATATCAGGTTCAGTCCCAGTTTAGGCCAGCCCAGTCTCAGGGGTCAGTACAGGCCTAGTTTGGTAAGGCCTCAGCAGTAGGCTGGTTCAGCTGTTTCTTTAGCTTCTGGTTCTTCCAGGGGCAGTGTTAGTGCATCATCACCGCAGTGTACACACTGCAAGCGCATGGGGCATGTGGAGGATGATTGTAGAGTGAAGGCAGGGACGTGTTTAGGATGCGGCAGCAATCAGCACAAGGCAAGGGATTGCCCTAGATATTCGAGGACTGAGAGTCGGACAGCGGGTTATCAGGGCTGAACTGCGGCCAATGCACCTCAACAGCAGCGGGTCCAGGCTCGGGCCTATGCAGTTGACTTAGAGGAGATGCCTGAGGAGACTGCAGTTGTGGAAGGTAACTTCCTTATACTTGATCAACTTGTTAAAGTGTTGATTGATTCTGGTGCTATGCATTCTTTCATTACTCCTGCTTGTGTGCAACGTGTTAATATGCAACCTGAAAGATTGCCTTACGTGGTTGAGATTAGTACCTCTTTGACTGATAAGTATGTTACTAGCTTAGTATGTAAGGATTGTAAAATACATGTTAAGGGGCATAGTTTTCCTTTGGACCTTATCTTATTTCCTATCCGGGGATATGATGTTATCTTGGGTATGGATTGGCTTTCTAAGTATGATGCCCAGTTAAACTGTAGAACTAAGGTAGTACGGTTTCGATTGCCAGATCAGCCAGTAGTAGAGGTAGCAGGGAACCGGGGTGCTAAGACGAGTTCTGTTATCTCAGCAACTAAAGCTGTCAAGTTGGTGAGTAAGGGGTGTTCGGGTTATCTAGCTTATTTGATCAACAAGCCATCTGATAAGCTACAGTTAGAGGAAGTCCTTATTATTCGGGAATATCCAAATGTATTTCTCGAGAGTTGCCAGGGTTACCACTAGAGAGAGATGTGGAGTTTGTGATCAATCTTATTCCCAGTACTCAACGTATTTCTAAATCAGCGTACCGGATGACACCAACTGAGTTAAAGGAGTTGAAAACTCAGTTGCAGGAGTTATTGGAGAAGGGATTTATTCAGCAGAGTTCTTCACCTTGGGGAGTTCCTGTTTTATTTGTGAAGAAGAAGGATGGTACCTTGAGATTGTGTATTGATTACCGTGGTTTGAATCAGGTGACCATTAAGAATAAATATCCTTTGCCACTGATTGATGAGTTGTTTGATCAACTTTAGGGAGCCAAAGTCTACTCTAAATTTGATTTGAGACAGGGGTATTATCAGCTTCAGATTCGTACAGAGGATGTTCCGAAGTCTGCCTTCAGGACTCAGTACGGGCATTATGAGTTTGTTGTTATGCCCTTTGGATTAACTAATGCACCGGCAGCATTCATGGATCTTATGCATCGGGTTTTTTAGCCGTATTTAGACCAGTTCGTGGTAATCTTTATTGATGATATCTTGGTCTATTCTAAATCTAAATTGGAGCACGAGCAACATCTATGGCTTATCTTACAGAAGCTGCAGGAGCATCAGCTGTTTGTCAAGTTTAGCAAATGTGAATTTTAACTGCAACGCATATCTTTTCTTGGCCATGTGATTACACAGAGTGGTATATCTATAGATCCCACTAAGATTGAAGTTGTGATGTCTTGGAAACGGCCAGAGAATGTTTTTGAGGTCTGTAGCTTTCTTGGCTTGGGGGGTTATTACTGTAGGTTTGTAAAGGACTTCTCGAAGATTGCTAGGCCACTTTATAAGTTGACTCAGAAACAGACTATCTTTATTTGGGATGAGAAGTGTGAGAGTGGGTTTTAGGAGTTGAAAAAGAGATTGACTACTGCTCTAGTACTTGCTCTACCAGAGGGGACCGATAATATGGTTAATTACAGCGATGCATCTAAGGAGGGCTTAGGATGTGTTCTTATGCAGAATAGCCAAGTTATTGCCTATGCTTCCAGGAAGTTGAGGCCTTATGAGGTGAATTATCCGACTCATGATCTTGAGTTGGTAGTAGTTGTCTTCGCACTGAAGAAGTGGCGTCATTATCTGTGGGGCAGTAAGTTCGAGATTTTCACTGATCATAAGAGTCTTAAGTATTTATTCTCACATAAGGAGTTGAATATGCGCCAGCGGAGGTGGATGGAACTTATTGGAGATTATAATTGTCACGCCCCAACTTGACTCCTCTTACGATCAATCAGGATGCAACGGAATTTTGGCAGCATAACGACAGTAACATGAACATCAGGGCTCTAAACCAACCCTTAAGAACAACATGCATCAACCTTCATAAATCACCAACCAATTCCACAATCAAATTAACAACATACAACACAACCACTTCATACATTAAACATTTTTTCATCAACTCTTTCATAGTTACGCGCCTCCGTTCCAACATAATACATAGGCTATACATACATTTCCAAATAGATTATAAACCAATTTAGTAATCTAAACATGATCAAAAGAAAAACTACTAAACTATCATACATAAGTCCTTAAGTTAAAGTAAGTTTATAATACATCATAATACATCAACCACAAACAATCTCATGGCAAAGACTCCTGCACGTAAGACTCATCCATGATAGGCACATTTTCCTCACCAAGAGGCACGTACCCGTTGTCAAGCTCAGTAACACCTGCATGCATGCAATAATTGAGAGTGAGCTTATATAAAACAAGCCCAGTGAGGATCCGATAGATCTCTAACAGTATTTACTATACTCCTTGGAAATCATCCTTTGAGCAGTAAACACACAATGAACATCAATAATCATTATAAATGCAACAATAGTAATAACTGTAAACACATAATAAGGATACGATACATTTGCTGATGAAGCTCCATACACCAATTCCATGCTCAACAACTCATCCAAACTCAATGACACAATCCTGAGGTACCTTGACCAAGACCCACACCCCATGGCCTCTCCACCCATGCGAGATAGAGATTAGCCATGATAACTGTGCCTGCAGCCCGAGATGCCTCCCGAGGTAACACAACATTATCAAAGCTCACAACAATGAGACTCAACATAAATAAATTGAGAGATCAGCAACGAAAGTGCCTGATTCCCATAATCAATAATCAATCAATATTCTGAGAAATCAGCAACAAAAGTGCCCGATTCCCGTACTCAATAATCATCAATATTCTGAGAGATCAGCAACAAAAGTGCCCGATTTCCGTACTCAATAATCATCAATATTCAGAGAGATCAGCAACAAAAGTGCCCGATTCCCGTACTCAATAATCATCAATATTCCGAGAGATCAGCAACAAAAGTGCCCAATTCCCGTACTCAATAATCATCATTCAATTAACAATGTAACGCCCCGGATTAACTCCGAGCGCGCTACCCACAGTTTTGTAACAACAATCAATAATCAATTAATCCTTATTTTACCAATCAATTAAACAACATTTAACAATCAACAACTATATAATCAGGAAATAATTAAGTTAGATGACAAAGTAGGCCATCCAACTCAACATGCATTAAACACACAATCAAACCCTAATCTAACCATTAACAACTCACAATTCAATCACTCAAACACCACCCAATCATCTAAAGGATCAATTCAACAATTTAAAGAAAGACAACCTAAACTTCAAATAATCATATCTTACATTCTACTCATCCAAACAACCCCAAATCGGTTTCTAACACTCACCCATTCAGTCAACTACATTAGCCCTCTCGGAAACCAACCAAGACACATCAAAATCAAGCCCAACAACCCTAAAACCTCAATGCACCTAGGCTGAAATTTATGGATTTTCACACAAACATCGTAATCGAAAATTTGGCATTATAACGGCGTTACCACATAATTGACAAACTTTTAGAAATTGACGGCAATCGATTTCAACCATAACAATTTAAGTTATTCATCAAATGGCTAATCTATCAACTTTAAATACCCAAAAATAAATAATTTCGCTACAATGGTTCAAATCTCGTAGTAATACACATAACCGATCCTTAGCATGCACTGA
This sequence comes from Ehretia macrophylla, assembly GCA_037974665.1. Classification (NCBI taxonomy): domain Eukaryota; kingdom Viridiplantae; phylum Streptophyta; class Magnoliopsida; order Boraginales; family Ehretiaceae; genus Ehretia; species Ehretia macrophylla. The sequence goes on along the minus strand of CM075771.1, from coordinate 55,786,971 downwards.
GCAATAATATAACTTCAAATTAACATTCTAACGGTTCAAAGTGCAATTATAAGCAAAAACATAAAATATGACTTTCGAGATCTAGAATTTTTCTCTCACCTTTGATGTGTTTTGATGCAAGAAATGTGTAGAATGGATGCCCAACAAGTGAAATCAAGCTTTGAATGAAGTGATTTGGACTTGAATTGCAAAATCTATGTGAAAAATGCTTTGAAAAACCTTAAAAATGCCTTCTTTTTGCCTCCCCTTGGAATTTCGGTAATGTGTGTGTAAAATGAGTGTGTTTTGTGAGCTTTTGATGTGTGTTGATGATATATTAATCAAATGTCAAACAAATAAAAGAAAGTCAAAGGTGAAAACTAATTATTTTTAGTATTTTCTTGTCTTTTAATTCATTTTCATGACTACTCTTGCTCAAATTAATTATGCAACACCTAAACTATCTCAAGTAGTTTATTTTTAGATGGCAAGAAGTTTTACATTCAAACAATTTCACCCGAGTCGGCTTAAAACTCGATTTCTGCAAAAGAATGTGAAAAGTCATATTATTTGTTTTCAAATGTCTTTTGAATGCACAATTAATCTAAAATCATTTAATACCACATATAAATACATTTATATTAATATATACTAGGTCAATGAAATTCAATGCAAGAATCGGGTTTAGAAGAAATTACTATTTGGCTAAAAAATGTTACTTTTTGTCCGAAAAGTCTATTTAAATTACTATTCTGTTTGAGAATCAATTTTTATCAAACATGGGTCTATTAATAATAGAGGACTAGGTTTTAAGACGTTTAAAACACCCTTGTAAAAATTTTAGCGGACAGGTGTTCAAAACACTATTCATAAAAATCGATAATAAAATTTTCAATGCCGTTTTTTATGAAAATTTCATGAATGCACACATAGCATGTATTAGGAGTATTAATCACATATTTAACACATTCTAAGTCATATAGCACATAAACATGTCAATTCATGTAAAACGAGGTAAAGCACGTAAATCGAGATAAGATAGAAAAGTAGGGTTTCACAATAATTGTTCTATCAATTATCTGCCTAGAAAGGCAAATGTTGTGGCAGACGCTCTTAGCCGTAAGGCGAGTGTTTCTTGTTTAGCTGTCAAGAAATGGGAAGTTATTGAGGAGTTCACTTATTGGAGACCGGAGTTGACTCAGGTTGGGGTGATGTGTTCACATCTCCGTATTCAGCCTTTATTATTGTCTCAGATCAGAGAAGCTCATCAACTTGATGTTAAACTTCAGAAGATCAAGGATCAGATCACGGATGATCAGTCTGACTTTAAACTGCATGAGGACGGTATTCTTTGGTTTCGGAACAGGGTATATGTTCCCGATGAACCGGGCTTGAGGTTAGGTATTCTGGAGGAAGCTCATAATTCTAAGTACACTATTTTTCTCGGTGGAACCAAGATGTATCGGGATTTGAAGCAACACTATTGGTGGAATAACATGAAGAGAGAGGTTGCTCAGTTTGTATCTAGATGTTTGACTTGTCAGAGGGTGAAAGCTGAGCGTCAAAAACCTGCAGGGTTACTTCAACTGTTGGCTATACTAGAGTGGAAGTGGGAGCATATTACGATGGATTTCGTCACTGGTTTGCCTAGAACAACGAGGGATAATGATGCAGTTTGGGTTGTCGTGGATCGTTTGACGAAGACAACTCATTTTATTTCGATAAGGATAGGAGATGAAGTTGCAAAGTTGACGGGTCTTTATTTGGATCAGATTGTTAGACTTCACAGGATTTCATCTAGTATTGTCTCAGATCGAGATCGTCAATTTATTTCTCGTTTGTGGGAGAAACTTCAGGAGACCTTAGGTACTCAGTTGAATTTCAGTACCGCGTATCATCCACAGACCGACGATCAGTCTGAGAGAACTATTCAGATTATGGAGGATATGCTTAGGGCTTGTGTTATGGACTTCGGGAAGAACTGGGAGAAACATCTACCACTTGCCGAGTTTGCCTATAACAATAGTTATCAAGCTACTATTAGGATGGCACCTTTCGCAGCTCTTTACGGTCATAAGTGCCGTTCACCTTTATATTGGGATGAGGTAGGGAAGATGAAGACTATTGATCCGACTACCATGCCAGAACTTCTTGAGAAGATTGAGAATGTTCAGTTGATCAAGCAGAGAATGTTTATGGCGCAGAGTAGATTCAAGAGTTATGCTGATAAGCGTCGTCGAGACTTGGAGTTTGCAGTCGGAGATCGGGTTTTCTTGAGATTGTCTCATCGTAAAGGGTTTGCTCGTTATGGTAAAGGTGGTAAGTTGAGTCCGAGATTTGTTGGGTTGTTTGAGATTACCGGCAGGGTTAATAAGTTGGCATATCGGTTGGCTTTACCGGAGAATTTCTCTAATGTCCATGATGTATTTCACGTGTCTAATTTGCGAAAATATAATCTGGATCCTTCTCATATTCTTGAGCTAGAGCCGTTACAGTTTCATGAGAATCTGACTTATGACGAGCGTCCAATTCGTATTCTTGATCAGATGGAACGAGAATTAAGATCGAAGAAGATTTCGATGGTTAAGGTGTTGTGGAAGTATCACGGTATTGAGGAAGCTATTTGGGAGAGACGAGATCAAATGCAGCAGCAGTACCTAGATCTATTCAGTACATCGAGTAAGAATTTCGAGGATGAAATTTCTTTAAGGGGGGAGAATGTGAAACCCCACTTTTCTATCCTGTCTCGTTTTGCATGCTTTATCTCATTTTGCGTGAATTGACCTATTTATGTGCTATATGACTTAGAAAGTGGTAATTTTGATATTAATACTCCTAGAACATGCTAAATGTGCATTCATGAAATTTTCATAAAAAACGGAGTCAGAAATTTTATCATTGACTTTTAGTGAATAATGTTTTTGAAACACGTTCGCTAAAATTTTGAAACTGGTCTTTTTAACCCTTTTAGACCTAGTCCTCGGACTTTAATAGACATATGTTGATGAAATCGGTTTTCAAATCGGCTTAGGAATTTATTAGGGTTTTTACATCGACTTTTCCAAAAATCGAGTTTTAAGCTGACTCGGGTAGAATTGCTTGAATGTAAAACTTCTTGTCACCTAAAAATAACCAACTTGAGCTATCTTGGGTGTTGTATAATTGTTTTGAGCAATGGTGATAAAAAAATGAATTTAAAGTCAAGAAAACACCAAAAATCAATTAGTTTCAACTTTGACTTTCATTTAAGTTGTTGACCTTTATGCATATATCACCAACACACACTAGCAAAGCACAAAAACATACCCATTTGCACACACATTTCTGTGAGGAAGGAGAGGAAAAAAAGAGAAAGAAATTTCAAGGTTTTCAAAGCAAATTTTCAAAGAAAAAGCTAGTTTTTGTTTGTAGATTTTCGTGCCGAGTTGGATTCCGCTTGTTGGGCACGCATTGCACGTATATCTAGGCTTATTTCGCATCAAATGTGAGAAAAATTCTAGATCTCAAAACTCATCTTTTATGTTTTTGCATAGAATTGATTATTGAACCGTTAAAATTTTAATTTGATGTTAGATTATTGCTCAGTGCATGCCTGGGATCGTTTATATGTATTCTTGCGAGATTTGAACCGTTGTAGCATAATTATTTATTTTCGGGTATTTAAAATTGAGTTATTTGCCATTTCTTGATTATCTTGAGTTGTATTGGTTAAAATCGATTGCCGTTGATTTCTAAAAGTTTGTTAATTACGTGGTAGCACCGTTGTAATGCCGAATTTTCGATTGTGATATCCGTGTGAAAGTCCAGAAATTTCAGCCATGTCACATTAGGGTTTTAGGGTTGTTGGGCATATTTTGATGTGTTTTGGTTGGTTTCCAAAGGGGCTAATGTAGTTGATTGATTGGGTGAGTGATAGAAACTGATTTGGAGTGGTTTGGACTAGTAGAATATAAGTTATGATTATTTGAAGTTTAGGTTGTCATTCTTTAAAATGTTAAATTATGCCTATAGTTGATTGGGTGTGGTTTGAGTGATTGAATTGTGAGTTGATGATGGGTAAACTAGGGTTTGATTGTGTGTTTAATGCATGTTCGGTTGGATGGCCTACTTTGTCATCTAACTTAGTTATTTATTGTTAAATTGATTATTGATGTTATTATGATGATAATATGATTATTGATGATTATTGATTGATGATTGATGAACTGGGAGCTAGGCAATTCTTCTAGATTGTCCTCCTATGAATGATTGATGTTTATTATTATTGCTGAGTCTTTGGTATGTGTGTGCCACCTCTCGGGAAGTATCGGGCTGTCGGGTTGATAACGGCATGACTATCAGAGACTACCTCTAGCTTGCATGACGGAGGTGTCATGGAGGGAGAGGTTATTGAGGTACCTCGGGTGCTTGTGTTTATGGGAGTCACAAGAAGGCTGTTATGATCGTGATGGTGTTTGGAGCTATGCCAACTAGTGTATCCTTTATTGAATGGTCATTATAGTTTATGTGATGATAGTATTATTGATGTTTATTTGTGTGTTTGCTTGCTCAAAGGATCATTTCTAATGAGTATAGTGAATATTGTTAGAGATCTATCGAATCCTCACTAGGCTTATTTTATATAAGCTCACTCTCTATTATTGCATGCTTACAGGTGTTGTAGAGCAGGACTACGGGTACGTGCCTCATGAAGAGGAAAATGTGCCTTTCGTGGATGAGACTTATGTTCCGGAGTTTTATCCTTGATGTTGTATTGTTTTAATATCTTGTATATTAGTCTAGTTGACTTTTATATGCTTTGTAGTTTATAATGTATAAGATGTTGAAAAGATAATGAATTAGTTGATGCTATCTTGGTAGTCTTTCTTTTGTCTATATTTAGGTTGCTAGGTTAGTATCAATATGTTTTGTAATGTACATTAAAGTTTAAGTATTATGTTGGAACGAAGGCGTATAACTATGAATGATTGGTTGAAGGAATGATTATGGTATAATATGGTTAAGTTGTATGTTGTTATTTTATTATGGAGTTGATGTATGATGTTCTATTGAGTTTGGTTTAGAGCCTCGGTGTCCTATTTACTGTCGTTATACTGCCGACATTGCGTTGCGTCCTGACTGATTATAAGAGGGGTCGAGTTGGGGCGTGACCCTGATAGTAGGTGGGGTCGAGTTGGGGCATGACATTTAAGTGGTATCAGAGCGCATGTTAGCTGTCAGTCGGGGTATTCTCGGAATGTGGGTAATGGTCTTAACATGAAAGTATGTATGAGGTGAAAAAAAAGTGAACTATGTGTTAATATGGTTAAGTGATTAAGTGATTATGTGATTTAATGCTTATGTGATTATATGATTAATTTGTTTATGTGATTGATACTTAAGTGATTTATGTGTTTATGTGAATTGTTGCTTATTTGCTAATAATTGTCTATAGCCTGTTTACGTGCTATAACCTGTGCTAACTCTTTGATTAGTAGAATGACGGGTAGACTGAGAACCAGGGGTAGGCCTGAGGTGACTAATGAGGTTCTGAGAATTGTGGCACCAGGCCAAGTTAGGGGTGATGATCGTATAGGTGCAGCTTTTGATAGGATGAACGAGATCATGGCCAGTCAGGCACAATTACTAGTAGGGCAGGCTGCCCAAACTCTGGCATTGCAGAATCAGTTACTGAACGTAGAAGGTGGGTACCACGGGCGTGGTACACTGAAAGAGTTTTTAGGGTATTATCCACCGTGGTTTTAGAGGAAGCCAGACGATCGGAAAGCTGAGGCGTAGATTAGTAAGGTGGAGAAGATTTTTGACCCTTTTGATTATACCGATGAGCGGAAGGTCACTTTCACCGTGTAGTTACTGGATGATGAGGCAGAAGAATGGTAGCGCACGGTGAAAACTAGCTGGGAGACTCAGGGTATTCCATATGTTTGGGATACCTTTTTGTTAGCGTTTCGGGTGAAGTATGTCCCGAGGATTGCGAGGGAGCAGAGAAAGACAGAGTTTCTAGCCTTAGTGCAGGGAGATGCTTCAGTGGCTCAGTATGAGGCCACTTTCACTAGGTTATCCCGGTATGCACCAGAGTATGTGGCAGACGAGGAACGTAAGACTCGTAGGTTCATGTTGGGGTTGAGGCTCGAGATTCAGGATGCGATGGCCCTGAATCGGTATGATATACTTACTGAGGCCTTTGATGCAGCTTCTAGACTGGAGAAGAGAAAAGGGGAACAAATTGTGTCTAGTCAGCCTAGCAAGAGGCCCTTTCAGCTGCAGGGTCAGCAGGGTATGTATAGGCCTTCAGTACAGCAGGTTGTATACAGGCCGCCAGTACAGCAGAGCTCTTACAGACCGCAGGGTCAGCAGAGTTATTATCGGCCACAATTTTAGCTGGGTCTTATCAGGCTCAGTGTCAGTATAGGCCGGCCTAGTCTCCAGGTCAATACAGTCCTAGTGTTGTTAGACCTCAGCAGTAGGATGGTACAACTGCTTCTTTAGCTTCTGGTTCTTCCAGGGGCAGTGTTAGTGTATCATCACCGCAGTGTACTTACTGCAAGCGCTAGGGCCATGTGGAGGCCGACTGCAGAGTGAAGTCAAGGGCTTGTTTGGGTTGCGGCAGCAATTAGCATAGGGCGAGGGATTGCCCTAGATATCAGAGGACTGAGGGTCGGGCAACTACTCAGGGTTATCAGGGTCGACCTGCGGTTGGTGCACCTCAGCAGCAGCGGGTTCAGGCTCAGGCCTACGTAGTTGACTTGGAGGAGATGCCTGAGGAGACTGCAGTTGTGGAAGGTAACTTCTTTATACTTGATCAACTTGTTAAAGTGTTGATAGATTCTGGTGCTACGCATTCTTTCATTACTCCTGCTTGTGTGCAACGTGTTAATGTGCAACCTGAAAGACTGCCTTATGTGCTTGAGATTAGTACCTCTTTGACTGATAAGTATATTACTGGCCTAGTTTGTAAGGATTGTATAATACATGTTAAAGGGTATAATTTTCCTTCGGACCTTATCTTATTTCCTATCCGGGGGTACGACGTTATCTTGGGTATGGATTGGCTTTCTAAGTATAATGCCCAGTTGAACTGTAGAACAAAGGTAGTACAGTTTCGTTTGCCGGATTAGCAAGTAGTTGAGGTAGTAGGGAACCGGGGTGCTAAGACGAGTTTTGTTATCTCAGCAACTAAAGCCGTTAAGTTGGTGAGTGAGGGATGTTCGGGTTATCTAGCTTATTTGATCAACAAGCCATCTGATAAGCTACAGCTGGAGAAAGTTCCTATTATTCGAGAATATCCCAATGTATTTCCCGAGGAGTTGCTAAGATTACCACCAGAGAGAGATGTGGAGTTTGTGATCAATCTTGTTCCGGGTACTCAACCGATTTCAAAATCAATGTACCAGATGGCATCGGCTAAGTTGAAGGAATTGAAAACTCAGTTGCAGGAGTTAATAGAGAAGGGTTTCATTCAGCAGAGTTCTTCACCTTGGGGAGCTCCTATTTTATTTGTGAAGAAGAAAGATGGTACCTTGAGGTTATGCATTGACTATCGTGGTTTGAATCAAGTGACCATCAAGAACAAGTATCCTTTGCCATTGATTGACGAGCTGTTTGATCAACTTCAGAGAGCCAAAGTCTACTCTAAGTTTGACTTGAGGCAGGGGTATTATCAGCTTCGGATTCGCACGGAGGATGTTCCGAAGTCTGCCTTTAGGACTCGGTACATGCATTATGAGTTTGTAGTTATGTCCTTTGGATTAACTAATGCACCGGCAGCATTTATGGATCTTATGCATCGGATTTTTTAGCCGTACTTGGACCAGTTCATGGTGATCTTTATTGATGATATCTTGGTTTATTCAAAGTCTGAATTGGAGCACGAGCAACATCTACGACTTGTCTTATAGAAGCTACAGGAGCATCAGTTGTTTGCAAAGTTCAGCAAATGTGAATTTTGGCTGCAACGTATATCTTTTCTTGGCCATGTTATCACAAAGAGCGGTATATCTGTAGATCCCACTAAGATCGAATCGGTGATGTCTTGGGAAACATCCAGAGAGTGTTTTTGAGGTTCATAGCTTTCTTGGCTTGGCGGGTTATTACCGTAGGTTTGTCGAGGACTTTTCTAAGATTGCAAGGCCACTTTCTATGTTAACTCAGAAACATACTAGTTTTGTTTGGGATGAGAAGTGTGAGAGTGGGTTTCAAGAATTGAAAAAGAGATTGACAACTGCTCCAGTACTTGCTCTACCAGAGGGGACTAATAATATGGTCATTTACAGCGATGCATCCAAGGAGGGCTTGGGATGTGTTCTTATGCAGAATGGCCGGGTTATTGCCTATGCTTCTAGAAAGTTGAAACCATATGAGGTGAACTATCCGACTTATGATCTTGAGTTGGCCGCTGTTGTTTTCTCACTGAAAAAGTGGTGTCATTATCTGTGGGGCAGTAAGTTCAAGATTTTCACTGATCATAAAAGTCTTAAGTACTTGTTCTCACAGAAGGAGTTAATATGCGTCAGCGGAGGTGGATGGAACTTCTTGGAGATTATAATTGTTCTATCAGTTATCTGCCTGGGAAGGCAAATGTGGTGGCAGACGCTCTTAGTTGTAAGGCGAGTGTTTCTTGTTTGATTGTCAAGAAATGGGAGGTTCTTGAGGAATTCACTTATTGGAGACCGGAGTTGACTCAGGTTGGGGTGATGTGTTCACATCTCCGTATTCAGCCTTTATTGTTGTCTCAGATCAGAGAAGCTCAGCAACTTGATGTTAAACTTCAGAAGATCAAAGATCAGATCACAGATGATCAGACTGACTTCAAAGTGCATGAGGATGGTATTCTTCGGTTTTGGAACAGGGTTTGTGTTCCCGATGAACCGGGCTTGAGGCGAGGTATTCTGGAGGAGGCTCATAATTCTAAGTATACTATTCACCCTGGTGGAACAAAGATGTATCGGGACTTGAACCAACATTACTGGTAGAATAATATGAAGAGAGAAGCTGGTCAGTTTGTATCTAGATGTTTGACTTGTCAGCGAGTGAAAGCCGAGCATCAATGACCTGCAGGTTTGCTTTAGCCGTTGGTTATACCACAGTGGAAATGGGAGCATACTACAATGGACTTCGTCACTGGTTTTCCTAGAACACCGAGAGGTAATGATGTAGTTTGGGTTGTCGTGGATTGTTTGACGAAGGCAGCTCACTTTATTTCGATGCAGATGGGAGATGAAGTTGCAAAGTTGACGGATCTTTATTTGGATCAGATTGTTAGACTTCACGGGATTCTATCTAGTATTGTCTTAGATCGAGATCCTCAATTTACTTCTCGTTTGTTGGAGAAACTTCAGGAGACTTTGGGTACTTAGCTTAATTTCAGTACAGCGTATCATCCATAGACCGACGGTCAGTCTGAGAGGACTATTCAGATTCTGGAAGATATGCTCAAGGCTTGTGTTATGGACTTTGGGAAGAACTAGGAGAAACATCTACCACTAGTCGAGTTTGCCTGTAACAATAGTTATCAAGCTTGTAATACCCGAGCCCGGAATGTGGAATTTTCTTGATTATCTTTCTGGAAATTATATTTCTTAAATTTTTTGAGATTTAATTGTTACTTCCTTGCTGTCGCAACGTGCATTGCATACCGGGAGTGATAGCTAGAAAATGATTTCTAGTCCTCAGCAAATAGTGAAACTAGTATTTAGGTGACTTAAATTTTATATTTTAATTGTTGTTGGCTAGAATTAATTTAGTGATAGTTATTTTAGCTTTAAAATGCACAAAATAAGGCAATTTGACCAATTTTAAGTGAATTGACCAAGTGCTTTGACCTTTTGACCAAGTTATCACCTTAAATAGTTAAAACAAAGCAAAATGAAAAAAAAAGCTGAAATAGCCTTGAGCAGGCCGTGACTTAGAGAGGAAAAAAAAACCATTTCAACTTTCAATCGTTCGATCTTCGCGTGACCTCGTGCGGGGTGGTTTCCAAGGCAATCAACGTTGTTTTCCTAGCGACTAGGAGTGCCTAAGGTGAGGGAAGCACGTTATTTGCGCATTTAAATATTATATATGTCAACTTTTTGATTTTTTGATTTTATCCGTTGATTATTGTTTTAATTGTTTTGAAGCTTCTAGAATGTTCCTTGACAATTGTAGAACATGTATTTATAGCTTTTTAACATTTTCTGTGGTTGAATGTTGAGATTGTAATTTAAATGTCAATTGAATAGTAATTTTATGAATAGTAAACCCTTGAAACGATGAAGTTGCGCTGTTATGCTTTCTGTTGATGTAAAAATGTGCTAGGTATGCTAGAATGCCTAAATGCATGGTTTGTTTAGGTTGCATAATGGAAAAATCGAGAAAAATGCCTTGGTGAAAGTCGGGGTCGTTTAGGTCGACTTTAGCATTTTCTCGTTTTGCGTGTTGGCATTTTTTCGGGAGGCCATGGAAGCACTTTTGGTGCGATTATGGTGTTGGTTGGGTGTTTGGTTAGTATAGTTGTAGTTCAAACGAGCAAAGGGAGAAATTGGGGCTTTGCATGAATTCTAGGGTAAAGTAGGGTTTCGGGGTCTTTAGACGTGCCTTATGGTGACCTAAGAGGATTGGTGAAGTCGGTTTCCGGAACTCGTGGCTCATTTGGAAGTAGTAGCGTTTTGATAGTTGGGGCTGATTTGTGATTTTACTTGTTTTCTTGATATTATGCCTATAGAATGTTTAAATATAGCTTGATATGCTTGTTTGAGTTGATTTTGATTGGAATGGTTATCAACTGTTGCTATTGCGTGCGAGAGTAACCTACTTTGTTATTCTCCCACGTGTGGCTTTATTGCTCGATTGTTGCATTGTATATTGTATTGCATTCATAGAGTCAGGGCAGTATGATGGACCTCTCTGGGTAGCCTCGGGTTACCAGTGTTGGTTGCTCTAGCTCCGTGTCCTATTCCCTCTTGGGTCGTAGATTGATGGATACTTCTAGGGTATTCCAAACTGGTGTTATAAGGTGGTTTGGGCCGGCGCGTCGTCATCGAATTCGTGATTGAAAGTTGCTCGTGAAAAGAGTACCGTATCTTTTGAATGAGTGTTTATAGTTTTAATGCTTGCCTTGCTTTATTGATGGCTTTGTTGTATCTCTATATGATATTTGTATGAATTGCTTGACTAATTGCATTGCATACTCCTCTCATCTCCGTCCTTGAGACCAATTGCTCTCGCTGAGCAATAGTTTTGCTCATTCCTTTCTATACTATATTTTTACAGGAGTAGTTGAAGTAGACCCTATTGACGTAATAGAGGAGGAGGAGCAGGTGGAGGTGTTTCCGTGATAGAACTTCTTTGCTTTGCTGGTGGTTGGTTGCCAGACTTTTGTGCGAGCCATGCTTGATGTGTTTAATGCTTGGTTGTCGCTTTATTTTGAGGCTTATAGCCTTATATGTAGTATCTATTTTGAGGCCTAGATGGTCTTATGTTGTAAAGGATTAAAGGTTGTAATGTTGTAAATATATACTCATGTGACTAGTAAGGAAATGCATGCTAATGGTTAATTGTTTAGTGGCATAAATAATTGTGTAGTATGCATATCATTTTTGGGTTGCAAAGTTGTTAATGAAAATATGTATGTTTTCTAAAAGAATGTTGGCTTGTCTCAAATGAATGTTGTGGTTTCTCGAATATTATATTGAATGTAGGGTTTCAGAACGTCCACGGTACAGGGGAGACTCCGTCCGTGTGTCGGGTCCGGGCTTGGCCTTTTCGGGGTCGGGTCGGGACGTGACATCTTTAGGTGGTATCAGAGCATGATAGTCTTGCATGAGCCGGGATATGTTTCTCGGTCTGTGGGGTAAAGGTCCAAAATGCTAGAGTGTTATTGTATGATTGTTAAGTGAAAAGAAAGTGTTATAGCATGACTTTGTGAACTTAGATTGCTTATGTGTTTAAAGTGAATTAGTTTGGCATGTCAATCTTGTATTATGTGAATTGCGTGTTAGAATGTTTGATTGTTATTGACTTGAGTGTTATCTAATCTTATGTGCTATATTTCTGTCTATAAACTGCTTTTAAATGTTACCAGCTATTGTGAGTTGCTACTATGCCGCCACGTCATGGTACTCAAGGTCTAGGGGCAGATGAAGAGGCAGCAAAACAAGGTCAGCAACCGTTGCCTGAGCAGTTTATGGCTACTATGACTACTACAGTTGACCGGATTACCCAGGTACTGCATGAGCAGAGGCAGGACAGGAATAATAATCCCCAGGGAAATCAAGCTAATCCTGGTGGATAGGGGTATAGGGTTGAGAATAATCAGTTGGAGAAATTTCTGAGGCATGAGCCGGGTAAGTTCTTTGAAGAGCCAGATGATGAGGCAGCCGAGAGATGGATTAATCGTGTTGAGAAAATTTTCACCGCTTTGAGGTACACTGATGAGGTAAGAATAGATTATGCGTCATTCCTGTTTGAGGGTGATGCAGAGCAGTGGTGGAATACTGTCAGGTTGAGGTGGGATTGTGAGGATGTTCCACATTTATAGGATGATTTTGTAAGTGAGTTTCGGGACAAGTATATTCCCGAGATGGCTATGGAATGGCGGGAAGATGAGTTTGTGGCCCTGAAGCAGGGAAACATGACTGTTGCACAGTATGAGGCTAGGTTTGTCAACCTGTCGAGGTATATGCCCGAGCTGGTACGGCCAGCTAGGAGAATGATTCATAGGTTTGTTCGTGGGCTGAGAATGGATATTCAGTTGCATTTGACTGGGCAGACCTACACTACTTTTCCCGAGGCATTTCAAGCAGCCTCGAAGTTTGAGAAACGGAAGGCTGAGATGATAGCTGAGAGTAGTCAGCCGGGTAAGAAACAGTACTTGGGCCAGAGCAGCCAAAGTCAGCCGAGGCAGTATCAGACTTCTGCGCAAGTTCCTCAGCAACGTCCGTATCAACCACAGCAGCAGATTCAGGGGAGGCCAGCTGTGACTAAACCCCAGTAGGGAGGTGCAGTTCCTACTACTACCAGAGCCCCCGCACCTCCAGGAAACACTGTTGTAAGGCAAAATCAGCAGTGTAACTTTTGTAATCGATCGGGGCATATTGAGGCTAATTGTTGGAGAAAGAGTGGTAAATGCACTGGTTGTGGGAGTGATGAACATAGGGTGAGAGATTTCCCTAAGTATAGGAATGTTCAGGGTCGTACTGGAGGCCAGGGTGTGCAGAATAGGGCTGCAGGTGTAGGTCTAGCACAGAGGGTTCAGGCTAGGGTCTTTGCACTGGATGCAGAGGAGCTACCCGATACTACAGCTATAGTAGAAGGTACCTTTCTTCTCAATACTCAGCCAGTTAAAGTTTTGATTGATCCCGAAGCTACACATTCATTTATAACTCCTGCATGTGCACGATCTGTGAATGCTTGCATTGATAAACTGCCGCATGAATTTGAAGTTAGTACGCCTTTGGGTGCAAAATTTGTTACTGAGTCTATTTGCAAATCTTGTGATATATGCATTGAGAACCGTAAATTTCCTGCTGATTTAATTATATTGCCATTCCGTGACTTTGAAATCATTTTGGGAATGGACTGGTTGGGGAAGTACTATGCTCAATTGGATTGTAGAACAAAGATTGTTTATCTTCAGATTCCTGATCTACCGGTACTGGAGATTGCTGGGAATTACAGTGCTGCCCGAATTCCTCTTTTATCATCAATCAAGACTTCTAAGTTGTTGAATAAAGGTTGTAAAGCTTACTTAGCTTATTTGATCAATCAACCTACTGATAAGTTGAATTTGAATGAGGTCCCGATTGTTAGAGACTTCCCTGGTGTATTTCCCGAGGAATTACCATGTTTACCACCGGATAGGGAGATTGAATTTGTAATTGATCTTGTGCCAGGCACTGCGCCAATTTATAGAAGTCCTTATAGAATGGCATCAGCTGAACTTCAGGAATTAAAAATTCAGCTTCAGAACTTGCTTGAGAAAGGGTTTATACAACCTAGTTCTTCGCCGTGGGGTGCGCCTGTGTTGTTTGTGAGAAAGAAAGACGACACGCTACGGTTATGTATTGATTACAGGGGACTTAATCAAGTCAGGATTATGAACAAATACACCTTGCCGTTGATTGAAGAATTGTTTGACTAGTTGTAGGGTGCGAGTGTTTACTCCAAATTTGACTTGAGGCAGGGTTACTACCAACTTAGGATTCGGAGTGACGATATACCAAAGACGGCATTCAGGACTAGATATGGCCACTATGAATTTGTTGTGTTGCCGTTTGGATTGACAAATGCACCAGCCGCATTGATGGACTTGATGTAGAGGGTTTTTCGACCTTATCTTGATCAGTTTTTCGTGATCTTTATTGACGACATTTTAGTGTACTCTAAGAACGAGGCTGAACATGAACAACATTTGAAGATTGTGCTACAGACTTTGCAAGAAAATAAGCTTTTTGCTAAATTCAGCAAGTGCGAGTTCTGGTTGAATCAGATATCATTTCTAGGCCATATCATTTCAGATCAAGGAATTTCAGTGGACCCAGCTAAGATTGAAGTTGTTTCATCTTGGAAGAGACCTGAAACGGTGTCAGAGATTCAGAGTTTTCTTGGGTTGGCAGGTTACTACCGGAGGTTTGTTAAAGACTTTTCCAAAATTTCTGGACCTTTAAGCCAGTTGACTCGAAAGAAAGTTACCTACAACTGGGATGCCAAATATGAATCCAGTTTTCAAGAATTGAAGAAGAGACTAACTACAGCTCCTATACTAGCCTTACCTGAGGGAACAGAAAACTTTGTTGTCTACAGTGATGCATCTAAAGAAGGTTTGGGCTGTGTTTTAATGCAGAATGGTAAGGTGATTGCTTATGCTTCTAGGAAGTTGAAACCATATGAAGTCAATTACCCTACACATGATCTTGAGTTAGCTGCAGTTGTATTTGCTTTGAAGAAGTGGCGTCATTACTTGTGGGGTAGCAGATTTGAAATTTTTACTGACCACAAGAGTCTCAAGTATTTGTTTTCATAGAAGGATCTGAATATGAGGCAGCGGAGATGGCTAGAGCTATTGAGTGGTTACAACTGTTCTATAAACTATGTGCCCGGTAAGGCAAATGTTGTTGCTGATGCTTTGAGCCGAAAGGCTACTGTTGTACATTTAATTATCAAGGATTGGGAGACTTTGGAGGAAATTTGTTCATGGAAGCCAGAAGCTACTGAGGTAGGGATTCGATTTGCTAGCTTACAGATTCAGTCGGGATTGCTAGCACAGATCCGAGAGGCTCAGAAGACTGATCCTCACATTTTGAAAATCCAAGAAAAAGCTAAAGAGGGAGAGTCATAATTTAAATTACACGCAGAAGGTATCTTCAGATTCAGGGACAGGGTGTGTGTTCCTGGAGATCCGACTTTGAAGAATGAGATTCTGTCCGAGGCACATAATTCGAGATATACGATTCACCCGGGCAGTACTAAAATGTATAGAGATTTGAAACAACACTTCTGGTGGAACAATATGAAGAGGGAGATTGCTGGGTATGTATCCAGATGTTTGACTTGTTAGAGGGTTAAAGTTGAGCATCAGAGGCCAGTCGGGCTTCTGTAGCCGTTGTCAATTCCGGAATGGAAGTGGGTGCATATAACAATGGACCTTGTGACCGATCTTCCTAGATCTCCGAGAGGATGTGATTCTGTTTGGGTTGTTGTGGACCGCTTGACTAAAGTTACACATTTTATTCCCGTGAACAAACAAGATAGCCTTGATAAACTAGATGAGCTTTATGTTGCTAATATTGTGAGACTTCATGGTGTGCCACAGAGTATAGTGTCAGATAAAGATCCAATATTTAGATCTCGTTTTTGGCAGAAGTTGCAAAAGGCCATGGAACTAAATTGAGCTTCAGCACTGCATATCATCCACAAACTAATGGCCAGTCTGAGAGAACTATCAAGATCTTAGAGGACATGCTTTGGGCACGTGTGCTAGACTTTGGGAAGAATTGGGAGAAGTTTTTGCCTTTAGCGGAGTTCGCCTACAATAATAGTTATCAATCTACTATAGGTATGGCTCCCTACAAGGCATTGTACGATCGTAAATGCAGATCCCCATTGTATTGGGAAGAGGTTGGAGAAATGAGAACAGTTGATCCGACTGTGTTACTTGAGATGATTAAGATGGTAGATAATGTTCACCTTATTCGCCAGCGTATGCTTACAGCTCAGAGTCGTCAGAAGAGTTATACGGACAAGCACCGTCGGGATCTTGAGCTTGATTTGGGAGATTAGGTGTTTCTTAAGATTTCTCCTCGAAAGGGATTGATTCGGCATGGTAAGAGCGGGAAACTTAGTCCCAGGTATGTGGGTCCGTATGAGATCACCGAAAAGATAGGTCATTTGGCTTATCGGTTAGCTTTGCCTCCAAGTTTGTCGAGACTGCACGATGTTTTCCACGTGTCAATGTTAAGGAAATACCATCCAGACCCTTCACATGTACTTGAACCAGAGCCTTTGCAGATTGAAGAAAAGTTGTCTTATGAAGAGAAACCGATTCGAATTGTGGATCAAAAAATTCAGGAGCTTCGCAGAAAGAGTATTCCGTTAGTAAAGGTTCTGTGGAATCATCATGGGTTTGAGGAAGCAACTTGGGAAAGAGAGGACCAAGTTCGGGATCAGTATCTGGAGTTGTTTGTTGACCAGGTAAGAATTGCGTGGGCGCAATTGTTTTAAGAGGGAGAGGGTGTAATACCCGAGCCCGGAATGTGGAATTTTCTTGATTATCTTTCTGGAAATTATATTTCTTAAATTCTTTGAGATTTAATTGTTACTTCCTTGCTGTCGCAACGTGCATTGCATATCGGGAACGATAGCTAGAGAGTGATTTCTAGTCCTCAGCAAATAGTGAAACTAGTATTTAGGTGGCTTAAATTTTATATTTTAATTGTTGTTGGCTAGAATTAATTTAGTGATAGTTATTTTAGCTTTAAAATGCACAAAATAAGGCAATTTGACCAATTTTAAGTGAATTGACCAAGTGCTTTGACCTTTTGACCAAGTTATCACCTTAAATAGTTAAAACAAAGCAAAATGAAAAAAAAGCTGAAACAGCCTTGAGCAGGCCGTGACTTAGAGAGGAAAAAAAAACCATTTCAACTTCCAATCGTTCAATCTTCGCGTGAGCTCGTGCGGGGTGGTTTCCAAGGCAACCAGCGTTGTTTTCCTAGCGACTAGGAGTGCCTAAGGTGAGGGAAGCACGTTATTTGCGCATTTAAATGTTATGTATGTCAACTTTTTGATTTTTTGATTTTATCCGTAGATTGTTATTTTAATCATTTTGAAGCTTCTATAATGTTCCTTGACAATTGTAGAACATGTATTTATAGCTTTTTAACATTTTATGCGGTTGAATGTTGAGATTGTAATTTAAATGTCAATTGAATAGTAATTTTATGAATAGTAAACCCTTGAAACGATGAAGTTGCGCTGTTATGCTTTCTATTGATGTAAAAATGTGCTATGTATGCTAGAATGCCTAAATGCATGGTTTGTTTAGGTTGCGTAATGGAAAAATCGAGAAAAACGCCTTGGTGAAAGTCGGGGTCGTTTAGGTCGACTTTAGCATTTTTTCATTTTGCGTGTTGGCATTATTTTGGGAGGCCATGGAAGCACTTTTGGTGCGATTATGGCGTTGGTTGGGTGTTTGGTTAGTATAGTTGTAGTTCAAACGAGCAAAGGGAAAATCGGGGCTTTGCGTGAATTCTAGGGTAAAGTAGGGTTTTGGGGTCTTTAGACGTGCCTTATGGTGACCTAGGAGGATTAGTGAAGTCGGTTTTCAGAACTCGTGGCTCGTTTGGAAGTAGTAGCATTTTGATAGTTGGGGCCGATTTGTGATTTTACTTGTTTTCTTGATATTATGCCTATAGAATGTTTAAATATAGCTTGATATGCTTGTTTGAGTTGATTTTTATTGGAATGGTTATCAACTGTTGCTATTGCGTGCGAGAGTAACCTACTTTGTTATTCTCCCACGTGTGGCTTTATTGCTCGATTGTTGCATTGTATATTGTATTGCATTCATAGAGTCAGGGCGGTGTGATGGGCCTCTCTGGGTAGCCTCGAGTTGCCAGTGTTGGTTGCTCTAGCTCCGTGTCCTATTCCCTCTTGGGTCGTAGATTGATGGATACTTCCAGGGTATTCCAAACTGGTGTTATAAGGTGGTTTGGGCCGGCGCGTCGTCATCGAATTCGTGATTGAAAGTTGCTCGTGAAAAGAGTACCGTATCCTTTGAATGAGTGTTTATAGTTTTAATGCTTGCCTTGCTTTATTGATGGCTTTGTTGTATCTCTATATGATATTTGTATGAATTGCTTGACTAATTGCATTGCATACTCCTCTCATCTCCGTCCTTGAGACCAATTGCCCTCGTTGAGCAATAGTTTTGCTCATTCCTTTCTATATTATATTTTTACAGGAGCAGTTGAAGCAGACCCTATTAAGGTAATAGAGGAGGAGGAGCAGGTGGAGGTGTTTCCGTGATAGCACTTCTTTGCTTTGCTGGTGGTTGGTTGCCAGACTTTTGTGCGAGCTATGCTTGATGTGTTTAATGCTTGGTTGTCGCTTTATTTTGAGGCTTATAGCCTTGTATGTAGTATCTTTTTGAGGCCTAGATGGTGTTATGTTGTAAAAGATTAAAGGTTGTAATGTTGTAAATATATACTCATGTGACTAGTAAGGAAATGCATGCTAATGGTTAATTGTTTAGTGGCATAAATAATTGTGCAGTATGCATATCATTTTTGAGTTGCAAAGTTGTTAATGAAAAGATGTATGTTTTCTAAAAGAATGTTGGCTTGTCTCAAATGAATGTTGTGGTTTCTCGAATATTATATTGAATGTAGGGTTTCGGAACGTCCACGGTACAGGGGAGACTCCGTCCGTGTGTCGGGTCCGGGCTTGGCCTTTTCAGGGTCGGGTCGGGGCGTGACAAAGCTACTATTGGGATGGCACCTTTTGCAACTCTTTACGGCCGTAAGTGTCGTTCACCTTTGTACTGGGATGAAGTAGGGGAGATGAAGACTGTTGATTAGACTATTATGCCAGGGCTTCTAGAGAAGATTGAGAATGTTCAGTTGATCAGGCAGAGAATGCTTACAGCGCAAAGTCGATTCAAGAGTTATGCTGATAAGCGTCGTCGGGACTTGGAGTTTGCAGTCGGAGATCGGGTTTTATTGAGATTGTCTCCTCGAAAGGGGTTTGCTCGTTATGGTAAAGGTGGTAAGCTGAGTCCGAGGTTTGTAGGGCCGTTTGAGATTACTGGCAGAGTTGGTAAGTTAGCATATCAGTTGCCTTTACCTGAGAATTTCTCTAATGTCCACGATGTATTTCACGTGTCTAATTTGCGAAAATATAATCCGGATCCTTCTCATATTCTTGAGCCACAGTGTAACACCCCGATTCCTCTCTAGACCGGGAGTTCTATCAATCAATCTAATCACAACCCAAATCCAAACCCGGGCAAAATTTTCAGGGACAACGGACGGAGTCTTCCCTGTTTCTAGGCAAAAGCAAACCTGCGACAGCATATAAGTGGACCAATACCATGTCCAAACATTCAACCACCTCAAGGCCATCCGAGCCTTGTTCTCAACAAGCAATCACAAACAAATATACATTTCCAGTTTATAGATTAACCTACCTCTTCACATCTTTTACAAGTACATTCATGCTTGACAATTAAACCATACTAACCTATTGCATAAGTTAGACTATCAAACCATTCTAACTCTTTTCCTTTGGACATTACAAACATGCACTGAAGTTAAACTATACTAACTAAATACATAAGCTAGCTTTTCAAATCACTTCAATAACCTAGTAAAACTTAAATTACATTCTTTTAATATTAAATACATACAATACGTGAAAGCATACATCTTTGCCACTTCGACAACCCAAGCCACATAGCACGCAAGACAACTCTTTAAGCACGAACTTTCACACAGTCACGAACTTTCCAGCTAACATGGCATTTCCTGAAATTTGGTGGTGAGGAGTGAGTATACTCAACACGTATACTCAGTGAGGGCGAGACAGATATCGAGGTGGAGAGAAAGAAGATCGTGCAATGCAAATAGGTACAGTTAAGCAATTTAATCAATAAGAAAACATTCAATGTAAACGACAATACAATAAACAATTAAGAAAGCATTAACACAACCATTCAAAGCTATACCACACTTTGAAGACTATGGTTTACTCGAGCGAGTAATGTACCGATCACGATTTCGATGACTTTAACGATGATGCGCCAGCTCACCCACCTTATAACTTCCGTTTAGAGTACTCCGGACATACTCTGTCAATTCTACGACCCAAAACTCCCTGGGCGGTAACCCAAGCGAGAAAGGGAATAGGACACGGAGCTAGAGCAACCAACACTAGCAACCCGATGCTACCCAGAGAGGCCCATCACTCACGCACCTGACACTTATGCAATGCAATACAAGCTATTTAACGATAATCGATCAAGGCACTGAAGTGCAAGTCAGTAACAACATGCGATACAATAAGCAACTATAATCAATTAAGTAACAAGAACAACACCAACAAGCATTGTCAACAATTGATATACAAATTCAATCATAATCAACTTTAACAAGCTTAACAAGCATTATTAAGCATTCTATAGGCATTATACTATGAAAACACACAAAATCACAAAATGACCCCAGCTTTCAAAACGCTATTACTTCCAAATGAGCCACGATTTTTGGAAACCGATTTCACCAATCCTCCTAGGTCACCATAAGGCATGTCTAAAGACCCCGAAACCCTACTTAACCCTAGAATTCACGCAAAGCCTCGATTTCTCCCTTTGCTCATTTGAATTATCGCTACCTTAACCAAACACCCAACCAACACCATAACCGCACCAATAGTGCTTCCATGGCCTCCCGAGACGATGCCCTCACGCAAAACGATAAAATGCCAAACTTGACCTAAAAGACCCCAACTTTCATTGAGTCATTTTCCTCCGTTTTTCCATTATACAATCCAATTAAACCACACATTTAGGAATTCTAGCATATCTAGCACCTTCCTACATCAACAGAACGCATAACGGAGCAACTTCATCGAAACAGGGGTTTACTATTTATAATTTACTATTCAACTATCAATTTCAATTTCAATTTCGATATTCAACCGCAGAAAATGCTAAAAAGCTATAAATACATGTTCTACGATTGCTAGGGAACATTCTTTAAGCAACAAAACGGATAAAATATCAACCTACGGTTAAATCACAAAAATTAAAGTTTAGATACAATAATTTCAAATGCGCAAATAACGATGAAACCCTCACCTTAGACGCTCCTAGACACTAGAAAAACCACGCTGGATGACTCGGAAACCACCCCGTGCAAGCTCACGCTAAGATTTGAAGTTTGGAAGTTGAAATTTTTTTTTTCTCTCCTTCTATTTTCGGCCATAGCCATTCTATTTTGAGCTCTTTTTTTTATTTTATTTTATGCTATTATGTGCTATTATAAAGGATGACAAGCTCAATGGTCAAAGCCTTGGTCAAACCACTTAAAAATTGGTCAAATAAGCTTGTTTTATGCATTTTAAAGCTAAAACAACCAACCCAAATCTAATTCTAGTTAAATACAACTTAAAATACCAAAATTAAAACACTAAATACTAGTTTTCACTATTTGCTGAGGACTAAAAATCATTTCCTAACTATCGCTCTTGATATGCTATGTACTTTGCGACAATAAAAGAATAACAATTAAATCTCAAAGAATTTAAGAAAATATAATTTTTGAAAAGTAACATAGTTCAAAATTTACTCCGGCTCGGAGCTACTTTTCATTTAACTGAAAACCGAGCATTAAGGTGCAAGAAAAATAAAACCGATTAACATAAATATGAAAATGAAGCTACAAATGAATGTTTAACTAAAATAAACACATAATTCAATGCTAACATTTAAGATAACACTTAATTAAGTGCAATTAAATGCCATTGAATGCATGCTGGGTTTGGGTTATCACATCCTTCCCCCCTTAAAACAATTGCGTCCTCGCAATTCTTCTTCCAATAGAACTCTGCATCCACTGAAATCTAACTCTGACTAATCTTCATCAGCTGCTGAGCAAGTATATTAATCAAGATAACTAATAGGGAAGTTTAAGAAGAAATTCCAAGTAGTAATGCCGAATAAAGGCTCAAATGTAGATACTGCACAAAAATTCCGTTGACACGAATACCGAAGAAGAATAAAATTCCATCCAAAAGCACCGAGATAATACCAATAAAGACTAAAGCAAAGATACTGTAGATAAATTCACATCACATATCAATGATAAGAAGAATACCGAATGAATACCCCATACACGAATCTCTAGTAGAAGTTCAGCTATTACTGCCCAAGAATTCCCAAGCAAGAAGCCAAATAAAGGCTCAAACAAAGGTTCCATTCAGAGGTCCAAAGAAGTACCCCGCTAGTCATGAATTTCATAGAAGAATTCCCTGTTAAGAGTGCTGAAGAAAACACTAAGAACCCAATCAAATAAGTGGGCATCCAAATAATAACCCCATAGGACAACCAATTAGATTCCGAGTATCGCTATCAAATGTTGAGAAGTAGGTTTAAGGAATAACAGAGAAAATATAATGTGCCCAATAAGACAATCAAGTTGAATAACAAATATAGTTTCCCAGATAGACGAAAACCCTAAGGAAAATACCGAGCTGGTGCACAATATACAAAACCAAACTCTGAGGCCCCTGCACTGTTTGCTAAGTGAGAACTTCATACAACCTTGCCAATAAGGAAACCCTATAAGAATTCCAAAAGAATGCTACCAAGAGCCATCATACAGAAACCCCAATGAAAGTTATCTTTTTATGATTGCCAACCACGAAGAAGAGTCTTAGAAGTATGCCAATAACCGAGCTCCAAAGACAAACACCGACTCCCAAATAAAGGCTAATTAAATGCCATTCATTTCCTTCCAAGCTATACACCTTGAAAGGCCAGTTGTGAACCACTTTCTTCAAGGGAGGAAGAAGTCTTTCTTACCATTTTAACAGGACATGTATGAATGCCAAGATATCACATTTATACATATGCCTTAAACTATTATGCAAACAAGTTTATAAGAGAGTTTATAAAACAATTTAATCATCAAAGTCATTCAAACATGACAATCAATTCAAGCACAACATAATCAATCCAAATCACGGCACAACCAATTCAAGACATTCCAATACACACATTACAAGCAATACTTCAAGCAAATAACAATTTACGAGATCAATTCGATTCACGATGCCAATTCGATAGGTCAATTCAATACACAACTAGACACTTCACTTCACTTGAGAAACATTTAACGCATAACACATAACTATATCACATATGTGCATACATTCAAGTCAAGACATACAATCTCACATGCAAGCATACACTTTCAAGACACACTTAACAAGCACACATTCAAGGATCACTACCCACCAGACCAAGGACGCTGTCCCGGCTTATGAGCTAAACAAGCTCTGATACCACTTGTAACACCCCGATCCCTCTCGAGACCGGGAGTTCTATCAATCAATCTAATCACAACCCAAATCCAAACCCGGGCATAATTTTTAGGGAAAACGGACGGAGTCTCCCCTGTTTCTAAGCAAAAAGAAACCTGCGACAGCATATAAGTGGACCAATACCATGTCCAAACATTCAACCACCTCAAGGCCATCCGAGCCTTGTTCTCAACAAGCAATCACAAGCGAATATACATTTCCAGTTTACAGACTAACCTACCTCTTCACATCTTTTACAAGTACATTCATGCTTAGCAATTAAACCATACTAACCTATTGCATAAGTTAGACTATCAAACCATTCTAACTCTTTTCCTTTGGACATTACAAACATGCATTGAAGTTAAACTATACTAACTAAATACCTAAGCTAGCTTTTCAAATCACTTCAATAACTTAGTAAAACTTAAATTACATTCTTTTAATATTAAATACATACAATACATGAAAGCATACATCTTTGCCACTTCGACAACCCAAGCCACATAGCACGCAAGACAACTCTTCAAGCACGAACTTTCACACAGTCACGAACTTTCTAGCTAATATGGCATTTCCTAAAATGTGGTGGTGAGGAGTGAGTATACTCAACACGTATACTCAGTGAGGGCGAGACAGATATCGAGGTGGAGAGAAAGAAGATCGTGCAATACAAATAGGTATAGTTAAGCAATTTAATCAATAAGAAAACATTCAATGTAAACGACAATACAATAAACAATTAAGAAAGCATTAACACAACCATTCAAAGCTATACTACACTTTGAAGGCTATGGTTCACTCGAGCGAGTAATGTACCGATCACGATTTCGATGACTTTAACGATGACGCGCCGGCTCACCCACCTTATAACTTCCGTTTAGAGTACTCCGAACATACTCAGTCAATTCTACGACCCAAAACTCCCCGGACACGGAGCTAGAGCAACCAACACTGGCAACCCGAGGCTACCCAGAGAGGCCCATCACTCACGCGCCTGACACTTATGCAATGCAATATAAGCTATTTAACGATAATCGAGCAAGGCACTGAAGTGCAAGTCAGTAACAACATGCGATACAATAAGCATACAATAAGCAACTACAATCAATTAAGTAACAAGAACAACACCAACAAGCATTATCAACAATTGATATACAAATTCAATCATAATCAACTTTAACAAGCATAACAAGCATTATTAAGCATTCTATAGGCATTATACTATGAAAACACACAAAATCACAAAATGACCCCAACTTTTAAAACGCTACTACTTCCAAACGAGCCACGAGTTTTGGAAACCGACTTCACCAATCCTCCTAGGTCACCATAAGGCACGTCTAAAGACCCTAAAACCCTACTTAACCCTAGAATTCACGCAAAGCCCCGATTTTTTCCTTTACTCGTTTGAACTACCGCTACCCTAACCAAACACCCAACCAACACTATAACTGCACCAAAAGTACTTCCATGGCCTCCCGAGACAATGCCCTCACGCAAAACGATAAAATGCCAAACTTGACCTAAACGACCCCAACTTTCACTAAGCCATTTTCCTCTATTTTTCCATTACACAATCCAATTAAACCACACATTTAGACATTCTAGCATATCTAGCACATTCTTTCATCAACAGAACGCATAACGGAGCAACTTCATCGAAACAGGGGTTTACTATTCATAATTTACTATTCAACTATCAATTTAAATTTCAATTTCGATATTCAACCGCAGAAACTGCTAAAAAGCTATAAATACATGTTTTACGATTGCTAGGGAACATTCTTTAAGCAACGAAACGGATAAAATAACAACCTACGATTAAATCACAAAAATTAAAGTTTAGATACAATAATTTTAAATGCGCAATTAACGATGAAACCGTCACCTTGGAAGCTCCTAGACATTAGGAAAACCACGCTGGGTGCCTCGGAAACCACCCCGTGCAAGCTCACGCGAAGATTTGAAGTTTGGAAGTTGAAATTTCTTTTTTTTCTCTCCTTCTATTTTCGGCCATAGCCATTCTGTTTTGAGCTCTTTTTTATTTTATTTTATGCTATTATGTGCTATTATAAAGGATGACAAGCTCAATGGTCAAAGCCTTGGTCAAACACTTAAAAATTGATCAAATAAGCTTGTTTTATGCATTTTAAAGCTAAAACAACCAACCCAATTCTAATTCTAGTTAAATACAACTTAAAATACCAAAATTAAAACACTAAATACTAGTTTTCACTATTTGCTGAGGACTAGGAATCATTTCCTAACTATCGCTCTCGATATGCTATGTACTTTGCGACAATAAAAGAATAACAATTAAATCTCAAATAATTTAAGAAAATATAATTTTCAAAAAGTAACATAGTTCAAAATTTACTCCGGCTCGGAGCTACTTTTCATTTAACTGAAAACCGAGCATTAAGGTGCAAGAAAAATAAAACCGATTAACATAAATATGAAAATGAAGCTACAAATGAATGTTTAACTAAAATAAACACATAATTCAATGCTAACATTTAAGATAACACTTAATTAAATGCAATTAAATGCCACTGAATGCATGTCGGGTTCGGGTTATCACACAGAGCCGTTACAGCTTCGTGAGAATAGGTCAAGGTGTTGTGGAAGCATCATGGTATTAAGGAAGCTACTTGGGAGAGGCGGGATCAGATGCAGCAGCAGTACCCAGATCTTTTCCGTTTAGCAAGTAAGAATTTCGGGGACAAAATTTCTTTAAGGGGGGGAGGGGAGAATGTAAGACCCCATATTTTGCTTTATCTCGATTTGTGTGCTTTACCTCGTTTTGCTTGAATTGACCTGTTTATGTGCTATATGGCTTAGAATGTGCTAAATATGTGATTAATACTCCTAATACATGCTAAGTGTGCATTCATGAAATTTTCATCAAAAACCGAATCAGAAATTTTATCGACGATTTTGGTAAATAGTATTTTTGAACACCTGTCTGCTAAAATTTTTGCAGGGGTGTTTTAAACATTTTAAAACCTAGTCCTTGGGTGTGAAACCCTACTTTTTTGCTTATCTCGTTTTACGTGCTATACCTCATTTTGCGTGCATATGACCTGTTTATGTGCTATAGGACCTAGAAAGTTATAATTTTGATGTCAATACTCCTAATACGTGATAAATGTGCATTCATGAAATTTTCATAAAAAACGGGATCAGAAATTTTGTCGTCGTCTTTTGGTGAATAGTATTTTGGACGCACGTCCGCTAAAATTTTGAAACTGGTCTTTTTAACCCTTCAAGACCTAGTCCATAGACTTTAATAGACCTGTGATTGATAAAAACATATTTCAAATCGGCTTAGGAATTTATTAGGGTTTTTACACAACTTTTTGCGAAAAAATCGAGTTTTGGGCCGACTCGGGTGGAATTCTTTGAATGTAAAACTTCTTGTCACCTAAAAATAATCTACTTGAGCTATCTTAGGAGTTGCATTTTTGTTTTGAGCAAGGAGATAGTTAAAATGCATTTAAAAGACAAGAAAATGATTTAAAGGACTAAAATACTACTTTGACTTTGCATTTTATTTATTTGACCAAGCCTTTTATTGCATATAGTCATCAACACACACTAAGCAAAGCACAAAACACACTCCAATTGCACACACAAGGCCGAGAGAAAGAAGGAGAAAAAGCCAAAGAGATTTTCAAGGTTTTTCAATCAATTCTTCTTAGAAAAGCTTGGTTTTTGTCCGTAAAACTTCACACCGACTTGGATTCTGCTTGTTGGGCACGCACTTCACGCATCCCTAGGCTTTTATCGCATCAAAGGTGAGAGAAAAATTCTAGATCTCAAAACTTGTCTTTTGCATTTTTGCGTATAAATGAAGATTGAACCGTTAGAATTGTAATCTGATGATATATTATTGCTCTTTGTATGCTAGGGATCGTTTTATGTTAATACTACGAGTTTCTGTCGGATATAGCATAATTTTTATTTTTCGGGTATTTAATTTAGATTAAATTGTTCAAAGTTGATTTAATTGAGTTGCGTTGCTCGAAATCGATTGCCGTCGATTTCTAAATACTTGATAATTACGTGTTAGCGCTGTTATAATGCCGAATTTTCGATTACATTGCTCGTGGGAAAGTCCGGAAAATCCAGCCAAGACATCCTAGGGTTTTAGGGTTATCGGGCATGATTTGGAGGTGTTATGGTGGATTTCCGAGGGGGCTAATGTGGTAGGTTGAATGAGTGAGTGATAGAAACTGATTTAGCAATATTTGGGTTAGTAGAATGTAAGTTATGAATTTTTGAAGTTTAGGTTGTCATTCTTTAATTTCTTGAAAGATGCCTTTAGATGATTGGGTGGTGTTTGAGTGTTGAATGGTGAGTTGTTGATGAGTGATTTAGGGTTTAATTGGGTTTATAATGCATGTCCGGTTAGATGGCCTACTTTGTCATCTAACTAAGTTATTGTTGTTTGAATGATAATTAATGCTATCAATGATGTATAAATGATGATTGATTTATGATTGATTGATGATTGATGATGATTATGGAGTCTTGGTATGTGTGTGCCACATCTCGGGCAGCGTTGGGCTGTCGGGTTGATAACGGCATGACTGCCAGAGGCTACCCCCAGCTCGCATGACGGAGGTGTCATGGAGGGAGGGGCTAGTGAGGTACCTCGGGTGCGTGAGTAATGGGGAGTTATAAGAAGAACGGTTGAGATCGTGATGGCGTTTGGAGCTACACCAAATAGAGTATCCTTTATTGAATGGTTATATAGTTATGTGATGATAATGTTATTATTGTTGTGTGTTTACTTGCTCAAAGGACTAAATCCAAGGAGCGTAGTGAATACTGTCGAGATCTATCGGATCCTCACTGGGCTTATTTATATAAGCTCACTCTCTATTATTGCATGCTTACAAGTGTTGCAGAGCCGGATTACGGGTACGTGCCTCCTGAGGAGGAAAATGTGCCTTTCGTGGATGAGTCATATGTCCCTAAGTCTTATCCATGATTCTATGTTGTTTAATGTCATGTACATTAGCTTAGTAGACTTTTATATGCTTTATGGTTCTTATTGTAATAGATGTTGAAAAGATGGTGATCCAAATGATGTTAACTTAGTGGCTTTCTTTTGTCTATGGTTAAGTTGTTAGATGGGTCTCAACTTATTTTTGAAATGTATGATAAGGTTGAGGTATTGTATGTTATGTTGGAACGGAGGCAGATAACGAGGACTGAATATTGTATATTACATTTATGTTGTGTGTTGTTATGCTGTTGAGGAGTTGTTGTTTGTATGGTTATGGAATTGGATGTTTAACGTTATTAATGAGGTTGGTTTAGAACCTCGGTATTCTATTTACTGTTGTTATACTGCCGAAATTCCGTTGCGTCCTGACTGATTGTAGGTGGGGTCGAGTTGGGGCATAACATTTAAGTGGTATCAGAGCTTGATTAGCTGTCAGCCGGGGTATCCTCGGAATGTTGGTAGTGGTCTAAGCATGCAAGTATGTATTAAGTGAAAGAAAAGTGAAACATATGTTAATATGTTTATGTGATTAATTTACTTATGTGTTTAACTTTCTATGTGACCAGTATGCCTTGTGTGTTAAGGGAATTAATGTGGTCAATATGTTTTACGTGATAACGTGTTATACGTACTCAATGTGTTGTAATTAATGTGCATTCTGTTATTAATGTGCATTATGTGATTAGTGTGTATTATGTGACAATTGTGTTTTATGTGATCAAAGTGCCTTATGTGAAGTTTGTTGCTTATGCGACTTTAATTGTTTATAACTTACTTCTGTGATTTAACATGTTTATGTGATGTTGGCTTCTTATATGCTTAATTGTGTGTTATGTGATAATGTTATATTATATGATAATCATGCATTACGTTGTACCTGTTTTCATGTGATGTAATTGTATATATTCTATAACTGTGGGTGATTCTTTTAGGTGAAGTAAGGATGACTGCAAGAGTTTTCGGAAATAGAGGTAGGCCATGATTTTGAATTATTATTATTCTAGAAGTTTATCAATTAGATTTTAATTGTTATGTTAATGGATTTTAGCTTTGGCTTAGTGGATTGATCTTGATGTTCCTTTAGCGAGAATGAAGTTGTTCGAGGAAAATAGCAATGTATCTTGATGATTATAATTACTTTTGTTGTAATGTTTAACTTATTATTACTTGGAGATGAATCATAAGTTGAGGTTTCTGTGAGGTTGTGATTAGACACTTTTGGAGTCTCAACTCAGATTATACTTTATTGATGTTATTTTAGAATGAATTTATTTGAGGAATTAGTGATGTATATTTGTGAATGGAATGAAGTGTGGTATAACATGTGAATATGTCTACTATTTGGGATTGCTATATTATTAATGGATATTTTAGAGTTTTGATCTTTAAACCTTGGAAACAATTGGAGTGATTCCTGACTAAAGTTACTTTATTCGAAGATATAATTGTTGGGAGATAGAATTATTTGAGGAAATAAGAATGCATTTCGATGGCTGAACATTTACTTGCCTACATCAAGCTTTTGAGTTCTAGGTGGTATGACTTTCTAAATTGTTGATTGAGGATTCGCTTGTGTTATAATGGGTTAATATGAATCTGTATTGTGTTATTAGATTTTGGAGTCCTCATTAGTTAATCTTGTTGGGTAATCGGTGATTTATCTCGTTTAGTGATTGGTCTGGTACAGAATGTAAAATTTTGGAGTGATTTATCTTTTTTGGTGATTGTTATGACTCCTTAGGTTCTCCAGATCTCCTTATTGTCTTGTTTTGGGGGAAGATAGATTGTAGGATTTGACTTGTTGGTGTTTAAGTGTGTAGGTGGGACACCCTTCTTGTGCTTCATAATTCTATCGGTCTTATTATTCTTTTCTACTATATTCTCACTTATTTGAGAGAGGGTTACACTTTTCTAGCATATCAATTATTTATTGAAAGTTTTGCTTATTGGATTAATGGATCCTATACTCATTTGACATTGTTTCTATTCTTAACGTTCATATTTGCTTCTTATAGCAATGTCACTTATTGGAGTTAAGGTTTGAGACTTCTATATTTCATTCTATATCTCCAGCCATTGATTTCAATATTTCATTTCATCCTATTATAATTCATTTGAAAGTAATTTTTCCTTTGGTATACCATTTTACTTGTTCGAATTCTACTTGCTTGATGTACTCCCTACCTAAATACATCATTGTCATTCTTGTTGATCCTTGTTAATCCTATTGTTTTATTATTAAATCCTGAGCCATTACTTTGCTTGTAATTGTTCATTCAATATACTCGGCATTGTCCTTCTTATTTATACTTCTTTGGTTATTATGTGCTGAGATACTCTTGCCACTTATGTTTTCTATCGAATTAATCATCTTTTATTTCTTAATTTCATTTCGCCTCAAGTACAACTTACTTGTTGGTTCCTTGAACAATTATCGAGAATTGAAATATCTACTTGTTCAGGAATTTTTGTTCAACATACTCAGCACTGTTTTGACTCGTCATCATCCTTTGTTCGTACTTATTTAACTGATAGGTGCTGAGACATTTCTTATCTTAGTTATCATGCTTCCTTATTAAACTATTAACCTCTTGATTCTCTAACCTGTTTGACCTCCTGTTCACTTGATTGTTGGCTCGAATATGATTTTTCATATTCGTATTTCCTTGTAAATTTCATAAGAGCCATATTCTGACAAATGTCACTTTTGAGATATTTCCTTGATCAATAATCATTTATGTTATCGTGAATGAGTTTTTAAAACCCTCGGGGTGTTCATAGAGCTCTTTTGTGTAGTAGGGGATGATTGATAGTTAGTGGTGTCATGCTAGGACTTTGGAGTTGCGATTTCTTTCATATGCAATATGATATTAGGTAGGAGAGAATTATGAATTGAAGATTGTCTTGGAACTATGATCATCAACTTGCAGTCAACAAAGTTTGTTCTTTTGAGGTCTTTAGTTAGGTGTCATCCTAAGAGATAGATGAGAACTAAGAGAAGTATTATTAAGTGTAACGATTGAGGATTTAATTGTCTGTCAGATCGAGAATTGCGCGGACGCAATTGTTTTAAGGAGGGAAGAATGTGAAACCCTACTTTTCTGCTTATCTCGTTTTACGTGCTATACCTCGTTTTGCGTGCATATGACATGTTTATGTGCTATAGGACCTAGAAAGTTATAATTTTGATGTCAATACTCCTAATATGTGCTAAATGTGCATTCATGAAATTTTCATAAAAAACGGGATCAGAAATTTTATCGTCGTCTTTTAGTGAATAGTATTTTGGACGCACGTCCGCTAAAATTTTGAAACTGGTCTTTTTAACCCTTCAAGACCTAGTCCATAGACTTTAATAGACCTGTGATTGATAAAAACAGATTTCAAATCGGCTTAGGAATTTATTAGAGTTTTTACACAACTTTTTGCGAAAAACCGAGTTTTGGGCCGACTCGGGTGGAATTCTTTGAATGTAAAACTTCTTGTCACCTAAAAATAATCTACTTGAGCTATCTTAGGAGTTGCATTTTTGTTTTGAGCAAGGAGATAGTTAAAATGCATTTAAAAGACAAGAAAATGATTTAAAGGACTAAAATACTACTTTGACTTTGCATTTTATTTATTTGACCAAGCCTTTTATTGCATATAGTCATCAACACACACTAAGCAAAGCACAAAACAGACTCCAATTGCACACACAAGGCCGAGAGAAAGAAGGAGAAAAAGCCAAAGAGATTTTCAAGGTTTTTCAATCAATTCTTCTTAGAAAAGCTTGGTTTTTGTCCGTAAAACTTCACACCGACTTGGATTCTGCTTGTTTGGCACGCACTTCACGCATCCCTAGGATTTTATCGCATCAAAGGTGAGAGAAAAATTCTAGATCTCAAAACTTGTCTTTTGCATTTTTGCGTATAAATGAAGATTGAACCGTTAGAATTGTAATCTGATGATATATTATTGCTCTTTGTATGCTAGGGATCGTTTTATGTAAATACTACGAGTTTCTGTCGGATATAGCATAATTTTTATTTTTCGGGTATTTAATTTAGATTAAATTGTTCAAAGTTGATTTAATTGAGTTGCGTTGCTCGAAATCGATTGCCGTTGATTTCTAAATACTTGATAATTACGTGTTAGCGCTGTTATAATGCCGAATTTTCGATTACATTGCTCGTGGGAAAGTCCGGAAAATCCAGCCAAGACATCCTAGGGTTTTAGGGTTATCGGGCATGATTTGGAGGTGTTATGATGGATTTCCGAGAAGGCTAATGTGGTAGGTTGAATGAGTGAGTGATAGAAACTGATTTGGCAATGTTTGGGTTAGTAGAATGTAAGTTATGAATTTTTGAAGTTTAGGTTGTCATTCTTTAATTTCTTGAACGATGCCTTTAGATGATTGGGTGGTGTTTGAGTGTTGAATGGTGAGTTGTTGATGAGTGATTTAGGGTTTAATTGTGTATATAATGCATGTCCGGTTAGATGGCCTACTTTGTCATCTAACTAAGTTATTGTTGTTTGAATGATAATTAATGCTATCAATGATGTATAAATGATGATTGATTTATGATTGATTGATGATTGATGATGATTATGGAGTCTTGGTATGTGTGTGCCATCTCTCGGGCAGCGTTGGGCTGTCGGGTTGATAACGGCATGACTGCCAGAGGCTACCCCTAGCTCGCATGACGGAGGTATCATGGAGGGAGGGGCTAGTGAGATACCTCGGGTGCGTGAGTAATGGGGAGTTATAAGAAGAACGGTTGAGATCGTGATGGCGTTTGGAGCTACACCAAATAGAGTATCCTTTATTGAATGGTTATATAGTTATGTGATGATAATGTTATTATTGTTGTGTGTTTACTTGCTCAAAGGACTAAATCCAAGGAGCGTAATGAATACTGTCGAGATCTATCGGATCCTCACTAGGCTTATTTATATAAGCTCACTCTCTATTATTGCATGCTTACAGGTGTTGCAGAGCCGGATTACGGGTACGTGCCTCCTGAGGAGGAAAATGTGCCTTTCGTGGATGAGTCATATGTCCCTGAGTCTTATCCATGATTCTATGTTGTTTAATGTCATGTACATTAGCTTAGTAGACTTTTATATGCTTTATGGTTCTTATTGTAATAGATGTTGAAAAGATGGTGATCCAAATGATGTTAACTTAGTGGCTTTCTTTTGTCTATGGTTAAGTTGTTAGATGGGTCTCAACTTATTTTTGAAATGTATGATAAGGTTGAGGTATTGTATATTATGTTGGAACGGAGGCAGATAACGAGGACTGAATATTGTATATTACAGTTATGTTGTGTGTTGTTATGCTGTTGAGGAGTTGTTGTTTGTATGGTTATGGAATTGGATGTTTAACGTTATTAATGAGGTTGGTTTAGAACCTCGGTATTCTATTTACTGTCGTTATACTGCCGAAATTCCGTTGCGTCCAGACTGATTGTAGGTGGGGTCGAGTTGGGGCGTGACATTGGGTATTAATAGACCCGTGTTTGATTAAAACGGATTTGGAATCAGTTTTAGAATTTTAAAGATTTATACACTTTCTTTTGCAAGAAAATGAGTTTTGAGCCGACTCAGGTGAAACTATTTTAATGTAAAACTCTTTGTCACCTAAAATATAATGTCTAGGATTAGTTTAAGTGTTAATTTAATAGTTGTGCAAGAAATAGTCAAGAATTGAATTAAAAGACTAGAAAATAGAATTAAAAGACTAATAAAACTAACATTGACCATTTTTAATATGTTGACCTTAGCTTATAGTCATCAACACACACAAAACACACTCAAAGCACACACAAGTGGCCGAAACTCCATAGCTTTTCTTGAGAGCATTTTCAACATTTTTTCAAAGTAAATTTTCATTAAAAGTTGCAATTCAAGGCCAATTTCCATCAACCAAGGCTTGATTCCACCTTTTGAGCATCTATTGAGCATCTTTGTAGCTTCAAAACACATCAAAGGTGAGAGAAAAATTCTAGATCTCAAAAGTCATTTTTTATAATTTTGCTTATAATTGCATTTTGAACCGTTAGAATGTTAATTTAAAGTTATATTATTGCTCAGTGCATGCTATGGATCATTTATATGTATTACTACAAGATTTGAACCATTGTAGCGAAATTATTTATTTTCGGGTATTAAAAGTTGATTAACTAGCTATTTGATGAATATCTTGAGTTGTTGTGGTTGGAATCGATTGCCGTCAATTTCTAAAAGTTTGATAATTACGTGGTAGCGCCGTTATAATGCCAAATTTTCAATTACGATGTTTTTGTGAAAATCCAAAAATTTCAGCCTAGGTGCATTGAGGTATTAGGGTTGTTGGGCTTGATTTTGGTGTGTCTTGGTTGGTTTCCGAGAGGGCTAATGTAGTTGATTGAATGGGTGAGTGTTAGAAACTGATTAGGAGTTGTTTGGATTAGTAGAATGTAAGATATGATTATTTGGAGTTTAGGTTGTCTTTCTTTAAATTGTTGAATTGAGCCTTTAGATGATTGGGTGGTGTTGAGTTATTGAATTGTGAGTTGTAAATGGTTAGACTATGGTTAGATTACGTGTTTAATGCATGTTAAGTTGGATGGCCTACTTTGTTATCTAACTTAGTTGTTTGTTGTTTAATTGATTACTTGATGTTATATTGATGATAATTGATGATAATTGATGATAATTGATGATTATTGATTGATGATTGATGAACCGAGAGCTAGGCAATTCTTCTAGATTGTCCTCTTGTGAATGATGTTTATTATTATTGTTGAGTCTTGGTATGTGTGTGCCACCTCTCGGGCAGAATCGGGCTGTCAGGTTGATAATGACATGACTACCAGAGACTACCTCTAGCTCATATGACGGAGGTGTCATGGAGGGCGAGGCTAGTGAGGTACCTCGGGTGCGTGAGTAATGGGGAGTTACAAGAAGAATGGTTGAGATCGTGATGGCATTCGGAGCTACACCAACTAGAGTATCCTTTATTGATTGGTCATTATAGTTATGTGTTTATATTGTTATTGATGTTTTATTGTGTGTTTACTGCTCAAAGGTTCAATTCCAAGGAGTATAGTAAATACTGTTAGAGATCTATCAGATCCTTACTGAGCTTGTTTTATATAAACTCACTCTCTATTATTGCGTGCTTACAGGTGTCCTTGAGCAAGATTACGGGTATGTGCCTCCAGAAGAGGAAAATGTGCCTTACGTGGATAAGTTTTATGTGCAGGAGTCTTTGCCATGAGATTGTTTATAGTTATTGTAATATGATGTATTGTAAAACCTACCTTAGCATAAAGACTTATGTATAATGGTTTAGTAGTCTTCTTTTGATCATGTTAGATTACTAAGTTGGTTTATAATCTATTTTGATATGTATGTTAAAGTTAAGGTACTATGTTGGAACGGAGGCATATAACTAGGAACGATTATTGTATAATATGGTTATGTTGTATGTTGTTACTGGTATTGAGGAATTGATTGTTGTTTTGTTGAAGAGTTTGATTGTATGATGTTCTGAGAGGTTGGTTTAGAGCCTCGTGTCCTAATTACTGTCGTTATAATACCGAAATTCCATTGCGTCCTGACTGATAGTAGGTGGGGTCGAGTTGGGGCGTGACATTTAAGTGGTATCAGAGCGCATATTAGCTGTCAGCCGGGGTATTCTCGGAATGTGGGTAATTGTCTTAGCATGAAACTATGTATGAGGTGAAAGAAAAGTGAACTATGTGTTAATATGGTTAAGTGATTAAGTGATTATGTGATTTAGTGCTTATGTGATTATGTGATTAATTTGTTTATGTGATTGATACTTAAGTGATTTATGTGTTTATGTGAATTGTTGTTTATTTGCTAATAATTGTCTATATCCTGTTTACGTGCTATAACCTGTGCTAACTCTTTGACTAGTAGAATGACGGGTAGACCGAGGACCAGAGGTTGGCCTGAGGTGACTGATGAGGTTCCGAGAAATGTGGCACCAGGCCAAGTTAGGGGTGATGATCGTATAGGTGCAGCTTTTGATAGGATGAACGAGATCATGGCCGGTCAGGCACCATTACTAGCAGGGTAGGCTGCACAAACTCAGGCATTGCAGAATCAGTTACTGAACGTAGAAGGTGGGTACCATGGGCGTGGTACACTGAAAGAGTTTTTAGGCTATTATCCACCACGGTTTCAGCGGAAGCTGGACGATCGGAAAGCTGAGGCGTGGATTAATAAGGTGGAGAAGATTTTTGACCCTCTTGATTACACCGATGAGCGGAAGGTCACTTTTGCCGTGTACTTGCTGGATGATGAGGAAGAAGAATGATGGCGCACGGTGAAAACTAGCTGGGAGACTCAGGGTATTCCGTATGTTTGGGATACCTTTCTGTTAGCTTTCCGGGCGAAGTATGTCCCGAGGATCACGAGGGAGCAGAGAGAGGCAGAGTTTCTAGCCTTAGTGCAGGGAGATGCATCAGTGGCTCAATATGAGGCCACTTTCACTAGGTTGTCCCGGTATGCACCAGAGTATATGGCTGACGAGGAATGTAAGACTCGTAGGTTCATGTTGGGGTTGAGGCCCGAGATTCAGGATGCGATGGCCCAGAATCGGTATGATATACTTACTGAGGCCTTTGATGCAGCTTCTAGACTGGAGAAGAGAAATGGGGAACAGATTGTGTCTAGTCAGCCTAGCAAGAGGCCCTTTCAGCCGCAAGGTCAGCAGGGTATGTATAGGCCTTCAGTACAGCAGGTTGTATAAAGGCCACCAACACAGCAGAGCTCTTACAGACCGCAGGGTCAGCAGAGTTATTATCGGCCACAGTTTCAGCAGGGGTCTTATCAGGCTCAGTCTCAATATAGGCCGGCCCAGTCTCAGGGCCAATACAGGCCTAGTGTTGTTAGACCTCAGCAGCAGGCTAGTACAATTGCTTCTTCACCTTCTGGTTCTTCCAGGGGCAGTGTCAGTGTATCATCACCGCAGTGTAC
The DNA here is from genome assembly GCA_037974665.1 of Ehretia macrophylla. Lineage (NCBI taxonomy): Eukaryota > Viridiplantae > Streptophyta > Magnoliopsida > Boraginales > Ehretiaceae > Ehretia > Ehretia macrophylla. The sequence goes on along the minus strand of CM075771.1, from coordinate 55,749,443 downwards.
TTACTGCGAGCGCCAGGGCCATGTGGAGGCCGACTACAGAGTGAAGTCAGGGGCTTGTTTGGGTTGCGGCACCAATCAGCATAGGGTGAGGGATTGCCCTAGATATTAGAGGACTGAGGGTCCGGTAGCGACTCAGGGTTATCAGGGTCAACCTGCAGGTGGTGCACCTCAGCAGTAGCGGGTTCAAGCTCGGGCCTACACAGTTGGCTTGGAGGAGATGCCTGAGAAGACTGCAGTTGTGGAAGGTAACTTCCTTATACTTGATCAACTTGTTAAAGTGTTGATTGATTCTGGTGATACGCATTCTTTCATTACTCCTGCTTGTATGTAACGTGTTAATATGCAACCTGAAAGACTGCCTTATGTGGTTGAGATTAGTACCTCTTTGACTGATAAGTATATTACTGGCCTAGTTTGTAAGGATTGTATAATACATGTTAAGGAGTATAATTTTCCTTCGGACCTTATCTTATTTCCTATTGGGGGGTACGATGTTATCTTGGGTATGGATTGGCTTTCTAAGTATGATGCCCAGTTGAACTGTAGAACAAAGGTAGTACAGTTTTCTTTGCTAGATCAGCCAATAGTTGAGGTAGTAGGGAACCGGGGTGCTAAGACGAGTTTTGTTATCTTAGCAACTAAAGCCGTTAAGTTGGTGAGTAAGGGATGTTCGGGTTATCTAGCTTATTTGATCAACAAGCCATCTGATAAGCTACAGCTGGAGGAAGTTCTTATTATTCGAGAATATCCCAATGTATTTTCCGAGGAGTTGCCAGGATTATCGCCAGAGAGAGATGTGGAGTTTGTGGTCAATCTTGTTCCCGGTACTCAACCTATTTCAAAATCAGCGTATCGGATGGCACCAGCTGAGTTGAAGGAGTTGAAAACTCAGTTGCAGGAGTTAATAGAGAAGGGTTTCATTCAACAGAGTTCTTCACCTTGGGGAGCTCCTGTTTTATTTGTGAAGAAGAAAGATGGTACCTTGAGGTTATGCATTGACTATCGTGGTTTGAATCAAGTGACCATCAAGAACAAGTATCATTTTCCATTGATTGACGAGTTGTTTGATCAACTTCAGGGAGCCAAAGTCTACTTTAAGTTGGACTTGAGGCAGGGGTATTATCAGCTTCGGATTCGCACGGAGGATGTTCCGCAGTCTGCCTTTAGGACTCGGTATGGGCATTATGAGTTTGTAGTTATGCCCTTTGGATTAACTAATGCACCGACAACATTTATGGATATTATGCATCGGATTTTTCAGTCGTACTTGGACCAGTTCGTGGTGATCTTTATTGATGATATCTTAGTTTATTCTAAGTCTGAATTGGAGCACGAGCAACATCTACGGCTTGTCTTACAGAAGCTGCAGGAGCATCAATTGTTTTCAAAGTTCAGCAAATGTGAATTTTGGCTGCAATGTATATCTTTTCTTGGCCATGTTATCACACAGAGCGGTATATCTATAGATCCCACTAAGATCGAATTGGTGATGTCTTGGAAACGTCCAGAGAATGTTTCTAAGGTTCGTAGCTTTCTTGGCTTGGCGGGTTATTACCGTAGGTTTGTCAAGGACTTTTCTAAGATTGCAGGGCCACTTTCTAAGTTAACTCAGAAACAGAGTAGTTTTGTTTGGGATGAGAAGTGTGAGAGTGGGTTTCAGGAATTGAAAAAGAGATTGACTACTGCTCCAGTACTTGCTCTACCAGAGGGGACCGATAATATGGTCATTTACAGCGATGCATCCAAAGAGGGCTTGGGATGTGTTCTTATGCAGAATGGCTGGGTTATTGCCTATGCTTTTAGAAAGTTGAAACCATATGAGGTGAACTCCGACTCATGATCTTGAGTTGGCAGCTATTGTTTTCTCACTGAAAAAGTGGCGTCATTATCTGTGGGGTAGTAAGTTTGAGATTTTCACTGATCATAAGAGTCTTAAGTGCTTGTTCTCACAGAAGGAGTTGAATATGCATCAACGGAGGTGGATAGAACTTCTTGGAGATTATAATTATTCTATCAGTTATCTGCCTGGGAAGGCAAGTGTGGTGGCAGACGCTCTTAGCCGTAAGGCAAGTGTTTCTTGTTTGACTGTCAAGAAATGGGAGGTTCATTAGGAATTCTCTTATTGGAGACCGGAGTTGACTCAGGTTGGGGTGATGTGTTCATATCTCCGTATTCAGCCTTTATTATTGTCTCAAATCAGAGAAGCTCAGCAACTTGATGTTAAACTTCAGAAGATCAAGGATTAGATCACGGATGATCAGACTGACTTCAAAGTGCATGAGGATGGTATTCTTCGGTTTCGAAACAGGGTTTGTGTTCCCGATAAACCGGACTTGAGGCGAGGTATTCTGGAGGAGGCTCATAATTCTAGGTATACTATTCACCCTGGTGGAACAAAGATGTATCGGGACTTGAAGCAACATTACTGGTGGAATAATATGAAGAGAGAAGTTGCTCAGTTTGTTTCTAGATGTTTGACTTGTCAGCGAGTGAAAGCCGAGCATCAACGACCTGTAGGTTTGCTTCCGCCGTTGGCTATACCACAGTGGAAATGGGAGCATATTACGATGGACTTCGTCACTGGTTTGCCTAGAACACCGAGAAGTAATGATGCAGTTTAGGTTGTTGTGGATCATTTGACGAAGACAGCTTACTTTATTTCGATGCGGATGGAAGATGAAGTTGCAAAGTTGATGGATCTTTATTTGGATCAAATTGTTAGACTTCACGGGATTCCATCTAGTATTGTCTCAAATCGAGATCCTCGATTTACTTCTCGTTTGTGGGAGAAACTTCAAAAGACTTTGGGTACTTAGCTTAATTTCAGTACAGCGTATCATCCATAGACCGACGGTCAGTCTGAGATGACTATTCAGATTCTGGAAGATATGCTCAGGGCTTGTGTTCTGGACTTTGGGAAGAACTGGGAGAAATATCTACCACTTGCCGAGTTTGCCTATAACAATAGTTATCAAGCTACTATTAGGATGACACCTTTTGCAGCTCTTTACGGCCGTAAGTGTCGTTCACCTTTGTACTAGGATGAAGTAGGGGAGATGAAGACTATCGATCCAACTATTATGCCAGAGCTTCTAGAGAAGATTGAGAATGTTCAGTTGATCAGGCAAAGAATGCTTACAACACAGAGTAGATTCTTGAGTTATGCTGATAAGCGTCGTCGGGACTTGGAGTTTGCAATCAGAGATCGGGTTTTCTTGAGATTGTCTCCTCGAAAGGGGTTTGCTCGTTATGGTAAATGTGGTAAGCTGAGTCCGAGGTTTGTGGGGCCATTTGAGATTACTGACAGAGTTGGTAAGTTAGCATATCAGTTGGCTTTACCGGAGAATTTCTCTAATGTCCACGATATATTTCACGTCTCTAATTTGCGAAAATATAATCCAGATCCTTCTCATATTCTTGAGCCAGAGCCGCTACAGCTTCGTGAGAATCTGACTTATGACGAGCGGCCGATTCGTATTCTTGATAAGATGGAACGAGAGTTGAGGTCGAAGAAGATTCCGATGGTCAAGGTATTGTAGAAGCATCACGGTATCAAGGAAGCTACTTGGGAGAGGCGAGATCAGATGCAGCAATAGTACCCAGATCTTTTCTGTTCAGCAAGTAAGAATTTCGGGGATGAAATTTCTTTAAGGGGGGGAAGGAGAATATAAGACCCCATATTTTGCTTTATCTCGATTTGCGTACTTTACCTCGTTTTACGTGAATTGACCTGTTTATGTGCTATATGGCTTAGAATGTGCAAAATATGTGATTAATACTCCTAATACATGCTAAGTGTGCATTCATGAAATTTTTATAAAAAACGGAATCAGAAATTTTATCGTCGATTTTGATGAATAGTATTTTTGAACACCTGTCCATTAAAATTTTTACAGGGGTGTTTTAAACATTTTAAAACCTAGTCCTCGGGTATTAATAGACCCGTGTTTGATTAAAACGGATTTGGAATCGGTTTTAGAATTTTAAAGATTTTTACACTTTCTTTTGCAAGAAAACGAGTTTTGAGCCGACTCGGGTGAAACTATTTTAATGTAAAACTCTTTGTCACCTAAAATATAATGTCTAGAATTAGTTTAAGTGTTAATTTAATAGTTGTGCAAGAAATAGTCAAGAAATGAATTAAAAGACTAGAAAATAGAATTAAAAGACTAATAAAACTAACATTGACCATTTTTAATATGTTGACCTTAGCTTATATGCATCAACACACACAAAACACAACACAAAACATACTCAAAGCACACACAAGTGGCCGAAACTCCATAGCTTTTCTTGAGAGCATTTTCAACATTTTTTCAAAATAAATTTTTATTAAAAGTTGCAATTCAAGGCCAATTTCCATCAACCAAGGCTTGATTCCACCTCTTAAGTATCCATTGAGCATCTTTGTAGCTTCAAAACACATCAAAGATGAGAGAAAAATTCTAGATCTCAAAAGTCATTTTTATGTTTTTGCTTATAATTGCATTTTGAACCGTTAGAATATTAATTTGAAGTTATATTATTGCTCAGTGCATGTTATGGATCATTTATGTGCATTACTATGAGATTTGAAACATTGTAGCGAAATTATTTATTTTCGGGTATTAAAAGTTAATTAACTAGCTATTTGATGAATATCTTGAGTTGTTGTGGTTGGAATTGATTGTCGTCGATTTTTAAAAGTTTGTTAATTACGTGGTAGTGCCGTTATAATGCCGAATTTTTGATTGCGATGTTTGTGTGAAAATCCAAAAATTTCAGCCTAGGTGCATTGAGGTTTTAGGGTTGTTGGGCTTGATTTTGATGTGTCTTGGTTGGTTTCCGAGAGGGCTAATGTGGTTGATTGAATGAGTGAGTGTTAGAAACTGATTTAGAGTTGTTTGGATTAGTAGAATGTAAGATATGATTATTTGGAGTTTAGGTTGTCTTTCTTTAAATTGTTGAATTGAGCCTTTAGATGATTGGGTGGTGTTGAGTGATTGAATTATTAGTTGTAAATGGTTAGACTAGGGTTAGATTACGTGTTTAATGCATGTTAAGTTGGATGGCCTACTTTGTCATCTAACTTAGTTGTTTGTTGTTTAATTGATTACTTGATGTTATATTGATGATAATTGATGATAATTGATGATTATTGATTGATGATTGATGAACCGGGAGCTAGGCAATTCTTCTAGATTGTCTTCCTGTGAATGATGTTTATTATTATTGCTGAGTCTTGGTATGTGTGTGACACCTCTCGGGCAGCATCGGGCTGTCGGGTTGATAACGGCATGACTACCAGAGACTACCTCTAGCTCGCATGACGGAGGTGTCATGGAGGGTGAGGCTAGTGAGGTACCTCGGGTGCGTGAGTAATGGGGAGTTACAAGAAGAATGGTTGAGATCGTGATGGCGTTCGGAGCTACACCAACTAGAGTATCCTTTATTGATTGGTCATTATAGTTATGTGTTTATATTGTTATTGATGTTTTGTTGTGTGTTTACTGCTCAAAGGGTCATTTCCAAGGAGTATAGTAAATACTGTTAAAGATCTATTGGATCCTCACTGAGCTTGTTTTATATAAGCACACTCTCTATTATTGCATGCTTACAGGTGTCCTTGAGCAAGATTACGGGTATATGCCTCCAGAAGAGGAAAATGTGCCTTACGTGGATGAGTTTTATGTGCAGGAGTCTTTGCCATGAGATTGTTTATAGTTATTGTAATATGATGTATTGTAAAACCTACCTTAGCATAAAGACTTATGTATAATGGTTTAGTAGTCTTTTTTTGATCATGTTAGATTACTAAGTTGGTTTATAATCTTTTTTGATATGTATGTTAAAGTTAAGGTATTATGTTGGAACGGAGGCGTATAACTAAGAATGATTATTGTATAATATGGTTATGTTGTATGTTGTTAATGGCATTGAGGAATTGATTATTGTTTGGTTGAGGAGTTTGATTGTATGATGTTCTGAGATGATGGTTTAGAGCTTCGGTGTCCTAATTACTGTTGTTATACTGCCAAAATTCTATTACGTCCTGACTGATAGTAGGTGGGGTCGAGTTGGGGTATGACAGGCTATGTGATTATGTGATCAATTTGCTTATGTGACTAATACTTGTGAACTACGTGCCTTACGTGAGTTTCTTGCTTACGTGCTGATAATTGTCTATAGCCTGTCTATATGTTATAACCTGTGTTAACTCTTTGATAGTAGAATGGCTAGTCGACCGAGAACACGTGGTAGGCCTGAGGGAGTTATTGAGGCACTGGGTAATGCGGCACCAGGCCGAGATAAGGGTTACGATCGTATTGCTGCAACTATGGACTGGATGACGGAGGTCATAGCAAGGCAGGTACATATTTTAGCGGGATAGGCTGCGCAAGCACATAATGTTCAGGTACAGATGCAGAATGCACCCGGTGATTATCAAAGGCGTAGTTTATTGAAAGAATTTTTGGTTTATTATCCACCAAGGTCCTAGAGTGAGCCCGACGATCAAAAAGCTGAAGCTTGGATCAAGAAAATTGAGAAAATCTTTGATCCCCTAGATTACACGGATGAGAGAAAGGTCACCATTGCGGTGTATCTGTTTGATGACGACGCTGAGAAGTGGTGATGTCTTGGAAAAGACCGGAGAATGTTTTAGAGGTTCGTAGCTTCCTTGGCTTGGCAGGTTATTACCATAGGTTTGTGAAGGACTTTTCTAAGATTGCAGGGCCATTTTCTAAGTTAACGCAGAAACGAACCAGCTTTACTTGGGATGAGAAATGTGAGAATGGGTTTCACGAGTTGAAAAATAGATTGACTACCACTCCAGTACTTGCTTTGCCAGAGGGAATTGATAACATGGTTATCTATAGTGATGCATCCAAGGAGGGCTTGTGTAACGCCCCGATCCCTCACAAGACCGGAGGCTCTAATAACCAAGCTATTCTCAATAGTAACAATAGTTATAATGACATAGTTATTACAAATAAAGTCTACCGGGGACGTGCAATGCAACAGTTAGTACAAATAAAGCATTTTACAACCAAAGAACAATTAAAACAACAAGTTACCACACATTAAAAAAATACGATTCACTTTGTTCTTCAATCACGAACCACGAGCCTTGAACTGAAATCTCGATGTAATAATCACACTGATATCGATAAGCCGACATCCCTTATAACTCCAAAATGGGTGTACTCCGGATGTATCCCGAAATCCTACGACCCAACTCTCCCTGGGTGGTATCCCAAGCGAGAGAGGGACTGGGCAACCATGGTAGCCGGGGTGGACCGGCAAACATGATGCCGCCCGGTTTCCCCGACAATACCATGCCCGAATGGTTGCGCAACCACGATGCAATGCACTCAGAATGATAACAATAGTATAAATCAATAAACACATGGTTGAGGGACAACAAAGTAGGTTGTCCTCACACACAATATATAGATAATAAGTGCACATAATCTAAATACAAGTAAATAAACTATTATGCACACAAGGATGAAGTCTCCATCACCTCTACCGAGCTCCAAAATGCAAGATTGACTTCAAATCACCCTCAATCACCTTGAACATAAAATTAAACATTGTTTCAATTACTCTTTAACTGCAATATTCATTAATTGTCCAACTAGGTTAGCTAACTCATAGTTTACTTAATTAACATACAACCAAGTAATCATTCAAGTAATATAATATACAAACAATATAACTAACAAGCAATAAAATCATGATATAATCATGTTCCACAATCATTTAAAAGAGCATTTTAATCATAGATAACCATATTTAATTCCATACTAGTACTATCAATTTATAAAGCCATTAATCCATACTTATTCTCGTTATAATTAACTCAATATAAAACTCAAAGAAAACACTTAGAACTATGGCAATACAATTACTATAAACAAGAATTCACTTAGAATATTCAATTCGGAAAGCAAATATGCAAATTACAAAGGGGCATATTCAAGATTCACATAAAACTATACCAAAAGCTCCAAAACATCTTGAAACCACATTTAAGCACACAAAGGGTCATGCCAAGGTCTTAGAAGCATGAGACATTCGAATTCCTGCTTTAACCTCTTTGCAATACAACCCGTTTTCCTTCCAAACTCATGTCATTGTTCTAGATTAGCAAGCGGCCTATACCATGCTCTTAGTTAACCCCTTAGGCACCCTTAGGACACTCAAAGTCATGCAATTACCCGCATTTAGCCCAAAAGTCCCAATTTTCCTCTTTTGGCTTTGTATTACACGTACCTCACTCAAGGCTCAAACGGGAGCTAGCAAAGCATAATTAGGGTCTACTTAGCCTAGGGACATCAAAAGTGAAGGCCAATTTTACCCGGATTCGCGATAACCCTGAAACCCCTTTCTAAAAGTCGGCTATTTTCTTCTTTCGTTAGGTTATGAGCAATTAAACCCTACGGGGTCTTTACACTACTTTCATTAACATCTAGAGCACCTATTAGAACCATTGATTCAAGCTATAAAGTCCGATTACACAAAACCCTAACAATCCCGTCACTATTCATGTCAAATAATCAACGAGAAATTTCAATCGTTTAAACTATAAAATAATAGCATAAATTAGGTCTCTACCACTTATATACAACATACATAAGCATATTTAGGCATTGCAATAGCATTTGACAACAAATCTAAGAATTCAAGAAAGTTGACATATTTTTCAAATGCAAAAATAGTATGCAAAACCCTCACCATTGCGCGTAAGAACTCTTGGAAGGCTAGTAAACACCCTAAACTACTTGCTCCTAGCGTGGCTTGGCTTGGTTTGAATATTTGGTGAGCAAAAATTCCTTCTTGGATGCACAAAGGGCTGGTCGGATTTGCTACAGTAATTTCTGCATATTTTTTCTTTTTGTTTTGCTAGTTATGAGCTTAATTTATTGTTATATTGAGCATATATTAGGGTGGGTCATGTTGGGTGCATATATGGGCTATTAAAATGAGTCTAACTAGCTTTAAAATGAGTCTAAGGTACAAACAATTGTTAGCTAATTAAAACACTTAGTTAAGTCACGTAACACTATTCATTAGTTTCAACAAATCATTTTCTAAACGAAGGCTCCTAATGCATTTAGCTCAAACACACATTTTTCTCATTCCTAAAACAATTAATATGATTTAAGAAAATTGATATTTCGAAGTAATTAAGTGGTTGAAAAATGTAATGAATAGTAACCACATAAAACAATAAATAATGCACAGTAAAGATGCACAAATAGTGGATGCAACAGTTAAAATGTGTATGGTGAAGTTATCAGGCGTCACAACTTGGGTTGTGTAGTTATGCAGAATGGTCGGGTTGTTTCCTATGCTTCTAGAAAATTGAAACCGTATGAGGTAAATTATCCGACTCATGATCTTGAGTTGGTAGCAGTTGTATTCGCACTGAAAAGTGGCGTCATTATCTGTGGGGCAGTAAGTTCGAGATTGTCACTTATCACAAAAGTCTGAAGTATTTGTTCTCACAGAAGGAGTTGAATATGCGCCAACAGAGGTGGATGGAACTTTTCAGAGATTATAATTATTCTATCAATTATCTACCTAGGAAGACAAATGTTGTAGCAGATGCTCTTAGCCGTAAGGCGAGTGTTACTTGTTTGGCTGTTAAAAAGTGTGAGGTTCTTGAGGAAGTCAGTTATTGGAGACCGGAATTAACTTAGGTTGAGTGTTAACATCTCCGTATTCAACCTTTATTACTGTCTCAAATTAGAGAAGCTTAGCAACTTGATGCAAAACTTCAGAAGATCAAGGATCAGATCACGGATGATGAGTCTGACTTCAAACTACATGAGGATGGTATTCTTCAATTTCAGAACAGAGTGTATGTTCCCGATGAACCGGGTTTGAGGAGAGGTATTTTGGAGGAGGCTCATAATTCTAAGTACACCATTCATCCCGGTGGAAATAAGATGTACTGAGATTTGAAACAATATTACTGGTGGAACAACATGAAAAGGGAGGTTGCACAGTTTGTATCCAGATGTTTTCCTTGTCAGGGGGTAAAAGCAGAACATGAACAACCTACAGGGTTACTTCAGCCATTGGCAATACCAGAGTGGAAATGGGAACATATTACAATGGACTTCGTCACCGGGTTACCTTGGACACCGAGAAGTTGTGATGCGGTTTGGGTTATTGTGGATCGTTTGATGAAGACAACTCATTTTATTCCGATGAGGATGAGGGATGAAATTGCAAAGTTGGCAGATCTTTATTTGGATCTGATTGTTAAATTCCATAGAATTCCATCTAGTATTGTCTCTGATCGAGATCCTCGGTTTACTTCCCGGTTGTAGGAGAAACTTCAAAAAACTTTGGGTACTCAGTTGAACTTCAGTACAGCGTATCATCTACAGACCGACGGTTAGTCTGAGAGGACTATTTAGGTTCTGGAGGATATGCTCAAGACTTGTGTTTTGGACTTCGGAAAGAAATGGGAGAAATATCTACCACTTGCCAAGTTTGCCTATAACAATAGTTATCAAGCACATATTGGGATTGCACCTTATGCAGCTCTTTACGGCCGTAAGTGTCGTTCACCTTTGTATTGGGATGAAGTAGGGGAGATGAAAGCTATTGATCCGACTATAATGCCAGAGCTTCTAGAGAAGATTGAGAATGTTCATTTGATCAGGCAGAGAATGCTGACAGCGTAGAGCAAATATAAGAGTTACGCTGATAAGCGCCGTTGGGATTTGGGGTTTACGGTCGGGGACCGAGTTTTCTTGAAATTATCTCCTCGAAAGGGGTTTGCTCGTTATGGTAAATGTGGTAAGCTGAGTCTGAGGTTTGTAGGGCTGTTTAAGATTACCAACAAAGTTGGCAAGTTGGCGTATCGGTTGGCTTTACTGGAGAACTTCTTTAATGTTCACGATGTCTTCCACGTGTCTAATTTGTAGAAATATAATCCAGATCATTCTCATATTTTAGGACCAGAGCCGTTATAGCTTCGTGAGAATCTGACTTAAGATGAGCAGCCTATTCATATTCTAGATCAAATGGAACGGGAGTTGAGGTCGAAGAAGATTCCGATGGTCAAGGTGTTGTGGAAGCATCACGGGATTGAGGAAGCTACTCGGGAAAGAGAGATCAAATTCAGTAGCAGTATCCAGATATGTTCAGTACAACATGTAAGAATTTCGAGGACGAAATTTCTTTAAGGGGGGGGGGGGGGAATGTGAAATCTCAAATTTCCTCTTTATGTGAATTTGTGTGTTTTGACATGTATATATGTTATAGGAGTTGGAATGCGCTAATTTAGTGATTTATATTCCTATTACATGCTATGTGTGTATTCATGAAATTTTCATCGAAATCAGCATTGAAAATTTTATCGTCAAGATTTATGAATAGTATTTTCAATACACGTCGCTAAAATTTTTACACGGGTGTTTTAAACGTTTCAAAACCTAGTCCTCAGATATTAAAAGACCTATGTTTGTTAAAACGGATTTTGAATCGGATTAGGAATTTGAAAGGATTTTATACATTCTTTTGCAAAAATAGAGTTTATAACTATTTGTATGTATATGTATGCATATGGAATGTTGTCACCTAAATTTAAACTACTACATATAGTATATACAATATATATATATATATATATATATATATATATATATATATATATATATATATATATATAAGTAAAATAGTTTAAAAGACAATTAAAAGACTAAAAATACTAAAAACTAACTAAGTGTTTCAACTTTGACCTTGCATTTTTGGTTGACTTAAGCTATATATGCATCAACACACACTAAAAATAACACAAAACACCCTCAAAAACACCTACATGGCTGAGAGACCATAGAGAGAAAAAAAGAGTTTTTTTTCAAAAGGTTTTCAAAGCAAATTTTGCATAGAAAACTTAGTTTTTGTCCGAAGCTTTTCAAACCGAGTTGGATTCCGCTTGTTGGGCACCTATTGCATGCATTTTTAACCTTGTTTCATATCAAAGGTGAGAGAAAAATTCTAGATCTCAAAATACTTTTTTTATGTCAATTTCATATAATTGCATTTTTATCCGATGAAATGTTAAATTGTCTTTAAATTATTGCTCAGTAGATGCCAAGGATCGTTTATGTGAGTTATATAAGTTTTGAACGGTAGTAGCATGTATTTCAATTTTTAGGGTATTAAAATTGGATTTTGGGTTCAATGTTGAATAATTGTTGTGGTAATGGTTGAAATTGATTGATTGTTGCTTCTAAAAGTTTGTTAATTATGGGGTAGTAATGTTGTAATTCCGAATTTTTGGTTTGGATATCATGCCAAAAGTCTGAAAAATTCAGCCTTGTAGCATTGCCAAATTAGGGTTGTTGGGCTTGTTTTGGATGGCTTTTGGCTGGTCTCTAGTGGGGTTATTGTAGTTGCATGTGTGGTTGAGTGATAGAAAGTGGTTTGCAGGTTATTGAATTTTTAGATTGTAAGTTATGGCTTTTAGAAGTTTGTGTAGTCTTTCTTTGATATGCTGAAATGTTGTCTTTGGTTGTTTGGGTAGTTGATTCTTGGATTGTTATTGATTGGGATCGGGGTTGAATGTTTGTTCAAATGCATGTTGAGTTGGATGACCTACTTTGTCATCTAGCTTAATTGTTTTGGAATTCTATAGTTGTTGATTGTTTAAATGTTGTATAATTGATGATTGATTGTTGAAATACCGGGAATCGGGCACTTTCGTTGTTGATATCTCGGAAGGTAAAGAGTCAAGTGTCGGGAGTCAGGCAACCCTCGTTGTAGACTTCTCGAAGTGAAATAGTCATTGTTATGAGCTATAATAATGTTGTCTCACTTCGGGAGGCATCCTGGGTTGCTGACATAGTTATCATGGCTAATCCCTATCTCGCATGGGCGGAGATGCCATGGAGTGTGGGTCTAGAATAAGGTACCTCAGGATTGTGTCAATGGGTTTGGAGGAGTTAGTGAACATTAAAACGGTTTATGGAGCTTCATCAATAAGTGTATCGTATCCTTATTGTGTGTTTACTTTTGTTACTATATTTTTATTGTTGTCGGTCTTAATTGCGTGTTATTGCTCATAGGATGATTTCCAAAGTGGTAAAGTAAATATTTTTAAAAGAACTATTGAATTCCTCTCTAGGCTTTGTTTTATATAAGCTTACTCTCATTCATTTTCTACAATCAGGTGTTACTGAACTAGATTTCGGGTACGTGCCTCAAGAAGTTGAGAATGTGCCTTATCTGGACGAGTATTATGTGCCGGAGTCATATCCATGAGTTTCTCTTAGCATTTGTAGTATGATGTATTGTATAACCTACTTAAGGATAAAGGCTTATATAATACTAGTTTAGTAGTCTTTCTTTTGAACATGATTAGATTGCTAGACTGATTTATAATCTATTTTGCAAATGTATAATATAACCTATGGTTGATGTTGGGATGGAGGCGTATAACTTATGAATGAACTGATGAATGGTTGTTTAATATATGAAATACCTGTAGAGTTGTTGTTGATCATTAGAGTTGGTTGTATGAAGTTATAAAGGGTTGGTTTAGAGCCCTGATATCCATGTTACTGTCGTTATACTGCCAAAATTCTGTTGCGTCCTGACTGGTTGTAAGTGGAGTCGAGTTAGGGCATGACATAGCTTCTGTTGTTGTAGGTTTGAGTTAAGTAATGGTTAAGTTGGAATTGATGTAGTTAATTGTAAAGTGCTAAACTTATATGAACACACTAGGGTTACATATTCTAGCTAATTCGGGAAGTGGAAGTAAATCAGAGCTATTCTCTTGCGTACTTGGCTTAATTTCAAGTGAAGGAGTCTTTATCCTTATGTGCATAATAGTTTACTTTCTTGTACATAGATTATGTGATTTAGTATAATCGTTACGGTAATGTGCACTTATTGTCTATAGATTGTGTGTGAGGGCAACCTACTTTGTTGTCCCTCAATCATGTGTTTATTGGTTTATCTTATTGTTATTATTTTGAGTGCATTGCATCATGGTTGCGCAACCATTTGGGCATGGTAGTGTCATGAAAATCGGGCGGCATCGAGCTTACCGGTCTACCTCGGCTACCATGGTTGCCCAGTTCCTCTCTCGCTTGGAATGCCGCCCAGGGAGAGTTGGGTTGTAGGATTTTGGGGTATATCCGGAGTATACCCAAGTTAGAGTTATAAGGGGATGCCTGTAATGCCCCGATCCCTCATGAGACCGGGACTCCTATTTATCATGCTATTCTCACCCAATTCCAAACCCCGGGCACAAAATTTTAGAAAAAACGGACGGAGTTTCCCCTATATATAGGACTATCTAGAAACCTGCCAACAATCACATACAAGTCTTGGACCACAATCAACCATTCATACAACCTAGTTTACAAGATTCATAAAGCCAACTAGCTCCTCAAGACCATCCGAGCCTTGGAACCCAACAACATATCACACAAGCATACAAAATTAAATCCATTGAAATTCTATCTTTTAATCCACTTATCATACCACTCTATACTAACAAACAAGCTCTCTTTTAATTTGTGTCCAACCAACTAATTAGTTTTCATCGTCCACACAAGCATGCATTCAAAGCGGTAAAGCTTAACTTCAAATATTACATCCCAACTACCAATAACACGAGCTTAAACTTTAAATTACAGCACAAACTCCTTCAAGCCTAACAAATACATACAAGGCCAAGCTTCAAAGTAGATCATATAACAGCAACTTCACACAATTCACATGTAGGCATCCAACCTCAGCGCGATAGGCAACCCGCAACACGGCACTCAAGGTAGTTATTCTAACTGCCCCTGTAACATATTAAAATGAGGAATGAGTAACCTAAGTTACTCAGTGAGAGAGGTGATGTAGTATACCGGGGCGTGCAATATGATATGCAATCACAGGAAGTCATATATAACATAAAACAACAAGATCAATAGTCAAGTAATTAACCACATTAAAAAGGATACGGTTCCACTTCAAGTCTTTGATCTCGAACCACGAGCCACGAACTTTATGCAAGTGCTGGCAAACCCATACACCAACAAGTTAGGATACTCCAGATGTATCCCGATCCTACGACCCTTTCTCCTGAGGTAGGTCCATGCCCAGCAGGTGAACCACGCCTCTGGGGTAGTGGAGTATGCCTCAGCAAGAAGGGAATAGGCACCATGGTAGTCGAGGGAGCACGGCAAGCCCGACGCCGCCTGTGTTTCTTGACGCTACCATGTCTGAAAATGTTGCGCAACCCGATATTCGATCACAATATTTCAAGCAATAGCAATATAACTCAAGAATCACATAAATGAGGGACAACAAAGTAGGTTGCCCTCGCACGTAGTTTACAATAAATAAGCCATATAACAATATAAATAAAAGACAAGTGTATATTTAGTCTATCCATATCAAAGTACACGTAAATATAAGCAATCATATTGAACTATACAATTCATGAGCAGTAAAACAAATTAAGATGCACAAAAGAATGTAACTACCTCACCTTTAGGAAGCCAAACATACAAAACTTAGCCAAACTCCCATTTGAACCTTCTCCCATGGCATCAATTCCCTTCAATTCCTAATTAGGCAGTTATGCAATAAAATCATTCTACATTCATCCGATTGACCATACACAAATAACATGAGTTAAGAATGCTAATCATGCAATTAACTAGCTAGTTCTATAAGTTCATGTCACAATATCAAACTCTAAAATCTCTAGACATGCATTATCTTAACTAACTTAGAGGATATGACAAGAAGCATTCTTTGCTTTTTAGCATTAGCATGCACAAGGCCTTAATTCCATTTAATTAGCTAAATGGCAACCAATCACCTCCCATTTCAACTTACATGTTCAACAAGCTAACCATTTGTCTAAACTTAACTCTAGCTAATTACAAGATAATTCAAGTTATCATACTCATTTTTCCCAATTTACATTTTATAACTCAATCAATAGACAAATATAGCAATTATAACAAGTATAACAATTCAAATAGCTACTTATGCAATAAGCTTAACTAATTCACATAAGCTTCATTTAGACACTTTTCACATGCTTGGTATTTAGGTCATAAAATTCACACTTATATAACATATAACTCTATCATGATCAATTAGAGCAAACATAACAATATAATAATTACTAATGCAACTAATTCAAGTAATTCACAAGAAATCTAACAAATCTCCTTCTAAATGCTTACAAAATAAGCTTTAAACTTCACACAAGATAACGAACCTCAAATCTAACTATACTAAATCTCTAATGACACTTTATGGCATCACTTAAGCCCTTGAAATCTCACTTTAAAGTACAATTACCCGAAAAGTCCGAATTTGCCTCTTTATGCATTACACTACAAGTACTCTAATCGGAGCTCAACTAAGCAAAGCGAATACATTTCTAGCACCTCATCACTTACTAGACACTAGCCCTAATGCCCGAACGCACCCGGATTTACTTTCAACCTGAAATCCCCTTTGTCAATCTTTGCTATTAAGCTTCAAATCAAAAGGCAAGGTTCAAGATTCCCAAACGAATTATCCTATCCTTTAAACCACACCTTATGGCACCCCAAGGACCCTCGAGCTCACCCGTTAAACCTCATTTACCATTAAATTCCCAATTTCCTCTTTGAGCATTTACACTACAAGTACCAATTTTGAAATCCAAACAAGTGAAACGAAGGCACTTCTAAGGCTTCAATACTTAATAAAGACTAGCCATAACCTCAAAACGTACCCGGATTCGAGTTAACCCCGAAATCCCCAATTAAAGTAGCCTATTTTGATCAAAATTCTCAAAATTTTCACACGGCAAGTATAACGAATATTTTTCCCATGCTCAAGGACCTAATTAGCAACTACTAGAAGCCTCGAATTTAATTAAATTTCAACTTTTTTTCGAAACCCTAGTTTCGGCACTATTCATCATCTTCTCTAACATGCCACCACCATTTTTAGCCAACTAAATTATCAAATAACCTCAAAAGTTTTCTCTACACTCTCTATAACATGCAATATAAGCAAGAACAACCATAAATTCAAGCATTTATAACAAATCTAGAAATTTAAATAATCTTGAAACAAGTTTTAAATGCAAATAAATATGTGATCCCTCACCTAAACAAGTAGAAGATGCTAGGAATGGCTCTTGGGTAGCTCAAAATCTCACAACCAAGCTTTGGATTGGATCAAATGGCCAACTCTTGCAAATTTTCTTTTTATTCCCGTTTTTCCCCTTTTAGGCCAATTTTTCAACTTTTTTTTTCTCTTTTTGGTCAATTTTTATAGCTAATATGGGTTATAAGACAAGAAAAATGGGTTTGGGTCATAGGTCATGGGTTTGGGCTAGGCCAAAATGCACTACAAGCTAATTAAAGTGCCCAAAAACAAAGCTAAACACTAAAAACCCAATATAAAAAAAAAAAGCTGAATTTTTACTATTCATTACGACACACAAAATATTTTTTTCTTCTACTTGTCTTCCCGACGTGCTATGCAAGTAATTCAAATTCGTTCATGCCTCATAAATGTCAAGTAACAGGGAAAAAATATAAAACCAAGAAAATAAAACAGCCGAAAATTTTATAAATAGTAACTATTTTAAAATAAACTTTTTAAAATAATAATAATAATAATTGCACATAAATGTATACAAATGAACGACACTACATATTAAATACATATGTACGTAGGTCTGGGGTTTTACAATGCCGGCTTATCGATATCAGTGACATTATTCTTCGGGATTTCTGTTCATGGTACGTGGGTCGTGGTTCAAGAATTGGAATCATCAGGATCGTCATATATATCATTTTTATTGTGTGGTATTTTATTGAATTCTTGTGTCTATTTATTGTATATTACATGTATTTGTTGCACTGCATGAACCTCGAGATACTATTCCCGTTTCCCTTTCCTCACTAGGCATACGTGTTTGGTATGCTCACCCTCGTTGCTAACAATTTCAGGTAAAGCAAGTTCAGTTCCCCTTGAGCCTACAGAGGACAAGACTCGTGAGACTCCTTTACTACGTGATACCTTGCTGCTAATTTTTGTGGATGCTTGTATATGCTTCGTGGGCCCTAGCGCCAAGTAGATGTTAGTTACTTATAGTCTATTTTATGGCCTATGGTCTTGTATATATTCTTGGCCTATTTGAATGTTGTAAAGTGTTGTAAGTTTAGCCAACATGTTTGGCAGGATTGAGAATGGCTGTAATAACCTAAAGTACTTTCGTTATTTGTCTTTCATGTATACCTGGGTGTGATAAGTAGATGATTGACGGTCTCTAATTACAAGAAGGGTTTATAGACAAGGTTAGAGTAGTATGATAAATGATTTTATAACCTAGTATTTCAATGGTTGAATCCCACGCATGCTTGTGTGTTTATCTTGTTATTTTATCTAAGGCTTGAATGGCCTTGAGACGGGGCATAGTTGGTTGGTTGGAGTGGTAGGAGAATGTTGAATTACGTCTTTGTGACTGTATTCTATTGTTCGTAAGTTTCAGTTAGTTCTATAAACAGGGGAGACTCCGTCCATTTTTCCTCTTTTTGTGACTTAGGATTTGGATCGGGTTGTGTATAGTGGACGTTTAGAGCTCCGGTTTCCGTGAGGGAACATGGTGTTACAGTTGGTATCAGAGCTTAAATGCTCTCAGTTAGGACAGGGTCCTCGGTCTGTTGGGTAGCGAACCTTGAGTACGTACATATGAAGTGAGTTTTGAATAAGTATGTCTTTGCATGTGGGTTTGTGTTTACTTAAGTAAAATGTGCTCTTATGTATTATATTTGCGTGAAACAGGAAGATTATGTGAAATGAATAACTATGTGAATATGTGTGATTTAAATGGAAACGTGATTCTACATGAATTGCCTATGGAACATATGAAGAATGTGTTAAATGTACAAAAACGTGACTATGTGTACTTATGTGGTTTTGATCGAAATTTACACCTATGTGACTATGTGTACTAATGTTCCTTGACCATGTATGAATGGTATTTATAAAGGTGTACAATGAATAAATGTGATACATATACTTTTTTAATTATCTATGTTACTTACCTTAGTTTTTAATAGGAAAACTTGCACTTGAGTCACTGACTTAGGTAATTATATGGAATAAAGTAGATGTTAAGAAAAATGAATGTTAACTGCTTATGATAAAATTAGTAGTTGCATAATGAGTTGGTATATCAATTGTAACGCCCCGATCCTTGGAGTCTCTAATAACCATGCTATTCTCAACCCAATACCAAACCCGGTCACAAAATTTAGAAAAAACAGACAGAGTCTCTCCTGTACCATGGACATTCTGAAAACATGTAAACACTCAATAAAGCCACAACATAACAAGACATTCATTTATAACTAAAGATCTTAGCTTTAAGGCCATCCGAGCTTTAAGACATACAAACAGTTTAGATACACACAAGCATGCATTCATAACTTAACTTCTTTACAAAATCGCTTATCATGTCACTCCATGATAGCATTGAACATTCTTAGAAATTAAAGCCAACCATACACCCGTTCATTCACACCCAAGCATGCAACGTAGCTAGAAGTAGAAGCAAAAGTTATTACATGCCACAATTCCATAACACTTACTACATCCACTTAGCTTTCAGACTTGCAAGTACTCAAATATTTATACATAAGCCCTTAGTCTCCAAAAATAGAATATAAAGTAGAACAATTAAGGTCTTCCACAGTTTAGCAGTCAATCACTCAAATCTCAAGTAATACCACACAACAATTAGGTCAACTCCTCCAACTGCACCACCTGAAACATGTTTAGCGAGGTATGAGCAATCACAATTGCCCAGTGAGGGATAAGGTCTACCGGCGATGTGCAATGCAACAGTTAGTACAAATAAAGCATTTTACAAACAAAGAACAATTGAAACAACAAGTTATCACACATTAAAAAGGATACGATTCACTTGTTCTTCAATCATGAACCACGAGCCATGAACTGAAATCCCGATTTAATAATGACACTGTTATCGATAAGCCGACATCCCCTTATAACTCCAAAATGGGCATACACTGGATGTACCCCGAAATCCTACAACCCAACTCTCCCTGGGCGGCATCCCAAGCGAGAGAGGGACTGGGTAACCATGGTAGCCGAGGTATACCGGCAAGCCCGATGCCGCTCGGTTTCCATGACACTACCATGCCCAAATGGTTGCGCAACCACGATGCAATGCACTCAAAAAGATAACACTAGAATACATCAATAAATACATGATTGAGGGACAACAAAGTAGGTTGCCCTCACACACAATATATAGACAATAAGTGCACATAATCTAAGTTTAAGTAAATAAACTATTATGCACATAAGGATGAAGTCTCCCTCACCTCTACCAAGCTCCAAAATGCAAGATTGATTTCAAATCACCCTCAATCACCTTGAACATAAAGTTAAACATTGTTTCAATTACTCTTTAACTACAACATTCATTAATTGTCCAATTAGGTTAGCTAACTCATAGTTTACTTAATTAACATACAACCAAGTAATATAATATGCAAACAATATAACTAACAAGCAATAAAATCATGATATAAGCATGTTCTACAATCATTTAAAAGAGCATTTTAAGCATAGATAACCATATTTAATTCCATAATAGTACTATCAATTTATAAAGTCATTAATCCATACTTATTCTCATTATAATTAACTCAATATAAAACTCAAGAAAACCTCTTAGAACTATGGCAATACAATTACTATAAACAATAATTTACTTAGAATCTTCAATTCGGAAAGCAATTATGCAAATTACAAAGGAGCATATTCAAGATTCACATAAAACTATACCAAAAGCTCCAAAACATCTTGAAACCACATTTAAACATATACGGAAACATGCCAAGGTCTTAGATGCGAGTGACAAACGAATTTACCCTTAAATCCCTTTGTTTTTCATCCGTTTTCCTTCCAAACTCATATCATTGATTCAAATTCAAGGGGAAGCTATACCAATCTTCTAATTAACCCTTAAGGTACCCATACAACCCGCAAATACGTTCAATTACCCGCAATTACCCCGAAAGCCCCAATTTTCCTCTTATAGCTTTGAACTACACCTACCTTAACCGGGCTTCAAACAAGAGTTAGCCAAGCTTCTATAGCACCTAGGTAGCCTAAGAATACTAGAAGTGAAGCCCGAATCTACGCAGATTAGCATTAACCCCGAAACCCCTTTTATAAAGTTGGCTATTTCACGTTTTATACAAATTTGGAGCAATTCAAGTGCACGGGGCTATTGGACTACCTTCACTAGCACCTAGGGCATCTATTAGAAGCATTGAATCAAGCTAATACACACAATTATACAAAATCCTAGAAATCCCGTCAGTATTTACCTCAAAGATCCAAGTAACGATTCCAATCGTTTAAAATGAGAACTAAAGGCTTAAATGTGTTCTCTAGCACTTATATACAATGTATAATAGCATAGATAAGCTTCGCAATAGCATTTGATAGCATTTCTAACAAATCAAGAAATGTGCAACAATTTTAAAATGCGCAAACATGCATGAAAACCCTCACCAATGCGCGTAGGAACTCTCGGGAGGCTAGCAAACACCCTAAACTACTTGCTCATTGCTTGGCTTGGCTTGGCTTGAAGATTTGATGAGCAAAATCCTCTCATTTTCCTCCTATGTTGATTCTCGGATTTGCTACAGTAATTCCTGTATCTTTCTTTCTTTTTTTTTTGCTAGTTATGAGCTTATGTTGTGTGTTGTGTGTTGTGTGAGTATATGTTTGGGTGAGCTATTTTAGTGAGAGGGTGTGGTTAAAATATGAGTTAAACTAGCTAAAACCAAGTCCTAAAGTGCAAATTAATGCTAGCTAATTAAAACACTAAGTTAAGTTACGTAACACTATTCATTAGATTGACAAAACATTTTCTAAACGAGTGCTCCTATCGCTCTAAGCTCAAATGCGCATTTTTCTCATTCCTAAAACAATTAATATGATTTAATAAAAATGCCAATTCATTAATATAATGCAGTAGAAAAATGGAATGAATAGTAATTAAGAAAGATAAAAAGTAAAGCACAGAATTAAATGCGCAATTAATGGATGTAACAGTTAAAAATGTGTACGGTAGAATCTCGGGCGTCACATCCTCTCCCCTTTAAACAAATTGCGTCCACGCAATTCTTCTTCCAAGAGAACTCAGCATCAACTGAAATCTAATTATGATATTCTTCATCGATTGTTGAGCAAGACACTGAATGAGAACGCCCAAAGAAAAACCCAAATAAGAATCCCATTAGTACCGCCTAAAAATTCTCAAGTAATAAGGTCAAATAAAGGCTCAAATGAATATACTATCTAGGAATCCGAATAAGAATCCCGTTTGCTATGAATACCATAGAAGAACAAAACCCCATCTAAGACCGGCGAGAAAATACCAATAAAAGTCCCGAGTAGGAGTACTGTAAATAATACCGAATAATAAGGCTGAAAAGAATCCCATATACCAAGCCTTCTGAAAAATGTCAATAAGAAAATACCGGAAGAATGTCCAACAAGAAAATACCAAGGGAATTCTCCAGAGAACCGTCATATAGAAATCCCGAAAGAAGCCACTCATTTAAGACTGCTGAACGTAAAAGAACAGCTTAATAGAATGCCACTAACCGAGCTTCAATTATAAACACTAACTCCCAAATAAAGGCTGATCAAATGCCTCTCATTCCCGCTAATCCACATGGCTTAGAAGGCCTGCCACTAATCAACTCTTTTTAGGGGGAGGAAAAAGTCTTTCTTACCATTTCAACGGGATATGTATGAATGCCAAGATATCATATTTACACATATATGTTTTAAACTATTATGCAAACATGTTTATATAAGAGTTTATGAAACAGTGTAATCATCAAAGTCATTCAAGCACGACAATCAAGTCAATCATAACACAACTCAATCAAAGACATTCAAATACACACATTACAAGCAACAGTTCAAGCAATTAACAATTCACGAGGTCAATTTGATGCATAACCAGCCACTTTACTTCACTTAGCACACATTTAGCACGCAACACATAATTATATCACATAGGTGCACACTTCAATACAAGACACACAAG
Source organism: Ehretia macrophylla (assembly GCA_037974665.1). Lineage (NCBI taxonomy): Eukaryota > Viridiplantae > Streptophyta > Magnoliopsida > Boraginales > Ehretiaceae > Ehretia > Ehretia macrophylla. Next base: position 55,726,315 of record CM075771.1, on the reverse strand, counting down.
TAGGCATACACTTTCAAGACACACACTTAACAAGCACACACGCAAGGTTACTACCTGATAAGCCGAGGACCCTATCTTGGCTTAGAGCTAACTAAGCTCTGATACCACCTGTAACGCCCCGATCCCTCACGAGACCGGAGTCTCTAATGACTATGCTATTCTCAACCCAATACCAAACCCGGTCACAAAATTTAGGAAAAAACGGACAGAGTCTCCCCTGTACCGTGGACATTCTGAAAACCTGTAAACACTCAATAAAGCCGTAACATAACAAGACATTCATTTATAACTAAAGATCTTAGCTTTAAGGCCATCCGAGCCTTAAGACATACAAACAGTTTAGATACACACAAGTATGCATTCATAACTTAACTTCTTTACAAAACCGCTTATCATGTCACTCCATGATAGCATTGAACATTCTTAGAAATTGAACCCAACCATACACCCATTCATTCACACCCAAGCATGCAACGTAGCTAGAAGTAGAAGCAAAAGTTATTACATGCCACAATTCCATAACAATTACTACATCCACTTAGCTTTCAAACTTGCAACTACTCAAATATATATACATAAGCCCTTAGGCTCCAAAAATAGAATAGAAAGTAGAACAATTAAGATCTTCCACAGTTTAGTAGGCAATCACTCAAATCTCAAGTAATAGCACACAACAATCAGGTCAACTCCTCCAACTGCACCACCTGAAACATGTTTAGCGAGGTATGAGCAATCACAATAGCCCAGTGAGGGATAAGGTCTACCGAGGACGTGCAATGCAGCAGTTAGTACAAATAAAGCATTTTACAAACAAAAAACAATTGAAACAACAAGTTACCACGCATTAAAAAGGATACGATTCACTTGTTCTTCAATCACGAACCACGAGCCATGAACTGAAATCCCGATGTAATAATAACACTGTTATCGATAAGTCGGCATCCCCTTATAACTCCAAAATGGGTGTACTCTGGATGTACACCGAAATCCTACGATCCAACTCTCCCTGGGCGGCATCCCAAGCGAGAGAGGGACTGGGTAACCATGGTAGTCGAGGTATACCGGCAAGCCCAATGCCACCCAATTTCCACGACACTACCATTCCCAAACGGTTGCGCAACCACAATACAATGCACTCAAAAAGATAACATTAGAATACATCAATAAATACATGATTGAGGGAAAACAAAGTAGGTTGCCCTCACACACAATATATAAACAACAAGTGCACATAATCTAAGTACAAGTAAATAAACTATTATGCACATAAGGATGAAGTCTCCCTCACATCTACCAAGCTCCAAAATGCAAGATTGGCTTCAAATCACCCTCAATCACCTTGAACATAAAGTTAAACATTGTTTCAATTACTCTTTAACTACAACATTCATTAATTGTCCAACTAGGTTAGCTACCTCATAGTTTACTTAATTAACATACAACCAAGTAATCATTCAAGTAATATAATATACAAACAATATAAGTAACAAGCAATAAAATCATGATATAAGCATGTTCCATAATCATTTAAAAGAGCATTTTAAGCATAGATAACCATATTTAATTCCATAATAGTACAATCAATTTATAAAGTCATTAATCTATACTTATTCTCATTATAATTAACTCAATATAAAACTCAAGAAAAACACTTAGAACTATGGCAATACAATTACTATAAATAAGAATTTACTTAGAATCTTCAATTCGGAAATCAATTATGCAAATTACAAAGGAGCATATTCAAGATTCACATAAAACTATATCAAAAGCTCCAAAACATCTTGAAACCACATTTAAACACATATGGAAACATGCCAAGGTCTTAGATGCGAGTGACATACGAATTTACCCTTAAACCCCTTTGTTTTTCATCCGTTTTCATTCCAAACTCATATCAATCATTCAAATTCAAGGGGAAGTTATACCAATCTTCTAATTAACCCTTAAGGTACCTTACAACCCGCAAATACGTTCAATTACCTGCAATTATCCCAAAATCCCTAATTTTCCACTTATAGCTTTGAACTACACCTACCTTAACTAGGCTTCAAACAAGAGTTCGCCAAGCCTCTATAGCACCTAGGTAGCCTAAGAATACTAGAAGTGAAGTCTTAATCCACCCGAATTAGCATTAACCCCGAAACCCCTTTTATAAAGTCGGCTATTTCACGTTTTATACAAATTTGGAGCAATTGAAGTCCACGGGACTATTGGACTACCTTCACTAGCACCTAAGGCATCTATTAGAAGCATTGAATCAAGCTAATACGCACAATTACACAAAACCCTAGAAATCCCATCACTATTCACCTCAAAGATCAAAGTAACAATTCCAACCATTTAAAATGTGAACTGAAGGCTTAAATGTGTTCTTTAGCACTTATATACAATGTATAATAGTATAGATAAGCTTTGCAATAGCATTTGATAGCATTTCTAACAAATCAAGAAATGAGCAACAATTTTAAAATGCACAAACATGCATGAAAACCCTCACCAATGCGCGTAGGAACTCTCGGGAGGCTAGCAAACACCCTAAACTACTTGCTCCTTGCTTGGCTTGGCTTGGCTTGAAGATTTGATGAGCAAAATCCTCTCATTCTCCTCCTATGTTGATTCTCGGATTTGCTATAGTAATTCCTGCATCTTTTTTTTTTTTGGTAGTTATGAACTTATGCTGTGTATTCTGTGAGTATATGTTTGGGTGAGCTATTTTAGAGAGAGGGTGTGGTTAAAATATGAGTTAAACTAGCTAGAACCAAGTCCTAAAGTGCAAATTAATGCTAGCTAATTAAAACACTATGTTAAGTTATGTAACACTATTTATTAGATTGGCAAAACATTTTCTAAACGAGTACTCCTATCGCTCTAAGCTCAAATGCACAATTTTCTCATTCCTAAAACAATTAATATGATTTAATAAAAATTCTAATTCATTAATATAATGCAGTTGAAAAATGGAATGAATAGTAACTAAGAAAGACAACAAGTAAAGCACAGAATTAATGCGCAATTAATGGATGCAACAGTTAAAAATGTGTACTGTAGAATCTCGGGCGTCAATTCAACTATGTATCAGTGTTAGTTACTTAATGTGTGAGAAGTATATCTAATATGTTTGTGCATAACAAGGATGTTTAAGCGATTTTGTTTTTCATTGCATACATATACTACCCCTTTAAATTGGTAAGAAATCTCTTCCCCTATAGAAAGATGGCCAGTAGTGGACCTTCTTGAGATAAGAATCAACCAGAAGATGGGGCAGTTAGTTAGACGTCGGCAAAGGAGTAGGGATTATAAAGGGCGACAAATGCTTTGACTAGATTAGCACAAGCATTTGAGCAACAAGTTCAGCGTGTGACTTTGGTAATGCCACCTAGGGTTGAGAAGAAGAAAGTTGAGAGTGAGGCAGGACCGAGTCAAAGAAGTAAAAGACCCCGTCAACTTGAAAAATGCACTTATTGCTATCGTGAGGGTATGTTGGAGAAGGACTGGAAGATGTACAGGATGCGGCAGTAGTCAACATAAGGTTAGGGAATGGCTCAGATTTAAAAATGCCAAGAGATGGACTTCAAGTCAGGGTAGTCAACCTAGAGTTGCAGATGATGATTCAGCACAACAGCCTGACCAGCAAGGAGAACTTCACAGAACAAGTAAGGGCATGAATGAATTCTTCTATTTCCTTGTAGTTAATATACTTCTGTGATTATATTTGTATTTATGAGATTAAGGCATCTAGCATCATCCATATATATGTGTAACCTATGACCTATGGAGGAATGTTAAATACGAATGATATTGTTGAGGGGTATTCATTTGGGGTATTCTCGTCGGGAGCTACCTGTTGACAAACGTCTTTAGTGGCATTTCCCTCAGTAGTATCATCTGGGAATCTTGAATGGATATCTTGGACCTTTTATTTGGTGTCATGTATAGAATTCTTGTCGGGTACTTATATTTGGTAGAGCTCGTATATATATATGTAGATATTCTGCCCACATCCTTAACATGGCTCCTTACTCAGATTTTTTACTCGAGACTTCAATCATGGTATTTCTTGATATTCTACTTGGTATTTCTCGGTAGCATTCATATGTGGTAATTATTATTGGACCATACTTAACTTCATTCCTGGTATTTCTATATGGATTTTCAGGTGGTACTCCTCAACACTATTTGACGGGATTCTCATACTGTATTCATATTCAGGATTCTAATCAGTATTTACAGAAGAGCCTTTATTTGGCTACATTATTTGGGATTCCTTCTGTAAAGCTTTTGGTATTTTCGATGGATTCCTCAGAGATAATAGTATGGGTATTTCTCTTGGTAGACTTGTTAGTGCACTTCTTTGGCCACATATCCGTTTGGAGTAGTGTCAGTTGATGCGAGGTCTTTTGAGAATGAGAAGAATTGTGTGGACGCAATTAGTTTAAGGGGGAGAGGGTGTAACGCCCGAGAATGGCACCGTACTTCTAATAACTATTGCATTCACGGTTTGTGCATTTTAACTACGCATTATCTATTACTTTCCTTGGTTACTATTTATCTCATTTTTCAATCACTTATTTTCTTCGAATTAATATTTTTTTAAAATCATATTAATTATTTTAGGAATGAGAAAAATGTGCATTTGAGCGATTAGTGTTGAGAGCAACCGTTTGGAAAATGTTTTATTGAATCTAGTGAATAGTGTTACATAGTCTAACTTTATATTCTAGCTAGCTAACATATAATTGCACCTTTGGACTTGATTTAAGCTAGTTTGACTCATATTATGATCAACATACTCACAGTAAAATAATACACATAGGCATATAAGTTCATGCACAACACAATAGCTCATAAGTTGACTTAGACAAAAAAAAAGGGCTGAATAGTGTCCTGGAACCCGACAGCCATATGAGAGGGAGATGAGAAGTTTTTATTTATCAAAACTCCATTTCAAGCCCTACCAAGCTAGGAACAAGTGGCTTAGGGAGTTTGCAAACATCCTACGAGCTTCTATGCGCATTGGTGAGAGATTTGCATGTGTATTTTGCATTTTTTAAAATGTTGCAACTTTCTTGATTTTTGTAGATTTGCTAGTAAATGCTTATGGTATGATCAAATATGATATTATATGGTGTATACATGATGTAGAGACCAAGTTTATGCTATTGATTCGCTTTTTAAATGATTGAATTCGATGGTTTGATTTCATGGTGTGAATAGTGATGAAATTCTAGGGTTTTGTGGAATTGTACGTTATAGCTTGATTCATTGCTTCTAATAATAGGTGCCTTAGATATTAATAAAGATAGATTAATAGCCCCGTTAGGTTGAATTGCTCGTAACTTGGCTAAAATGTGAAATTGGCGACTTTTAAAAAGGGGTTTCGGGTGTAATGTGAATCCAGGTTAAATTGGCCATAACATTTGGTATTCTTAGGCTATGTAGGGGCTAGATATGCTTTTCTAACTCGTGGTTGAGTTTCGGTTAGGGGCACTTGTAGTGTAAATGCATAAAGAGGTAAATTCGTACTTTTCGGGTAATTGTGCTTTAAAGTATGATTTCAATGTCCTAAGCGGTGTCATTAAGTGTCAATTGGAAGGTAGTATAGTTTGGTTGCGTATCTTGAATTTCGTATTCCGTTTGGAAGCTAATTAGCCTTGGTAAACAAAAGGGTAATCGGGGATTTTGTAACAATCATGGGTAACTTGGTATTTTCGAGGGTCCTAGGTGTAACACCCCAATCCCTCTCGAGACTGGGAGTTCTATCAATCAATCTAATCACAACCCAATTCCAAACCCGGGCATAAGATTTAGGAAAAACGGACGGAGTCTCCCCTGTTTCTAGGCAAAATGCAAACCTGCGACAGCATATAAGTGGACCAGCACCGTATCCAACCATACAAACACCTCAAGGCCATCCGAGTCTCGGTTCTCAACAATTAAACACAACAAGCATATATACATTTCCAAGCACCCAGACTATTCTAACTCTTTCTTTAAACAATACAAACATGCATTGAAGTTAAACTGTTCTAACTGAATACATAAACTAGCTTATCATACCACTTCAATAACCTAGTAAAACATAAATTACATTCCTTTTAATACTAAATACACACATTACACGAAAACATACATCTTTGCATCTTTGACAACTCAAGCCACATAACACGCAAGACAACTCTTCAAGCACGAACTTTCACGTAACCACGAACTTTCCAGCTAACATGGCATTTCCTGAAATGTGGTGGTGAGGAGTGAGTATACACAAGACGTATACTCAACGAGGGCGAAACAGATATCGAGGTGGAGAGAAAGAAGATCGTGCAATGCAAATAAGGCAGTTAAGCAAAATATATCAATAAGAAAGCATTCAATATAAACGACAATACAATAAACAATTAAAGAAAGCATTAACACAACCATTCAAAGCTATACCACACTTTGAAGGTCACGGTTCACTCATACGAGCAATGTACCATTCCACGAGCAATACATCAATCTCGAGCTTGACGTTGACAACGATGGCAATAAGCGCGCAACCACCTTATAACTTCTATTGGGTGTACTCCGGATGTACCCTGACACATCTACGACCCAAATCTCCCAGGGCGGCACCCCTAGCGAGAATGGGAATAGGACACGGAGCTAGAGCAACCAACCCTAGCAGCCCAAGACTGCCCAGAGAGGCCCATCACTCACGCGCCTGAACTATGCAATGCAATACGAGATACAAGCAATAAACGAGCGATAGCACAAAAGTACAGATTAGTGGCGATATACGAGATATCAAGTATTTACAATCAATATTAGCATTCAATTAACTTTTTAAGCATGATTATCATTAATATCAATAATAACATCAATCAAACAAGTAATAGCAGTTCAAACACAAAAACGACAAATATTACTATTCAATCTCTAACTTCCAAAGGCAATTACGAGCAAACGAGCTACAGGATTAGGAAACCGATTTCGCTACATTCACTTAGGCACTACAAGGCACGTTTCTATATCACGAAACCTCACTTTCCCAACCGAAGCCCGAAAGTCCACCTACTGCATTTGAACTATAGCTATGTTAACCGGTCACTCAATCAACGCCACAACAGCGCCAAAAGTGCTTCCATGCCCTCAATAGCAAAACCCCCAACTCAATTCAAGCATGATCAATACTTGGTCAAACGGCCCCTTTACATTTCAAAGTCTAATTTTCAATTTTAACAAAGGCCGGTCCGTTTTTATTGCACATTTTATCTTTCTATCACCAATGGCACCTATTCAAATCAAGAAATCGCAATTTGGATCAAAAATATGAAAATCTAGGGTTTTACTATTCATTTTTACTATTCACATCTTCCCTAATTTTAATTTGCATTTCTAGCCATAAAAATCGCTAAATAACTAACAAGCAATGCTCTACGAACCCTAAAGAGGAAATTCCAAGTAATTTCAAGCATTATGACGTATTAAATATCAAATCTAAGAAATTGAATCAAAAATAAAATTCGAATATAAATGCACAAAAGCGTGAAAACTCTCACAGAGATTGACGAAGAAGACCCGCAAGGACCGGAGCCACGACCCCCGAGCAATTCTACGCATGATTGTAGAAGAAAATTGAAGCAAAATCATTTTTTTTCTCCTTGGAAGCATTCAGCCATGGGGGGGACAAATGGGGCATTTTGCAATTTGTTTTTATGATCATTTTGTTTGATTTTTGGATATTTAATAAGTTGACAAAGCTCAAGGGCAAAATGGTCATTTAGCAAAGTCAAAATTCAAGTTAAATTGGTCAACTAAGGCTATTTTGGTTATCATTTGGTCTAGCTCAAGTTAAAACAATGCTATTAGATGGAAAACAACTAAAACTAGCTAAATTAAACTAAAAACATTATTCACGAAATTCGAAAAATATTTCTCTAACTCTAATTTTTAAAATGCTACGATCGAACGGTCAATAAACGATCGCTAAACAAATGATGAGCAATAATATAAAACTATAATTTTTAAAAAGTAGAATAGTAGAATAGTTTACAATTCACTCCGGCTCGGAGTTACTTTTCTCATTTAATTGAAAACTGAGTAATTAAATGCAAGAAAATAAAACCAATTATTAAAATAATCAAAACAATCAAAATAATCAATATTCATTTAAAAATAATTAATTTAACTATTTCTAGAATATTTTAAAGAATTATGAAATTAATGCTAAGATACGAATAAACAAGTTAATATAAACACGTAATCAAATACAATTAAATATTAACATTTAAGATGACACTTAATTAAATACAAGAAAGTAAATCTAATTTCTATAAATAATAAAAGTAGGTGATAATCTTTTAATTAATCAATATAAAAATTATTGAATGCTTCTAAAAGAAATATCAAAATAGTGCAAAATGGATTATTAACTAATTAAACACTTAATTAAATGCAGTTAAATGCTATTAAATGCATGCCGGGTTTGGGTTATCACATCCTCCCCCCCTTAAAACAATTGCGTCCTCGCAATTCTTCTTCCAATAGGACTTTGCATCATCTGGCATCCAAATTTGACTAATCTTCATCGGTTGCTGAGCAAGACACTACATAAGGACATCCGAAGAAAACCAATCTAAGAAACCTGAGTAGTACTGCCTGAAAATTCCAAAATAATAAGGCCAAATAAAGGCTCTAGAGAATACCAAATAGAACTCCAAATAAAAATCTTACTAGACATGAATGCCATAATAGAATCCCAACTAAAAGTACTGAGAACATACCAATAAACAGTCTGAAGTAGAGTCTAAACGAGAACCCAAGTACTGCTCAGGAAGACTCCAGATAAGAAATCTAGTCAATCATATTACAGAAGTTTCAAAGAAGTCTTCCAAAATATAGCTCAAGAAGCATCTGAATAGGGAATCCAAAATGTACGCCAACATATATATACTTATCAAAAGTCCATGGATGAACACCAAGCTGAATAACCAAGTAGATTCCCAAAATAATATTGCTACCGAATATTGGGTAAAATACCATAAGGAATGTCGTGCAGGTACACCATATACTATTGAAGAATTCCAAGCACGATTGCCGATAAAATATCAAGAAAGACTAGAGCAGAGATATTGTAGATAATATTATGCAGTAAGTCCGATAAGAATTCCGATTGCCAAATCCACTGAGAAATGTCCACAAAGAATACGAAAATAGTACTCCTCACGCAAAACTGATCATTGTAAGTTGACTCAAATTAAAGTTCCTCATAAGAATGCAGAAAGAACACCAAAGGTTGATTAAAATCCCAACCAAGTCTCCGACGAAATGCCAATATAGAAATACCCGATGAATGCCGAACAAGGAAATATTAAGAAAATGCTCCAAAGAATAATCATGTAGAACTCCAAAGAAAGTCATTTATACTAAGCATAGGAGATAACCTTAAAGGAACCCCAATAAACAAACTCCAACTATAAATGTCAACTCCCAAATAAAGGCCTAGTCAAGCACTGCTCATTCCCGTCAATCCGCATAACTTGGAGAGCCTGCTACTAACCACTTCTCTTCAGGGGGAGGAAGAAGTCTTTCTTACCATTTCAACAGGACATGTATGAATGCCAAGATATCACATTTATACATATATGCCTTAAACTATTATGCAAACATGTTTGTAAAACAGTTTATAAAATAGTTTATTCAACAAAGTCACTCAAGCACGACAATCAAGTCAAGCACAACATAATCAATTCAAATCACATCATAACCAATTCAAGACATTCCAATACACACATTACAAGCAATACTTCAAGCAAATAACAATTCACGAGGTCGATTCGATTCACGATGCCAATTCGATACACGAGTAGTCACTTCACTTCACGTAACACACCTTTAGCACATATCACATAACTATTTTACATAGGTGCACACATTCAGGTCAAGACACACAATCTCACATATAGGCACACACTTTCAAGACACACTTAACAAGCACACATCCAAGGATCACTACCCACCAGACCGAGGACCCTGTCCCGGCTTATGAGCTAAACAAGCTCTGATACTACCTGTAATACCCCGATCTCTCTCGAGACCGGGAGTTCTATCAATCAATCTAATCACAACCCAATTCCAAACTTGGGCATAAGATTTAGGGAAAACAGACGAAGTCTCCCCTGTTTCTAGGCAAAATGCAAACCTGCGACAGCATATAAGTGGACCAGCACCGTGTTCAACCATACAAACACCTCAAGGCCATCCGAGCCTCGGATCTTAACAATTAAACACAACAAGCATGTATACATTTCCAAGCACCCAGACTATTCTAACTCTTTCTTTAAACAATACAAACATGCATTGAAGTTAAACTATTCTAATTGAATACATAAACTAGCTTATCATACCACTTCAATAACCTAGTAAAACATAAATTACATTCCTTTTAACACTAAATACACATATTACACGAAAACATACATCTTTGCATCTTTGACAACTCAAGCCACATAACACGCAAGACAACTCTTCAAGCACGAACTTTCATGTAACCACGAACTTTCCAGCTAACATGGCATTTCCTGAAATGTGGTGGTGAGGAGTGAGTATACACAAGATGTATACTCAGTGAGGGCAAAACAGATATCGAGGTGGAGAGAAAGAAGATCGTGCAATGCAAATAAGGCAGTTAAGCAAAATATATCAATAAGAAAGCATTCAATATAAACGACAATACAATAAACAATTAAAGAAAGCATTAACACAACCATTCAAAGCTATACCACACTTTGAAGGTCACGGTTCACTCATACGAGCAATGTACCATTCCACGAGCAATACATCAATTTCGAGCTTGACGTTGACAAAGATGACAATAAGCGCGCAACCACCTTATAACTTCCACTGGGTATACTCCGGATGTACCCCGACACATCTACGACCCAAATATCCCAGGGCAGCACCCCTAGCGAGAATGGGAATAGGACACGGAGCTAAAGCAACCAACCCTGGCAGCCCGAGACTACCCAGAGAGGCCCATCACTCACGTGCCTGATACTATGCAATACAATACGAGATACAAGCAATAAACGAGCGATAGCACAAAAGTACAGATTAGTGGCGATATACGAGATATCAAGTATTTACAATCAATATTAGCATTCAATTAACTTTTCAAGCATGATTATCATGAATATCAACAATAACATCAATCAAACAAGTAATAGGAGTTCAAACACAAAAACGACAAATATCACTATCCAATCTCTAACTTCCAAAGGCAATTACGAGCAAACGAGCTATAGGATTAGGAAACTGATTTCACTACATTCACTTAGGTACTACAAGGTGCGTTTCTATATCACGAAACCTCATTTTTCCAACCGAAGCCCGAAAGTCCACCTACTGTGTTTGAACTACAGCTATGCTAACCGGTCACTCAATCAACGCCACAACAGCACCAAAAGTGCTTCTATGCCCTCAATAGCAAAACCTTTAACTTAATTCGAGCACGGTCAACACTTGGTCAAACGGCCCCTTTACGTTTCAAAGTCTAATTTCCAATTTTAACAAAGGTTGGTCCGTTTTTATTGCACATTTTACCTTTCTATCATCAATGGCACCTATCCAAATCAAGAAATCACAATTCGGATCAAAAATCTAAAAATCTAGGGTTTTATTATTCATTTTTACTATTCACATCTTCCCTAATTTCAATTTACATTTCTAGCCGTAAAAATGGCTAAATAACTAACAAGCAATGCTCTACGAACCCTAAAGAGGCAATTCCAAGCAATTTCAAGCATTATAACGCATTAAATATCAAATCTAAGAAATTGAATCAAAAATACAATTCGAATATAAATGCAAAAAAGCGTGAAAACCCTCACAGAGATTGACGAGGAAGACCTGCAAGGACCCGAGCCACGACCCCGAGCAATTCCATGCATGATTGTAGAAGAAAATTGAAGCAAAATCATTTTTTTTCTCCTTGGAAGCATTCGGCCATGGGGGGACAAATGGGGCATTTTGCAATGTGTTTTTATGATCATTTTGTTTGATTTTTGGCTATTTAATAAGTTGACAAAGCTCAAGGGAAAAATGGTCATTTAGCAAAGTCAAAATTCAAGTTAAATTGGTCAACTAAGGCTATTTTGGTTATCATTTGGTCCAGCTCAAGTTAAAACAATGCAATTAGATGGAAAACAACTAAAACTAGCTAAATTAAACTAAAAACATTATTTACGAAATTCAAAAAATATTTCTCTGACTCTCATTTTCGAAATGCTACGATCGAACGGTCAATAAACGATCGCTAATCAAATAATGAGCAATAATATAAAACTATAATTTTTAAAAAGTAGAATAATAGAACAGTTTAAAATTCACTGCGACTCTGAGTTACTTTTCTCATTTAATTGAAAACCAAGTAATTAAATGCAAGAAAATAAAACCAATTATTAAAATAATCAAAACAATCAAAATAATCAATATTCATTTAAAAATAATTAATTTAACTATTTTTAGAATATTTTAAAGAATTATGAAATTAATGCTAAGATACGAAGAAAGAAGTTAATATAAACACGTAATCAAATACAATTAAATATTAACATTTAAGATGACACTTAATTAAATACGAGAAAGTAAATCCAATTTCTATAAATAATAAAAGTAGGTGATAATCTTTTAATTAATCAATATAAAAATTATTGAATGCTTCTAAAAGAAATATCAAAATAGTGCAAAATGGATGATTAACTAATTAAACACTTAATTAAATGCAGTTAAATGCTATTAAATGCATGCCGGGTTGAGGTTATCACACTAGGGGTGCCATAAGGTATAATTAGAAGTATGGAATAACTCACTTGTGAAACTGGAACCTTGTTTTTCAATTTGGAACTAATTAATTTAAGTTACAAAATGGGAAGTTGGCAATTGGTTGTTTTGTTCATCAATGGTGTTGTAAATGCTTTTTATGTGTTTAAATGTACTACTAAGTGAATTGTGAGCTTTTAGTAAAGTTTCGTGAGAAATATGTAATTTACCCCTTTGTGTACATATGGTTATTTTCATATTTAATGCTTATATCTTGTTCTAATGTTTATATTGCTTGTATTTTGTTAAAGATCAAACTCTAATAGACATTGTATGCTAAGTGAGTAGGACTATAAGGATAAATCATCTAGTTATGATTATTGATTGTTGTAATTAAGAGTAATTGAAATTTATAACTTATAATCTTAACTTAATGGTATTTGATGCTTCTAATGTCTTTTATGCCGTCTAATGATATGGTAAGATGAACATTATAGCTTAATTGTATGTGGAATGTAAACTTGTATGAATAAGTGATTTGAAGAATAAATAAATCGTAACTTAATTAAAGAAACATTTTAGAGCTAATTATATGATTACTAGGATTATGTGATAATATGATATATAAGTGATTATAAATATAGCTTATGTTGTTGTAGAGTTGAGTTAAGTAATGGTTAAGTTGGAATTGATGTAGTTAATTGGTAAAGTGCTAAACTTATATGAACACACTAGGGTTACATATTCGAGCTAATTCGGGAAGTTGAAGTAAATCGAAGCTATTCTCTTGCGTACTTGGCTTAATTTCAGGTGAGGGAGTCTTCATCCTTATGTGCATAATAGTTTACTTTCTTGTACATATATTATGTGATTTAGTATAATTGTTACGGTAATGTGCACTTATTGTCTATAGATTGTATGTGAGGACGACCTACTTTGTTGTCCCTCAATCATGTGTTTATTGGTTTATCTTATTGTTATCATTTTGACTGCATTGCATCGTGCTTACGCAACCATTTGGGCATGATAGTATCGTGGAAACCGGGCGGCATCAGGCTTGCCGGTCTACCTTGGCTACCATGGTTGCCTAGTCCCTCTCTCGCTTGGAATGCCACCCAGGGAGAGTTGGGTCGTAGAATTTCGGGGTATATCTGGAGTACACCTAAGTTGGAGTTATAAAGGGATGCCGGCTTATTGATATCAGTGATATTATTCTTCGGGATTTCTGTTCGTGGTTTGTGGATCGTGGTTCGAGAATTGGAATCATCAGGATCGTCATATATATCCTTTTTATTGTGTGGTATTTTATTGAATTCTTGTGTCTATTTATTGTATATTATATGTATTTGTTGCACTGCACGAACCCCGAGATACTGTTCCTGTTTCCCCTTCCTCACTGGGCATACGTGTTTGGTATGCTCACCCTTGTTGCTAACAATTTCAAGTAAAACAAGTTCGGCTCCCCTTGAGCCTACAGAGGACAAGACTCGTGAGACTTCTTGACTACGTGATACCTTGCTACTAGTTTTTGTGGATGCTTATATATGCTTCGTGGGCCCTAGCGCTAAGTAGATGTTAGTTGCTTATAGTCTATTTTGTGGCCTTTGGTCTTGTATATATTCTTGGCCTTTTTGAATGTTGTAAAATGTTGTAAGTTTAGCCAACATGTTTGGCAGGATTAAGAATGGTTGTAATAACCTAAAGTACTTTCATTATTTGTCTTTCATGCATGCCTGGGTGTGATAAGCAGATGATTGACGGTCTCTAATTACAAGAATAGTTTATAGACAAGGTTAGAGTAGTATGATAAATGATTTTATAACCTAGTATTTCAATGGTTGAATCCTACGCATGCTTGTGTACTTATCTTGTTATTTTAACTAAAGTCCAGATGGCCTTGAGACGGGCCATAGCTAGTTGGTTGGAGTGGTAGGAGAATGTTGGATTATGTCTTTGTGATTGTATTCTGTTGTTCGTAGGTTTCAGTTAGTCCTATAAACAGGGGAGACTCCGTCCGCTTTCCCTATTTTTTTGTGACTTGGGATTTGGATCGCGTTGTATATAGTGGATGTTTAGAGCTCCGGTTTCCGTGAGGGAATGGGGTGTTATAGGGGCCTAAAGAAACCTTGTTGCCCCTGAGGTCTAAAAGAACCCTGCTGTACTGCAGGCCTATACATGACCTGCTGACACTGTGCCTGAAACAGTCTCTTACTGGCCTGACTAGAAACAACATGTTCCCCTTTCCTCTTCTACAACCTAGATGCCGCATTAAAGGCCTCTGTAAACTCATCGTACTATATGAGGCCATTGCATCCTGAATCTCGGGCCTTAGACCCAAAATAAACCTCTAGGTCTTCTTTTCCTGATCTGACACAAACTCCGGTGCATACCGGGACAACCTGGTAAAGTTGGCCTCATACTGGGCCACAGTGGAACTTCCCTGAATAAGAGATGTGAACTCCACCTCCCTACGTTCAAGCGCAATCCTGAGAATATATTTGGCCTGAAACGCCCTAAGAAAAGTATCCTAGACATAGGGAGTACCCCATGCTTCCCAATCGGATCTCACGGTATGCCACCACTCCTCAGCCTCATCATCAAACAGATACACCACAAAGGTGACCTTCCTCTCATCCGTATAACCAAGGGGGTTAAATATCTTCTCCACTTTGTTGATCCAAGACTCGGCTTTCCGATCATCAGGTTCACCTTGGAACCTCGGTGGAAAATACCCGAGAAATTCCTTCAGTAGACTACATCCCCGGTAACCTCCCTGTACATTCTGTAACTGAGTCTGCACGGTCTGTGCCTGAGCAGCCTGCCTTGCCATAATCTCAGTCATTCTGTCCATAGCCATAGCCAAACGATTATACCCCTGATCACGGCCCGATGTCGCACTCCCCGATGCCTCATTAACTTCCTCAGGCCTACCACGGGTTCTCGGTCGTCCCGCCATTCTACTATCAAAGAGTTAGCACAAGATATAACACATAGACAGGCTATAGACAATTTATAGCACATAGGCAACAAAACTCACGTAATGCACATAAGTCACATAAGTATTAGTCACGTAGACACGTAAACAAGTTAATCACTTAATCACATTAACACATAATTCAATTTTCTTTCATTTCATACATACTTTCATGCTAAGACCACTATCCATATTCTGAGAATAACCCGGTTGACAGCTAAACATGCACTCTAATACCACTTAAATATCACGCCCCAACTCGACCCCACTTACAATCAGTCAGGACGCAACAAAATTTCGACAGTACAACGACTGTAACACGTACATCAGGGCTCTAAACCAACCCTTTATAACTCATACAACCAACTCCAAAGATCAATAACAACTCCACAATTATTTCAACAACATACAACACAACCATTTCCATATATTAAACAACCATATATATATATATATATATATATATATATATATATATATATATATATATATATATATATATATATATATATAAAGCTAGTCTAGCAACCTATTCAAGTTCCAAAAGTAAGATAACTAAACTAGCATTATATGTTCCATTATCTTTATAGCATCTTATACAATATGACCTCAAAGTAAATACAATACCACATGTTCTAGTATACAAGTCATCAAAATAAAACTTCATCCACAAAATCAAGGATAGGACTCGGGCACATAAGACTCGTCCACAGAAGGCATATACTTAGCTTCCTGAGAGACGTACCCTAGGTCTGGTTCAGTTACACTTGATGACAATAAACGAGTGAGGGTGAGCTTATATAGAACAAAGCTCAATGATGATTCGAAAGATCTTTTGAAAACATTTACTTTACCCTTTGGGAAATCATCCTATGAGCAATAATAACAACAACTTCATTAACATCAACATTTCAGTTCAACCACATAAATAACCATTCAATGTGAAAGGATACACTAGTTGGTGTAGCTCTATACGCTATCACGATCTCAACCATCTTCTTATAACTCCCATAATACATAACCGAGGTACCTCATCTAGCCCCTCCCTCCATGGCATCTCTGCCCATGCGAGATGGGGGTAGTCTATGATAGTTATGCCGTTATCAACCCGACAGCCCGATGCTGCCAGAGATGTGGCATACACTATTAAGACTCATGACAATAATCATAAACATCTCATATTCTGAAAAGACAACAAAGTAGGTTGTCCTCCAGATCATCATCAATCATCAATCAATTAATAACATTCCAATCAACATAACATCAATTAAACAACTAAAACAACTAAGTTAGATGACAAAGTAGGCCACCCAACTTAACATACATTTAAACATGTGTTCAATCCCGAACCTAGCTTACAGTAACTCAAGAAACAACTACACAAACACTACCCAACAACCAAAGACAACATTTCAACATTTTAAAGAAAGACTACACAAACTTCTAAAATTCATAACTTACATTCTACTAATCCAATAACCTCCAAACCACTTCCTATCACTCCACCACACATACAACTACATTAGCCCTATCGAAAACCAACCAAAAGCCATCCAAAACAAGTCCAACAACCCTATTTTGTCAATGCACCAAGGCTGAATTTTTCAGACTTTTGCTACGACACCCTAATCAAAAATTCGGCATTACAACATTACTACCTCATAATTAACAAACTTTTAGAAGCAACAACTAATCAATTCCAACCACTACAACAACAATTATTCAACAATGAACCAATAACTCAACTTTAATACCCGAAAAATAGAAATACATACTACTACCGATCAAAATAGCTATAAATACATATAAATGATCCTTGACCACTACTGAGCAATAATCTAAAGACAATTCAACAAAACATCGGATAAAAATACAGTTATATAAAATTGACAAAGAATACCATTTCAAGATCTAGAATTTTTCTCTCACATTTGATGCCAAATGATGCTAGAAATGTATGCAATGGATGCCCAATAGGTGAAATCAAGCTTTCGATGACAAGATTTGGTCTTGGATTGCAACTTCTATACAAAAATTGCTTTGAAAAATAGCTGATAAACCTTTTTTTTTGTCTATGGGGGTTTCGGCCATGTGTGTGTGTGTTTTAGGTGTTTTGAGCTTTGTTATATAATATAATGTATGTATTATGTATATATATGCACAGTCAAATAATTTAAGTAAAGTCAAAGTTGCCAATTTTAGTCTTTTAATTGAATTTCTTAGTCTTTTAATTGTCTTTTTGTCTATATACATGCATATATATATAACACTTAGACTATCTTAAGTAGTTTATTTTTAGTTGACAACAATAAATACAAACATACATATACATGCATATAGCTATAAAATTCAATCTTTAGCAAAAGAAAGTGTAAAACCCTTTTAAATTCCTAATCTGTTTTAAAATCCATTTTAATCAAACACGAGTCTATTAATATTCGAGGACTATGTTTTCAAACACTAAAAAGAACAATTTCAAAATTTTAGTGGACGTGTTTCAAAAATACTATTCACAAAACTCGATGATAAAATTTCCAACACCGATTTTTATGAAACTTTCATGAATGCTCATATAGTATGTAATAGGAGTATAAATCACAGAATTTGCGCATTTTAACTCAGATAACACATATACAGGTCAAAACACGCAATTTCACGTATAGATGAAATCTGGGGTTTCACAATAGTCTCCCCATACGTTGTCTCTCAACCAACTGGGCTTAATATTTTTTTTTTCCATTTCACGACCCTTATAGAAGAGGCCCCGTAACCGAGCATTGATGTTTTTAAAAAATAACCGGCGGATGATTGGTTCATCGTAGGCATACTACTTGTACAATCTCTATAGCCATATATTAAGTATTAGTAATATAACTTATATATTGACACAGTATATGTAACTAAAATATATATATGAAATAAATTTCATGTCCTTAAGTAGCATTTGAAAAGTGATAAACTATCTCTCTTTAACATCAACTGGGATCACACCCATTCTCATCCAAGGCTCGTTGAACCCGGCAGATAATATATTAGTGATCTTTTATGCTGCCCCAGCCAGTATCCATCTGAAATTAGTAAAAGATAAAGTATACTAACAATTGTAACGGAAAAACAAATAAACAAAATAATGTACATATTATATAAAAATATAGTTAAAGTTCTCATACCCGCCTACATATATCATCATGTGTGTGCGCTTATCAATTTTCCACACAGTGTACGCCTCCAAAGATGAGAATCCATATTGTTGCCAAACCTCTACATGTACTCCCGCAGCTCGTTGCTAGGCAGCATCTGAAGACTTTGGGTGGTTAGTAGGTGGTGTGGAACCTGCCATAGGCGAGTCATCAGAGTTGACGTGCAAACCATCTAAGTGTTATGGCAAGCCAGTAGATGAAGTCGATGCCAGAGATTTATCATTTGTGGGCAAAGTGGTCGGTCTGCGAGTCTGTGAGATCAATCCCTGACTACTCCGTATTAAAGTGGAAGAAGTAGATGTTCGCCCATCATCGAAGGACAAGTGGGATGTATGTGCACCACCTGGATATGGAATAGAGAGCTACAACATCCCGGGAGGCATATATCGTCTAGTTGTACTTTTACTTTTATCTTTACCTGAAGACATGTCTGTTTTGGACAAAAACCAACTACCATTAAACAATATAGAACTACAATGCAATTTGAATACATTCTAGTCATATTGTTCGCAAATAAGTAGTATAAATACATTGAACTAATCCATTAAATATAATTAGCACTAATCATTATATGTCTTCATGTTCATCTTCGTTTTCATCTTCATCTTCATATTCATCTTTGTCTTCATCTTTGTCTTCGTCTTCGTCTCCATCTCTATCTCCATCTTCATCTTCATCTTCATCTTCATCTTCACCTTCAACTTGTTCTTGTTGAAATTGTAACTCATTCAATTCCTCTTACAATACGTCAATATTTTCAAATGATTCATTAACACATTGAGGCAACTCTCCATCATCTGGTAGTACTATAGGCACATCTATTATATATGACTAAAGAGGTATTTCCTATTCTATTTCATACTTCTTTGGCGGTACATCATAGTAATTTCTCGGTCTAATTTTGCATACAACCTACCAGTCTGTGCGATCTTTCTTAGCACCAGGGTATTTGCTGTAATATACTTGATGTGCTTGTTTTGCTAACACAAATGGCTCATATTTTGGAAATCCCCTCTTCACATTGACATCGACAATTTGATACTTAGGATGTTCCTTACCACCTCTGCCCTTTCGTATATCATACCATTTGCACTTAAAAAAGACAACTCTTGTATGTTTATGTGTTGGATTATGGTACTCCAATTCAACAATGTCCTTCAACATTCCATCATAGTCATCGTACTCGGTAGTACTATCATATGTCCCTTTGACGAATACTCCAATATTCATTGTGGACTTGGAAGACCCGTATTCCAGGGTGTCAAATCGGTATCCATAAACCAAGTAGCTTGGCCACGTATGCACTCTTCTAGTTGGCCACATAGAAAGACATTTTAGCTGATCATCGACACTATTAGTGGAGACAAACTGTAAAACACGAAATTTACCAAAAGTTAAAGAGTTTAGTGATACTTCAATGCAAATAACCATTAATTGGATGTGTACTTACATGGTCATATAACCATTTTGGAAAAAGATTGTGTAACACCCCAATTCTTCACGAGACCAGAGCTCCGATCCAAAACCCAAGGTCATGAAAAACGAGGGAAAATGGACGGAGTTTTCCTTGTCTAAAGGACTAACCACAAACTTGCACACAGAAGAAAATAGCCACAAAGACAATAAACCAACATTCATAACAAACCCTATCCTTCAATATCATAACTTTATCCAATTCTTAAGGCCATCTAAGCCTTAAAACTAAGACAAAATAAGGCATACAAGCATGCATTGTCATAAGCTATTGAAATTCTATGTTATAAAACCGCTTATCTTACCACTATAATCTTATCTATTTCATTTTCTTAGGTTTTAAGTCTATCATCCAACTTCCATTTAATCCCACACAAGCATGCAAGATAGCTAAACAATAAGGTAAAACAGTAGAAGTTATTACAGTCCACTATTACTAGGTGAACCTTCACTAAATTACATATTTTACAACCAAATTATACACAAGGCACGTAGGCTCCAAAAGAATACATAAGCATACACATAATTTGCATAGAGTTCATCCTACTAAGATGACAGCATGTAAGACAATAAGCTTCTGCTACAAACAAATAAAGTAGTCCTCAACCCGCTTTTCTACCTCTTGGAACAAACTCTGCCTTGCTTGTAAAATTGTTAGAAGGAAGGGTGAGCATACAAATACATGTATACTCAGTGAGGGAGGGAATAAACGGGAAGATTTTTGAAAATGTTTTCATGCAATGCATATAAGTCATAGAATCAATTAACAACATAAAATACCCACTTCAAAGAACGAAATCTGTAACATATTTTAGAAAGCTAAAGATTGGGTAATAAGTTATAAATTCAATAGCAATACTATATAACATTTAAGACAAACATATACAATTAATAACAAGAAAACAATATAGTCATAGAGGCACCACATCTATACAAATGAATCAATCAATATTACGAATCAATAACACATATAAATGAATACTATTGAGTGTAGCTCCCCAAGGACATAGAGCCCAAGCGAGAGCTATATACATAGTAAAAAGGATATCAGGTAACTCTCTAAGGATGTAGGGCCCAAGCAAGAGTTACACAATAAGGATACCATGTTGTCCACGAGCACAAACCACGATCTACGAACCATGATCCACGAACCACGAACAGAAACCCGATATAATAATGATAACGATAACGATAACGATAAGCTGCCATACCTTAATCACTCTAATGGGTGGTAGCCGAGGTATCCTAGCAGGCCCGATGCTGCCTGGCTTCCCCGATACTACCATGCCTAAATGGTTGCGTAAACACGATACGATTCGATAAGATAATATAATATTTTAATAATAATTATAAAAACGCAATTCGATTAGTACATAAGCCGATAAGCGCACAATGAGGACAACAAAAGAAGTTGTCCTCACACATAAGCAATTATAATCAATATGACTTTAAACACGATATAGCCGAACAAAATAGCTCAAACACACATTAACCACACAATATCCATTTTAATACAATGGAATCCAAATGATCTCTGGATTGATCAGAAGATCCTTTCAGTTGGCTAGAATCCGTTACTTGAACGAAACTAGATCTTGTGGAATCATATTGAATAGCAATAAATCAATTAAAATGCCAAGTAAAAAGAACCCTTCACCTCATGAAGCCACGAGCTCTTTCAATCTTCTTCTCTTGCATAGCACTAGCAATATAGACAAGGAAATAAGCATATGTAATCTACGCAACCATACACTTACAAATCAAAACTAGATAGTTACTAATTTCTAGAATCTCTTCAAATATCTATATATTAATACGACTACACTTAACAACAAAAGCCCTTTTTGTTCAATCGACTTTCTACAAGTTCAAATCACATTCTAGCAATTGAAGTATTAATCTAGTCATTCAAACACTTATAGCACCCCTACAAGCATTGAATCAAGCATTAACAATTAATTCAACAAAATACTATTCACCTCTCCAACTTCACAAGCTACCACATCCAACCGAGCTACGACACTTGAAATCCGATTTCACTAATCAAATCTAGACACTTTATGACGCATTTAAAGCCCACAAAAACTCAATTTAACCCGTATTTACCACAAAATCCCGATTAGCCCTTTAGTCCATTTGAACTACAAATACATTAACCGATCACTAAATCAATACCATAAACGTATCATAACCATTATTTAGCATAACTAAGACCATACAACATATCCAATCACACCCAATCAATACTTCGTACAATTGGCCCCTTGGTTCATTGGTTCAATTTAATGTACAAACAAAACACGAGTCTCATAATTCACAAACCATCTATTCTACACTTCTGAGGACACTTTATGGCACCACTTAGAGCCATAAAACCACACTTTTAGCTATTTTAATCACAAAAGCCCCAAAGGCCCCATAGTCACTTTGAACTACAACTACCCAAACTACCCCTCAATTCGATGCCATAACAACATTTTAAGTATTTCCATACCCAATAAACACTAAATGTAATGTTCAATTACACACGGGTCACACTTTAACACAAAGCCCCTTCCAATTTCAAGCCAATTTTGCAATTCTATTAATGTTCCGATCAATTTAACCACATACAATCACTAATCTAGGCTTACTAGCATTAATAACATCTTTAGATAACATTAAATCAAGCTCATATTGCAATTTGAATCAAAACCCTAAGAAAATACTATTCATGTTCTTGTTCAAATAATCCTTTTGCAAAATTCCAATATTTAAGCCATTACACTACACAAACCATGTTTCCACAACACGTAGACAATACTTTACTCAAGTTTCAAGCATAATATAGCCATATATCATCAAATCCTAAAAAGGATAAAGCCAGAGCATAAACTTGAAAATGCATTTGAATGCTAAATCCCTCACCACTTCAACTAGCTTGGATGAACTTAAGATGGCATGATTTGAAGAAGAATTATTCTCCTTTTTGCTTAGCTAGGCCGACGGCCTTATGGAGGACATGGAATGCATTTTTGCTTTTGTTTGTTTGCAAATATGATGAAAATGAAATGTATTATATGTATTTATTTTAAGCAATTAGTTAAATGGGCAAATTTTAAATGCAAGACAACTTAAAACAAAGCCCAAAATGCATGAAAAGTCTAGTTAACCCACTGAGTACATTGTTTTTACTATTCACATGGTACATAAATCATTTTCCTAACACACTCTCCAAACATGCAATGCACATAATTTTATTTTTCTCATTCCTCCTAAATGACAAGTATTATGAGAAAACTATTCAACAAATGTCACACAAATACATATAAATTATCACTAAATTAGTAAATGCACATGCATGTGGGTCCGGGGTCTCATAGATTGTCAATCTTATTTTGAAGTTGTGTTGCCGTTAATGGTAGACAATTTTGCGAAATATATTCCTCAAACATCCTGTGAACAATAAGTGGGGCTCATATTACAAATGTATTGGTGTATAAAATATGTACAAAATGTCATTAGTTTACCTGATATAAGGGTGAAGCTTTTGGCAATTCATTAGTACATATAGGTGTGCCACATATAACTCTTGATCATCTAGCATTCGGTACTTTTCTTTTCCTATTGGACGACCCGGGTAAGTAAATATAGATAAGCATCCATCAGGGTAGTCCACATCGCTATATTGGTCATTTTGACCAACATTTCTTGTTTTAGTCCCTACATGAGGTTCGAAATAATATGAACAAAAGGTTGTTATTTTGAGAGAAAGATAGGCTTCACATATAGATCCCTCAACCCTTGCTTTATTCTTTACTCTTCTCTTCAAATGATATAAGAACCTGCATAAGTATTAGTCTTCATACATAAGTACTGTTTAATGCAAGTGTTGGCATACAAATTTGGGAAAAAGATGGATTACCTTTCGAAAGGATACATCCATCGATATTGTACATGACTACTGCATATTGCTTCATACACCAAGTGCACTAGCAAATGCTCTATCAAATAGAAGAAAGCAGGGGGTAAGATCTTTTCCAAGTTGTAAAGAGTCATGATAATATTTTCTTGCATCCTTTCTAGATCTTCTCTATCAAGAGATGTACAACATATATCTTTGAAGAACAAACTTAGTTCTATAAAAGCTTCCCAAACATGTTTAGGAAATACCTCATGTAAAGCTACATGGAACAATCTTTCCATAAAGACATGATGATCATGACTCTTCATATGTGATAACTTCAGATCTTTCATGTCAACACACCTTGATAAATTGGATGCATATCCATCAGGGAGTCGTAAGTCCTTAACCCAATCTAGAATTGTTTTTCTCTTGGCCACAGACAATGTGTACACACCCATATTCAATTTGTAACCACCACCCGCTTTGCTCTGAACACATAATTTAGGACGGTCACAAAAGTTCGAAACATCCATTCTTGCTTTGAGATTATCTTTTCTCTTACACTTGACGTCTATCACAGTGTTGAAAACATTATCAAAAACATTCTTTCAATATGCATCACATCCAAATTATGACGCAAAAGATATAGATGCCAATAGGGCAAGTCCCAAAAAATGCTTCTTTTCATCCAATTATGCCAGTCCCTAAAGCCAGATATCTTGCTTCTTAACAATTCATTTGCTGTAGGGAAGTCTTTTACACATTCCTAAATTTATTCACTGTCTAATATGGGAGGATGACCATATCTTTCTACTCTACCTTTAATAAAATTCTTCTTGTCTCACCGTAACATACTACTCGATGGTAAGAACTGACGATGACAATCAAAAAAGCAATTTTTTTCCCACGGTCAATTGAAAAGCCTTTGAATGTTTCATGCAATACGGACATGACAACCTCCCATGTGTACTCCAACCAGATAACATATCATTTGCAAGAAAATCATTTATTGTCCACAATAAAGCCGCCCTCAACTGAAAATTAGTTTTTGTGGACACATCATAACAAGGTGTTTCTACTTCCCATAAATCTTTCAATTCTTTGATTAGGGGCTCTAAGTATATATTAATATTCTTACCGGGATTTTTTGGGCCTAGAATAAGAAGAGTCAAGAACATGATAGGGTTCTTCATGCACATCCATGGTGGTAAATTGTATGGTGTCATAATTACCGGCCTACAAGAATAAGGTTTAGAATTTGATTTGTATGGATTAAACCCATCTGAGCATAGCCCAAGATGAACATTTCTTGGCTCGACAAAAAAATTATGATATACTCTATCAAAATGTTTCGATGCCTCAACATTAGACGGGTGACATATCTTCCCGTCTCTGACTTTGTACTTCTTATGCCACTGCATCTGTTCAACTATAACATTTGACATATATAACCTTTGTAACCTCAGAGTTGGCAAAAAATATCGCAACTTCTTTTGAGCTATAAGCTTACCCCGTTTTGATGTATTGTAATGTGGCTTACCACAACGGGGACAAAAGTCCAGGTCACTTTTATCCTTGTAAAACAATGTACATCCATTTTCCAGACGTCTATCTTTTCATATCCCAATCCTAAAGGCCTCATTTCCTGTTTGAAGTTGTAAAATTTTTCAAGTAAATTATGAGTTTTTGGCAACGCTTCCCTCACTGTCTCGATCATTCTATTGAAGCATTGTTTACTCATATTTTCTTCACACTTAATATTCATGAAACGCGACACAACATACAAATGGGTTAGAGTCTCACAACCATCCTACAATGGTTCATCAGCAGCCTTCAAGAGATTAAAAAAATGAGATTCTTCTGTAAAGGTAGTTCACGTGGTTGGTCATGATCCATAACGAACTCTGGACCAACAACATCAAATACCATTATCCTATAGGTATTTCCTTCGTCAAACCCAGGGTAATTATAATTATGAGTAACGTTCTGCTGAGATGTATTACCACAATTATGAATTTGCTCCCCATGTGAAGTCCATTCATAATAATGCGGTATAAAACCCCGCTGATAAATATGGACCTTTATTTCGCAAGATCCAAAAACTTTCAATTTTTGCATTTTGCACATGAACATCTTATCTTATCACCATCCATGAAATGTTGTGACTACTTGCAAATGCAACAAATTCATGTACACCTCTAATAAGTGTATTACTAAGCTGCCCATCGAGTTCCGAACGATGATTCATCCATTCACGATTGGAATTCATTTGGTTAAGTATTGTATTTTAACAAACACTTATAATATGGATTGTATACTTAGAGTATGAATTGCACTAATTTTGAAAAGAAAAAATTAATGGGCCAATATGTTAATGAACCTTATTATAGTTGTTGGGCCTAATTAAATTTTTAGGGCCAAATTAAAAAAGATAAATAAATTAAGTACCCCACAATTAAATTACTTAAATGACATTTATCAAAGTAATTCATAAGATAAACTAACCTACTAAAGACACGACACACAAAAATAACAAGTATAATTAACTCATGATGGAATAAGCTAATCGTGCAAGAAAGTAATAGTCTAATGGATGTAACTTAGCCAAATAAATTACGAAGAAGAAAAAAAATCATATACGAGATCAAGCACGTGGTGGAGCAACATATTTGGCATCGTTCATGTTCAAGAAATAATAGTTGTTAAACTATTAATGAAAAATACTAATATTTACGCAAACAAGTACCAAACTAGAATATAAATAATAGCAATGGAATCTAACACTTGCTTAGTTTATGGCAATATCTTTCAATTGACGAGTCAATTGTAAGATGTGTTGTGTTCTATGTGCTACATATTTAATAGTCTATTGTCTTATTGCATAACCAGATTTTGAACGTCATAAAAAAAATTACTTTTCTAATTTTCTTTTTTCGTTAAGTGAGTTTAAGATTTTTGACTATTATCATTATAAGCTTATAGTGTTGACAACCACAAATGGGACACTAAAAGGAAAAGTCACGCTAACAAATAATAATCGAGGAGGCGCTTTAATTTATGTTTTTAAAGCTCGTGTTAGTTGACTTAAGCTACCATTTGTTTTTACATGATTTCAACAAAATAATTAATAATTAAGGGTTAGCTTTTTCTAAAACATAAAACTTATATTTTTTTATTAGTAGACCATCCTAACTAGGGTGATTATGTTGTTCTCATGCAACACAATAAAGCTAGCAGGAGACATTAAGAATTAGAACAAGAAGATGAAGCTTTGTCATGCCCCAACTCGACCCCACTTATGATCAGTTAGGACGTAACGGAATTTCGGCAGTATAACGACAGTAACACAAACATTGGGGCTCTAAACCAACCCTTTGTAACTCATACAACCAACTCCAAAGATCAACAACAACTCTTCAACCATTTCAACAACATATGTAATGCCCCATGGAACATGAAATTTTTCTAATTTTTTTTTTCTAAAAAATTTTTTTTTCCTATATTCCATGATGTTTAAATGTTATTCGTTCATCGTCGCAAAATGCATTGCATATCGAGAGTGGTAGCTAGAAAGTATTTTCTAGTCCTCAGCAAATAGTAAAAATAGTATTTATAGTATTTAGTATTTTAGTTTTAGTGTTTTAGTTGATAGTTTTAGTAGGATTGTAGTTTATGCCTTGTTTTAACTTAAATTGCCTACAAAATGAATTAGTTTGACCAAAGACTAAAGACCCTTGACTTTTGACTTAGTGTTGTCATCTTTTATATATGCAAAAACATACAAAAAACAACCAAAAGCTGAAAAAAAGAAGGCCAAGGCCGAAACATCAAGGAAAAAAGAAAAAAAAAGATTTTCAAGCCAAATCTTCGCGTGGGCTTGTACAGGATCATTTTCGAGGCTTTCAACGTTGTTTTTCTAGCATCTAGTAGCGTCTAAGGTGAGAGATGCATCGTTATTTGCGCATTTGAAATAGTTGTATCTAAACTTTAATTTTTGAGATTTATGCGTAGATCGTTATTTTAACTGTTTTGTTGCTTGGAGAATGTTCCTTGGTGATTGTAGAACATGTATTTATAAGTTTTTAGCATTTTCTACGGTTGAATTTGGCTATTGCAATTTAAATTGTTAATGGAATAGTAAAACCCTTGTTTTTCGATTTTGTTCTGTTTCACGTTTTGTTGATGTAGAAAGATGCTAGGTATGCTAGAATGCTTAAATGTGTGGTTTATTTGGGTTGTGTAATGGAAAAACAGAGGCAACTACCTTGGTTCATGTTGGGGTCATTTTGGTCGAGTTTGTCAGTTTCTCATTTTGCGTGATGGCATTGTATCGGGAGGCCATAGAAGTACTTTTGGTGTGGTTATGACATTGGTTGAGTGTTTGGTTAGGGTAGCTGTAGTTCAAACGAGCAAAGGGGAAAATCGGGGCTTTGCGGGAATTCTAGGTTAAAGTAGGGTTTCGTGGCTTTTAGTCGTGCCTTACAGTGTTCTAGAATGAATGGTGAAGTCGGTTTCCAAAACTTGTGGCTCGTTTGGAAATAGTAGTATTTTGAAAGTTGGGATCGTTGTGTGATTTTGTTGCTTTTTACAATGCTATGCTTTTAGAATGCTTATTGTTGCTTATTGTGCTTGTTATAGTTGTTTATGATTGAAATGTATACCAATTGTTGCTATTGCGTGCGAGGATAACCTACTTTGTTATTCTCCCATGTGTAGCTCTATCGCTCAATTGTTGCATTGTTTATTGTATTGCATTCATAGAGTCAGGCGCAGGTGTGATGAGTCTCTCTAGGTAGCCTCAAGTTGCCAGGGTTGGTTGCTCTAGCTCCGTGTCCTATTCCCTTTCTTGCTTGGGTTGCCTCCCAGGGACATTTGGGTCGTAGTATTGATTGGGTACTTCCGGGGTATTCCAAACTGAAGTTATAAGGTGGTTGGGCCGGAGCGTCATCATCGGATTCGTGAATTGAAGTTGCTTGTGGAAAATGAATTGTATCCTTTAATTGAGTAGTTATAGCCTTAGTGCTTATAATGCTTGTCTTGACTTATTTGATTGATTTAGTCTTGTGTTCTTAAATGATTAATTGAATGACCTGCTCAACTATTTGCATTGCACTCTTCTCTCACTTCCGTCCCGTGAGACCGTTAACCACTCTCGCTGAGCAATAGTTTTGCTCATCCTTTTCTATATCATATTTTACAGGAGTAGTTGAGGCTGTTCCTATTGAGGTGCTCGAGGAAGAGGAGGAGCAGGTGGAAGTGTTTCCTTGGTTGCACTTTCTTTGCTTAGCTGGTGGTTGGTTACCAGACTTTTGTGGCGGGCCATGTTTGATGTACATGTTGCCTAGTTGTCACTTTATGTCATGCCCCAACTCAACCCCACCTACAATCAGTCAGAACGCAACGGAATTTTAACAGTATAACAACAGTAACTCGGATACCGAGGCTCTAAACCAACCTCTTTTGTAACTCATACAACCAACTTCAAAATCAACAACTCCGCAACCATTTCAACATTAAACAACACAACCATTTCTATTTATATTAAACAACCTTTCAACAGTTCATTCATAAGTTATAAGCCTCCGTTCTAACATCAAACCATAGGCTATATCGTACATCTCAAAAAGGATTATAAACCAGTCTAGCAACCTAATCATGTTCAAAAGAAAGACTAATAAACTAGCAATATACATAAGTCTTATCTTTAAGTAAGTTATACAATACATTATACTACAAAGACTAAGACAAGCTCATGGACATGACTCCAGCACATAAGACTTATCCACATAAGACACATTCTCAGCTTCCTGAGGCACGTACCCGTAAGCCTGTTCAGTAACACCTGAATGCAGATAACGAATGAAAGTGAGCTTATAGAAAACAAGCTCAGTGAGGAATTCGATAGATCTTTTGAATACATATATCTTACCACCTTGGAAGTTACCCACGAGCTATAACACGCAATTAACATTGATAACAATACATATATAATAATAACAGTAAACACACAATAACGATACGATACAATTGTCGATGAAGCTCCATACACCATTTTTAATGCTCATCAACTCCTTCAAACTCAATGACACAATCCTGAGGTACCTTGACCTAAACCCACACCCCATGGACTCTCACCCCATGCGAGATAGGGAGTAGCCATGATAATTGTGCCCGCAACTCAGGATGCCTCCCGAGGTGACACAACATTATCAAAGCTCACAACAATATGACTCAATTCGAGAAGTCAACAACGAGGGTTGCCCAACTCTAGCATTCAACCATCAACAATCACTAATCAATTAAACCATATTTCAACAACCAAATAAATAACATTTAACAATCAACCATTATACAATTATGAAACAATTAAGTTAGATGACAAAGTAGGTCATCCAACTCAACATGCATTTAAACAACATTCAACCCCGATCTCAATCAACAACAATCCACGAATCAACTACCCAAACATTATCCAACATTCAAGACAACATTTCAACATTTCAAAGAAAGACTACACAAACTTCTAAACTTCATATCTCACAATCTACTAACCCGATAACCTCCAAACCACTTCTTATCACTCACCCACACATGCATCTACATTTATGGCATCGAAAACCAACCAAAATCCATCCAAAACAAGTCCACCAACCCTAGTTTTGGAAATACACATGGCTGAATTTTTTGGGATTTTGCTACAACATTCCAATCAAAAATTTGGCATTACAACATTACTACCCCGCAATTAACAAACTTTTAGAAGCTATAACCAATCAATTCCAACCACCACAACAACAATTAATCAACATTGAAGCTATAACTCAACTTTAATACCCGAAAAATAGAAATACATGCTACTACCGATCAAAACAGCTATAAACACGTATAAATGATCCTAGGCAACTACTGAGCAATAATCTAAGGATAATTTAACATTTCATCGGATAAAAATGCAATTATATGAAATTGATACAAATTAGCATTTTGAGATCTAGAATTTTTCTCTCACCTTTGATCCGAAACAAGGTTAGAAATGCATGCAATAAGTGCCCAACAAGCGGAATCTAGCTCGGTTTGCAAAGCTTTGGACAAAAACTAGGTTTTTTTAATGAAAATTTACTTTGAAAAACTAGAAGAAAAAACTCTCTTTTTCTCTCTAATGGCTCTCGGCCATGTGTGTGTAAAATAAGGTGTTTTGTGTGCTTTCTAGTGTGTGTTGATGCATATATAAGCAAAAGTCAACAAAAACAAAAGGTCAAAGTTGATTTTAAGTTGATTTTCTAGTCTTTTAATTGCATTTTTAACTATTTTGCTCACATATATGCAATTAACACTTAGACTATTTTTAAGTACCATATTTTTAGTTGGCAACAAGTTTCACATGTATAGACTTACACCCGACTTGACTAAAAACTCAATTTTTGCAAAAAAGGTGTAAAAACCTTTAAAATTCCTAATCTGATTTAAAATCCGTTTTAATCAAACACGGGTCTATTAATATCCGAGGACTAGGTTTAAGATGTTTAAAACACCCGTGTAAAAATTTTAACTGACGTGTGTTCAAAATACTATTCACAAAAACCGACGATAAAATTTTTAATGCCGTTTTTTCTGAAAATTTCATGAATGCACACATAGAAGGTAATAGGAATATAAATCACAGAATTAGCGTATTCTAACTCATATAACACATAAACAAGCCAAAACACGCAATTCTATGCAAAGGTAAAATATAGGGTTTCACATTCTCCCCATTCCCCCCTTCCCCCTCCCAAAAGAGATTTTGTCCTCGAAATTCTTACTTGTTGTATGGAATAGATCTGGGTACTGCTGCTGCATCTGATCTCTCTTTTCCTAAGTAGCCTCCTCAATTCCATGATGTTTCCACAATACCTTGACCATAGGAATCTTCTTCGACCTCAACTCTCGTTCCATTTGATCTAGAATACAAATCGACTGCTCATCATAAGTCAGATTCTCATGAAGCTACAATGGCTCTGGTTCAAGAATATGAGAAGGATCTGGAAAATACTTCCTCAAAGTAGATACATGAAAAACATCATGTACATTAAAGAAGTTATCCAGAAAAGCTAACTGATATGCCAACTTGTCAACCCTGCCAGTAATCTCAAACGACCCATCAAATCTCGGACTCAGCTTACCACATTTACCATAATGAGCAAACCCCTTTTGAGGAGACAATTTCAAGAAAACTCGATCCCCGACTGCAAACTCCGAATCCCGACGGCGCTTATCAGCATAACCTTGAATCTACTCTATGTTGTCAGCATTCTCTACTTGATCAACTGAACATTCTCAATCTTCTCTAGAAGCTCTGGCATAATAGTCGGATCAACAGGCTTCATTTCCCCTACTTCATCCCAATACAAAGGTGATGGGCACTTACGGCCGTAGAGAGCTGTATAAGGTATCATTCCAATAGTCGCTTGATAACTATTGTTATAGGCAAACTCGGCAAGTGGTAGATGTTTCTCCCAGTTCTTCCCGAAATCCAGAACACAAGCCCTGAGCATATCCTCCAAAATCTGAATAGTCCTCTCAAATTGACCGTCGGTCTGTGGATGATACGCTGTGATGAAGTTCAACTGTGTACCCAAGGTCTCCTAAAATTTCTCCAACAATCGAGAAGTAAACCGAGGATCTCGATCAGAAACAATACTAGATGGAATTCCGTGAAGTTTAACAATCTGATCCAAATAAAGATCTGTCAACTTTGCAACCTCATCTCCCATTCTCATCAGAATAAAATGAGCTGTCTTCGTCAAACGGTCTACAATAACCCAAATCGCGTCGTTATCCCTTGGTGTTCTAGGAAAACTAGTGATGAAGTCCATCATAATATGTTCTTACTTCCATTTTGGTATTGACCACGGCTGAAGTAACCCTGCGGGTCGTTGATGTTTTGCTTTCACCCGCTGACAAGTCAAACATCTGGATACAAACTTAGCAACCTCCATTTTCATGTTGTTCCACCAGAAATGTTGTTTAAGTCCCGATACATTTTGTTTCCACCAGGATGAATGGTATACTTAGAATTATGAGCCTCCTCTAGAATACCTTTCCTCAAACCGGGTTCATCGGGAACATACACCCTATTCTGAAACTGAAGAATACCATCCTCATACAATTTGAAGTTAGACTGATCATCCGTGATCTGATCCTTGATCTTCTGAAGTTTTGCATCAAGTTGCTGAGCTTCCCTAATTTGAGACAACAATAAAGGTTAAATACGGAGATGTGAACACATCACCCTAACCTGAGTCAACTCCGGTCTCCAATAACTAACGTCTTCAAGAACCTCCCACTTTTTAACAACCAAACAAGTAATACTCTCCTTACGGCTAAGAGCATCTGCTACAACATTTGCCTTTCCAGGAAGATAATTGATAGAACAATTATAATCGCCAAGAAGTTCCATCCACCTCCATTGACGCATATTCAACTCCTTCTGTGAGAACAAGTACTTCAGACTTTTATGATCAGTGAAAACTCAAACTTTCTGCACCACTGATAATGACGCCACTTTTTTGTGCAAAAACAATAGCTGCCAACTCAAGATCATGAGTCGGATAGTTAACCTCATACGGTTTCAACTTTCGAGAAGCATAGGCGATAACCCTACCATTCTGCATAAGTACACAACCCAAGCCCTCCTTGGATGCATCGTTGTAAATTACCATGTTATTGGTTCCCTTTGGCAGAGCAAGTACTGGAACGGTAGTTAATCTCTTTTTCAACTCTTGAAACCCACTCTCACATTTCTCATCCCAAGTAAAGCTGGTTCGCTTCTAAGTTAACTTATAAAGTGGCCTTGCAATCTTAGAAAAGTCTTCACAAACCTATGGTAATAACCCGCCAAGCCAAGGAAGCTACGAACTTCCGAAACATTCTCCGGCTATTTCCAAGACACCACCACTTCAATCTTAGTGGGATCTACTGATATACCATTCGTGTAATCACATGGCCAAGAAAAGATATCCGTTGTAGCCAAAATTCACATTTCCTGAACGTGTTTAGGGTATCTAGCTTATTTGATCAACAAGCCATCTGATAAGCTGAAGCAGGAGGAAGTTCCTATAATTCGGGAATATCCCAATGTATTTCCTGAGGAGTTGCCAGGATTGCCACCAGAGAGGGATATGAAGTTTGTGATTAATCTTATTCCCGATACTCAACCTATTTCTATATCAGCATACCGGATGGTACCAGCTGAACTTAAGGCGCTGAAAACTCAATTGCAGGAGTTATTGGATAAGGGATTCATTCAACAGAGTTCTTCACCGTGGGGAGCACTTGTCTTATTTGTGAAGAAGAATGATGGTACCTTGAGACTATGCATCGATTATCGTGGTTTGAATCAGGTGACCATCAAGAATAAGTATCATTTGCCACTGATTGATGAGTTGTTTGATCAACTTCAAGGAGCCAAAGTCTACTCTATATTTGACTTGAGGTAGGGGTATTATCAGCTTCGGATTCGTACAGAGGATGTTCTGAAGTCTGCTTTCAGGACTCGGTACGGGCATTATGAATTTGTGGTTATGCCCTTTGGACTGACTAACGCACCGGCAGCATTCATGGATCTTATGCATCAAGTCTTTCAGCCATACTTGGACCAGTTCGTGGTAATCTTTATTGATGATATCTTGGTTTATTCTAAGACTGAATTGGAGCACGAGCAACATCTACGACTTGTCCTACAAAAGCTACATAAGCATCAGTTGTTTGCGAAGCCCCTTATTCACCAGCTTAATAGCTTTAGTTGATGAGATAATAAAATTAGTCTTAGTATCCCGGTTCCCTGCTACCTTAACCACTGGCTATTTTGCCAACCGAAACCTTACTACCTTTGTTCTATAGTTTAACTGAGCATCATACTTAAAAAGCCAGTCCATACCCAAGATAACATTATACCCTCGGATAGGAAATAAGATAAGGTCCGGAGGGAAATCCTGACCCTTAACATGTATTTTACAATCTTTACATACTAGGCCAGTCACATATTTATCAGTCAAAGAAGTACTAATTTCAACCACATAAGGCAATCTTTCAGATTGCATGATAACACGTTGCACACAAGTAGGGGTAATGAAAGAATGCGTAGCACCAGAATCAATCAACACTTTAACAAGTTAATCGAGTATAAGAAAGTTACCTTCCACAACAGTTGTTGCCTCAGGTATCTCCTCCAAATCCACTGCGTAGGCCCAAGCTTGAACCCGCTGCTGCTGAGATGCACTGCTCGCAGGTCTACCCTGGTAACCCTGAGTCGTTGGCCGACTCCTAGAACCCTGATATCTAGGGCAATCCCTCGCTCTGTGTTGGTTGCTACCGCAACCCAAACATGTCCCTGCCATCTTCTGACAGTTGGCCTCCGTATGGCCCTTACAGTCACAAAAAGTACAATGCGGTGTCGGAGCACTGGTACTACCTACTGAAGACCCAGAAACTGAATAAGCAGCTGTACCAGCCTGCTGCAGATGTCTTGCAATACTAGGACTGATCCTGAGACTAGGATGCCTATACTGTAACTATGCCAGGTAAGATCCCTGTTGAAATTGGGGCCTAAAGAAACTCTGCTGCCCCTATGGTCTAAAAGAACCCTACTGCACCGAAGGCCTATAACCGCTCTGTTGTACTGAAGGTCGATACCCAACCTGTTGACCCTGCGGCTGAAATGGCCTCTTATTGGCCTGACTAGAACTAAGTTGTTCCCTTTTCCTCTTCTCCAACCTAGAAGCTGCATCGAAGGCCTTTGAAAACACATCATACTGATTCAAGGCCATGGTATACTGAATCTCAGACCTTAGACCCAAAACAAACCTCTGAGTCTTACGTTCCTGATCTAATACAAACTCCGGTGCATACCAGGACAGCCTGGTAAAATTGGCCTCATACTGGGCCACCATAGAATCACCCTGAACCAAGGATGTGAACTCCGCCTCCCTGCGCTCACTCGTAATCCTGGGAATATACTTGGCCCGAAATGCCCGAAGAAAAGTATCCCAGACATAAGGAATACCCCGAGTCTCCCAATCTAATCTCACGGTATGCCACCATTCCCCAGCCTCATCATCAAGTAAGTATACCGCAAAAGTAACCTTCCTCTCATTGGTATAGTCAAGAGGATCAAATATTTTCTCAAGTTTATTAATCTATGCATCGGCCTTCTGATCATCTGGCTCCCCTTGAAACCTCGGTGGAAAATACTCCATAAACATTTTCAACGTACTACGCCCCTAGTAATCACCCTGAACATTTTGTAACTGGGTTTGTATAGTCTGTGCCTGGGCAGCTTGCCCTGCTAAGATCTGTGCCTGCCCTGCCATGACCTTTGACATTCTGTCCATAACAGCGGCAATACGATTATATCCCGGATCTTGGCCTGGTGCCGCATTACCCAGTGCCTCGTTCACTTCCCCAGGCCTATCTCATGTTCTCGGACGTCCCCCCATTCTACTTTCAAAGAGTTAGCACAGGTTATAACATATAGACAGGCTATAGACAAGTAACAACACATAGGCAACAACTCACGTAAGGCACGTAAGTCACTTAAATATTAGTCACATAAGCAGTTTAATCACGTAATCACATAGTCACTTAATCACATAATCACTTAATCATATAAACACATATTTCACTTTTCTTTCACATCATACCTACTTTCATGATAAGACCACTACCCACATTTTGAGAATATCCCGGTTGACAACTAACATGTGCTCTGATACCATTAAATGTCACGCCCCAACTCGACCCCACCTACAATCAGTCAGGACGCAACAGAATTTCGGCAGTATAACGACAGTAACTTGGATACCGAGGCTCTAAACGAACCTGTTTTGTAACTCATACAACCAACTTCAAAATCAACAACAACTCCGCAACCATTTCAACATTAAACAACACAACCATTTCTATTTATTTTAAACAACCTTTCAACAGTTCATTCATAAGTTATACGCCTCCGTTCCAACATCAAACTGTAGGCTATATCGTACATCTCAAAAAGGATTATAAACTAGTCTAACAACCTAATCATGTTCAAAAGAAAGGCTACCAAACCAGCAATATACATAAGTCTTTATCTTTAAGTAGTTATACAAAACATTATACTACAAAGGCTAAGACAAGCTCATGGACATGACTCCAGCACATAAGACTTGTCCACATAAGGCATATTCTCAGCTTCCTGAGGCACGTACCCGAAATCCTGTTCAGTAACACCTGAATGCAGATAACAAATGAGAGTGAGCTTATAGAAAACAAGCCCAGTGAGGAATTCGATAGATCTTTTGAACACATATATCTTACCACCTTGGAAGTTACCCACGAGCTACAACACGCAATTAACATTGATAACAGTACAAATATAATAACAACAGTAAATACACAATAAGGATATGATACATTTGTTGATGAAGCTCCATACACCATTTTCAATGCTCATCAACTCCTTCAAACCCAATGACACAATCCTGAGGTACCTTGACCTAGACCCATACCCCATGGCCTCTCCGCCCATGCGAGATATGGAGTAGCCTTGATAACTGTGCCTGCAGCCCAGGATGCCTCCCGAGGTGACACAACATTATCAAAGGTCACAATAATATGACTCAATTCAAGAAGTCAACAACAAGGGTTGCCCGACTCCCAACTCATAATAACAATAATAATTCCAGTTCAAGAAGTCAACAACGAGGGTTGCCCGACTCTCGCATTCAACCATCAACAATCACTAATCAATTAAACCATATTTCAACAACCAAATAAACAACATTTAACAATCAACCACTATACAATTATGAAACAATTAAGTTAGATGACAAAGTAGGACATCCAACTCAACATGCATTTAAACAACATTCAACCCCGGTCTCAATCAACAACAATACATGAATCAACTACCCAAACACTACCCAACATTCAAGACAACATTTCAACATTTCAAAGAAAGACTACAAAAACTTCCAAACTTCATATCTCACAATCTACTAACCCGATGACCTCTAAACCACTTCTTATCACTCACCCACACATGTATCTACATTTACCCCCATCGAAAACCAACCAAAAGCCATACAAAACAAGTCCACCAACCCTAGTTTTGGCAATACACATGGCTGAATTTTTTGGGATTTTGCTACAACATTCCAATCAAAAATTCGACATTACAACATTACTACCCCGCAATTAACAAACTTTTAGAAGCTATAAGCAATTTAATTCCAACCACCACAACAACAATTAATCAACATTGAAGCTATAACTCAACTTTAATACCTAAAAAATAGAAATACATGCTACTACCGATCAAAACAACTATGAACACATATAAATGATCCTTGGCAACTACTGAGCAATAATCTAAGGACAATTTAACATTTCATTAGATAAAAATGCAATTATATGAAATTGATACAAATTAGCATTTTGAAATCTAGAATTTTTTTCTCACCTTTGATTCGAAACAAGGTTAGAAATGCGTGCAATAAGTGCCCAACAAGTGGAATCTAACTCGGTTTGTAAAGCTTTGGACAAAAACT
Organism: Ehretia macrophylla; assembly: GCA_037974665.1. Classification (NCBI taxonomy): domain Eukaryota; kingdom Viridiplantae; phylum Streptophyta; class Magnoliopsida; order Boraginales; family Ehretiaceae; genus Ehretia; species Ehretia macrophylla. The sequence goes on along the minus strand of CM075771.1, from coordinate 55,687,414 downwards.
AGGTTTCTTTTAATGAAAATTTGCTTTGAAAAACTTGAAGAAAAACTATCTTTTTCTCTCTAATGGCTCTTGGCCATGTATGTGTAAAATAAGGTGTTTTGTGTGATTTCTATTGTGTGCTGATGCATATATAAGCAAAAGTCAACAAAAACAAAAGGTCAAAGTTGATTTTAAGTTGATTTTCTACTCTTTTAATTGCATTTTTAATTATTTTGCTCACATATATGCAATTAACACTTAGACTATTTTTAAGTTACATATTTTTAGTTGATAACAAGTTTCACATGCATAGACTTACACCTGACTCGGTTTAAAACTCGGTTTTCGTAAAAGAAGGTGTAAAAACCTTTAAAATTCCTAATATGATTTAAAATCTATTTTAATTAGACAAGGGTCTATTAATATCCGAGGACTAGGTTTTAAGATGTTTAAAACACCCGTGAAAAAATTTTAGCGGACGTGCGTTCAAAATACTATTCATAAAAATTGACGATAAAATTTTCAATACAGTTTTTTATGAAAATTTTATGAATGCACACATAGAAGGTAATATGAATATAAATCACAGAATTAGCGCATTCTAACTCATATAACACATAAACAGGCCAAAACATGCAATTTTATACAAAGGTAAAATCTGGGGTTTCACATTTATTTTGAGGCTTGTAGCCTTGTATATAGTTCAATTTTGAGGACTCTATGGTCTTGTAATGTATAAGTCGAAAGGTTGTAAAACTGTATGATGTACTTGAGTAACTAGTAAAGAACTGCATGCTAATGGTTTATATCTCTTAGTGGCATAAGTTACTGCGTAGTATGCATGACATTTGGGCTTTCGAACCGTTGTACCGTTAATGAGGGGATGTATGTTTAAAAATGAAGTTGTCTTGTTCCAAATGAATATTATGGTTTCCGTATGTATTTCGTTGAATGTAGGGTTTTCGAATTGTCCACGGTACAGAAGAGACTCCGTCCGTGTGTTGGGTACGGACTTGGCCTTTTGCGGGGTTGGGTCGGGGCATGACAACATACAACACAACTAACTCCATATATTAAACAACCATTCAACTGTTCATCCATAAGTTATACGCCTCCGTTTCAACAACATACCTCAAGGTATAACATACATTTGCAAAATAGATTATAAACTAGTTTAGCAACCTAATCATATTCAAAAGTAAGACTACCAAGCTAGTAACATTCAAACCACTATCTTTAGATCATCTTATACAATATAACTTCAAAGTAAATGCAATACAACTAGTTCTAATATACAGTATAGCAAAAGAGAGCTACAGCTCAGGTATCATGGATAATACTCTGGCACATAAGACTCGTCCACATAATGTACATTCTCAGCTTCTTGAGGCACGTACCCGCAATCTGGTTCAGTAACACCGGATTGCAGAAAACGAATGAGAGTGAGCTTATATATAACAAAGCTCAATGAGGATTCGATAGATCTTTTGAAAACATTTACTTTATCCCTTGGAAAATCATCCTATGAACAACAATCATACCATAAAGTTTAATAACAATACAAATACAACAACAGTAAACAAACAATAAAGGTACGACACACTCGTTGATGAAGCTCCATATGTCGTTTCAATGTCCACCAACTCCTCAAAACCCAATGACATAATCCTGAGGTACCTTATTCTAGACCCACACTCCATGACATCTCCGCCTATGCGAGATAGGGATTAGCCATGATAACTATGCCAACAACCCGGGATGCCTACCGAAGTGACACAGCACTATCATGACTCACAACAACAATGACACTCGACTCTTTACATTCCAAGAGATCAGCAACGAAAGTACCCGATCCCCGGTATTTCAGCAATCAACAATCAATTAACAATATTTCAACAATCAATTAAACAACGTTTAAACAATCAACAACTATACAATTTTAAAACAATTAAGTTAGATGACAAAGTAGGCCATCCAACTCAACATGCATAGGAACATACATTCAATCCCGAACCTAAACAACAACAACCCAAGAATCAACTACTCAAATACTAGCCAAACAACCCAAGACCATATTTCATCATTTTAAAGAAAGGCTACACAAACTTCTAAAAGTCATAACTTACAATCTAGAAATCCAATAACCTCAAAACCACTTTCTATCACTCAACCACACATGCAACTACATTAATCCTACCAGAAACCAACCAAAAGCCATCCAAAACAAGCCCAACAACCCTAATTTTGGCAATGCACTTGGCTGAAATTTCTGGCCTTTTGCTACAACATTCGAATCAAAAATTCGGCATTATAACATTACTATCCCTCAATTAACAAACTTTAAGAAGTAACAACCAATCAATTCCAATTACTACCACAACAATTATTCAACAATGAATCTATAAGCCAACTTTAATACCCGAAAAATAGAAATATATGCTACTACCGATCAAAACAGCTATAAATACATATAAATGATCCTTGGCAACTACTGAGAAATAATCCAAAGACAATTCAACAAAACATCAGATAAAAATACAGTTATATGAAATTGAAAAAGAATAGCATTCTTAGATCTATAATTTTTCTCTCAACTTTGATGCAAACTAAGGCTAGAAATAGGTAGAATGGATGCCCAACAAGCCAAATCAAGCTTTGAATGAAGTGATTTGGCCTTGAAATGAAGTTTTTATGTGAAAAATACTTTGAAAAACCTTGAAAATGTTCTTCATCTTTCTCCTCCAAGGAGCCACGGTTTTGTGTGTGTTTTTGGGGTATTTTTAGTTTGTTTTAATGTGTGTTGATAACTTATAAGCAAAAGTCAAAGCAAGCTTCAAGGTCAAAATTTGATTACTTAGTCATTTTTTTTGGTGTTTTTGGCCAAAAATAGAAATATAAATACTATCTAACTAATACTATATTTATTAGGACTATATTTTAGTTGAAAACATTTATGTGTAAGTCTATGTAAGCATATATAAGCATATATATACATACAACTAAAATAAAATGCTTATTTTTACGAAAGAAGATGAAAAATCATATTATTTATTTTTCAAATGTCTTTTAAATGTATTTTTCAATTGTGCCATTTTAGAAATATTTAAAATGAAATACAATTTGTATTTATATATACTAGGTCAATGAAAGTCAATGCAAGAATCGTTTTGAGTAGAAATCACTATTTTAGCTTAAAAACATACATTTTCGTCTGTAAAATCTATTTAAATTCCTAATCCATTTTAGAACCAGTTTTTATCAAACACAGGACTATTAATAATAGAGGACTAGGTTTTAAGATGTTTAAAACACCCGTGTCAAAATTTTAGCGGACGTGTGCTTCAAATACTATTCACAAATAGCAATGATAAAATTTTCGATGCAGATTTTTATGAAAATTTCATGAATGCTCACATATCATGTATTAGAAGTATTAATCACTTAATTAGCACATTTTAATTCATATAACACATATAAACAGGTTAAAACACATAATTACAAATTTGGTCAAATTCAGGGTCTCAAAATATATATTATGTTTTTCCACATATATATTCTCGTATACAATTATTGTATAATCGGCTTTGCCTCCTTACAAATAAAAAAATTAAAAAAAAGATAGAACAGCATCATAGTATGAACATTTCACTATTTTTTTTAGCCTTAACAATTACAAAGTATTACTCTTTAATTGGATAGAATGGCCGGGTAAAAACGATTCATAACTAAAGGTTATGAATTCGAATCACAACTTCATTTTCAGATAACATACTCTAAACTAAAATATAGGAATAGAATGTTGCACTTTTGAAAATAAAGGACCACTATGTCAAACACGCTAAAGATAAAAGACTAAACTGGGTATTAACATATAAAAGTTTGAAGGCATGCAATCTTCCTTTAGCCTAAATTACTTTAATTACCAATATGCCTTTCTCAATTACTCCTCTTAGACATTAGGCATTATTGCGGCTAAGCATATCTCTTTTGTATTCTATTTTAAATTAATGAAATCCATTTTTTTTTACAAAAAAGGAAAACATGTTAGTAGAATTGTCTCCCTCCAACTTTACATGGGTTTAGAGAATGTATTGACTTGAAAATACTCCTTTCATTTTGGATTATTCAAATTATTTGACAGTGTATTCTTATTGAAACTCAAACTATAACAACTTGTAACTCACAAACAAGAATATATGTGCTGCAGTAGGGCAAAGTTGTAAACATAAACAAAAGCATATCCTTCTTTTTCACTTGAATGAAATAGTGACTATTCTTTATTTACTTCTTTTCACTTGTACCAAACAACAAAAGAGAAAGATATATATATTCTTTTTCCTTACAACAAGATACATTCTTCCTCTTCCACTTCCAGTTTGTCAATGAAACTATACCTTTGGTGGTTCATTTCTTTCCTTTTCAACTAGTAGATAGTAGTTTGTTCAAAAAAAAAAACTAGTAGATAGTAGTAGCTAATAGCTAATTGGCTAAAGAAGATACACAAAGGGGAATATAAAAAGGGGCCTTTTTCTTAGTATTTTGAGAACTTTCCCTTTTCTAATATAGTCCACCCTGCAACCTAATCTGAGTAAAAAAATTTATAAATGTGTAAGGACCACAGATATTTTTTAGGGAATGTTTATTGCAACTTGAAGTGATTTTTAGAAAACCATTTTTCTGTAAAAATAATTATTGGATTATTAAATAATTATGGAGGAATAATTTCACCTTGATATGAATAAATGTATGATCAGAAGTTAGAGAATCACCCCTCAAGTGATCTTTTTTTTTTTTCTGTTTATTCGAAGTTATAATAATCAATTCTATAAGTTACATCCAATAGCAAGCTTACAAGCTATTTTAAGCTATAAGCTAGAGAAAAGTAAATAGTAAATAGTAAATAGGCTATCAATGGCTAACCGCATAAATATTTCTTCCTTTTTTAGAATTACCACATAAGTATGTATACATACCAGAGCATGGAAGTTTTAAAGAACTCTGTTATTATCCTTTCCCAATAGAGAAAGTACAGAAATAGGAAAGCAAATAAAATTACCTGTAATTTCACAAGACTAGCTCGAAGGGATGAAACATAACCAAGTTTCTTAACAAACCATCAGCCTTCAGAAAAACAAGGATCAGAGTCAAATGAGTCAAGCTTCTTGAAATAACTAAATCCTACCTTCACAAGCAATGATTTTATATTCTCATAACCCAAGCACACTTTGAGGAATAATTACATAAAAAGAACCAGAGCCCTAACAGGCCCTAAGCCTTTTACCGAATCAAAACTATTGATTTCTCAAGTATCAACCCAACTCACAAGTGATGACCACAAGTCCCTAATCCAGACTAAAAAGAACCAAAGCCCTAACTTCTGGTACCCTGAACTGCTACTTCCAAGAAGTATAAAATGCATTAGGCGGAAGAAGAGAAAATATTTACCCAAAATGAAAATACCAGAATCATTACAACTTTTATTTAGATTCAACGTATACAAGGCTAGAAAAAGTTACATAATTTTCCAAGAAAAAGTTTAATTCAGTTATAAAAGGCAGCAAACACAACTCAAAGAGAAATATCAAGCCATGATTCAAGAAGACAATAGAAGGAAATAGGTGACAAAGGGTTACCTTTTAGAACTTCCCAATGTAGTGGTGCGAGGTGACGGTGGCGCGAGGTGTGGTGGTACGAAGTACCGAAGGTGTAAAATGGTAGTGGTGGTGGCACGAAGTGGCAACGGAGTATATATGTGTGTGCGTGTGGGTGAATGGTTGGTGAAAATCGTATGGGTGAAAAAATGACTATTTAATTGGCCTCTTTTTGAGCAATGCAATTTTTTTGTAATTAAATACTAAAGTCGTCACAATTTCGTCACACACACATATTCGTCTTATTTACATCACAAATTTTGCATCAACAATATTTTTATTCCAACTGCTAAATTCCTTTTGTCACAAAATCACAGCCGATTGCCACAAACATGCAATGAAAAATCTGATTTGTATAAAATGTCATAGATTCGTCACAATAGTTGAGTCAACTTTGCAATGTTATCACAAAAATGTAGTCTTTAATCGCGACTTTCAGACGATTTTTAATTCTCGTGCTATAGCTATTGCTATTGTGGCCAAATTGTTGCAGTTTGTGATGAATTTGTGACAAATTGCAGTTCTCGTCACAATTTCATCCCAATTTCTACACAATCTGAGCGTCAAAAGATTTTGTAGCAATTTCGTCCCATTTTTGTGACGATTTTAATTTCGTCACAAAATTTCATTGCAAAACAACTTGTGTTTTGTAGAGGAAGAAATGAGTTTGTGGAGGCCGAAAACTACTCAAATAGGGAATCGATTTACAGGGTTACAGATTCAATCTATGTTGTTGTCACAAATTCGTGAGGCTCAGAAAATGACCCACATATTTTAAAGATCCAAGAGAGAACTAAAGGGGGAAAGTCGAATTTCAAGATGCATGATGATAGCATATTCCGATATAAGAAAAGAGTTTGTGTTCCCAGTGACCCGAGTTTGAAGAAAGAGATTCTATCAAAGGCACATAATTCTAGATATACCATTCATCCAGGTTGTACTAAAATGTACCGTGACTTGAAACAATACTTCTGATGGAACAATATAAAAAGAGAGATTGCAGAATTTGTGTCCAAATGTCTGACTTGCCAAAGAGTTAAAGTAGAGCATCAGCGCCCGGCTGGATTGTTGTTACCCTTGACTATTCTAAGATGGAAACGAGAGCACGTAACTCTGGATTTCATGACAAATTTGTTGAGATCTCCGAGGGGCTTTGATGCAGTTTCGGTTGTAGTAGATCGGTTGACTAAAAGAGCCCATTTTATATCGATGAATAAGAAAGATAACCTCGAGAAGTTAGCTGATCTATACATTGCGAACATTATTAGACTCTGTGGGGTTCTAGCAAGCATTGTATCAGATAGAGATCCCAGTTTCACTTCTCGATTCTAACAGAGATTACAGTTGTCTTTGGGGACAAAATTAAGCTTCTACACTGCTTATCACCCACAAACAGATGGTCAGTCTGAGAGGACAATTAGAATCTTAGAAAATATGCTTTGTGCCTGTGTTCTAGACTTTGGGAGAAGTTGGGAAAAACACTTGTCTCTAGCGGAGTTCGCATACAACAATAGTTATCAAGCTACTATCAATATGACTCCTTATGAGACGTTGTAGGCTGTAAATGCCGATCTCCCTTATATTGGGATGAGGTAGATAAGATGAAGGCTATGGATCCATCTATGTTGCCTGAGCTTGCAGAGAAAATTTAAAATATTCATCTAATCTGTAAACGGATGCTTACAGCACAAAGCAAGCATAAAAGCTACGCTGATAGGCGTAGGTGAGATCTGGAATATGAAAAGGAGGACCAAGTTTTTCTAAAAAATATCTCCCTGAAAGTGTTTAATTCGACATGGCAAAAGTGGAAAACTTAGTCCAAGATTTGTGGGTCTATTTGAGATTGTTAAGGGAGTTGGTAAATTGGCATACCGACTAGCATTGCTTCCTAGCTTATTAAGATTGCATGATGTGTTCCATGTATCGATGTTGAGGAAATATCATCTAGATACGTTACATGTGCTTGAGTCGAAACCTCTGCAGATCAGTGATAAAATGACTTATGAGGAAAAGCCGATTTGGATTTTGGACCGAAAAGTGCAAGAGTTGGGGATTAAAAGCATTCCGATGGTGAAAGTGTTGTAGAGCCATCATGGAATCGAGGAAGCCACCTGGGAGGGGGAAGATCAGATAAAACAATAGCATCCAGAGTTATTTCCTTCATCAAGTAAGAATTGCGAGGACACAATTAATTTAAGGGGGAGAGAGTGTGACACCCGAGCCCGGAGAGAATTTCATATTATTTTATTTATTTTATTTGCATACATATTTTGCTTTATTTAACTCATTTCTTGTGCACGTTCATTGAAAAATTATATGCATTGCATTTCGGGAGTGAGAATTAGAATGAATAGTGTAATGCATGAATAGTAAAACCTATAGATTTTTATTTAGGCCATTAGATGAATTAGTTAGCATTTGGGCCATCTTTTATCAACAAAACTAATTTAATTAGAGCCCAACACAAGCCTAAGCCCAACTTAACAACTAATTAGCTTATATTATAGCAAAAACAATCAAAAAAATCAAAGAAAAAAGAAGATAGATGTCACGCCCCGACCCAACCCCACGCTAAAGGTCAAGTCTGGACCGGACAAATGGATAGAGTCTCTTTTGTACCGCGGGCTTTCGACATTCCTGAACTTAGAAGAAATGATCCATAAACAACAATATAACAATCATAGGATATCTTACTCAAATTCCGAAGGCCATCTGAGCCTTTCTAATTAACAAAATAGAACATACATGCATTACTTCATTTGTTCTAGCATACTATGATCACAGTTTTGATTATCATACCACTCTAATATTTCATACTTTACTAATTTAGTTAATAAATCATATTACAAACCATACATCCAACAACCAACTTAACTTAACTTTATATAAACCAACCAAGCCAACAACTTAAACTTAATACATACAATACAACCACTGAAACATACAAGGCACTAAGGCCTCAAAAAATGATACAAGCCAAACATAGTCTTCACACACAAACACATGGTGTCGACCTCAGTCTACAAGCAGGCATGCAAGAACACAATCATGAAAACTCAATTGTCTCCTCCTCCTCAGCTACAACTACTATAGGGACCTATGGATCTAGCTCAGCAACACCTGAAATGTGGTAGAAAAAGGGTGAACAAACATTATGCTTAGCCAGGGAGGGGATAAACGGGGAGCTTTTCAAAAACCTTTTCGTGCAATGTATGATACATAATAACGTTAAACTAACATTATAAGCTACACTGAAAGATAACACTTAGCGTGATAAACATTAAATCGCTAAATAAACACTTCAAAAAAGGATATCGCTAACTCCATGGAACGGTCCGTCCATGCCGGCTCACTTCTCTTCCACTACGCTTCTCTTGCCGGCATCACTTATCACTCCGCTAGGTGTACTCCAGATGCACCCCGATTCCTACGACCCACGTCAATGGAACGCTCTATCCATGCAACTAGGCAATAGTCCACGGCAGGTTACCATCCACTAGCAAGCCCGCTGCCGCCCAGTGAATGATTACCACATCCGGGCCGACGCTTAAGGATGCAACCTTCGCTGAGGACAGTTATAACACATAACACATTGCCACGTTAAAGCACTTAATCATTAGATTACATCAAATGCACGTAAGAGAGAATTGACAAAAGAGGCCACACTTATGCACATTATCATATAAATGCTCTAAGAACATTAAACGCGCTACATTACTTTAAACTACTTAACAACTATTATGACACCCTTTAGTTCACGAGCTTAGCATTCATTCACAAATACAGGGTTCTAAAGTTCCTAGAAACATTAAGTACATTCTTTAAGCTAAAATTACCAAGCTAATTCAATTAAAACACCTAAGTCACTTAGCTTAGTTCAACTTCAACTCCTTTCAAAACATGGCACTTTCACATTACACCAACACATAGCTCTACTAGCATGCTCGAGACAAGGAAAATGGTATAATAACCTTGGCAAGCAACCAACACGCAACAAGGCCCATAGGCCCAAACTCACACCCTATGCATTTTAAATATTTTCCAACTACATTTAGCATGCTTCAAGTTTGATGAACACTTATAGACTTTCATTGAAACACTAGAACATTAATTTAATTCTAAATCAACAATTTGAACTAAGCTATTATTCATCATCTTCTACCTTGCATTTATATATACAACTTCAAGATACACAAGCAAACTAAGCTCAAAAGTTCACTCTACACTATTGTTAGCTAGCATAGAAAGCATTAGAAACATTAAAACACCATTATATAACAATATCAACATTTTACCATTACTAGATTTCAAGCAAATATGCATAAATACATGACTTCCTCACCTTGGTAAAGCTTCTAGGAACTAAGATTAGGCTAAAACTCCTTTCAATTTCCTTGCTCTAGCTCAAAATCATCGACCCTAGGGTTTTGCCCCCTTTATTTTCTTAAAGAGAGCCAACGGGTCTCTTTTTTTTTTCTTTTTTGTGTATTTTATTTGCTATTATATGTGTATATTGAAGGTTCTCTTGCACATAAATGACATATAGTGCAGCGGAAACATGAATAATAAAGCTATAAAAACTTGTAGAACCAATAATTGAATCATCCAAACATGCATTTAGACTCGATAGAACCAAGCAAAGTTAAATCTAAAAATTTGTTACCTCGTGAGGAAGACTACGAATTGTTTGCTTGGATTGTAGACCACAACGTAGCAGACCTCTACGATCTCACACATACCACATCGAGGCTAGAACGAGGTGAAACAAGCTCTTACACAAGCTTCAATGGAATGGCACAACTCCCAAGAAGAGCGAGAGAGTAGCGGCTAGGTTTTGTGAGAGAGAACTGAATTTTGTGTTATATCTACTAGGGTTTCTCTTTAAGCTGTATTTATAAGGTGCTATAAGCTTTCATTATTTGCACCTTGACCCCAAACCTTATGAGGCTCTCTAAATTTAGCTTATAACCTTTTCTAATCAACTGTAAGTTAATTAGACATCAACCCATAATTAATTGACACTCAATTAAATATCAATTCAACTTATACAAAAGCCAATTTCCCAAATTGCCCTTGACTCTAAGTCAAACGTTTGACCATCAAACATTCTCTCTTACTTGTATACTCGAACGGTTTCCCTAAACCCATTCTAAACATATGCAATCCATTATATAATTGCTTCTAGATAAAATACGAGAAGATCCTCGTGCTAGCATGACTTCTTTATTCTATCCATCATAGTTCTAACCCTTCAGCTTGTGTGCGATCCTGTAGGTTTGAGTGCCAAGCCAGTAGTAGTTGGGACAAGTGCCAATTAACCCATCTCCATTAGAACTCCTTATAATTGCTACTAATCGAGGTTGGCGTCTAAAAATACTCCGCGACGACCAGATGGCTCGAATGCTTAATCCAAGCTTTTCTACTCAAGAACCTTTAGGCGACTAGTTAACGTACTGTCCATTCATTCCACTAGATGCCCCAAGCTTGCCCTAGGGTATGGTTAATATCAGTCAAACCCTAATAGGCTTACTCTTATGTTATGTTGACTTTTTCTATATGATCCAATCATACCACTATGGCCATGGATTTCTGTCAACATCTCTATAAGACGATATAGGGCATACTATCTTTTATCCAGAGTAGTGGATCTTCGCAGTGACACTCACTAGCTTCGCAAGTACTTGATTGTACTCGAATCCTCTTTCAAGCAGGTCTTATCTTTCTCCCTTTTGTCCAGGGCCAAAGTACAATGAGTTGCTTACAAGTTACTATGATGACCTCGAGTCAGATGAGTATTTTGCACAACTATCACCTAAGAACCTTCTCATTGACTTAGGTGGATGAAGCCCCCATTGAGTGTTCTCTACGGATAATGTCTAGTGTACATATCTCTATACATACCCATGCATTAGCCTTGACATCTTATGCCACTTGGTCGATGAGATCGACCCTGATAGAGCTAACTACATGTCAGTCTTGCCGAATTCATCAATGCCCAATCTTGATGAATCTTACGACCTAGGACAATTTTTAGGTATGTCATAAGTGTCGATTCTCATCAACCGTAAGCTTTTATGGTTCAACCCTATACCAACATATCCAAGGGCTTTATCAGTTATACATAATGTATAGCTAAACGATATATAAATGCATAAAAGATAAAGGTAAATGCCATATGGTACTTTTATTTGATTAAAACTTTATAACAAAGATCGTTTCGTTATACAAATATCCCTATCATCCTTCACCGAATGATTGGCTTGCAGGGCATATTCGCAACAATCTCCCACTTGCACTCACAACTAATCATTTCGGTATCTAATACCTATCTAGGATCTTTGGAAGTCAAACTCCTTTGACTCCAAGGCTTTAGTGAATGGGTCTGCCAAATTCTCTTTACCTTCTATCTTCTCAATCCGTACATTTCTTCTTTCTATGATTTCTCAGATCAAGTGATAGCGATGCAAAATGTGTTTGGTTTTTTGATGAGACCTTGATTCCTTGGCCTGAGTAACCGCTCCAGTGTTATCACAATACAGTATTACTAGTGCATCAATATCAGGAACCACACCAAGTTCAGAAACAAACTTTGTTAACCAAACAACTTTCCTTGCTTCATCGCTTGTAACAACTTATTCTGTCTCGGTCACTAAATCGGCCATAATGTATTGCATGGAACTCTTTCCAAATCACTGCTCACTATTAATGGTTAATGTAAAGACTAACGTTGATTTGCTATCATGGTCGAATTTGAAGCAAGAATTCATAAAACCTTCAAGCTTAATTTTATATCTCCATCAATGGGGTATTGGTTCTACGTATTTCTCTAAACTACAAACATACTTTCATACTTGGCACGTAAAGCAACTTCGCAAAATGAAAAAGGGGAGAGGCAATGGAGTACCAGCAGACCACTGCTGGAGTAGTGACTGCCGGCCTGACTAGCGCCAACGCTATACATGTGATACCCAAGCCCGAAGCTAAATTTTTATCATTTTACTTTTGTGATTTTTATATTTTTTCTACATGCATACATATACATCTAGTATTCGTTCATTGCATGTTGGGAGAGCGTGTTTGGAAATTGTTTTTGGTCTGAGTGAATAGTGAAAAAAATTGAATAACATTGAAATGCTAGCTAACTAGATTTATTTGGACTTTTGGACTTTCATTAAGCCTTTGTCTTGCAAGAATAGTGCCCAATGCCTAACACACCTATTATATATTATCTAAAGGCTTCATAAACCAACATAACACATAAAAACAATTGCAAAAATTTCACCCTTGTCTCTCCCCTTACTCGTCGGCCATTCAAAGGAAAAGGAGAGAAAATTCAACTTCAATCTTTGCATTGTGAGCTGAAGCAAGCAATATAGGGGTGGATTCAACCTAGCTAGAGCTTTCTTCTGACATATTTCAGGCTATTTGGTGAGGGATAACTTTATTTTTGTGCATTTGTTTAGTTAGGGTTTACTTTGAATAGATTGATTTGTTGTGTATTGAGTTATATATGCTTATCTATGCTTGATATATTCTTGAATATGCTTGTAGAACATGATTATAGGATTAGATAGAAATTGTAATGACTATATTGATTAAACTTGAATTTAAAGAAGATAATGAATACTAAAAATTGAGATTTTGCAAACCCTTGTGTTCTAGCTTAATTAGTTGACATCTAATCATGATTTAGGAGTTGTTAAACCTAGATTAGAGCCTCTAATGGCTTGGATTTGCTTGAGTTACTAGAACTTTAATTTAAAGAAACTTAACGGGTATTATTCATTCAGGACCATTACATAGTGACCCGATGCTCGATTTAACATTTTATATGGACTCTGGGGATGCTAAAATGGTTAAACGATAAAAATTATTGAATTCCAATAACGTTGAATTTTAAGGTCTTAATTGCATAATAAATAGTGGCCTATTAATATAGTGATATGGGGTAAGATTGAAGATGTTAATTAACCTTATATATGTAGGATTGAGCCTAGAACACCTTTATGACATTGAATTAGTCAACAGTTTTGGTAATTGTAGTTCAAAGTAACCACAGGGCTTTCGTGACTTTTGTAATAGACGGGGTTAAATGTGGGGTTTCTTGGTTCTAGGAGGGCTCAAAAAGTGTACTTGAAAGTATAGGATAATTTGTTCATGGATTAGGAGTCTTGTACTTCATATGTGTATTGAATTGAATTAATGAACTAAGGGGACTAGTTATAAACAAAGGTTATGGTTGTTGGAAATGGACTTCTAATTGAACTAATAGGTGTTTGAATGTATTTGTGTAATGTGCTTACTTGTTTGGTGAAATGTCATAAAGTGAGTTGTGTGACTACTTGGTTAAAGTATGCTTGTACCTTGTTATATTGCTAAATTGTTATATAATGTGAAATTTATTGCATTGACTTTGAATGACAACTATGAGATTACTTGTGATAAGTATGTGTTCTAGTACATGCTAGGGTTAGATTCATTGAGCCAATCCAAGGTGTTTAAGAGTGGATTCCAAGGTAAGGGAGCTTTCATTCTCTTGTGCATTTTAGTTTGCTTATTGCTTATAAATTGTATAGTTTAATGTAATTGCTTATATTTATGTGTGATTTGTTATAATTTGCATGAATATAAGTACTTGTTCCTTGTTTATATTATTATATTTCTTATAAAATTATTTTGTAAAAGTTATCTTGAACGGTTATCGAATCGGTTTTCCTTGGAAATTATAGATATCATCGAGTGAAAACACACCTTATCGTTATCGTTATCATGGCCAACCACTGGGTGGCATCGGGCTTGCCAGTGGTTGTCCATCCTCCGTAGCTATTCCCTCTCTCGCTAGGGATGCCATCTTGGGAGAGTTGGGTTGTAGGATTAACGGGGTGTTTATCCAGAGCCCCCATTTGGTGTAAAGGGTTATGCTAGCTTATCGATATCGAAATTGTTATTATCTAATTGGTTCGTGGATCGTGATTCGTGGATCGTGGTTCATGATTTTTGATTCATGCTCGTGGCCATCATCGTATCCTTTTAATTAGTAACTCTCGCTTGGACCCTAAGTCCTTGGAGAGTTACATTTAATTGTTTCCTTTGTTGTGTTCTTTACTTGTGCTAAATAGCTTGTATAACTGTATTGTGTGTTATATTGTTATTGTTTCTTCTAGATTGCTTATTATAATTGTTTTATGGTTGACTTTCTTTCTTGATATGAATTGTTTAGCTTATTTAATGTATAATGGTTTTATTTGTTAATTTGTTTATTGTTGACTATTGCATCTCACGAAACTATTTTCCAAACTCCCCGATTATCTGTTTTCCCCTCCCTCACTGAGCAACTGTGTTGCGCACTCCCTCTTTCTAACCACTTTTCAGGTTCAGTGCCTTCGGAAAGTGTTAAGGAGAAAGCTCGAGACTTACTGTGATTGGATTGAAGGTTCTCTAACACGTAAAACACATATAGCGTAGCGGAAACATGAAGATTAAAGCTATAAAAATTTAGAGAACTAGGAATTGAATCATCCAAACATGCATGTAAACTCGAAAACATGATAAACCAAGCAAAGTTGAATCTGAAAATTCATTACCTCTTGAAGAAGACTTTGAATTGTTTGCTTGGATTGGAGACTGAAAGTCACTAGCCAACATAAGATATCATGTCAAGACATAATCACAAGTTGGTTTCAAGATCCAAAAAGTTGTGCATGGATACCTAGGTATAGCCAAAACTAGATAGGCCATCAACAAAAATTTCACAAGTTTTGTCACAAAGGATCACCATGCTAACTTTCTATTATATCCATTTGTAATGCCCCACACCAATACACCCACGCCTGCAGGGATACACCCCGCCCATAGGGGACGAGCGCACCGAGGCCATGGCGTACGAGCATGGACAGCGCACTATGCAGATTTTGTCCGCTCTGGGGCCCATACCCCTCACGATTTTGTCTCCCACGCACGCACTGCACGTGAAAAGGCCTCTGCATGAATACGAAGGCTTCGCCCTTATATTCAGTTGGCCCAGCTCCAAGCCCTCCGATGTGGGATGTGATTCCTCACATTCACCCCCCTCCCCCTTAAGGAGGCCCGCGCCCTCATGGGCTAACGGCACAAAGGAAGGTCGGCTCTGATACCAATTTTGTAATGCCCCACACCAACGCACCCACGCCTGCAGGGATACGCCCCGCCCATAGGGGACGAGCGTGCACCGAGGCCATGGCGTACGGGCATGGACAGCGCACTATGCAGATTTTGTCCACTCTGGGGCCCATACCCCTCACGGTTTTGTCTTCCACGCACGCACTGCACGTGAAAAGGTCTCTGCACGAATACGAAGGCTTCGCCCTTATATTCAGTTGGCCCAGCTCCAAGCCCTCTGATGTGGGATGTGATTCCTCATACCATTGTTCATCAACACTTGCTATATATTTCATAAGTATACCTCACTAGTAGATCACTTTGGAGATGATGAGGTTGGATGACAAGCTTTTGAATCCTTCTAACTTGAAGGCCCTAGTTAGTCCACCAAGCATCCAAAGCTCAACCACCACTAGAAGATTTAGTGTGCTAGTATATCTTCTAGCTTTTGAAACTAGGTATGTATGTTACCAAGCAAAACAAAACTTCTCTCTTGTAATTTTAGCTATGGCCGAAACTAGCAAGGAGAAAAATGAAGTTGTTTTGCACTTAGTTGGTTAACTGTGTCATGTGAATGAGAGGCCTTGTATATGTGAGAGAAAAATGCTATCATCTTTATTATAATAATCTATCATAATAGGTGACCAATCACTATTATCACCTTTTAATCAAAAAGCCATGCAAACCTTTTGATCCTAATGATTAGCATTAGATGGCAAGATGATAACATTCTCTCTCCTCCTACCCTTGGCTGAAAATGCAAGTGGATGGGGAGAGAATGCTTGTCATCTTTTATTAAATATATATTATATGCTCATATAAACATATATATAATATTACTATAATAGGTGGCCAATCAAAATTGCTTCCTTCTAAAGTAAAAGTCATGCAAATCCTAGGATTGTAATCATTATAATCCAAAGGTAACTTTATTCTCTCTCTTGACATTTGTCAAAAAGGCTTTATCAACAAAAACAATGGTCAAGATTCTTCTGTCTTTATTCAAAAATGAATAATATCCATTCATTTCAAATTCAAATGACTAAGATTGATGACATGGACAATCCTAGTCATCAATCTCTACATGTACATGCCACATGTAATTATCTAGTCATTAATTTGCAATTCACCTTTTGACAACTAAGATGATGATGTGGCATTTCTTAAATTACATCATCATTACACACATACATACATACATACACACACACACACACACACACACACACACACACACACAGATATATATATATATATATATATATATATATATATATATATATATATATAATTTTTTTTCCCATTCTAATCTCTATTAGAATAAATATATTAAAACAACTTTTTAATAATTATAGTTTGGCCCCAAAAGTTTTAGTAATTACAATTTGATCCCAAAACTTTCCTGTCACGCCCCAACTCGACCCCTCATATAATAAGTCAGGACGCAACGGAATTTTGGCAGTATACCGACAGTAATTAGGACACCGAGGCTCTAAACCAACCTCTTCGCAACTCATACAACCAACTCCACAACAATTCAACAATTAAACAACACAACTACAATATACATTAAACATTCTTTTACCATTGCATCCATAAGTTATACACCTCCGTTCCAACATCATAAATTTACTATATAACATACTTTTCCCAAAATAGAATATAACCAATCTAGCAACCTAATCATATCCAAAACAAGACTACTAAACTAGCAACATTTAATTCATTATCTTTACAACATCTTATACATCATAAACTTCTAAGTAAATACAAACCAACTAGTTTTAATATACAAGATAACAAAAGAGTACAACGTCAGATATCAAGGACAAGACTCTGGCACATAGGACTCATCCACATATGGCACATTCTCAACTTCCTGAGGCACATACCTGTAATATGGATTGGTAACACCTGTATGCCTACAATAATTGAGAATGAGCTTATATAAAACAAACCCAGTGAGGATTCAATAGAACTCTAATAGTATTTACTATACTCCTTGGAAATCATCCTTTGAGCAGTAAACACATAATAATCATCAATAATAATATAAGCACATTAGTTATAATAACCAATCAATAAAGGATACTCTAGTTGGTGTAGCTCCAAACACCATCACGATCTCAACTGTTCTTCTTATAACTTCCCATTATTCATGCACCCGAGGTACCTCACTAGCCCCTCCCTCTATGGCACCTCCACCATGCGAGCTGGGGGTAGCCTCTGATAGTCATGCTGTTATCAACCCGATAGCCCAACGCTGCCCGAGAGGCGGCATACACATATCAAGACTCATGACAATAATAATAAACATTCATATCACAGGAGGACAACATATCAAGTTGACTATCTCCTTGCTCATCAATAATCAAATATCACAGGAGGACAACTGTCACGCCCCAACTCGACCCCACCTACGATCAGTCAGGACGCAACGGAATTTCGGCGGCATAACGACAGTAAACAGATTTCCGAGGTTCTAAACCAACCTCATTAAACATCATACATCCAGTAATTCCTCAATACAAACAACAACATACAACACAACCATATTATACAATAAAACATCCTCGTTATACGCCTCCGTTCCAACATGACATACAATACCTCAACTTTATCATACATTTCAAAAGTAAGTTGAGACACAACTACAATTTAACCATAGACAAAAGGAAACCGCTAAGTTAACATCATTTGGTTCAACATCTTTTCAATATCTATTACATTAAGAACCGTAAAGCATATAAAGTCTATTAAACTAATATACAAGACATTTAACAACATAAAGTCATAGATAAGACTCGGGAACATATGACTCATCCACAAAAGGCACATTTTCCACATTCTCCTCTTCAGGAGGCACATACCCGTAATCCGGCTCCGCAACACCTGTAAGCATGCATTAATAGAGAGTGAGCTTATATACATAAGCCCAGTGAGGATCCGATAGATCTCGACAGTATTCACTACGCTCCTTGGATTTAGTCCTTTGAGCAAGTAAACACACAACAACAATAATAACATAAATAAAGCTATCATCACATAACTATATGACCATTCAATGAAGGATACTCTATTTGGTGTAGCTCCAAACGCCATCACGATCTCAACCGTTCTTCTTATAACTCCCCATTACTCACGCACCCGAGGTACCTCACTATCCCCTTCCCTCCATGACATCTCCGTCATGCGAGCTGGGGGTAGCCTATGGCAGTCATGCCGGTTTCAACCCGACAGCCCGACGCTGCCCGAGAGGTGGCACACACATACCAAGGCTCCATATTCATCAATCATCATGCAAGCATAAATCGATCAATCAATTGGGAGATCAGCAACAAGAGTGCCCGATTCCCGCATTCAATAATCATCAATCAATATCATTTTATCATCATCAATAATCATATCATCATCATCAATAACATCAATAATCAATTAAACAACAAATAACTAAGTTAGATGACAAAGTAGGCCATCTAACCGAACATGCATAATATACATAATTAAACTCTAAATTACTCAACAACAACTCACCATTCATCACTCGAACACTACCCAACCATCTAAGGCATCGTTCAAGAAATTAAAGAATGACAACCTAAACTTCTAAAATTCATAACTTACAATCTACTAATCCAAACATTGCCAAATCAGTTCCTATCACTCACCCATTCAACCTACTACATTAGCCCTCTCGGAAATCCACCATAACACCTCCATACCATGCCCGATAACCCTAAAACCCTATGGCGTCATGGCTGGATTTTCCGGATTTTCACACAAACAATGTAATCGAAAATTCGGCATTACAACAGCGCTAACACGTAATTATCAAGTATTTAGAAATCGACGGCAATCGATTTCGATCAACACAACTCAATTAAATCAACTTTGAACATTTTAATCAAAATTAAATACCCGGAAAATAAAAATTATGCTATATCCGACAGAAACTCGTAGTATTAGTATATAATGATCCCTAGCATGCAAGGAGCAATAATCTAACATCAGATTTCAATTCTAACGGTTCAATCTTCATTTATACGCAAAAACACAAAAATGACATTTTGAGATCTAGAATTTTTCTCTCACCTTTGATGTGTTTTGATGCAAGAAATGTGTAGAATGGATGCCAAACAATCAATTTCAAGCTTTGAATCACTCAATTCGGCTTTGAAACGCAAAATCTGTGAGAAAAATGCTTTGAAAATGCCTTATCTTTCTCCTCCAAGGAGCCACGGTTTTGTGTGTGTTTTTGGAGTGTGTTTTGTGTTGTGTGAGTGTGTGTTGATGACATTATATAATAAAAAGCTTGGTCAATTAAAAAAATGCAAAGTCAAAGTTAGTTTTAATAGGTATTTTTGTGTTTTTAATGACTTTAATTGCATTTTAGTGCTCACCAAGTTAAAAATAATTATGCAACCCCCAAAATATCACAAGTGGATTATTTTTAGGTGACAAGAAGTTTTACATTCAAAGAATTCCACCCGAGTCGGCTTAAAACTCGATTTTCGCAAAAGTCGGTGTAAAAACCCTAATAAATTCTTAAGCCGATTTTAAAACCGTTTTCATCAAACACAGGTCTATTAAAGTCCGTGGACTAGGTCTAGAAGGGTTAAAAAGACCAGTTTCAAAATTATAGCGGACGTGTTTCGAAAACACTATTCACTGAAAATCGACGATAAAATTTCTGACTCCGTTTTTGATGAAAATTTCATGAATGCACATTTAGCATGTTCTAGGAGTATTGATATCAAAATTATAACATTCTAGGCCCTATAGCACATAAGCAGGTCATATGCACGCAAAACGAGACAAAGCACATAAATCAAGTTAGAGCAGAAAAATGGGGTTTCACATTCTCCCCTCCTTAAAACAATTGCGTCCGCGCAATTCTCGAACTGACAGACAATTAAATCCTCAATCGTTACACTTAACAATACTTCTCTTAGTTCCCATTTATCTCTTAGGATGACAACTAACCAAAGACCTCAAAAGAACAATCACTGTTGACTGCAAGTTGATGATCATAATTCCAAGACAATCTTCAATTCATAATTCTCTCCTACCTCATATCATATTGCAGATGAAAGAAATTACAACTCCAAGTCTTAGCATGACACCACTACTTATCAATCATCTCATACTACACAAAAGAGCTCTATGAACACCCCGAGGGTTTAAAAACTCATTTACGATAACATGAATGATTACTGATCAAGGAAATATCTCAAAAATGACATTTGTCAGAATATGGCTCTTATGAAATTTACAAGGAAATACGAATATGAAAAATCATATTCGAGCCAACAATCAAGTGAACAGGAGGTCAAACGGGTTAGAGAATCAAGAGGTTAATAGTTTAATAAGAAAGCGTGATAACTAAGATAAGGAATGTCTCAGCACCTTTCAGTTAAATAAGTACGAACAAAGGATGATGACGAGTCAACATAGTGCTGAGTATGTTAAACAAAAATTCTTGAACAAGTAGATATTTCAATTCTCGATGATTGTTCAAGGAACCAACAAGTAAGTTGTACTTGAGGTGAAATGAAATTAAGAGATAAGAGATGATTAATTCAATAGAAAACATGAGTGGCAAGAGTATCTCAGCACGCAATACCAAAGAAGTATAAATAAGAAAGGACAGTGCTGAGTATATTGAATGAGCAATTACAAGCAAAGTAATGACTCAAGATTTAATAATGAGACAATAGAATTAACAAGGATCAACAAGAATGACAATGATGTACTTAGGTAGGGAGTACATCAAGCAAGTGAAATTCGAATAAGTAATATGGTATACCAAAAGAAAAATTACTTTCAAATGAATAGTAATAGGATGAAATGAAATATTGAAACGAATAGCTGGAGATATAGAATGAAATATAGAAGTCTCAAACCTTAACTCCAATAAGCGACATTGCTATAAGAAGCAAATATGAATGTTAAGAATAGAAGCAATGTCAAATGAGTATAGGATCCATTAATCCAATAAGCAAAACTTTCAAGAAACAATTGATAGGCTAGAAAAGTGTAACTCTCTCTCAAATAATTGAGAATGGAGTAGAAAAGAATAATAAGACCAATAGAATAGGAAGCACAAAGGGGGTGTCCCACCTACACACTTAAACACCAACAAGTCAAATCTTACAAACTATCTTCCTCCAAAACAAGACACTAAGGAGATCTAGAGAACCTAAAGAGTCATAACAATCACCAAACAAGATAAATCACTCCAAAATTTTACATTCCGTACCAGACCAATCACTAAACAAGATAATTCACCGATTACCCAACAAGATTAACTAATGAGGACTCCAAAATCTGATAACGCAATACAGATTCATGCTAACCCATTATAACAGAAGAGAATCCTCAATCAACAATTTAGAAAGTCATACCACCTAGAACTCAAAAGCTTGATGTAGGTAAGTAAATGTTCAGTCACCAAAATGCATTCTTATTTCCTCAAATAATTCTATCTCCCAACAATTACATCCTCGAATAAAGTAACTTTAGTCAAGAATCACTCCAATTGTCTCCAAGGTTTAAAGATCAAAACTCCAAAATACCCATTAATAATATAGCAATCCCAAATAGTAGACATATTCACATGTTATACCACAGTTCATTCCATTCACAAATATACATCGCTAGTTCCTCAAATAAATTCATTCTAAAATAACCTCAAGAAAGTATAATCTGAGTTGAGACTCCAAAAATGTCTAATCACAACCTCACAGAAACCTCAACTTATGATCCATCTCCAAGTAATAACAAGTTAAACATGGCAACAAAAGTAATTATAATCATCAAGATACATTGCTATTTTCCTCGAACAACTTCATTCTCGCTAAAGGAACATCAAGATCAATCCACTAAGCCGAAACTAAAATCCATAAACATAACAATTAAAATCTAACTGATAAACTTCTAGAATAATAATAATTCAAAATCATGGCCTACCACTATTTCCGAAAATTCTTACAACCACCCTAGACATTAAAAGGTCACTCACGAGTTAAAACATGTATGCAACTATATCATATGAAAGACAAGTATAACGTAAAGCGCAATTATCATACAATGCAACATTATCACATAACACACAATTCAACATATAAGAAGCCAACATCACATAAACAGGTTATATCACAGAAGTAAGTTATAAACAATTAAAGTCACATAAGCAACAAACTTCACATAAGACAAGTTGATCACGTAACTCACATTGGTCACTTAAAGTACATTGAGCACCTAAAGCACGTTGTTTCACATAAGCTAGTTATAAACAATTAAAAGCACATAAACAATTAACTTCACACAAGGCACAAAATCACATAAAACACAATTGTCACATAATACACATGAATCACATAATGCACATTAATTACAACACATTGAGTACGTATAACACGTTATCACATAAAACATATTGACCACATTAGTTCACTTAACACACAAGGCATACTGGTCACATAGAAAGTTAGACACATAAGTAAATTAATCACATAAACATATTAACATATGTTTTACTTTTCTTTCACTTAATACATACTTGCATGCTTAGACCACTACCCACATTCCGAGGATACCCCGGCTGACAGCTAACATGCGCTCTGATACCACTTAAACTGTCACGCCCCAACTCGACCCCACCTACGATCAGTCAGGACGCAACGGAATTTCGGCGGCATAACGACAGTAAACAGATTTCCGAGGTTCTAAACCAACCTCATTAAACATCATACATCCAGTAATTCCTCAATACAAACAACAACATACAACACAACCATATTATACAATAAAACATCCTCGTTATACGCCTCCGTTCCAACATGACATACAATACCTCAACTTTATCATACATTTCAAAAGTAAGTTGAGACACAACTACAATTTAACCATAGACAAAAGGAAACCGCTAAGTTAACATCATTTGGTTCAACATCTTTTCAATATCTATTACATTAAGAACCGTAAAGCATATAAAGTCTATTAAACTAATATACAAGACATTTAACAACATAAAGTCATAGATAAGACTCGGGAACATATGACTCATCCACAAAAGGCACATTTTCCACATTCTCCTCTTCAGGAGGCACATACCCGTAATCCGGCTCCGCAACACCTGTAAGCATGCATTAATAGAGAGTGAGCTTATATACATAAGCCCAGTGAGGATCCGATAGATCTCGACAGTATTCACTACGCTCCTTGGATTTAGTCCTTTGAGCAAGTAAACACACAACAACAATAATAACATAAATAAAGCTATCATCACATAACTATATGACCATTCAATGAAGGATACTCTATTTGGTGTAGCTCCAAACGCCATCACGATCTCAACCGTTCTTCTTATAACTCCCCATTACTCACGCACCCGAGGTACCTCACTATCCCCTTCCCTCCATGACATCTCCGTCATGCGAGCTGGGGGTAGCCTATGGCAGTCATGCCGGTTTCAACCCGACAGCCCGACGCTGCCCGAGAGGTGGCACACACATACCAAGGCTCCATATTCATCAATCATCATGCAAGCATAAATCGATCAATCAATTGGGAGATCAGCAACAAGAGTGCCCGATTCCCGCATTCAATAATCATCAATCAATATCATTTTATCATCATCAATAATCATATCATCATCATCAATAACATCAATAATCAATTAAACAACAAATAACTAAGTTAGATGACAAAGTAGGCCATCTAACCGAACATGCATAATATACATAATTAAACTCTAAATTACTCAACAACAACTCACCATTCATCACTCGAACACTACCCAACCATCTAAGGCATCGTTCAAGAAATTAAAGAATGACAACCTAAACTTCTAAAATTCATAACTTACAATGTACTAATCAAAACGTTGCCAAGTCAGTTCCTATCACTCACCCATTCACCCTACTACATTAGCCCTCTCGGAAATCCACCATAACACCTCCATACCATGCCCGATAACCCTAAAACCCTATGGCGTCATGGCTGGATTTTCCGGATTTTCACACAAACAATGTAATCGAAAATTCGGCATTACAACAGCGCTAACACGTAATTATCAAGTATTTAGAAATCGACGGCAATCGATTTCGATCAACACAACTCAATTAAATCAACTTTGAACATTTTAATCAAAATTAAATACCCGGAAAATAAAAATTATGCTATATCCGACAGAAACTCGTAGTATTAGTATATAATGATCCCTAGCATGCAAGGAGCAATAATCTAACATCAGATTTCAATTCTAACGGTTCAATCTTCATTTATACGCAAAAACACAAAAATGACATTTTGAGATCTAGAATTTTTCTCTCACCTTTGATGTGTTTTGATGCAAGAAATGTGTAGAATGGATGCCAAACAATCAATTTCAAGCTTTGAATCACTCAATTCGGCTTTGAAACGCAAAATCTGTGAGAAAAATGCTTTGAAAATGCCTTATCTTTCTCCTCCAAGGAGCCACGGTTTTGTGTGTGTTTTTGGAGTGTGTTTTGTGTTGTGTGAGTGTGTGTTGATGACATTATATAATAAAAAGCTTGGTCAATTAAAAAAATGCAAAGTCAAAGTTAGTTTTAATAGGTATTTTTGTGTTTTTAATGACTTTAATTGCATTTTAGTGCTCACCAAGTTAAAAATAATTATGCAACCCCCAAAATATCACAAGTGGATTATTTTTAGGTGACAAGAAGTTTTACATTCAAAGAATTCCACCCGAGTCGGCTTAAAACTCGATTTTCGCAAAAGTCGGTGTAAAAACCCTAATAAATTCTTAAGCCGATTTTAAAACCGTTTTCATCAAACACAGGTCTATTAAAGTCCGTGGACTAGGTCTAGAAGGGTTAAAAAGACCAGTTTCAAAATTATAGCGGACGTGTTTCGAAAACACTATTCACTGAAAATCGACGATAAAATTTCTGACTCCGTTTTTGATGAAAATTTCATGAATGCACATTTAGCATGTTCTAGGAGTATTGATATCAAAATTATAACATTCTAGGCCCTATAGCACATAAGCAGGTCATATGCACGCAAAACGAGACAAAGCACATAAATCAAGTTAGAGCAGAAAAATGGGGTTTCACAACAACAAAGTAGGTTTCCTATCTCCTGGCTCACAATAATCAATCAATAATCAACATTTCAACAACAAAACAACAACTAGTCAAATAAGCAACAAACAACTAAGTTAGATGACAAAGTAGGCCACCCAACTTACTATGCATTAACCACACAACCAAACCCTAGTCTAACCATCAACAACTCACAATTCAATCACTCAAACACCACACAAACATCCAAAGGCATATTTCAAGATTTTAAAGAAAGACAATCCAATCTTCTAAAAGTCATAACTTACATTCTACTAATCCAAACACCTCCAAACCAATTTCTATCACTCACCCACTCAATGAACTACATTAGACCCCTCAGAAACCAACCATAATTCATCCAAATCAAGCCCAACAACCCTAAAACCCTAATGCATCATGGCTGAAATTTCCAGACTTTCACACCGACATCACAATCAAAATTTTGGCATTACAACATTACTACCACGTATTTAACAAACTTTTAGAAACTAACAGCAAACAATTCCAACAACCACAACAGCATTTATTCAACAAATAGCCAAATTCTCAATTTTAATACCCAAAAAATAGAAATACATACTACAACGGTTCAAAACAGCTATAAACCCATATAATCAATCCTTAGCATATACTCAGCAATAATATAACATCAATTTAATATTTCAACGGCTAAAAATTCGATTATATGAATTAACATAAAAATTATATTTTGAGATCTAGAATTTTTCTCTCACCTTTGATGTGTTTTGATGCAAGAAAGATGTGCAATGAGTGCCCAACAAGTGAATTCAAGCTTTCGTTGACAAGATTTGGCTTTGAATTGCAACTTCTAATGAAAATTTGCCTTGAAAACTTGAAGGAAAATCCTTCCTTTTCTCCTATGGTGCTCTCGACCTTGTGTGTGTGTGTGTGTAAGTGTGTTTTTTGAGCTTTTAATGTGTGTTGGTGACATATATGAAAAGGTCAAACAAAATAAAAGAAAGTCAAAGTTGACACTTAGTTTATTTTTAGTATTTCTAGTCTTTTAATTCTATTTTTGACTATTTCTTGTTGAAAACATTAAATTGACACTTAGACTATTTCTAGATAATTTATTTTAGGTGACAAAGAGCTTTACATGCAAACATTTTCACCCGACTCGGTTAAAAACTCGATTTTCGCAAAAGAAAGTGTAAAAACCTTTAAAATTTCAAAACCGATTTAAAATCCGTTTTAATCAAACACGGGTCTATTAATATCTGAGGACTAAGTTTTAAAACATTTAAAACACCCCTATAAAAATTTTAGCGGACAGGTGTTCAAAATACTATTCACAAAAATCGTCGATAAAAATTATGATTCCGTTTTTTATGAAAATTTCAAGAATGCACACATAGCATGTATTAGGAATATAAATCACATATTTAGCACATTCTAACTCATATAACACACAAACAGGTCAAATCATGCAAATCGAGGTAAAGACACACAAATCGAGGTAAAGACGAAAACTGTGGTTTCACATTCTTCCCCCTTTAAAGAAATTTCATCCTCGAAATTCGTACTTGCTGAATGAAACAGATCTGGATACTGCTGATGCATCTGATCTATCCTCTCCCAAGTAGCCTCCTTAATCCCGTGATGCTTCCATAACACTTTGACAATCGGAATCTTCTTCGATCTCAATTCCCGTTCCATCTGATCAAGAATGTGAATCGGCCGCTCTTCATAAGTCAGATTCTCACAAAGCTGTAATGCCTCTGGCTCTAGAATATGAGAAGGATCCGAATTATACTTCCGCAAATTAGACACGTGAAAAACATCATGGACATTAGAGAAGTTCTCCGGTAAAGCCAACTGATATGATAACTTACGTTGACTGTCGGTAATCTCAAACGGCCCTGCAAACCTCGGACTCAGCTTACCACATTTACCATAATGAGCAAACCCCTTTCGAGGAGATAATTTCAAGAAAATCTGATCCCCGACTACAAACTCCAAACCCTAACGACACTTATCAGTATAACTCTTATATCTGCTCTGCGCTCTAAGCATTCTCTGTCTAATCAACTGAACATTCTCAATCTTCTCTAGAAACTCTGGCGTGATAGTCGGATCAATAGTCTTCATCTCCCCTACCTCATCCCAATACAAAGGTAAACGACACTTACGGTCGTAAAGAGTTGTAAAAGGTGTCATCCCAATAGTAACTTGATAACTATTGTTATATACAAACTCGGCAAGTGGTAGATGTTTCTTCCAGTTCTTCTCGAAGTCCAGAACACAAGCCCTGAGCATATCTTCCAGAATCTGAATAGTCCTCTCAAACTGATCGTCGGTTTGTGGATGATATGTTGTGCTGAAGTTTAACCGAGTACCCAAAGTCTCCTAAAGTTTCTCCCACAAATGAGAAGTAAACCGAGGATCTCGATTTGAGACAATACTAGATGGAATCCCGTGAAGTTTAACAATCTGATCCACATAAAGATCCCCTAACTTTGCAACCTCATCGGAATAAAATGAGTTGTTTTCGTCAAACGGTCTATGTCACACCCCAACTCGACCCCACATACAATTAGTCAGGACGCAACAGAATTTCAGCAGTATAACGACAGTAATTAAGACACCGAGGCTTTAAACCAACCTCTTATCAACATCATACAACTAACTCCACAAACTAATCAACAATCAACTCCTCAATTAAATTAACAACATACAACATAACCATATTATACAATAATCATTCCTTCAACAACCCGATCATAGTTATACGCATCCGTTCCAACTTAGTACATAGGCTATACATACAAATCAAAATAGGTTAAACAAAATATTGTTTTACAACAACTAAGATAATCTCATGGCAATAACTCCTGCACATAAGACTCATCCATATACGGTTCATTTCCCTCTTCAAGAGGCACGTACCTGTAGTCAGAATCAGTAACACCTGCATGTATGCAATAATTGAGAGTGAGCTTATATAAAACAAGCCTAGTGAGGATCCGATAGATCTCTAACAGTATTTACTATACTCCTTGAAAATGATTCCTTGAGCAGTAAACACACAATAAACATCAATAACAATATAAACACATAAACTATAATGACCAATCAATAAATTATACTCTATTTGGTGTAGCTCTAAATGCCATCACGATCTCAACCAACTTCTTATCACCCCCATGACACACACACCCGAGGTACCTCACTAGCCCTGCCCTCCATGGCATCTCCGCCCATGCGAGATGAGGGTAGCCTCTGATAGCCATGTCATTTTCAACCCGACGGCCCGATGCCGCCCGAGAGGTGGCACATGCATATCAAGACTCAGCAATAAAAGTAAACAATCAATCACAAGAGGGCAACCTTTTCTGTTAATTATCTCCCGGTTCATCAATAATCAATGTTCAATAATCAATAATCAATAATGCATCAATCAATTAATAACATTACAACAATACTACATCAATTACCCAATTAACAACTAAATAACTAAGTTAGATGACAAAGTAGGCCACTCAACTTAACATGCAATAGACACACAACCAAACCCTAATCTAACCATCAACAACTCACAATTCAATCACTCAAACACCACTTGATCATCTAAAGGCAAATAATAACATTTTAAAGAAAGATAACCTGAACTTCAAATATTCATAACTTACATTCTACTAATCTAAACAACTCCAAACCAATTCCTATCACTCACTCATTCAATCAACTACATTAGCCCCCTTGGAAACCAACCAAAATACATCCAAATCAAGCCCAACACCCCTAAAACCTCAATGCACCTAGGCTGAAATTTTTGGATTTTCGCACCAACATCACAATCAAAATTTCGGCATTACAATGGCGCTACCCCGCATTTTACAAACTTTTATAAATCGACAACAATCGATTCCAACCACTACAACTTAAAATAATCAATAAATAGCCAAACTATCAACTTTAAATATCCGAAAATAAAAATTTATGCTACAACGGTTCAAATCTTATAAGAATATATATAATCGATCCTTAGCATGCACTGAATAATAATATAACTTCAAATTAACATTCTAACGGTTCAATATTCAATTATACACAAAAATACAAAAGATGACTTTTGAGATCTAGAATTTTTCTCTCGCCTTTGATCCGAAACAAGTCTAGATATGCATTCTATGCATGCCCAACAAGCAGAATCCAACTCGGTACAAGAAACTATGGACAAAAACTAGCCTTTTCTATGAAATTTTGCTTTGAAAACCTTGAAAATTAACTTCTCTTTTCTCCCTTGAAGCTCTCGTCCATGTAGGTGTAAAATGAGCGTGTTTTGTGTTTTGTAAGTGTGTGTTGATGTTATATTTTGTAAAGTCAAACAAATTAAATCAAGGTCAAAGGTGAAAGCTAGTTATTTTTAGTATTTTATTGTCTTTTAATTCATTGTAGCTATTTCTTTGCTCAAAACATTTATGCTATACCTAAACTATCTCAAGTAATTTATTTTGAGGTGACAAGAAGTTTTACATTCAAACAATTCTATCCGAGTCGGCTTAAAACTCGTTTTCTTGCAAAAGAAAGTGTAAAAACCTTTAAAATTCAAAACCGGTTCCAAATCCATTTTAATCAAACAAGGGTCTATAAATACTCGAGGACTAGGTTTTAAAACGTTTAAAACATCCCTGAAAAAATTTAAGCAAACAGGTGTTCAAAAATACTATTCACTAAAATCAGTGATAAAATTTATGATTCTGTTTTTTATGAAAATTTCATGAATGCACATATAACATGTATTAGGAATATAAATCACATTTCTAACACATTCTGACTCATATAACACATAAACAGGTCAAAGCATGCAAAATGAGACAAAACACGCAAATCGAGGTTAAGCAAAATATGGGGTCTCATATTCTCCGCCCCTTAAAGAAATTTCATCACCGAAATTCTTACTTGCTGAACGAAAAAGATCTGGGTACTGCTGCTGTGACGCCCGAGATTTAGCCATGCATTCAATTACTGTTGCATCCCTTGTTTGCGCATTTACTTCTGTGCTTTACTAACTGAATTCTGTGACTACTATTCACTCTATTTTTAAACTGCATTCTATTAGTTAATTAGTATTTTTATTAAATCATATTAATTGTTAGAGTAGTGGAAAAAATGTGCAATTGAGCTAGAGGCAATAGAAGAGCTCGTTCAGAAAATGATTTTTGTAGTTGAATGAATAGTGTTACGTAACTAACTTAGAGATTTAATTAGCTAGCCTATGTTTTACACTTTAGGCTCGTTTCTAAGCTATCTACGCGCATTTTAGGAGTTCACTTAAGTAACCAACATGACCCAACCTCAATACATACTCAATATAACACAACACAAGCTCATCTTAACACAAAACAAAAAAAAATTCAGCAAATGAACAGTGCTGAACCCGATAGCCCTTCCCTTGCACATTTGGAGATTTTTGCTTCATCAAATCATCAATTCAAGCCAAGCCAAGCCTTGAGCAAGTGGATTAGGGTGTGTACAAGGTTCCTAGGTGTTCCTACGCGCATTGGTGAGGGATTTCACGACTTATTTTCGCATTTTTAAATAGTTGCTATTTTCTTGAATTGTTGAAAATGTGTTCAAATGCTATTGTATTGACTATCTATGCTATCATACCTTGTATATGAATGCTAGAGAACATATTTGAGCCATCGTTTTGCTTTTTAAACGGTTAGAATCGTTAGTTTGATTTAGGAGGTGAATAGTGACGTTTTTCTAGGGTTTTGTGTAATTGCTCGAATTAGCTTGATTCAATACTCCTAATAGAAGCCTTAGGTGCTAATGAAGGTAGTCTAATAGCCCCGTGCACTTGCATTGCTCTAGAATCGCATAAAACGCAAAATAGCCGACTTTAACAAAGGGCTTTCGGGGTTAATGCGAATCCGGGTGGATTCGGGCTTCACTTATAGTATTCTTAGGCTACCTAGGTGCTATAGAAGCTTTGATAACCCTTGTTTGAATCCCGAATAAGGTATATGTAGTTTAAAGCCATAAGAGGGATTTTGGGGCTTTCGGGGTAATTGCGGGCATTTGAATGAGTTAGAGGATTGAGAGGGTTCCTTGAGAGTTAGTTAGAAGGTTGGGAGAGTTTTCCTTTGAAATTAAATCATTAACTTAGGATTGGAAGAGAAATAGTGTGAAAAACAAAGGGGTTTAAGTACAATTTCGGTTGACTCACGCTCCTAAGCCCATGGCATGACCTCTTGGGTGTTTATATGTGGTTTCAAGTTGATTTGGAGCTTTTGGTATGATTCTATGCTTATCTTGTATATGTCCCTTGTAAAACTGCTTATTTGCTTACATAATTATTTCTATTCTAACTGCATCGAGGTCAACCTACTTTGTTGATCCTCCTATGTGTTATTGCTTATATTATTGATATTAACTTGCCATTGTAAAGTGCATTGCATAGTAGTTGCGCAACCATAGTGTCAGGGGCGGATGTGTTGAATATCGGCTGGGCGGCAGAGGGCTTGCCGGTGGATATTCAAACTTCGTGCCCTAGTCCCTCATTCGCCTGGTCCGGAGATTGCCAGGGGATATTGGCTCATAAGATTATCGGGGTACATCCGGAGTACACCCACTGGAGTGTTTGGGGATTATGCCGGCTTATCGTGATCGTGATCGTGGTTCGTGGATCGTGAATGAAGACCAGTGAAGATTGGTGTATAGGGGCTATGTGAAATGTATCCTTTTAAATGTGTGGTTATTTAAGCTATCATTGTTTCTTTAATTGTCTAATTGTTATTGTTGTTTAACTATATTACCTGTTGCATTGCATGCCCCGGGACTATATCCCTCATTGGGCAACTGTGGTTGCTCATACCTCGATATATGTTTCAGGAGACGCTGAGGGTGATCCCCATCTTGTTGAGTTAGTTGAGGAGGAGGAAGTTCATATTGATCCTTTACCTTAGTTGCTGTGCCTGATAGCTTGAGGTGGTTTAAATTCTTGCTGCTATGTGGAAGGCTCATCTGTTTATCTTATGTCCTATTTTGTAGCCTGAGGGCTATGTATATGCTTGTTGTACAAGTTAAAGGATAGTTGATTGGGGTGTAGATTTGGAAGCCTATGCTTTGTAATAATTTAGGTTTCTACTTTTATTCACTTTGCATGCTTGGGAGTGAATGGCTTAATGTAGAATATTTTATCTTCTAAGTATGTTTTAATGTTATCCTAGAATGTCATGGCTATTAGACTATGTTGTAAACAAGTTATTTGCATGCTTGTGTGGTTTTGGAACTGTTGTTTGCTTCAAGGCTCGGATGGCCTTGAATCTTTAAATTTATAGCCATGAAAAGTTTGATTACCTTGTAGTTACCTTATTTTCGAGTTTACAGGTTTTCAGAATGTCCACGGTACAGGGGAGACTCTGTCCATGTGTCGGGTCTGGACTTAACCTTTAGCTTGGGGTTGGGTCGGGGCGTGACATTTAAGTGGTATCAGAGCTATAGATTGCATGAAGCTGGGTTAAATTTCTCGATCTGTGGGTAGAGATTTGTTATGTGACTTTGTGATTGCATGAGTCTGTGATTTTTGATTTGCCTAAGTGAAATTTGAATCAGGAACGAACATGCTAGCATGGAAATAGAATATCAAGAGTCTAGAATGTCAAGTATGATCTAGTGACTTAGGTGTACTTCAAGAATGTAGAATATTTATATGAACTTCTATATACTTGACTTTATGTGAATCTATTTGAACTTTTATTTATGTGTTTACTTATAAATTGCATATATACATATATATACCTGTCATAACACTTTGCATTCTAGCTATTCGAGATGGGGCCCTGCCGTCGTACTGAGAATCAGAATGTCGATAGAGAACCGGAAGAGGCTCATGGGCTAGAAGCCGGATTGGCAGGTAATGCACCCCCAATTCAGGAACCGAGTACGACACAGATCTTAGCCACAATGGCTACTGCTATGAACACCATCGCCCAGTTTGTGACACAGCAGGGTCAGACAGGGGTTGTTGGAGGTAATCAGGCAGCGAGAGCCGGAGGTAGTGGCCCTACCGGAGGGAATCTGTATGACCGGTTTATTCATCATGGGGCTTATACTTTCTTTGGAGAACCGGATGATATGAAGGCTGAGATGTGGCTGAGGAAGTTTGAAAGGGTAGCGGCAATACTCGAGTGCCATGATGATAGGAAGATCACTTATATCACATTCCTTCTAGAGGGTGACGCTGAAGATTGGTGGCATACTATCAGTGAGAAATGGGAAGCCGAGGGGGTTCATCACTCGTGGGCTGGCTTCGTCCGAGAATTCCGAGACAAGTACATATCGGTGGTTGCCCGCGAGAGGCGTCAAACAGAGTTCATAAACTTGAAACAGGGAAGTATGACAGTAGATCAATATGAGGCTACTTTTACCAGGCTTTCCCGTTATACGCCATCCTTGATACAGCCAGAGAACATGAAGATCCAGAGATTCATCCTGGGTTTGAGGAGGGATATTATGCTAAATTTGTCTGCAAATGATTTTCCTAATTATGCTGCAATAGTCCGAGCCGCCTCGAGATATGAGAAACGCAAGGCCGATGTGTTAGCCGAGACTAGTCAATCGAGTAAGCGGTTTCAGTCCCAGAGTCAAGGGTACCAGGGACAGTGTCACGCCCCGACCCAACCCCCAACTAAAGGTTAAGTCGGACCCGACACACGGACAGAGTCTCCCCTGTACCGTGGACATTCTGAAAACCTGTAAACTGGCAGATAGGGTAACTACAATGTAAACAAACTTTTCATGGCTATATAACAAAGATTCAAGGCCATCCGAGCCTTGAAGCAAACAACAATTCCAAAACCACACAAGCATGCAAGAACTTTGTTTACGACATAGCCTAGTAGCCATGACAATCTAGGATATCAATAATACATAATTAAAAGGTAAAACATTTCTATCTTATACCATTCACTCC
Source organism: Ehretia macrophylla (assembly GCA_037974665.1). Taxonomy (NCBI): domain Eukaryota; kingdom Viridiplantae; phylum Streptophyta; class Magnoliopsida; order Boraginales; family Ehretiaceae; genus Ehretia; species Ehretia macrophylla. The sequence continues at coordinate 55,652,591 of CM075771.1, read as the reverse complement.
CAAGCATGCAAGGAAATAAAAGTAGGAATCAAAGTTATTACAAGACATGGCTTCCAATTCTACACCACAATCTACTATCCTTCAACTTTACACAACAAACATATGCATAGCCCTTAGGCCACAAAATAGTACATAAGACAATTAGTTGAACCTTCCACAAGCAGCAAGAAATTCAACCACCTCAAACTATCAGGCTCAGCAACTAAGGCAAAGGATCAATCTGAACCTCCTCCTCCTCAACTAACTCAACAAGCTGGGGATCACCCACAGCGTCTCCTGAAACATATATCGAGGTATGAGCAACCACTGTTGCCCAGTGAGTGATATAGTCCCGGGACGTGCAATGCAACAGATAATAAAGTTATACAACAATAACACTTAGACAATTAAAGAACCAATGATAACTTAATTAACCACACATTTAAAGGATACATTTCACAAACCCCTATACACCAATCTTCACAGGTCTTCAATCAGGATCCTCGAACCACGAGCACGATCACGATAAGCCGGCATAATCCCAATCACTCTAGTGGGTGTACTCCGGATGTACCCCGATAATCCTACGACCCAACATCCCCTGGCAATCTCCGGACCAGGCGAATGAGGGACTAGGACACGGAGTTTGAATATCCACCAGCAAGCCCTCTGCCGCCCAGTCGATATTCAAAACATCCGCCCCTGACACTATGGTTGCGCAACCACTATGCAATGCACTTAACAATGGTAAGTTAATAACAATAATATAAGCATTAACACATAGGAGGATCAACAAAGTTGGTTGACCTCAATGCAATTAGAATAGAAGCATTTATGTAAGCTAATAAGCAGTTTACAAAGGAACATATACAAAATAAGCATAGAATCATACCAAAAGCTCCAAATCAATTTAAAATCACATATAAACACTCAAGAAATCATGCCATGGGTTTATAAGTGTGAGACAACCGAAATTGCACCTAAACCCCTTTGTTTTTCAAACTATTTCTCTTCCAAACCAAGGTTAATGATTCCATTTTCAAAGGAAATTCTCCCAACCTTCTAACTAATTCTCAAGGTACCATTTCAACCCTCTAACTCATTCAAATGCACACGATTATCCCGAAAGCCCCAAATTCCCTCTTATGGCTTTAAACTACACCTACCTTGTCCGGGCTTCGAACAAGGGATATCAAAGCTTCTATAGTACCTAGGTAGCCTAAGAATACTAGAAGTAAAGCTCGAATTCACCCGGATTCACATTAACCTCAAAAGCCCCAAATTAAAGTTGACTATTTTACATTTTAAGTGATTTAAGGACAATGCAAGTGCACGGGGCTATTAGGTTACCTTCACTAGCACCTAAGGCATCTATTAGAAGCATTGAATCAAGCTAGTTCGAGCAATTACGCGAAACCCTAGAAAAACGTCACTATTCACCCAAAAATTCAAATTAACGATTCTAACCTTTTAAAAAGCGAAACAACGGCTCAAATGTGTTCTCTAGCATTCATATAGATGGTATGTTAGCATAGATAACCCATACAATAGCATTTGATCACATTTTCAACAAATCAAGAAATTGACAACTATTTAGAAATGCAAAAATAGGCTGTGAAATCACTCACCAATGCGCGTAGGAGCACCTAGGAAGCTTGCAAACACCCTACACTAGTTGCTCAAGGCTTGGAGTGGCTTGAAATGAAGGATTGAAGAAGCAAAAATCCTCAAGGAGCAAGAGAAGGGCTGTCGGGTTTTCTGCCCTGTTTTCAGCTTTTATTTTTTTTTTTCTTTTGCATTTTATGAGCTTATGTTGATATATAAGGTGTATGGTTGAGTGGGGTCAAGTTTGGGTGCTTAAGTGGCTTATACAATGCGCGTTGCTAGCTCCAAAATGAGGCTAATGTGTAAAACATAGGCTAGCTAATTAAATCAATGAAGTTAGTTACGTAACACTATTCACTCAACTACAAAAATCATTTTCTAAACGAGCTCTCCTAACGCCCCTAGCTCAATTGCACATTTTTTCCACCACTTTAACAATTAATATGATTTAATAAAAATACTAATTCGTTAATAGTATGAAGTCTAGAAACGGAGTGAATAGTAATTCAAGAAGGCAGTTAATAAGGCACAGAAGGAAATGCGCAAACAAGGGATGCAACAGTAATTGAATGCATGGCTAAATCCCGGGCGTCACATCCTCTCCCCCTTAAACTAATTGCGTCCACGCAATTCTTACATGATTCGGCGAATAACTCTGGATACTGCTCCCGCATCTGATCCTCTCTCTCCCACATTGCATCCTCTACGCCATGATGATCCCACAAAACTTTAACCATCGGAATATTTTTAGTCCTCAGCTCCTGCACTTTCTGATCCACAATCCGAAGAGGTTTCTCTGTATATGTCAACGTCTCACTGATCTCTAAAGGCTCGGGCTCAAGAACATGAGAAGAATCTGGCTGATACTTTCGAATCATAGAAACATGGAATACATTATGAATTCTGCCCAGACTGGGAGGTAAAGCTAAACGGTATGCCAATTCACCAATAGTTTCAGTTATCTCAAATGGTCCCACATATCGAGGACTGAGTTTACCTCCTTTACCATGCCGAATCAAACCCTTGCGAGGAGAAATTTTGAGAAATACTCGATCCCCTACGGCAAATTTCAGATCACGACGGCATCTATCTGCATAACTCTTTTGCCGGCTCTGTGCTGTAAGCATTCTTTTTCTGATAAGCTGCACATGATCAATCATTTTGTTCATTTCAGGTAAGAGAGTAGGGTCGATATTCTTCATCTCACCAACATCATCCCAGTAGAGAGGAGATCGACATTTACGCCCATACAATGCCTCATAAGGTGCCATACCAATAGTAGCTTGATAACTATTGTTATAGGCGAACTCTGCAAGTGGCAAATACTTTTCCCAACTCTTACCGAAGTCCAGAATACAAGCCCGCAACATATCCTCGAGGATTAAGATAGTTCTCTCGGATTGACCATCTGTCTGGGAATGATAAGCTGTACTGAAATTCAAAGTCGTGCCCAAAGCTTTCTGAATCTTCTGCCAGAACTGAGATGTGAATCTGGGATCTCTATCTAACACAATACTCTTTGGAATTCCATGAAGTCGGACAACATTCTCAATATACAACTCTGCTAGCTTCTCAAGAGAATCAGTCTTCTTTTTAGCTATGAAATGAGAAGTCTTGGTCAATCTATCCACAATAACCCAAACTGAGTCATTACCCTTCGAAGACCTCGGTAAATCTGATACGAAATCCATGGTAATATGATCCCATTTCCAAACATGAATAGCCAAAGGCTGCAACAACCCTGCAGGCCTCTGATGCTCTGCTTTAACTTTCTGACAAGTGAGACATCGAGCAACATAGTCAGCAATTTCTCTCTTCATATTATTCCACCAAAATTCTGCTTCAAATCTTTATACATTTTTGTACTGCCTGGATGGATAGTATATCTAGAACTGTGTGCCTCAGCAAGAATATCCTTCTTCAGAGTTGGATCATTCGGAATACAGATTCTACCTTTGAATTTGAGAATACCATCGTCGTGCAGTTTGAAATCCGACTCACCCCCTTTAGAATTCTCCAAGACTTTCAACAATTGAAGATCAGTTTGTTGAGCTTCTCGAATCCTGGATAATAACAAAGATTGAATCTGCAAACTTGCGAATTGAATACCAGAATTTGAAGTACTAGGCTTCCATAAGCACAATTCTTCCATGAATTCCCAATTCTTGATAATTAAGCTAGCAACAGTAGCCTTTCGGCTCAAAGCATCAGCAACAATATTGGCCTTGCCCGGAAGATAGTTAATAGTGCAGTTATAGTCCTCAAGTAATTCCAGCCAACGCCTCTGCCTCATGTTCAACTCTTTCTGTGAAAACAGATATTTCAAGCTCTTATGATCTGTAAAGATTTCAAACTTGTTGCCCCAAAGATAATGTCACCATTTCTTTAATGCAAGGATGATCGCTGCAAGCTCAAGATCATGAGTCGGATAGTTAAGTTCATAAGGCTTTAGTTTCCTGGAAGCATAAGCAATAACCCTGCCATTCTGCATCAATACACAACCCAGACCTTCCTTCGAAGCATCACTATAGATCACCAGATTATCATAACCCTCAGGTAACGCAAGAATAGGAGCTGTAGTCAATCTCTTCTTCAATTCCTGGAAGCTGGCCTCGCATTTATCACTCCAGTCAAATACTATTTTCTTCTGAGTAAGTTAAGTTAAAGGCCCTGCGATCTTAGAGAAATCCTTGACGAACCTCCGATAATACCCAGCTAACCCAAGGAAGCTACGAATCTCCGTGACAGTTTCAGGTCGTTTCCAAGATAACACAACTTCAATCTTCGCTGGCACAACAGAAATACCATCCTGCGAGATAATATGGCCCAGAAAAGCAACTTGCTTAAGCCAGAATTCACATTTGTTAAACTTTGCAAATAACTGATGCTCCTGAAGAGTCTACAACACAATCCTGAGATGCTGTTCATGTTCTGCCTCAGATTTAGAATAGACAAGAATATCATCAATGAAGATAACCACAAATTGGTCCAGATAAGGACGGAATACCCTCTGCATCAAGTCCATGAATGCGGCGGGAGCATTAGTAAGACCAAACGGTAAGACAACAAACTCATAATGGCCATATCGAGTTCTGAAAGCAGTTTTAGGAACATCATCTTTCTTAATCCTCAGCTGATAATAGCCTTGCCTCAGATCAAATTTAGAGAATACCCTGGCGCCTTGCAACTGATCAAATAACTCTTCAATTAAAGGCAAATGATATTTATTTTTGACGGTTACCTGGTTAAGACCCCGATAATCAATGCATAAGCGAAGAGATCCGTCTTTCTTTTTAACAAATAGGACTGGCGTACCCCAAGGCGACGAACTCGGCTGAATAAATCCTTTCTCAAGCAAGCCCTGCAACTGAACTTTCAATTCCTGCAATTCGGGTGGAGCCATTCTATACGGAGTCCTAGAGATAGGTGAAGTCCCCGGCAATAAGTCAATCATGAACTCTATCTCTCTATCAGGCGGTAACCCAGGTAATTCCTCAGGAAAGACCCCCGGAAACTCCCTCACGATAGGTACATCATTCAATTTCAATTGATCCCCAGGTTGATTAATCAAATATGCAAGATAAGCCTCACAACCCTTGTTCAATAATTTAGATGCCCTAATAGAAGAAATAATAGGAGTTCCCGTAGATTTTCTACTACCAACTATTTTAAGTACAGGCTAGTCAGGCATTTCTAGACACACAATCTTCTTTCTACAATCAAGCTGGGCATAATATTTACTTAACTAGTCCATCCCCAATATAATTTCAAAGTCATTGAAGGGTAGGATAATCAAATCAGCAGGGAAAACACGACCCTCAATAAATATACTACATGCTCTGCAAATAGATCTAGTAACAAACTTCATACCCATAGGAGTATAAACCACAATCTCATGCAATAGTTTATCATGTTTCAATTTAGCATTTTGTGCACAAGTAGGAGTAATAAAAGAATGCGAAGCCCCGGAATCAATTAAAACCTTAACTGATTGATCATTAAGAAGAAAAATACCTTCTACCACAGCGGTAGTATCCGGAAGCTCCTCAGCATCCAAAGAAAATACACGGGCCTGACCTCGTTGTGGTGGTGCTGCAGCTGGCGCCCTGGTCTGAGAGTTCTGAGCTGACGTCTGACCCCTAGGGTTCTTAAATTTCTGACAGTCCTTAACCCTGTGCTGATCACTGCCGCAACCTGTACACTTGTTATGTTTCTTCCAACAAACATCCTCAGTGTGGCCCTGGCGCTGACAGAAGCTGCACTGCTGGTGACGTCTTGCAACAGTGCCTCCCGAAGGAGCTCTGTAAGTAGAGGTAGCTGAACTACCCTGTTGCGAACGGGATACTGCTGGATGGAATTGACTCTGAGTCTGACTCTGAACTGGTCGTGTCTGAGTCTGAGTAGGCCCGGTATAACTCTGAGTCTGTCTCGGCTGAGTACTCTTCCCAACTGATATAGCCTGCCCCTGGTACCCTTGACTCTAAGTCTGAAACCGCTTACTCGATTGACTGGTCTCGGCTAACACATCGGCCTTCCGTTTCTTATATCTCGAGGCGGCTCGGACTACTGCAGCATAGTTAGGAAAATCATTTGCAGACAAATTCAGCATAATATCCCTCCTCAAACCCAGGATGAACCTCTGGATCTTCATGTCCTCCGGCTGAATCAAAGCTGGTGCATAACGGGAAAGCCTGGTAAAAGTAGCCTCATATTGATCTACTGTCATATTCCCCTGTTTCAAGTTTATGAACTCTAATTGACGCCTCTCGCGGGCAACCACCGATATGTACTTGTCTCGGAATTCACGGACAAAGTCGGCCCACGAATGATGAACCCCCTCGGCTTCCCATTTCTCACTGATAGTACGCCACAAATCCTCAGCATCACCCTCGAGAAGGAAAGTAGCATAAGTAATCTTCCTGTCATCATGGCACTCGAGTATTGCTGCCACTCTCTCAAACTTCCTTAGCTACATCTCAGCCTTCATATCGTTCGGTTCTCCAAAGAAAGTATAAGCCCCATGATGGATAAACCGATCATACAGATTCCCTCCGGTAGGGCCACTACCTCCGGCTCTCGCAGCCTGATTACCTCCAACGACCCCTGGCTGACCCTGCTGTGTCACAAACTGGGCGATAATGTTCATAGCAGTGGCCATCGTGGCCAAGATTTGTGCAGTGCTCGGTTCTGGAACCTGCGGTGCGTTTTCTGCCACATCATCCTCTTGCCCCTGAATCCCCTCTGGTTGTCTACCCACATTTTGATTCTCAGTACGACGGCGAGGCCCCATCTCGAATAGCTAGAATGCAAAGTGTTATGACAGGTATATATAGATATATATGCAATTTATAAGTAAACACATAAAGAAAAGTCCAAATAGATTCACATAAAGTCAAATACATAGAAATTCAAATAAATATTCCACATTCTTGAAGTACACATAAGTCATTAGATCATACTTGACATTCTAGACTCTTGATATTCTATTTCCATGCTAGCATGTTCATTCCTAATTCAAATTTCACTTAGGCAAATCAAAATCAAGGACTCATGCATTCACAAAGTCACATAACAAATCTCTACCCACAGACCGAGAAATTTAACCCGGCTTCATGCAATCTATAGCTCTGATACCACTTAAATGTTACGCCCCGACCCAACCCCCAACTAAAGGTTAAGTCGGACCCGACACACGGACAGAGTCTCTCCTGTACCGTGGACATTCTGAAAACCTGTAAACTGGTAGATAGGGTAACTACAATGTAAACAAACTTTTCATGGCTATATAACAAAGATTCAAGGCCATCCGACCCTTGAAGCAAACAACAATTCCAAAACCACACAAGCATGCAAGAACTTTGTTTACGACATAGCCTAGTAGCCATGACAATCTAGGATATCAATAATACATAATTAAAAGGTAAAACATTTCTATCTTATACCATTCACTCCCAAGCATGCAAGGAAATAAAAGCAGGAATCAAAGTTATTACAAGACATGGCTTCCAATTCTACACCACAATCTACTATCCTTCAACTTTACACAACAAACATATACATAGCCCTTAGGCCACAAAATAGTACATAAGACAATTAGTTGAACCTTCCACAAGCAGCAAGAAATTCAACCACCTCAAACTATCAGGCTCAGCAACTAAGGCAAAGGATCAATCTGAACCTCCTCCTCCTCAACTAACTCAACAAGCTGGGGATCACCCACAGCGTCTCCTGAAACATATATCGAGGTATGAGCAACCACTGTTGCCCAGTGAGGGATATAGTCCCGGGACGTGCAATGCAACAGATAATAAAGTTATACAACAATAACACTTAGACAATTAAAGAACCAATGATAACTTAATTAACCACACATTTAAAGGATACATTTCACAAACCCCTATACACCAATCTTCACAGGTCTTCAATCAGGATCCTCGAACCACGAGCACGATCACGATAAGCCGGCATAATCCCAATCACTCCAGTGGGTGTACTCCGGATGTACCCCGATAATCCTACGACCCAACATCCCCTGGCAATCTCCGGACCAGGCGAATGAGGGACTAGGACACGGAGTTTGAATATCCACCAGCAAGCCCTCTGCCGCCCAGTCGATATTCAAAACATCCGCCCCTGACACTATGGTTGCGCAACCACTATGCAATGCACTTAACAATGGTAAGTTAATAGCAATAATATAAGCATTAACACATAGGAGGATCAACAAAGTAGGTTGACCTCAATGCAATTAGAATAGAAGCATTTATGTAAGCTAATAAGCAGTTTACAAAGGAACATATACAAAATAAGCATAGAATCATACCAAAAGCTCCAAATCAATTTAAAATCACATATAAACACTCAAGAAATCATGCCATGGGTTTAGAAGTGTGAGACAACCGAAATTGCACCTAAACCCCTTTGTTTTTCAAACTATTTCTCTTCCAAACCAAGGTTAATGATTCCATTTTTAAAGGAAACTCTCCCAACCTTCTAACTAATTCTCAAGGTACCCTCTCAACCCTCTAACTCATTCAAATGCACGCGATTACCCCGAAAGCCCCAAATTCCCTCTTATGGCTTTAAACTACACCTACCTTGTCCGGGCTTCGAACAAGGGATATCAAAGCTTCTATAGCACCTAGGTAGCCTAAGAATACTAGAAGTAAAGCTCGAATTCACCCGGATTCACATTAACCTCAAAAGCCTCAAATTAAAGTCGACTATTTTACATTTTAAGCGATTTAAGGACAATGCAAGTGCACGGGGCTATTAGGTTACCTTCACTAGCACCTAAGGCATCTATTATAAGCATTGAATCAAGCTAGTTCGAGCAATTACGCGAAACCCTAGAAAAACGTCACTATTCACCCAAAAATTCAAATTAACGATTCTAACCGTTTAAAAAGCGAAACAACGGCTCAAATGTGTTCTCTAGCATTCATATAGATGGTATATTAGCATAGATAACCCATACAATAGCATTTGATCACATTTTCAACAAATCAAGAAATTGACAACTATTTAGAAATGCAAAAATAGGCCGTGAAATCCCTTACCAATGCGCGTAGGAGCACCTAGGAAGCTTGCAAACACCCTACACTAGTTGCTCAAGGCTTGGAGTGGCTTGAAATGAAGGATTGAAGAAGCAAAAATCCTCAAGGAGCAAGAGAAGGGCTGTCGGGTTTTCTGCCCTGTTTTCAGCTTTTATTTTTTTTTTCTTTTGCATTTTATGAGCTTATGTTGATATATAAGGTGTATGGTTGAGTGGGGTCAAGTTTGGGTGCTTAAGTGGCTTATACAATGCGCGTTGCTAGCTCCAAAATGAGGCTAATGTGTAAAACATAGGCTAGCTAATTAAATCAATGAAGTTAGTTACGTAACACTATTCACTCAACTACAAAAATCATTTTCTAAACGAGCTCTCCTAACGCCCCTAGCTCAATTGCACATTTTTCCCACCACTTTAACAATTAATATGATTTAATAAAAATACTAATTCATTAATAGTATGAAGTCTAGAAATGGAGTGAATAGTAATTCAACAAGGCAGTTAATAAGGCACAGAATGAAATGCGCAAACAAGGGATGCAACAGTAATTGAATGCATGGCTAAATCCCGGGCATCACAGACAGGCTATATCAGTTGGGCAGAGTACACAGCCGAGGCAGACTCAGAGTTATACAGGGCCTACTCAGACTCAGACACGACCAGTTCATAGTCAGACTCAGAGTCAATTCCGTCCAGCAGTATCCCGTTCGCAGTAGGGTAGTTCAGCTACCTCTACTTACAGAGCTCCTTCGGGAGGCACTGCTTTAAGACGTCATCAGCAGTGCAGCTTCTGTCAGCGTCAGGGCCACACTGAGGATGTTTGTTGGAAGAAACAGAACAAGTGAATAGGTTGCGACAGTGATCAGCACAGGGTTAAGGACTGTCAGAAATTTAAGAACTCTAGGGGTCAGACGTCAGCTCAGAACTCTCAGACCAAGGCACCAGCTGCAGCACCACCACCACGAGGTCAGGCTCGTGTATTTGCTTTGGATGCTGAGGAGCTTCCGGATACGACCGTTGTGGTAGAAGGTATTTTTCTTCTTAATGATCAATCAGTTAAGGTTTTAATTGATTCCGGGGCTTCGCATTCTTTTATTACTCCTACTTGTGCACAAAATGCTAAACTGAAACATGATAAACTGTTGCATGAGATTGTGGTTTATACTCCTATGGGTTCGAAGTTTGTTACTAGATCTATTTGCAGAGCATGTAGTATTTTTATTGAGGGTCGTGTTTTTCCTGATGATTTGATTATCCTACCCTTCAATGACTTTGAAATTATATTGGGGATGGACTGGTTAAGTAAATATTATGCCCAGCTTGATTGTAGAAAGAAGATTGTGTATCTAGAAATGCCCGACCAGCCTGTACTTAAAATAGTTGGTAGTAGAAAATCTACAGGAACTCCTATTATTTCTTCTATTAGAGCATCTAAATTATTGAGCAAGGGTTGTGAGGCTTATCTTGCATATTTGATTAATCAACCTGTGGATCAATTGAAATTGAATGATGTGCCTATCGTGAGGGAGTTTCCGGGGGTCTTTCTTGAGGAATTACCTGGGTTACCGCCTGATAGGGAGATAGAGTTCATGATTGACTTATTGCCGGGGACTTCACCTATCTCTAGGACTCCGTATAGAATGGCTCCACCCGAATTGCAGGAATTGAAAGTTCAATTGCATGGCTTGCTTGAGAAGGGATTCATCCAGCCGAGTTCTTCACCTTGGGGTGCGCCAGTCCTATTTGTTAAAAAGAAAGACGGATCTCTTCGCTTATGCATTGATTATCGGGGTCTTAATTAGGTAACCATCAAAAATAAATATCCTTTGCCTTTAATTGAAGAGTTATTTGATCAGTTGCAAGGCGCCAGGGTATTCTCTAAATTCGATCTGAGGCAAGGCTATTATCAGCTGAGGATTAAGAAATATGATGTTCCTAAAACTGCTTTCAGAACTCGATATGTCCATTATGAGTTTGTTGTCTTGCCGTTTGGTCTTACTAATGCTCCCGCCGCATTCATGGACTTAATGCAGAGGGTATTCCGTCCTTATCTTGACCAATTTGTGGTTATGTTCATTGATGATATTCTTGTTTACTCTAGATCTGAGGCGGAAGCTACAAGAACACCAATTAAACAAGTAACAGCAGTTCAAACACGAAAACGACAAATATCACTATTCAATCTCTAACTTCCAAAGGCAATTACGAGCAAACGAGCTACGAGACTAGGAAACTGATTTCACTACATTCGCTTAGGCACTACAAAGCACGTTTCTATGTCACTAAACTTCACTTTCCCAACCGAAGCCCGAAAGTCCCCCTACCGCGTTTGAACTACAGCTATGCTAACTGGTCATTCAATCAGCGCCACAACAGCGCCAAAAGTGCTTCCATGCCCTCAATTGCAAAACCCCCAACTCAATTCGAGCACGGTCAACTTTTGGTCAAACGGCCCCTTTACGTTTCTTTGTCTAATTTCCAATTTTAACAAAGGCCGGTCCGTTTTTATTGCACATTTTATCCTTCTATCACTAATCGCACCTATCCAAATCAAGCAATCGCAATTCGGATCAAAATCCAAAATTCTAGGGTTTACTATTCAAAATTCACTATTTATTGTTTTTCTCCAATTTCAAATACGCAATTTCGACCGTAAAAATTGCTAAATAACTATCAAACAATGCTTTACGAACTCAAAGGAAGCTATATCAAGCAATTACAAGCATTATAACACATTATATATCAAATCTAAAAATTTGACACAAAATTCAAATTCGAATTTAAATGCACAAAAGCGTGAAAACCCTCACAGAGATTGAAGATCAAAACCCGCAAGGACCCGAGCCACAACCCCCGAGCAATTTCACGCACGATTGTAGAAGAAAATGCAAGCAAAATCTTTTTTTTTTCCTCCTTGAGAACTTCAGCCATGGCAAGGACTTATAGGGCATTTTGAAATTTGTTATTTTGATCATTTTGTTGATTTTTGGCTATTTAAAAGAATTGACAAAGCTCAAGGGCAAAATGGTCTTTTTGCAAAGTCAAACTTAAGTGAAAATTGGTCAAATAAGCTTATTTTGATGCTATTTAATCTAGTTTAAGTTAAAACAATGCAATTAAATGAAAAACATCTAAAGCTAGTTAAATTAAGCTAAAAACATTTTTCACTAAGTCCGAAAAATATTTCTCTAACTCTTATTTTCAAAATACTATGATCAAACGGTCAATAAATGATCGCTAATAAAGTGATGAGCAATAATAGAAAACTTTAATTTTTTTGAAAAGTAGAATAGTAGAATAGTTTAAAATTCACTCCGGCTCGGAGTTACTTTTCTCATTTATTTGAAAACCGAGTGATTTTAATGCAAGACAATTAAAACCGATTATTAAATTAATCAAAACAATCAAAATAATCAATATACATTTAAAATAATTAATTTAACTATTTCTAGAATATTTTAAAGAATTATGAAGTTAATGCCAAGATACAAATGAACAAGTAAATAAAAACATGTAATCAAGTGCAATTAAATATTAACATTTAAGATGGCACTTAATTAAATACAAGAAAATAAATTCAATTCCTATAATTAATAGAAATAGATAATAATCTTTTAATTGATCAATATAAATTACTAAATGCTTCTAAAAGAAATATCAAAATAGTGCAAAATGGTTGAGTTAACTAATTAAACACTTAATTAAATGCAGTCAAATGCCATTAAATGCATTCCGGGTTCGGGTTATCATATCCTTCCCCCCTTAAAACAATTGCGTCCTCGCAATTCTTCTTCCGATAGAACTCAACATCATCTGAAACCCAACTCTGACTAATCTTTATCGGTTGCTGAGCAAGATAGTGAATAAGAATACTTGTAGGGAAACCCGAATAGAAATCCCAACCAAGAATGCCGAGAAAATACCAACTAAAGACTAAAGCAGGGATACCGTAGATAATATCAATACCACATATTAATGGCAAAAACAATACCGAAGGAATATCCTATTCACGAATCTCCAATAGAAGTCTAACAAGTTCCAAATAAGAAAGTTAAAAGATAGCCAGAGTAGTTGCACCTCATGCAGTGCTGATTACCGTAAGTAGACCCAGCTGAAAGTTCCGTAAAAGAATATAGAGAAGAATACCAAAGGCCAATCTCTAAATGAAATCCTCAAATCACCGAGTCCCTACCGCAACATCTTAGTAAAACAGCAAGTATAGATTTCCCCTGAGTGGAAAGGCCGAAGGAGAAGCCGTAAACAATACAAGATAATAAGTCCAAGCAGAGTTCCAAGTGTAGGATCTTCCAATAAATTGCAATAAGAAAACTACTAGTAGAATGCCCAATAAGAATTCCAAAGAATACCGTAAGTAATGTTACACAATAAGTCCGATAGGAATTCCAATTACCAAACCAACTGAGGGATGCCAAATAAAATAACCGAACAATACTCCAGTAAGAAAGTAGCAAGGATTGCCCAATTGGTAAGTACTAGATAAATGACCACTGAGAATCCCAGAGAATACCATTGAATAATTTCCAATAAGAGATGTCAGTAACATACCAATAAAGACCGAGACACATATGTCATAGATAATACCATGCAGTAAGTCCAATTGAAACCCAATAGCCAAGTCTTCCAAGAAGTGCCAACATAAATCTCCAAAGAATACCCAATAAGGAATCCAAAGAATGCTTCAAAAAAACAACCAAGAAAAACCTCAAAAGAAAACTACTCTTTCACAACTGTTAAGCACAGAGAAAGACCCTAGAGTTTCACCAATAATCGAGCTCCAAAAGCAAACACCAACTCCCAAATCAAGGCTAGTTAAATGCCATTCATTTCTTGCCAATCCATACACCTTGAAAGGCCAACTGTGAACCACTTTCTTCAGCGGAGAAAGAGGACTTACTTACCATTTCCACGGGACATGTATGAATGCCAAGATATCACATTTATACATATATGCCTTAATCTTTTATGCAAGCATGTTTGTAAAACAGTTTATTCAACAAAGTCACTCAAGCACGACAATCAAGTCAAGCATAACATAATCAATTCAAATCGCGGCACAACCAATTTAAAACATTCCAATACACACATTACAAGCAATACATCAAGCAAATAACGATTCACGAGATCAATTCGATTCATGATGCCAATTCGATACACGAGTAGTCACTTCACTTCACGTAACACACATTTAGCACATAACACATAACCATATCACATAGGTGCATACATTCAAGTCAAGACACACAATCTCACATACAAGCATACACTTTCAAGACACACTTAACAAGCACACATTCAAGGATCACTACCCACTAGACCGAGGACCCTGTCCCGGCTTGTAAGCTAGACAAGCTCTGATACCACCTGTAACACCCCAATCCCTCTCGAGACCGAGAGTCCTACCAATCAATCTAATCACAACCCAATTCCAAACCCGGGAAAAAATTTTAGGGAAAGACGGATGGAGTCTCCCCTGTTTCTAGGCAAAATGTAAAACCTATAATAGCATATAAGTGGACCAGCACCGTGTCTAACCATACAAACACCTCAAGGCCATCCGAGCCTTGTTTCTCAACAAATAAACACAACAAGTATATATACACTTCCAGTTTAAAAACTAACCTATCTCTTTTCATCTTTGACAAGTACTTTCAAGCTTGACAATTAAACCATACTAACCTATTGTATAAGATAGACTATCATACCATTCTAACTCTTTTCCTTTAGACAATTACATACATGAAATGAAATTAAACTATAATAACTAAATACATAATCTAACTTTTCAAATCACCTCAATAACCTAATAAAACTTAAATCACATTCTTTTTTTTTTAACACTAAATACAAACAACACATGTAACATACATCTTTGCATCTTTGACAACTCAAGCCACATAGCACGCAAGACAACTCTTCAGGCACGAACTTTCATGTAATCACGAACTTTTCAGCTAACATGGCATTTCCTGAAATATGGTGGTGAGGAGTGAGTATACACAACACGTATACTCAGTAAGAGGGAGACAGATATCGAGGTGGAGAGAAAGAAAGTCGTGCAATGCAAATAAAGTAGTTAAGCAATATAGTCAATAAGAAAGCATTCAATATAAACGACAATTCAATAAACAATCAAAGAAAGCATTAACACAACCATTCAAAGCTATACCACACTTTGAAGGTCACGGTTCACTCATTCGAGCAATGTACCATTTCACGAGCGATACATCAATCTCGAGCTTGATGTTGACAAAGATGACAATAAGCGCACAACCACCTTATAACTTCAGTTTGGAATACCCCGGAAGTATCCAATCAATTCTACGACCCAAATCTCCCTGGGAGGCAACCCAAGCGAGAATGGGAATAGGACACGGAGCTAGAGCAACCAACACTGGCAGCCCAAGACTACCCAGAGAGGCCCATCACTCATGCGCCTGACACTATGCAATGCAAGAAACGACACAAGGTGCTAAACGAGCGATAGCACAACAATACAGATTAGAGGCGATAAACGAGATATCAAGCATTTACAATCAATACTAGCATGCAATTAACTTTTCAAACATAACTATCATTAATAGCTACAAGAACACCAATTAAACAAGTAACAGCAGTTCAAACATGAAAACGACAAATATCACTATTCAATCTCTAACTTCCAAAGGCAATTACGAGCAAACGAGCTACGGGACTAGGAAACTAATTTCACTACATTCATTTAGGCACTACAAAGCACGTTTCTATGTCACTAAACTTCACTTTCCCAACCGAAGCCCGAAAGTCCACCTACCGCGTTTGAACTACAACTATGTTAACCGGTCATTCAATCAACGCCACAACAGCACCAAAACTGCTTCCATGCCCTCAATTGCAAAACCCCCAACTCAATTCGAGCACAGTCAACTTTTGGTCAAATGGCCCCTTTACGTTTCTTTGTCTAATTTTCAATTTTAACAAAGGTCGGTCCATTTTTATTGCACATTTTATCCTTCTATCACTAATGGTACCTATCCAAATCAAGCAATCGCAATTCGGATCAAAATCCGAAATTCTAGGGTTTACTATTCAAAATTCACTATTCATTGTTTTTCTCCAATTTCAAATACGCAATTTCGACCATAAAAATTACTAAATAACTATCAAACAATGCTCTACGAACTCAAAGGAAGCTATATCAAGCAATTACAAGCATTATAACACATTATATATCAAATCTAAAAATTTGACACAAAATTCAAATTCGAATTTAAATGCACAAAAGCGTGAAAACCCTCACAGAGATTGACCCGCAAGGACCTGAGCCACGACCCCCGAGCAATTCCACGCACGATTGTAGAAGAAAATGCAAGCAAAATCTTTTCTTTTTCCTCCTTGAGAGCTTCGGCCATGGCAAGGACTTATAGGGCATTTTGAAATTTGTTATTTTGATCATTTTGTTGATTTTTGGCTATTTAAAAGAATTGACAAAGCTCAAGGGCAAAATGGTCTTTTTGCAAAGTCAAACTTAAGTGAAAATTGGTCAAATAAGCTTATTTTGATGCCATTTAATCTAGTTCAAGTTAAAACAATGCAATTAAATGAAAAACATCTAAAGCTAGTTAAATTAAGCTAAAAACATTTTTCACTAAATCCGAAAAATATTTCTCTAACTCTTATTTTCAAAATACTACGATCAAACTGTCAATAAATGATCGCTAATAAAGTGATGTGCAATAATAGAAAACTTTAATTTTTTTGAAAAGTAGAATAGTAGAATAGTTTAAAATTCACTCCGGCTCGGAGTTACTTTTCTCATTTATTTGAAAACCGAGTGATTTTAATGCAAGACAATTAAAACCGATTATTAAATTAATCAAAACAATCAAAATAATCAATATACATTTAAAATAATTAATTTAACTATTTCTAGAATATTTTAAAGAATTATGAAGTTAATGCCAAGATACAAATGAACAAGTAAATATAAACATGTAATCAAGTGCAATTAAATATTAACATTTAAGATGGCACTTAATTAAATACAAGAAAATAAATTCATTTGCTATAATTAATAGAAATAGATAATAATCTTTTAATTGATCAATATAAATTACTAAATGCTTCTAAAAGAAATATCAAAATAGTGCAAAATGGTTGATTTAACTAATTAAACACTTAATTAAATGCAGTCAAATGCCATTAAATGCATTCCGGGTTCGGGTTATCACAACGAAAGGATTAGGTGCAAAAACCATTCACACCATTTCCTTAATAGTCAAAAGGAAATCTACAAGAAAAGATAGATACCCTGTCATTAAGACTAGAGACCAAAGTTTCTTAGATTTCTCCATCTTAAAGAGAACTTTAAGATCGTGACTAGGTATATGAGTCATGAGAAAACAATCAATCATATCATTGTACTTCATATTCATAATACTTACAAGACATGATCGGTTTACCCAAGAAATACAACATGATATAAAATTTGATTGGACCTTGGCGAACGAAGATATCATAAATTCACAAGATTTGTTAAGGGCATCAATTCCCACTAACTTTTCTTATAAATTTAGAAATTACCTTCATTTATTAATGAAAACGATCTCTATCATTTAATTTTAACCATTTCATCATAGTTAACCTTCTCTAAAGAAACTATGCATGAAGGAGTTTAAATTCTATACAGCTATAGAATTAAAACATGGTATAAGTTTAAAATCAATTTGAAAGATTATGGTGATAAAAGATGCATTTTCTAATCTTCTTTTATAACCCAACATATTTTGGACAAGTCTCATAAGCTCCATTTCATTCAATTATTTATTTTGAACAAACTCTTTTGTCAAAAAGAATAATTAATCTATCAAACTCATTTAGATAGATAAATACAAGAATTCTAGTCTTTAACTCTTCACCATTTCAAAGTTCAAGATAATATATGTATGATTTGGTATTTAGCCATTTCTTCAAATGCAAAGCAGTGAAATATAAATGTTTGAGTTTGAAGACATTCTTTCTTCCGATACGCATTCCGACCATTTCATTACCATTAATGAAAGATACATAAAATGCCAATCATTTCTTACAAAGGATCATTTCCAAAATATCCTCTAGAAATGGTTGAAAATAGTCACTACTATTTAAAGAAATAATCAAACTAATCCGAACATTTATAAACATTTTTCAAAATTGGGATCGCATACCAAGCCGATCCAAAACAACCAAATCATGCATAAACGAGGTCTACTACTCAATCCACTCCTGATGAGAGATCTCTTGGCAAGAATGCAACGGCCCGACTCCTCATATGCCTCATCCTCCTTCTTCTTATGTTTTTGTTTTGGATGGGCTCAGCCACAGAAGGAGAGAACTCAAGATGGGGATCAGGTGCTGCACCCAAACCAAGGTTCTGCCAGCTAGTCAAAATATCTGGCAACTCATTCAGTGTGACCTCAATTCTATTCACGTGAAACTCCAAGATCAAGGGAGAGTAGGATGGTGGAAGAGACTACAAGATCTAGTCTACCTGAAGTCAGGGATCCATAACGAAACCAAATGCCTCAAATTGAGTTACCAAGTAAATCATTCTAAGGCAGTGCTAGCTTACGTCACCCTCTTCTTCGAGTTTCATACTAAAAACCTTACGGGTTAACTGGAATCTCATAGACTGACTATGCTCGCCAAAGGATTCCTCCAAACAATGAATGATATCTACGGAATGAGGCAGCCCCTCATAGAATCGACGCTGATCATCGCTCATTGATGAAAAATGTATCCCCTAGCACGCATGTCATCCTGGACCCATTTATAGTAAGTGACCTTGTCGTTCTCAAATGCAGTCTCATCAATATGAGCAAATGTTGGGACATCCAAAATATACTCAATTCTCTCAAATCGGAACAATACCCTTAAACTTTTGCACTATTTTTTGAAGTTTGGTCCAACTAAATAATCATGATTAAGGATGGATAAAATAGGATTTATGAATGAAGCCATAAAACTGCAGCAAAAGGAAATATAACAGAAAGTAAGATTGGAGGTTAACAAGAATATATGTAAAGCTATTTGTTTTAAATCTCATACTCCCTTAATGAGAAAACATGAATCTATGAGAATACTCTAAGTGGGATGACCAAGTTTGTGATACCCCGAACCTGGCATGTATTCAATAGCATTTAAAGTTCATTTAAATTGCATTTTATTGACCTTTCACCTTCTTTGACCAAACTAGTTGACTTTTCATCTACATTGACCAACTAGGACAAGGTGAGAATTTTTGAAATGTTTAATAAAGGGCAAACTTGGGATTAGAAATAAAAAAATACAATGTTAAGTTAGTCAAATTTTGGGTCAACTTTAGAATTAAATCTGAACCAATTGGGGAAGAGTTAGGAAGCAAATTATATATGGTTGGAAAGCTCTATGATTCTAGTTTCTGAGGCTTCAAACCGTTCATGAATTGGAGTTTTCTATAAGAAGTTATGGCCGTTTTCGTAAGGTCGCGCATAGCTGTTTTGGTTTAGTGGGTTGACCGAATCTTTGACCTTTGACTTCTTGTCATTTTTTTTTTCTAAATAAGCAGAATGCAAACGAAAAAAATAGAGAAGAAAGGCTTGAAGCCATGCGGAAAAGAAAGAGAAAAAGAAAGAAAAAAATTTCAACTACAAATCACCAAATCTTTGCGTGAGCTTGCACGGGGTGGTTTTCGAGGCATCCTATGAGGTTTCCCTAGCGTCTAGGAGCGTCTAAGGTGAGGGTTTCATCGTTATTTGCGCATTTGAAAATGTTGAACATAAACTTTAATTTTTGTGATTTAACCGTAGGTTGTTATTTTGTCCGTTTCATTGCTTAAAGTATGTTCCCTAGCAATCGTAGAACACGTATTTATAGCTTTTTAACATTTTCTGCGGTTGATTATTGAAATTGAAATATAAATTGTTAGTTGAATAGTATTTTGTGAATAGTAAACCCTTGAAATGATAAAGTTGCGTTGTTATGTTGTCTGTTGATATGAAAAGGTGCTAGGTATGCTAGAATGCCTAAATGCATGATTTGTTTAGGTTGCGTAATGGAAAAAATGAGAAAAATGCCTTGGTGAAAGTAGTCGTTTAGGTCGAGTTTAGCATTTTCTCATTTTACGTGATAGCATTGTTTCGGGAGGCCATGGAAGCACTTTTGGTGCGATTATGGCATTGGTTGGGTGTTTCGTTAGTATAGTTGTAGTTCAAACGAGCAAAGGGGGAAATCGGGACTTTGCGTGAATTCCAAGGTTAAGTAGGGTTTCGGGGTCTTTAGACGTGCCTTATGGTGACCTAGGAGGATTGGTGAAATCGGTTTCCAAAGCTCGTGGCTCGTTTGAAAGTAGTAACGTTTTGAAAGTTGGGGTCATTTTTGGAATTTTGTGTGATTTCATAGTATATTGCTTATAGAATGTTTATAATGCTTATAGAATGTTTATAATACTTATAGAATGTTTATATTGCTTATAGAATGCTTATAATGCCTATAGGATACTTGTTATTGCTTGATAAGGTTAATTAGTGTTGTTCTTGTTACTTGTTTGATTGTAAATGCTTGTTAATGCTTATTACGCTTGTTAGAGTTGATTATTAATTGAAATGTTTATCAATTGTTGATAATGCTTGATATCTTGTTTATCACTCGTTTATCACCTTGTATCGAGTCTTGCATTACATAGTGTCCAGTGCGTGAGTGATGGGCCTCTCTGGGTAGCCTCGGGTTGCCAGTGTTGCTTGCTCTAGCTCTGTGGCTATTCCCTTTCTTGCTTGGGTTGCTTCCCAAGGAGATTTGGGTCGTAGAATTGATGGATACTTCCGGGGTATTCCAAACTGGTGTTATAAGGTGGATGCGCGCTTATTTTCATCGTTGTCAACATCAAGCACGAGATTGATATATCTCTCGTGAAATGGTACATTGTTCGTATGAGTGAACCATAGCCTTCACAGTGTGGTATAGCTTTGAATGGTTGTGTTAATGCTTTCAGTAATTGCTTATTATATTGATTGTTTGTCTTGGTTGCTTATTTATCAGTTATATTGCTTAACTGTCTTATTTGCATTGCACAACTTTCTTTTTCTCCAATTCGATATCTGTCTCGCCCTCACTAAGTATACGTGTTGTGTATACTCACTCCTCACCACCACATTTCAGAAAATGTCATGTTAGCTGGAAGTTCGTGATTATGTGACAGTTCGTGCCTGAAGAGTTGTTTTGCGTGCCTATGTGGCTCGAGTTGTCGAAGTGGCAAAGATGTATGCTTTCATGTATTGTATGTATTTAATATTAAAAGAATGTAATTTAAGTTTTATTAGGTTATTGAAGTAATTTGAAAAGCTAGCTTATGTATTTAGTTAGTATAGTTTAACTTCAATGCATGTTTGTAATGTCCAAAGGAAAAGAGTTAGAATGACATGATAGTTTATTTTATGCAGTAGCCTAGTGTGGTTTAATTGTCAAGTTTGAATGTACTTGTCAAAAATGAAAAGAGATAGGTTAGCTTTTAAATTGGAAATATATGTATACTTGCTGAGTTTAATTGTTGAGAACCGAAGCTCGGATGGCGTTGAGGTGGTTGAATGTTTGGATATGGTATTGGTCCACTTATATGCTGTCGCAGGTTTGCTTTTTGCCTAGAAACAGGGAAGACTCTGTCCGTTTTCCCTAAAAATTTTACCCGGGTTTGGAATTGGGTTGTGAATAGAATGATTGTTAGAACTCCCGGTCTCGAGAGGGATTGGGGTATTACAGGTGTTATCAGAGCTTGTCTAGCTCATAAGCTGGGATAGGGTCCTCGGTCTGGTGGGTAGTGACCCTTGAATGTGTGCTTGTTAAGTGTCTTGAAAGTGTGTTCCTGTATGTGAGATTGTGTGTCTTGACCTGAATGTGTGCTCCTATGTGATACAGTTATATGTTATGTGTTAATTATGTTCTAAGTAAAGTGAAATGTCTAGTTGTGTATTGAATTGACCTACTGAATTGGCATCGTGAATCGAATCGACCTCGTGAATTGTTATTTGCTTGAAGTGTTGCTTGTAATGTGTGTATTGAAATGTCTTGAATTGGTTATGTCGTGATTTGAATTGATTATGTTGTGCTAGACTTGATTGTCATGCTTAAGTGACTTTGATGAATAAACTGTTTTACAAACTTGCTTGCATAATAGTTTAAGGCATGTGTATAAATGTGATATCTTGGCATTCATACATGTCCCGTGGTAAGAAAGACTTCTTCCACCCCTGAAGAGAAGTGGTTAGTAGCAGGCCCTCCAAGTTATGTGGATTGATAGGAATGAGCAGTGCTTGACTAGGCCTTTATTTGGGTGTTGACATTTATAGCTGGAGTTTGTTTATTGGGGTTCCTTGAAGGTTATCTTCTATGCTTTGGATAAATGACTTCCTTTGGAGTTCTACATTGTTATTCTTTGGAGCACTTTCTTAATGTTTTCATGATTGGGTATTCAACGGGTATTTCTATATTGGCATTCCTCTAAGGTCCTCCTCTGTGCTTAACAGTTGCAAAAGAATAGCTTTCTTTTGGGCTTCTATTTGGTTGTTCTCTGGAGTATTCTTTGGTTTCCTTATTGGGTATTCCTTGGAAACTTCTGTTGGTACTTCTCGGTAGACTTGGTTGTTGGGATTCCAAACAGACTTACTGAATGGTATTATCTATGGCATATGTGTCTCGGTCTTTATTGGTGTGTTACTGACATTCCTTTTGGAAATTCTTCAATGGCATTCTCTAGGATTCTTAGTGGCCATTTATTTAGTATTACTTATTAGGCAATTCTTGGTACTTTCTTACTGGAGCATTGTCCGGGTATTTTCTTTGGCATCCCTCAGTTGGTTTGATAATTGGAATTCCCATCAGATTTATTATCTCATATTGCTTATGGTATGCTGTGGAATACTTTGGGCTTTCTAGGTGGTAAGTTGTATAAAGTCCTCACTTGGCAAAAGTGAAGAGGCCTTGAAGTTTGGTTTTGTATATATTGTGCTCCAGCTCGGTACTTTTCTTAGGGTTTCCGTCTATCTGGGAAACCATATTTGTTATTCAACTTGATTGTCTTATTGGGCGCATTATCTTTTCTTTGCTATTTTTCGTTGACATTCTTCTCAGCATTTGATAGCGATACTCAGAATCTAATTGGTTGTCCCATGGGGTTATTATTTGGAAGGCTTCTTTGGAACTTTGGAAGTATATTTGATTGGGTTTCTTAGTATTTTCTTCAGTACTCTTAATAGGGAATTCTTCTATGAAATTCATGACCAGCGGGGTATTTCTTGGACCTCTGGATGGAACCTTTGTTTGAGCCTCTACTTGGTTTCTTGCTTGGGGATTCTCGGGCAGTAATAGTTAGACTTCTATTGGAGATTCGTGTGTGGGGTATTCTTCTTGTCGTTATTGTGTGGTATTAATGACATCTACAGTATCTTTGCTTTAGTCTTTATTGGTACTATCTCGGCGCTCTTGGTTGGAATTTTATTCTTCTTCAATATTCGTGTCAACGGGATTCTTCAACCGATGACGATTAGTCAGAATTGGATTTCAGATGATGCTGAGTTCTATTGGAAAAAGAATTGCGAGGACGCAATTGTTTTAAGGGGGGAAGGATGTGATACCCCGAACCTAGCATGTATTCAATAGCATTTAAAGTTCATTTAAATTGCATTTTATTGACCTTTCACCTTCTTTGACCAAACTAGTTGACTTTTCATCTACATTGACCAACTAGGACAAGGTGGGAATTTTTGAAATGTTTAATAAAGGGCAAACTTAGGATTAGAAATAAAAAAATGCAATGTTAAGTTAGTCAAATTTTGGATCAACTTTTGAATTAAATCTGAACCAATTGGGGAAGAGTTAGATAGCAAATTATATATGGTTGAAAAGCTCTATGAGTCTAGTTTTTGAGGCTTCAAACCGTTCGTGAATTGGAGTTTTCTAGAAGAAGTTATGGCCGTTTTCGTAAGGTCGCGCATAGTTGTTTTGGTTTAGCGGGTTGACCGAATCTTTGACCTTTGACTTCTTGTCATTTTTTTTTCTAAATAAGCATAATGCAAACGAAAAAAACAGAGAAGAAAGGCTTGAAGCCATGAGGAAAAGAAAGAGAAAAAGAAAGAAAAAAATTTCAACTACAAATCACCAAATCTTTGCAAGAGCTTGCACGGGGTGGTTTCCGAGGCATCCTACGAGGTTTACCTAGCGTCTAGGAGCGTCTAAGGTGAGGGTTTCATCGTTATTTGCGTATTTGAAAATGTTGAACATAAACTTTAATTTTTGTGATTTAACCGTAGATTGTTATTTTGTCCGTTTCATTGCTTAAAGTATGTTCCCTAGCAATCGTAGAACACGTATTTATAGCTTTTTAACATTTTCTGCGGTTGAATATTGAAATTGAAATATAAATTGTTAGTTGAATAGTATTTTATGAATAGTAAACCTTTGAAATGATAAAGTTGCGTTGTTATGCTGTCTGTTGATGTAAAAAGGTGCTAGGTATGCTAGAATGCCTAAATGCATGATTTGTTTAGGTTGCGTAATGGAAAAAATAAGAAAAACGCCTTGGTGAAAGTCGGGGTCGTTTAGGTCGAGTTTAGCATTTTCTCGTTTTGCGTGATGGCATTGTTTCGGGAGGCATGGAAGCACTTTTGGTGCGATTATGCCGTTGGTTGGGTATTTCGTTAGTATAGTTGTAGTTCAAACGAGCAAAGGGAGAAATCGGGACTTTGCGTGAATTCCAAGGTTAAGTAGGGTTTCGGGGTCTTTAGACATGCCTTGTGGTGACCTAGGAGGATTGGTGAAGTCGGTTTCCAAAGCTCGTGGCTCGTTTGAAAGTAGTAGCGTTTTGAAAGTTGGGGTCATTTTTGGAATTTTGTGTGATTTCATAGTATATTGCTTATAGAATGTTTATAATGCTTATAGAATGTTTATAATGCTTATAGAATGTTTATATTGCTTATAGAATGCTTATAATGCCTATAGGATACTTGTTATTGCTTGATAAGGTTAATTGGTGTTGTTCTTGTTACTTGTTTGATTGTAAATGCTTGTTAATGCTTATTACGCTTGTTAGAGTTGATTATTAATTGAAATGTTTATCAATTGTTGATAATACTTGATATCTTGTTTATCGCTCGTTTATCGCCTTTTATCTAGTCTTGCATTGCATAGTGTCTAGTGCGTGAGTGATGGGCCTCTCTGGGTAGCCTCGGGTTGCTAGTGTTGGTTGCTCTAGCTCCGTGGCTATTCCCTTTCTCGCTTGGGTTGCCTCCCAGGGAGAATTGGGTCGTAGAATTGATGGATACTTCCGGGGTATTCCAAACTGGTGTTATAAGGTGGATGCGCGCTTATTGTCATCGTTGTCAACATCAAGCTCGAGATTGATGTATCGCTCGTGAAATGGTACATTGCTCGTATGAGTGAACCATAGCCTTCAGAGTGTGGTATAGCTTTGAATGGTTGTGTTAATGCTTTCAGTAATTGCTTATTATATTGATTGTTTGTCTTGATTGCTTATTTATCAGTTATATTGCTTAACTGTCTTATTTGCATTGCACGACTTTCTTTTTCTCCAATTCGATATCTGTCTCGCCCTCACTGAGTATACGTGTTGTGTATACTCACTCCTCACCACCACATTTCAGGAAATGTCATGTTAGCTGGAAGTTCGTGATTATGTGACAGTTCGTGCCTGAAGAGTTGTTTTGCGTGCCTATGTGGCTTGAGTTGTCGAAGTGGCAAAGATGTATGCTTTCATGTATTGTATGTATTTAATATTAAAAGAATGTAATTTAAGTTTTATTAGGTTATTGAAGTAATTTGAAAAGCTAGCTTATGTATTTAGTTAGTATAGTTTAACTTCAATGCATGTTTGTAATGTCCAAAGGAAAAGAGTTAGAATGGCATGATAGTTTATTTTATGCAGTAGCCTAGTGTGGTTTAATTGTCAAGTTTGAATGTACTTGTCAAAAATGAAAAAAGATAGGTTAGCTTTTAAATTGGAAATGTATGTATACTTGCTGAGTTTAATTGTTTAGAACCGAGGCTCGGATGGCCTTGAGGTGGTTGAATGTTTGGATATGGTATTGGTCCACTTATATACTGTCGCAGGTTTGCTTTTTGCCTAGAAACAGGAGAGACTCTGTCCGTTTTCCCTGAAAATTTTGCCCGAGTTTGGAATTGGATTGTGAATAGAATGATTGTTAGAACTTCCGGTCTCGAGAGGGATCGGGGTGTTACAGAATGTGGTGAACCGCATCCCACATCGGAAGGCTAGGATGCTGGGCTGCTAGATATAAGGGGAAGTCCTCTTGTATCGTGCACGGCCGTTTTCCTGGCAGTGGCTGGGAGGCGACAAAACCGTGAGGCGTATGGGAGCCAAAGTGGACAATACGTGCATAGTGCGCTTTCAGGTAGGTTCGCTATGGCCTCGGTGCACGCTCGTCCCCTATGGGCGGGGTATATCCTGCAGGCGTGGGAGCTGGGTTCGGGGCGTTACAAAGGTGGTATCAGAGCCGACCTTCCTTTGTGCCGTTAGCCCGCGAGGGCGCGGGCCTCCTTAAGGAGGGGTGAATGTGGTGAACCGCATCCCACATCGGAAGGCTAGGATGCTGGGCTGCTAGATATAAGGGGAAGTCCTCTTGTATCGTGCACGGCCGTTTTCATGGCAGTGGCTGGGAGGCGACAAAACCGTGAGGCGTATGGGCGCCAAAGCGGACAATACATGCATAGTGCGCTTTCGGGCAGGTTTGGCCTCGGTGCACGCTTGTCCCCTATGGGCGGGGTGTATCCTGCAAGCGTGGGAGCTGGGTTCGGGGCGTTACAAAGTTCCTATGATCAAATACTTTTCTCAAACCTTTGTGGCTATGTTGAAACATGAATACCAAAGGTCAACAACTCTTTGTTGTCTATTTCTCTAAATAGGGTATGGTCTACTTTATGTTGAAGATATGCCCTAATGCTATATAGTTAGATTACCTATTTTGGGATATTTTGGCATTAACTTGTACCTAATGGCATTTACATTTTTATGTTTGTTTACATATTGACTTGTTTGTGATGTTCATATTCTCTACCATTCCTATTATATGAATGTGTCCTTAATGTTTTTTGGAGAAGAAATATATTCTAAAAGAGTTTAGAATATGTTGGCATATTTCTTCGATATGATAAACATTCAAAATGATTCATAGCCCTCAGATTATTCGATTAGGACTAGAATAATCAAGTACGGGCTATCATATGTAAGTTACCTTTGATTAACATAGAGATGTTAATAATAAAGGATGGTGAGCCTTATGCCATAACAACATAGGGATGCGACTGACTTACATATGAGTGATTGTTAGTTGAACGAATCACTGAATGTGACCAGAATAGCAAACTACATG
The DNA here is from genome assembly GCA_037974665.1 of Ehretia macrophylla. Classification (NCBI taxonomy): domain Eukaryota; kingdom Viridiplantae; phylum Streptophyta; class Magnoliopsida; order Boraginales; family Ehretiaceae; genus Ehretia; species Ehretia macrophylla. Next base: position 55,625,045 of record CM075771.1, on the reverse strand, counting down.
TCTTTGGATTAATAGTTTGTTATTCATTGCGAATTGTGCAAATTAATCATTTGACTTGAGAAATTACGATTGCCGATTATATCAGGAGCTAAATACTGCGTCTGGACAATACCCGTCTTCCAAAAGGTGGGTTACGGCCTTTTGCCTTTTAGTTTTGTGGTATGAATTGATAGGTAATTGTCAAGATAAGATCCGTTAACCTCCGACGTGAGGTGATGTCCTATGCGATCTTATTTCGGTTGTTGATTAAGGAAGTCCTCTATCGGGGCACATAACAGATGGAATGATGGAAAGTGTCATCTCTCATTCTACCGAATAGATCTATGCATAGAATCGTTTAGTGGACTTAATCGTATCATGGTCCCCACAACGATCGAGACATATTTAATGGAAGGATCGGACTGCACGTTAATTCGCGACTATAAATAGATTCATACTGTATAAATTGTCATGATGCGCGTATGGTGCTAGACGTAACTCTTGAACATGAGGGTATTCCGGAGAATGACGGAGATATTTTCGGAATAGATTAAAAGCGTTTAATAGTCCCTCATCGCTATGCGGTTATAAATATAGAAAGTCACATACAAAAAGAGCATTAAGAATAAGGCAATTAACGCGCTTGATATTAAGTTAGAAACACGTTAAAGAGTTAACGTTGTTTATTGTGGACGTTAATAGTTAAGTAGGCTAAAAGTGCAAATACTGAAAGTATTAGGGCCAAAGTACAAATACTGAAAGTATTGGGGCCAAAGTGCAAATACTGAAAGTGTTGGGGTCTAAGTGCAAATAGATTGAGGGGTCAATCTTCAATTAATTATTCTAAAGGGGCTTAGAATTAATTAATGTTTTTCTTCACTAAAAGACAAACAACAACTTGCACTAAAAGACACAACAAATTGCATTAAAAGACAAAGCACAAAAAGACAAAGAACAAGTTGGCTTGGATATATATATACATGTTTGACACTTGGCAAAAGAATGATGTCTTGAGAAGACATAACATGCCACTTGTCACATGCCTACATATCTCAAAGCTCTATATAAAGGCCAACTATTCTACAATTTTGTTGTTGTTTTTTCGGCCAAGACACACAAACATGAGCAAGAAAAATCCTCTCATTTCTCCTATGGTATTTTCGGCCATAGTAGAGAAAAGTAGTAGGGAATTGTCTCTTGCTTTTCTATCAATATACAAGCTTAGATCTATCACCGAAAAGCTAGCACATATACTTGGTTGGTGGTGTTTGCCATTTGATGCTCATGTGTTTCGATCTATGACGTTTACACTTGTGAAAGAGGCTAGTCCACGCTATCTACGAGATGAGAACTATATTTTCTTCCTTGATGCTCTCGACCAAAGCACGAAAAAAGATATGTGTTATTCTTTTTGCTTTATAATTATATACAAGCTTATTTCTACTACTAAGTATCTTGTGTCACAACCCGGCCCGAGCATATAATTATTTTATTAATGGGCATGTATTTATATGTCTACTTTAAGTATTTACATATACTTGTTTGCATAAAATATCATATTCTTTGATTTACGTGCATTTATTTGCATTCACGAGCATTTCGGTGATTTAGGAATAGTAGTAAATAAATAAACGTTGCCGGTAAACAATAGAACAATTAACTTAGTTAGATTTCAATGGAATGACAAACTAGTAGATAACATTTAGCTAGGAGGGCCTTTTGGTCAATAACTTGTCTTAAAATCCTACCTACCAAAATATAAAACAAATAACACACAAACACACACACACAAGAGAAGATGATAGAGAGAAAAAAAGAGAAGAAAGAAGAGAAGAAGAAGGAGTTTGAGCTTGTTCTAGCCAAGAATAGGTCAGGGATTTCATACTCATATGTATTTCTAGTGTTAATTCTTGTTTATAAAATGTTGGCTAGTTGTAGTTGAATGATTCATGGATGTAGGAATGCATATAGAAATGATATATGGCATGAAACAAGTTCTAGAAATGATTTTGTGTGTGAATATCAAGCTTTGCTAGTTGATCATGTTGTAGATATTGCATTGCTAGCTTGCTCAACTAGATGAAGGTCATGTGTTTGCTATAAGTTCTAAGTGAGGAATGAAAGTGCTTTGTATGCTAGTATATTGCTTGTAGTTAGCTTAGTGCATGAAAATATCAAAATAGAACAAAGAGTGCAAAATGTGATTTTCGGACAGATTTGACCAACTGAGGTTCAGAGCATATTTGAGGTAGCAAACGATGTCAGAATGAGCTGATGTTTTTACACAATATGCCCAAGACCTTAAGGAACAACTTCTCTTTTATGTGGAATGTTAAATTCTGTCGTTTAGGCGCATTTATAGAGCGAAAACAGTAGGGTCAGATTCACCCGTTGATGTAGGGGCAGTTTTGTGCACTGATTTTCTAAAGGGCATAACTTGATGAGTTTAACTCCGAATTGGGAATCGTTTGAGGCTAAACCCATCTACACTTGACGAACTACGTGTCTGTGAAATTTAAGAAGTTTTAGAGGTCATTAAGACTACTAATTGAACCTATAAAATTAAGCAAATGCAGCCAGAAATTTCAATTTATATAGCTAAGTGATTAACGTTTGCACTAAAGGCTAATTTGAGCTAAATAATGGTAGATTATAGGCAGTTGAAGGCTTGAGGGTAACAATTACATGTTTGTAGAGAGTGCTTAAGTGGCGTGAGGGTTAAATAAATATTAGTTGCATTGAATGTTAAATGTTTAATATGTGACTAATGTGAACTATGTGCATTGAATGTTTAAATAAGTTGAGTGTTGAGTGAATGTTTAATGTGATGAATTATGTATAGTGACTTGCCATTTAGATAATCAAGAGTAATTACACTCATGTACATGCTAAAGTGATGCCTAAGTAAAGGTTGAAGTTATCATTCTTGGATTCTTGAAATAGTTATTGGTACTACTTAAATTTCTACCTTGTCTTGCTTTTATGAAAAGAATTGATGGATAAGAATTTAGTTGGTGTTTAATGAAGTGTACATAACATGTTATATGTTAAATTTTCCTTGTCTTAAATGTTATATATGAGTATATATGATGATTCCTGTGTAGTAGAGCTTTAAAATTAGTTTTATAGTTAAATAATTGCAAAAACATGAGTTACGAAAAATCTGAAAAAATTGGACAGATTTGCATGCCTGAGTTGTAGGACCAATTTCACCTAGCAAATGTTGACGAAATTATTTGAATTTTGGATATGTTCTAGTAGACTCATAGTTGAACGAAAGTGTATTTCTAAGGTTTGGCCAAATTCTAGCTCTAAGTACACTTTTTTGGATGATTTTCAAGAAGCATGTGAATAGGCGTGAGCTGAACAGTTCCTGCCAGCGTTTTTTTTTTCCTTTCCCTTGTCCTCGTGTGTATTGGTTGGAAGTTAGTCTAGATAATATGGGACTAGACTAGACTAAAATGTACTACTATATGTCTGTCATACCCCAAATCGACCCCACCTACGATCAGTCAGGACGCAACGAAATTTCGGCAGTATAACGACAGTAATTAAGACACCGATGCTCTAAACCAACCTCTCAAAACATCATACAATCAAACTCCTCAACCAAACAACAATCAATTCCTCAATACCATTAACAACATACAACATAACCATATTATACAATAATCATTCTTAGTTATATGCCTCCGTTCCAACATAACCTTAACTTTAACATACATATCAAAATAGATTACAAACCAACTTAGCAACCCGATCATAGTCAAAAGAGAGATTACTAAGTTAGCATCAACTAGTTTATTATCTTTACTACAACTTATACATCATAAACTACAAAGTAAATAAAAGACAACTAGTTTAATATACAAGATAATAGAGTATACAACATCTCAAACATCAAGGACAAGACTTTGGCACATAGGACTCATCCACATACGGCATATTATCCCCTTCTGGAGGCACGTACCCCTAATCTTGCTCAATAACACCTGCATGCATGCAATAATAGAGAGTGAACTTATATAAAACAAGTTCAGTGAGGATCCGATAGATCTCTAATAGTATTTACTATACTCCTTGGAAATGATCCTTTGAGCAGTAAACACATAATAAAACATCAATAACAATATAAATACATAACTATAATGACCAATCAATAAAGGATACTCTAGTTGGTGTAGCTCCAAACGCCATCACGATCTCAACCATTCTTCTTGTAACTCCCCATTACTCACGGACCCGAGGTACCCCACTAGCCTTGCCCTCCATGACACCTCCGTCATGCGAGCTGGAGGTAGTCTCTGGTAGCCATGTCGTTATCAACTTGACAGCCCGACGTTGCCCGAGAGGTGGCACACACATACCAAGACTTAGCAATAATAATAAACATCATTCACAGGACGACAATCTAGAAGAATTGCCTATCTCCTAGTTCATCAATAATCAATCAATAATCATCAATTATCATCAACATAACATCAAGAAATCAATTAAACAACAAACAACTAAGTTAGATGACAAAGTAGGCCATCCAACTTAACATGCATTAAACACGTAATCTAACCCTAGTCTAACCATTAACAACTCACAATTCAATCACTCAAATACCACCCAATCAACTAAGGCTCAATTCAACAATTTAAAGAAAGACAACCTAAACTCCAAATAATCATATCTTACATTCTACTAATCCAAACAACTCCAAATCAGTTTCTAACACTCACCTATTCAATCAACTACATTAGCCCTCTCGGAAACCAACCAAGACACATCAAAATCAAGCCCAACAACCCTAAAACCTCAATGCACCTAGGCTGAAATTTTTGGATTTTCACCCAAACATCGCAATCGAAAATTCGGCATTATAACGGTGTTACCACGTAATTAACAAACTTTTAGAAATTGACGGTAATCGATGCGATCCACAACAACTCAAGATATTCATCAAATGGCCAATCTATCAACTTTAAATACCCAAAAATAAATAATTTCGCTACAATGGTTCAAATCTCGTAGTAATACACATAAACGATCCCTAGCATGCACTGAGCAATAATAAAATTTTAAATTAACATTCTAACGGTTCAATAATCAATTATATGCAAAAACATAAAAAATGACTTTTGAGATCTAGAATTTTTCTCTCACCTTTGATGCAAACAAAGGCTAGAAATAGGTAGAATGGATGCCTAACAAGAAAAATCAAGCTTTGAATGAAGTGATTTGGACCTGAATTGCAAAATCTATGTGAAAAATGCTTTGAAAAGCCTTGAAAATGCCTTCATCTTTCTCCTACAAAGAACCACGGTTTTGTGTGTGTTTTCGGAGGTTTTTTGCTTTGTTTTTAATGTGTGTTGATTATATATTAAGCAAAGGTCAAATAAATAAAATAAAGTCAAAGTTGACACTTTGTTATTTTTAGCGTTTTCTTGTCTTTTAATTCTATTTTAGACTATTTCTTGCTCAAAACATTAATTCAACACTTAGATTATTTTAAGTTGTATATTTTTAGCACTTAGATTATTTTAAGTTGTATATTTTTAGTTGACAACAAGTTTCATATGCATATATTTACATCCGACTCGGTTAAAAACGCGATTTCTACAAAAAAAGGTAAAAAGTCATATTATTTGTTTTCAAATGTCTTTTGAATGCACAATTAATCTAAAATCATTTAATACCACATATAAATATATTTATATTAATATATACTAGGTCAATGAAAGTCAATGCAAGAATCGGGTTTAGAAGAAATTACTATTTTGCTCAAAAACGCTACTTTTCGCCCGAAAAGTCTATTTAAATTACTATTCCATTTCAGAATCAATTTTTATCAAACATGGGTCTATTAATAATAGAGGACTAGGTTTTAAGACGTTTAAAACACCCTTGTAAAAATTTTAGCGGATAGGTGTTCAAAATACTATTCACAAAATCATCGATAAAATTTATGATGCCGTTTTTTATGAAAATTTCATGAATGCACACATAGCATGTATTAGGAATATAAATCACATATTTAGCACATTCTAACTCATATAACACATAAACATGTCAAATCACGCAAATCGAGGCAAAGACACGCAAATCGAGATAAAGACAAAAACTGGGGTTTCACAATCTCCCCCCCTTAAAACAATTGCGTCCGTGCAATTCTCGAACTGACAAACAATTAAATCCTCAATCATTACACTTAACAATACTTCTCTTAGTTCTCATTTATCTCTTAGGATGACACCTAAACAAAGACCTCAATTGAAATAAACTCCGTTGACTGCATGATGATTATCACGATTCCCAAAACAATTCTCAATTCATAATTCACTCCCACCAAATATCGTATTGCATATGAAAGAAATCGCAACTCCAAGGTCTTAGCATGACACCACTACTTATCAATCATCCCCTACTACACAAAAGAGCTCTATGAACACCCCGAGGGTTTAAAAACTCATTCACGATAACATGAATGATTACTGATCAAGGGAATATCTCAAAAGTGACATTGGTCAGAATATGGCTCTTATAAAATTTACAAGGAAATAAGAATATGGAAAGTCATATTCGAGCCAACAATCAAGTGAACAAGAGGTCAAACAGGTTAGAGAATCAAGAGGCTAATAGTTTAATAAGGAAGCATGATAACTAAGATAAGAAATGTCTCAGCACCTATCAGTTAAATAAGTACGAACAAAATGATGACGAGACAAAACAGTGCTGAGTATGTTGAACGAACATTCCTGAACAGGTAAACATTTCAATTCTCGATGATTGTTCAAGGAACCAACAAGTAAGTTGTACTTGAGGTGAAATGAAATTAAGAGATAAGAGATGATTAATTCAATAGAAAATATGAGTGACAATATAATGAGTAACTCAACATGCAATAACCAATGAAGTATAAATAAGAAAGGACATGCTGAGTATATTGAATGAGCAATTACAAGCAAAGTAATGGCTCAGGATTAATAATAAAACAATAGGATTAACAAGGATCAACAAGAAATGACAATGATGTACTTAGGTAGGGAGTACATCAAGCAAGTGAAATTCGAACAAGTAAAATGGTATACCAAAGGAAAAATTACTTTCAAATGAATAGTAATATGATGAAATAAAATATTGAAATCAATGGCTGGAGATATAGAATGAAATATAGAAGTCTCAAACCTTAACTCCAATAAGCGACATTGTTATAGGAAGCAAATATGAATGTTAAGAATAGAAACAATGTCAAATGAGTATAGGATCCATTAATCCAATAAGCAAAACTTTCAAGAAACAATTGATATGCTAGAAAAGTGTAACTCTCTCTCAAATAACTGAGAATAGAGTAAAAGAGAATAATAAGACTAATAGAATTATGAAGCACAAGAAGGGTGTCCCACCTACACATTTAAATACCAACAAGTCAAATCCTACAATCTATCTTCCTCCAAAACAAGACACTAAGGAGATCTAGAGAACCTAAGGAGTCATAACAATCACCAAACAAGATAAATCACTCCAAATTTTACATTCCGTACCAGACCAATCACCAAAACAAGATAAATCACCAAGTACCCAACAAGATTGACTGATGAAGACTCCAAAATCTGATAACACAATACAGATTCATACTAACACATTATAACACAAGAGAATCCTCAATCAACAATTTAGAAAGTCATACCACCTAGAACTCAAAAGCTCAATGTAGGCAAATAAATGTTCAGTCACCAAAATGCATACGTATTTCCTCAAATAATTCTATCTCCCAACAATTACATCTTCGAATAAAGTAACTTTAGTCAGGAGTCACTCCAATTGGCTCCAAGGTTTAAAGATCAAAACTCCAAAATAACCTTTGATAATATAGCAATCCCAAATAGTAGAAATACTCACATGTTATACCACACTTCATTCCATTCACAAATATACATCACTAATTCCTCAAATAAATTCATTCTAAAATAACCTCAAGAAAGTATAGTCTGAGTTGAGACTCCAAAAGTGTCTAATCACAACCTCACAGAAACCTCAACTTATGATCCATCTCCAAGTAATAACAAGTTAAACATGACAACAAAGGTAATTATAATCATCAAGATACGTTGCTATTTCCTCGAACAACTTCATTCTCGCTAAAGGAACACCAAGAACAGATCCATTAAACTGAGACTAAAATCCATAAACATAACAATTAAAATCTCATTGATAAACTACTAGAATAATAATAATTCAAAATCATGGCCTACCTCTATTTCTGAAAACTCTTGCAGTCATCCTTACTTCACCCAAAAGAATCACCCACAGTTATAGCATATATACAATTATATCTCATGAAAACAAGTACCAACATATTACATGATTATCATATATTACAACATTATCACATAACACACAATTCAGCATATAAGAAGCCAACATCACATAAACAGGTTATATCACAGAAGTAAGTTATAAACAATTAAAGTCACATAAGCAACAAACTTCACATAAGACAAGTTGATCACGTAACTCACATTGGTCACTTAAAGTACATTGAGCACCTAAAGCACGTTGTTTCACATAAGCTAGTTATAATAATTAAAACCACATAAACAACTAACTTCACACAGACACTTCAATCACATAAAACACATTTGTCACATAATACCCATTAATCATAAAATGCATATTAACTACAACACATTTAGTACGTAAGACACGTTATCACATAAAACATATTAACCACATTAGTTCACTTAACACATAAAGCATATTGATCACATAGAAAGTTAGACACATAAGTAAATTAATCACATAAACATATTATCATATGTTTCACTTTTCTTTCACTTAATACATACCTGCATGCTTAGACCACTACCCACATTCCAAGGATACCCCGGCTGACAACTAATCAAGCTCTGATACCACTTAAATGTCACGCCTTAACTCAATCCCACCTACGATTAGTCAGGACGCAACGAAATTTTGGCAGTATAATGACAGTAATTAAGACACCGAGGCTCTAAACCAACCTCTCAGAACATCATACAATCAAACTCCTCAACCAAACAACAATCAATTCCTCAATATCATTAACAACATACAACATAACCATATTATACAATAATTATTCTTAGTTATATGCCTCTGTTCCAACATAACCTTAACTTTAACATACATATCAAAATAGATTACAAACCAACTTAGCAACCCGATCATAGTCAAAAGAGAGACTACTAAGTTAGCATAAACTAGTTCATTATCTTTACTACAACTTATACATCATAAACTACAAAGTAAATAAAAGACAACTAGTTTAATATACAAGATAATGGAGTATACAACATCTCAAACATCAAGGACAAGACTCTGGCACATAGGACTCATCCACATACGACACATTATCCCCTTCTAGAGGCACGTACCCCTAATCTTGCTCAATAACACCTGTATGCATGCAATAATAGAGAGTAAGCTTATATAAAACAAGCTCAGTGAGGATCCGATAGATCTCTAACAGTATTTACTATACTCCTTGGAAATGATCCTTTGAGTAGTAAACACACAATAAAACATCAATAACAATATAAACACATAACTATAATGACCAATCAATAAAGGATACTCTAGTTGGTGTAGCTCCAAACGCCATCACGATCTCAACCATTCTTCTTGTAACTCCCCATTACTCACGCACCCGAGGTACCTCACTAGCCTCGCCCTCCATGACACCTCCGTCATGCGAGCTGGAGGTAGTCTCTGGTAGTCATGCCGTTATCAACCCGACAGCCCGACGCTGCCCGAGATGTGGCACACACATACCAAGACTCAGCAATAATAATAAACATCATTCACAGGATGACAATCTAGAAGAATTGCCTATCTCCCGGTTCATCAATAATCAATCAATAATCATCAATAATCATCCATTATCATCAATATAACATCAAGAAATCAATTAAACACCAAACAACTAAGTTAGATGACAAAGTAGGCCATCCAACTTAACATGCATTAAACACGTAATCTAACCCTAGTCTAACCATTAACAACTCACAATTCAATCACTTAAATACCACCCAATCAACTAAGTCTCAATTCAACAATTTAAAGAAAGACAACCTAAACTCCAAATAATCATATCTTACATTCTATTAATCCAAACAACTCCAAATCAGTTTCTAACACTGACCCATTCAATCAACTACATTAGCCCTCTCAGAAACCAGCCAAGACACATCAAAATCAAGCCCTACAACCCTAAATCCTCAATGCATCTAGGCTCAAAATTTTTGGATTTTCACACAAATATCGCAATCAAAAATTTGGCATTATAACGGCGTTACCACGTAATTAACAAACTTTTAAAAATCGACGGTAATCAATTCCAACCACAACAACTCAAGATATTCATCAAATGGCCAATCTATCAACTTTACATACCCGAAAATAAATAATTTCGCTACAATGGTTCAAATCTCGTAGTAATACACATAAACGATCCTTAACATACACTGAGCAATAATATAACTTCAAATTAGCATTCTAATGGTTCAATAATCAATTATATGCAAAAATATAAAAAATGACTTTTGAGATCTAGAATTTTTCTCTCACCTTTGATGAAAAATAAGGCTATAAATAGGTAGAATGGATGCCCAACAAGCAAAATCAAGCTTTGAATGAAGTGATTTGGACTTAAATTACAAAATCTATGTGAAAAATGCTTTGAAAAGCCTTGAAAATGCCTTCATCTTTCTCCTACAAAGAACCACGGTTTTGTGTGTGTTTTTGGAGGTTTTTTGCTTTGTTTTTAATGTTTTTTGATGATATATTAAGCAAAGGTCAAATAAATAAAAGAAAGTCAAAGTTGACACTTTGTTATTTTTAGTGTTTTCTTGTCTTTTAATTCTATTTTAGACTATTTCTTGCTCAAAACATTAATTCAACACTTAGACTATTTTAAGTTGTATATTTTTAGTTGACAACAAGTTTCATATGCATATATTTATATCCGACTCGGTTAAAAACACGATTTCTATAAAAGAAGGTGAAAAGTCATATTATTTGTTTTCAAATGTCTTTTGAATGCAAAATTAATCTAAAATAATTTAATACCATATATAAATACATTTATATTAATATATACTAGGTCAATGAAAGTCAATGCAAGAATCGGGTTTAGAAGAAATTACTATTTGGCTAAAAAACGCTACTTTTCGCTCGAAAAGTCTATTTAAATTACTATTCCATTTTAGAATCAATTTTTATCAAACATTGGTCTATTAATAATAGAGGACTAGGTTTTAAGACGTTTAAAACACCATTGTAAAAATTTTAGTGGACAGGTGTTCAAAATACTATTCACAAAAATCGTCGATAAAATTTATGATGCCGTTTTTTATAAAAATTTCATGAATGCACACATAGCATGTATTAGGAATATAAATCACATATTTAGTACATTCTAACTCATATAACACATAAACAGGTCAAATCTCGCAAATCGAGGCAAATACACGCAAATCGAGATAAAGACAAAAACTGGGGTTTCACAATGTCTTTGTGTAATGAGAGTTTAGAATTAGTTTGAACTATGACTAAGCTAAAGTTATTAGGTAGTGAATAAAGATAGGCGTGTTATTAAGGCCTTGGGTAAGTTTTTGTTTGGAAATGAATTAATAATGAAGTTGAATTGTAGGAATGTTAACTAGGGAGTTTAAGGAAGGCTAGAGAATGTGGTACATGTTGGTTAGTATAACTAAATCGTAGCCTGAATAGACAACCTAACTTAATGCTTGAGACTAGCATACTTATGGAGAGTAGTAAACTAGGAAACCATAAGAAATATCTTGGCATGTTACTTAACATTGAATTAAAGAAAGTATGTCTCAACTTTAATGTGAAATAATGCAAGGGAAATTTAATTATCAAATAGTTGTAGTCAGCTTATTATGAGCTGTTAGTTATACTCATTTCTATGTGCTAATGTTTAGATTATCAATAGTTGATTAAGTGTATGAATAATTGAGCTTTAGTGAGCTTATAGCTTATTTGCAAAGCTAGCTTGGTCATTGAAGAGAATTAGTTGCCAATAGTTATAGCTAAACTTTTGCTACTAGTTGCTAACTTTAGTCATTTTATATGTGCCACTGTTTCACCTACTAATGTTTGGTTACTTGTATGACTACTTGGGCTATGTGATAATATGAAATATATAAGTGATTATGGAACTTCTATTGTTGTGTGTTGAATTTGCATAATAGTCAAGTTGGAGTTGGTATAATCAATTGTTAAGGTGTTATGTTAATTTACTTGCATAGTATTATACTAGTTTTGATGTCTAAGTATTATACTTATATGAATAAGCTAGGGATGCACTTTGAGCTAATTCGAAGAGGATGGAATAAATCTAAGCTATTCTTTTGCATACTTAGCCTAAATCGAGGTGAGGGAGATTTCATCCTTATATGCATCTTAGTTATTTTATGGTTCTTAAATTATGAGAATTAATATAATTGCTTGAATTTATGTGTGCTTATTGACTGTGACATTTTGTGTGAGGGCAACCTACTTTGTTGTCCCTCCTATGTGTTATTGTTTTATACTATTGTTATATTGTCATTGGATTTAAGTTCATTGCATAGTAGTTGCGCAACCATAGTGTTAGGGGCGGATGTATTGGATATCTACTGGGCAGCAGCGGGCTTGCCAGTGGATATTCGATCTCCGTGCTCGAGTCCCTCACTCGCCTGATCCGGAGATTGCCAGGAGGTGTTAGGTCGTAGGATATTCAGGGTACATCCGGAGTACACCCATTGGAGTGTTTGGGGTTTATGCCGGCACAATGATCGAAGTTCGTGGTTCGTGATTGAAGACCAAGTGAAGACTGGAGTATTGGGGTTAAAGTGAATCGTATCCTTTTTAATGTGTGGTAACTTGTTATTTTGATTGTTCCTTAGTTGTTTTAAATGCCTATTGAGTTATCTGCTGCATTACACGTCCCCGGTAGACTTTATCCCTCACTAGGCAATTGTGATTGCTCATTCCTCGCTAAACATGTTTCAGGTGGTGCAATTGGAAGAGTTGCCTTGATTGCTGTGTGCTATTGCTTGAGATTGGAGTGTTTGCCTGCTAAACTGTGGAAGACTTTGTTTCTATTTTGTGCCTATGGGCTTGTACATATTTGAAGTTGTTGAAGAATTGTAATAGCTAAATTAATGTATTGCTTGAATGGCAGTAGATTGTAATAGTTTATCTTTACTTTCCTTTATGCTTGTGTGTTAATGACAGTTAATAGTTGCTGTTAATATAGAGTGGTATGATAAATGGATTAAAAGATATAATGTTTCAAGGATTGTTAAATGCATGCTTGGGTGTGTTTTCTATGTCTTGCTTAAGGCTCGGTCGACCTTGAAGCTGGGATATAGTTAAAAGCTGGAGTTGGTGGAGTTAGAGTTTAGTTGTATTATGGCTTATATTATATTTACAGGGTTTCAGAATGTCTACGGTACAGGGGAGACTCTGTTCATTTTTGTTAAAATCTGTGCCCGAGTCTAGGATTGGGTTGAGAATAGCATGGTTCTTAGAGCCTCCGGTCTTGAGAAGGATCAGGGCGTTACATCTTGCACATTAACTTAGTTTGTAGTAATAACTGTTGGATGCTTGTGTATTTTGATCTAGTGTCGTTGCATATGTGTAGAAGGCTTGTCCACGTCGTAGTATCTACGTTGTGATGCCACATTCTCTCGGCTATAAATGGGAGGTATGCTGTTTTATCTCTCGTTTACTTTATAGTATATTTGATATATTATATGTTGCATGTTGATTACCATGGAATTTATTTTGGAAATGTTTGTGATTATAAAAGTTAATATTGAAAATTTTTAAATGCTCAACGCTTCCGCTTTAACTCTTTTATGTTGTGAATCACACGTTTCCAAGAACTGATCCTTTCACTTTAGTCCCTAAATCACTTTGGTCTCAAACCTTTATGGTTATGTTGATTAAGTGATCTAGTTAGATTGGACCCGCCATCGCTTAGTTATCCGATAAATTGAGTCAATAACCTCAAGCCTTTGTGGCTGTGTTGGCCGTTAGATTTTGGAAGATAACCACATCTCTATGTTTCATTCTAGCAATTTTAATAAACTTACTTTGAAACAAGTCCTCTACCTTTGGGTAAGAACGATTGTATTCATTTAGGTCTTATTAAATATCCTAGGATGGCGGAGGACTACAATAAAATCCCTTTTACCATTTGAAAATCTAATATTTGTTTGCACGTTGAGAGTTAATATAATCTCATCAAATCAACAAGCATTCAACATACTATTAAGCTAATAATCATAATTATAGCAATTTAAATAGCATGAATGCAAAGATATATGAATGGTGGATCATGGGCTTGACTTTTGGGTTTAAAGAAATAAAACTATTCTATTTAAAAGATCTTTAACACGTTGAAATCTTCATTGCACCTCCAACTCCTTGGAAAAGTCCATTGGGCCTCCAACTCCTTGGAAAAGTCCATTGGGCATTAATCAAGCTTTCTCTTGAAGAATTACATAAAAGTCCTCACTACATAATTCTCTCAAATGACAATAAATAAATTGAGACTTATGTCTCAAATTACAATCCAATAACTTTTGACCCTAAAGCTCAAGTCCATGATCAAATTCACCATTCTCAAAATAATAAATATGCATGATTATTCATATCATAATATAATAACCAACATATTAATTTCTAGCATTCAAGTTTAATCCACTTATCAATCATGGAAGAATAAACTAAATCAACGCCCTTTTGCATAATTATAAAACTCCTTTTATAGATGCAAGTCGTAATGGCCCATTAATTCATAACTCCTTATAATTAATTATATTCACATCTAAGTCCAAAACTTTAAAGAAGAACACAACCCCATGGCCCATTCACACAAAGTGGCCCAATAGGTTAAAATCGAGCACAAGTAGATGTACACAAGGCCCAAGCCCAAATCAACATGTCTCTAAAGGCCCACATACACTACTATAGCCCAATAGTCATTTGAAAGTATTATATAATTGTATAATCAACTTTCTACTTTCTTAAATTTAGAAATATCTCAATACTACTTATTAGATAATTTCTAATTTCAAGATTAAAACATATAAGCCAACTATGTGAAATACATTTTGCAATATTCAAGACACATAGATAAGTTGCAATCTTGACTATTAAACACTTTTAATCATCAAGTAGTGTCACGCCCCAACTCGACCCCTCCAATAATCAGTCAGGACGCAACGAAATTTCGGCAGTATAACGACAGTAAATAGGACACCGAGGCTCTAAACCAACCTCAATAGAACAACATACATCAACTCCACAACCATACAACAAATAACTCCTCAATAAATACAACATACATCACAACTATATTATACAATAATCATTCTTCGTTATACGCCTCCGTTCCAACATAATACATAAACCTTAATATACATTGCAAATTATGTTGATACCAGCCTAGCAACCTAAACATAGACAAAAGAAATGCTACTAAGACAGCATCAACTAATTCATTAACTTTTCAACATCTTATACATTATAAACTACAAAGCATATAAAAATCCACTAAGTTAATTTACAAGGTAATAAAACAGTACAACATCATGGATAAGACTCTGGAACATAGGACTCATCCACGTAAGGCACATTTTCCTCTTCAGGAGGCACGCACCCATAATCCTGCGATAGTACACATGTATGCATGCAATAATAGAGAGTGAGCTTATATAAAATAAGCCCAGCGAGAATCCGATAGATCTCGAACAAGGTTTACTAAACTCCTTGGAAATAATCCTTTGAGTCAGTAAACACACAATAACATCAATAATCATTATAAATGCAACAATAGTAATAACTGCAAACATACAATAAGGATACAATACGTTTACTGATGAAGCTCCATACACTAATTCCATGCTCAACAACCCCTCCAAACTCAATGACACAATTCCTGAGGTACCTTGACCTAGACCCACACCCCATGGCCGCTCCGCCCATGCGAGATAGGGATTAGCCATGATAACTGTGCCCGCAGCCCAGGATGCCTCACGAGGTGACACAACATTATCAAAGCTCACAACAATGAGACTCAACATAAATAAACCGAGAGATCAGCAACGAGGGTGCCCGATTCCCGTAATCCATAATCAATTAATATTCTGGGAGATCAGCAACAAAAGTGCCCGATTCTCGTACTCAAAAATCAATCAATAATCTGAGAGATCAGCAACAAAAGTGTCCGATTCCCGTAATCCATAATCATCAAAACAACATCAATATAACATCAATATTTAATTAAACAACAAACAACTAAGTTAGATGACAAAGTAGGCCATCCAACCAGACATGTATTATATACCCAATTAAACCCTAGTTTACCCATTAACAACTCACCATTCAATCACTCAAACACCACCCAATCATCTAAGGCATAGTTCAAGAGTTTAAACAAAGATAGCCTAAACTTAAAAAATTCATAACCTACATTCTACTAATCCAAACACCGCCAAATCAGTTTCTATCACTCACCCATTCCACCAACTATATTTGCCCCCTCGAAAAACCACCATAACACCTCCAAAGCATGCCCGATAACCCTAAAACCTGAAGGTGTCAAGGCTGAATTTTCTGGATTTTCACACGGACAATGCAATCGAAAATTTGGCATTACAACAGCGCTACCACATAATTATCAAGTTTTTAGAAATCGACAGTAATCGATTTCAATCAACACAACTCAATTTAATCAACATTGAACAAATTAATCAAATTTAAATACCCGAAAAATAAAAATTATGCTACAACCGATAAAAACTCGTAGTATTACAGCTAAATGATCCCTAGCATGCAAGGAGGAATAATCTAACATTAGATTAGAATTCTAACGGTTCGATTTTCATTTATATGCAAAAATGCAAAAGACAACTTTTGAGATCTAGAATTTTTCTCTCACCTTTGATGCGATATAAGCCTAGGAATGCGTGCAATGCGTGCCCAACAAGCGGAATCCAACTCGGCACAAAATTCTACGGACAAAAACTAAGTTTTTCTTTGAAATTTTGCTTTGAAAACCTTGAAAACTCCTTGGCTATTCTCCCATGAAAATCTCGGCCATGTGTGTGAAAATGAGTGTGTTTTTGTGCTTTGGCAATGTGTGTTGATGATATATGCATGAAAGTCAAGATTTTAAATGAAAGTCAAAGTTGAAACTTTAGTGTTTTTACTGTTTTCTTGACTTTAAATGCATTTTCTTGATCACCAATGTTCAAAACAATTATTCAACACTCAAGATAGTTCAAGTAGATTATTTTTAGGTGACAAGAAGTTTTACAATCAAACAATTCTACCCGAGTCGGCTTATAACTCGATTTTCGCAAAAGTCGGTGTAAAAATCCTAATAAATTCCTAAGCCGATTTTAAAACCGTTTTCATCAAACACATGTCTATTAAAGTCCGTGGACTAGGTCTAGAAGAGTTAAAAGGACCATTTTCAAAATTTTAGCGGATGTGTTTCGAAAATACTATTCACTAAAAATCGACGATAAAATTTCTGACCCCGTTTTTTATGAAAATTTCATGAATGCACATTTAGCATGTTCTAAGAGTATTGATACCAAAATTACCACATTTTAAGTCATATAGCACTTAGATAGGTTAATTCATGCAAAATGAGGTAAAGCACGCAAAACGAGATAAGATAGAAAAGTGGGGTTTCACAAGTAGTCCTCAATTAAATTCATATGCATGATCATATAAAATAAGCTTAAACTATCTTTTAAACTTTTATTCCAACACATGCAAATAATAGAAATAAACTTTTGAGGACTTCAAGGCAACTACTATCATCTTGTCATATACAACAAAAGCAAAATAAATCCCCTTCAACAAAGAGTATTTTTGGCCAACACCATATAAAGGCAAGACTTGACTTATCTAAACTTTTGACTTCATGAATCTACAAAAAGGACCCTTTTTAAACATGTACCCTTTTGGATCATATTAAGATAGTCTACTTATCCCAAGTCTAAAGTCAACATGCAAAGACCAAATCTCCATTTATCTTCACAAGTTAGCACTTTAAATAAGAAGACAAATCATCCAAAGATAGATGTGATTTTTGGCCATCTCTACAAATAGGTGTAGCATGCAAGTTCAAGCTAAGACATATACACACATGCAGGGGCGGAGCCAGGAATTTTTGTCAGTGGGGGCTAAAATTTATAATTTTTGAACTATACAAGTATTTTTTTCAAAAAATACATAGAATTTTAATGTTTTTATGGGCCAGTGGGGGCTAAAATCCATAATTTTTGAATTGTACGAGTACTTTTATTTTTCAGTGGGGGCTAATTAATATTTTTTAACTAAAAATACATAGATATCTAATTTTTTTTCAAAATATACATAAAAATTTTAACATTTTTATGGGTCAGTGGGGGCTAAAATTCATAATTTTTGAACTATACTAGTATTTTTATTTGTCAGTGGGGGCTAATTAATTTTTTTAACTAAAAATGCATAAATATCTAATTTTTTTATAAAAAAAAAAACATAAAAATTTTAACGATTTTTATAGCTCAGTGGGGGCTGCAGCCCCCACTGGCCCCAATATAGCTCCGCCAGTGCACACATGTATATATATTCAAGATCTATATTACCAATCAAAGATCTAAAGTAGATTTGAACATGCATGTGTGTAAGCTAAGGTTTTAAGATCAAAAACTTGCAAAACTACTAGAAAATTTTCGGCCATAGGGTTCAAAAACACATGACCAACATTTGATAATCAATGAATATATAAACATGGCTCTGATACCACTTGAAAGTCACTAGCCAACATAAGATATCATGCCAAGACATAATCATAAGTTGGTTTCAAGATTGAAAAAGTTGAGCATGGATACCTAGGTATAGCCAAAACTAGATAGACCATCAACAAAAATTTCACAAATTTTGTCACAAAGGATCAACATGCTAACTTTCTATTATATCCATTGTTCATCAACACTTGCTATATATATCAACAATACATATAGATAAAGGGAGGTTCATAGGTATACCTCACTAGTAGATTACTTTGGAGATGATGAGGTTGGATGACAAGCTTTTGAATCCTTCTAACTTGAAGGCCCTAATTAGTCCACCAAGCATCCAAAGCTCAACCACCGCTAGAAGATTTAGTGTGCTAGTATATCCTCTAGCTTTTGAAACTATGTTTGTATGTTACCAAGCAAAACAAAACTTCTCTCTTGTAATTCTAGCTATGGCCGAAACTAGCAAGGAGAAAAATGAAGTTGTTTTGCACTTAGTTGGTTAAGTATGTCATGTGAATGAGATGCCTTGTATATGTGAGAGAAAAATGCTATCATCTTTATTATAATAATCTATCATAATAGGTGACAAATCACTATTATCACCTTTTAATCAAAGGTCATTCAAGCCTTTTGATCCTAATGATTAGCATTAGATGACAAGATGATAACATTCTCTCTCCTCCTACCCTTGGCCAAAAATGCAAGTGGATGAAGAGAGAATGCTTGTCATCTTTTATTAAATATATATTATATGCTTCTATAAACATATATATAATATTACTTTAATAGGTGGCCAATCAAAATTGCTTCCTTCTAAAATAAAAGCCATGCAAATCCTAGGATTGTAATCATTACAATCCAAAGGTAACTTTATTCTCTCTCTTGACATTTGTCAAAAAGGTTTTATCAACAAAAGCAATGGTCAAGATTCTTTTGTCTTTATTCAAAAATGAATCATATCCATTCATTTCAAATTCAAATGACTACGATTGATGACATGGACAATCCTAGTCATCAATCTCTATATGCACATGCCACATGTAATCTAGTCATTAATTTGTAATTCACCTTTTGACAACTAAAACGATGACGTGGTATTTCTTAAATTACATCATCATTACATATATATATATATATATATTATCTTTTGCCCATTCTAATCTCTATTAGAATAAATATATTGAAACAACTTTTTAATAATTATAGTTTGGTCCCAAAAGTTTTGGTAATTATAATTTGACCCTAAAATTTTTGAAATTACACTTTTGGCCCAAATATCAACATTGATGACTCTTAACACCTTAAAGCCACCAACCACATAATGCAAGCTTCCGGTGAACTTATTCATGATATTTATTAGTGTGTGACCTTCTAGATTCATAATCACGTACCGGTGAAGCATCAATAAACCTTTTTTATCTATTTTGAAAATATATCCGTCATTTACCAAAATACCCTCATACTCATGAGTGACGCACTACCAATGAATGTATCATGAGAATATATACGACAATGAAGATGACGTCTTTCATGAATCCATTTAACCGTCAAGAATTAGCGTGCAGTCCGATCCTTCTGTCAAAAGTGCCCCGATTGGGAAAGGACCATGAAATGGTTAAGCCCACATCTGATACTATGTATAAATCTGAATCGGTGAAACGAGAGATGACTACCATGGAAAAACTCATTTCCATCACTTCATACTCGCCTTGGCCAAGGACTTCCTCGTTTACCAACCGATCTCAGATATCATAGGATATCGCTTCACGCCGGAGGTTAACAGATCCTATCTTGATAATGATCTGTCGGTTCATACCACAAGACTAAAACGCGAAAGGCCGTAACCCACCTTATGGAAGACGGGTATTGTCCAGACACAGTATTTAGCCCTTGATATAACCGGCAGCCGCAATTTCTCAAGTCTGAGGATTAATTTGCACAATGCTCAACTAAATAGTAAACTATTAACCTGAAATCATGCAGTTCACTATTTATTGTCAAATTCAATGATCCGTACATAGACGATCACTCATATATTTATTAGTCCACATCATCATGTTGTTTTGGCATTTCGCACGCCATCATTTATCATTAACATCACTATGTTAATCAATGGTAATAACATATGATGACCCGTACTCGATTATTCTAGTCTCGGTTGAATAATTTGATGGGCTATGAATTGTTTCTTAATGTTTATCATATCGAAGAGAAATTTCAAAATATTCTAAACTCTTTTAGAACATTTCTCTTCTCGGATAGGCATTAGGGATATATTCATATCAAAGCGGAGAATATGAACATCCTACAAATATCATCGTGTATAAAACATGTAAACATATTTTTATTAAGCCCTAATAAGGTCATCTCAAATTTTAGCATTAGGGTATATCCCCAACAGAGACCATAACGTAGCAGCCCTCTACGATCTCACACACATCATGTCGAGGCTAGAACGAGGCGAAGCAAGCTCTTGCACGAGCTTCAATGGAATGGCACAATTCCCAATGAGAGAGAGAGAGTGGCGGCTAAGTTTTTGTGAGATAAAGAATTGCTGAAATTTTTCTAATGTTCTCTACTAGGGTTTCACATTAAGTTGTATTTATAAGGTACTATAAGTTTTCAATATTTATACCTTGACCCCAGACCTTATGGGGTTCTTTAAATTCAACTTATAACATTTTCTAATCAACTATAAGTTAATTAGACATCAACCCACAATTAATTGACACTCAATTAATTATCAATTCAGCTTATACAGAAGCCAATTTCTCAAAAGCTAATTTCTCAAATTGGTCGTGTCTCTAAGTGAAAAGTTTGACTATCAAACATTTCCTCTCACTTGCATACTCAAATGGTATCCCTAAACCCATTCTAACCATATGCAATCCATTATATAATTGCTTCTAGATAGAATACGAGAAGATCCTCGTGCTAGCATGACTTCTCTATTCTATGCCTCATAGTTCTAACCCTTCAGCTTGTGTGCGGTCCTGTAGGTTTGAGTGCCAAGCTGGTAGTAACTGGGACAAGTACCAATTAACCCATCTCCATTAGAACTCCTTCTAATTTCTACTAATTGAGGTTGGCGTCTAGCAACACTCCCCAATGACTAGATGGCTCGAATGCTTAATCCAAGCTTTCCTACTCAAGAACTTTTTGGCGACTAGTTAACGTACAGTTCATTCCTTCTACTAGATGCCCCGAGCTTGCCCTAGGGTATGGTTAATGTCAGTCAAACCCTAATAGGCTTACTCCTATGTTCTGTTGACTTTTCATGTATGATCCAATCATACTACCATGGCCATGGATTTCTGTCAACATCTCTATGAGACGACATAGGGCATACTCTCTTTCATCCAGAGTAGTGGATCCTCACAGCGATACTCACTAGCTTCGCAAGTACTTGATTGTTGTCACGCCCTAACTCAACCCCACTTACAATCAGTCAGGACGCAACGGAATTTTGGCAATATAACGTCTATAATATGGACAATAGGACTCTAAACTAATCCTTAATAACATCATACAACCAACTCCAAATTTCAACAACAACTCCACAACCATTTCATCAACATACAACACATCCAACACCATACAACCATACAACCATACAACATCCCAACCATAAGTCATATGTCTCTATTTCAACAACATACCTCAAGCTATACTATACATATGCATAACAAATATAAAACTAGTCTAGCAATCTATTCATATTCTAAAAGTAAGACAACTAAACTAGCATTATACTTTTCACTATCTTTATATCATCTTTCACAATACAACTTCAAAACTTAAACTGTACAACAAACTACATAGAACAAAGCAACATAAAAGTACTCCAGCAAGACATCAAGGACAAGACTCTTGCACATTTGACTCGTCCACATAAAGCTCATACTCAGTCTCTTGAGACACGTACCCTACCTCCGGCTTGATAACCTCAAAGTCAGCAAAGAGGGTGAGCTTATACAATCCAATGCTTAGCGAGGGTTCCAAAGATGTTTTGAAAACATTTTATCTTTATCACTTGGGAAATCATCCTAGATACAATAACAATCAATAAACTTCATCAACATCAACAATTCAATTCAAGCAACATGAATAACCATTCAATTAAGAAAGTATACACTAGTTGATATAGCTCCATATGCCATCACGAACTCAACCAACCCTATATGCCCATTGATACATTTCGGAGGTACCTTATCTAGCCCCTCCATCCATGGCATCTCCGCCATGCGAGCTTGGGGTAGTACATGATAGTCATGCCATTATCAACCCGACAGCCCGACGCTGCCCGAGAGGTGGCACACACTATCATGACTCATGACAATAATAATAAACATTTCATATTCCGAGAAACAATAAAATAGGTTGTTCTCCAGTACAACAACAATCATCAATCAATCAATACTTCAATCAACATAACATTAACTAAACAACTAAGACAACTAAGTTAGATGACAAAGTAGGCCACCCAACTTAACACACATTTCAACATGCTTCCAAACCCAAACCTATTCCCCAACATTCCATTAAACAACTACTCAAACACTACTCAACAACCATAGACAATATCTTAGCATTTCAAAGAAAGACTACACAAAACTTCTAAAATTCATAATTTACAATCTACTAATTAAACAACCCCCGAACATTTTCCTATCACTCAACCACACATGCAACTACATTAACCCCCTCGGAAACCAACCAAAAGCCACTCAAGATAAGCCTAACAAGCTAAAAATGACAATGTACACTAGGCTGAATTTTTGGACTTTCGTTATGGCATTCAAATTGAAAATTTGGCATTACAACATTACTACACAATAATTAACAAACCTATAGAAGCAACTACAACTCAATTTCAACTACTACAACAACAATTATTCAAATATAAGCCAAATAATCAATTTAAATACCCGAAAAAATAAAAATATATGCTGCTACCATTTAAAATGGCTATAAATACACAAAGTTAGTCTACAATACCTAACTAGCAATAATCTAAAGACAATTTAACAAAACAACAACTAAATTTTCAATATAAAAAATTTGACATAAGCTTTAAAATTAAAATCTAGTTTTTCCCTCACATTTGATCCCAAGCAAAGCTATAAATGTGTAGAATAGGTGCCCAACAAGAAATTTGATGCTTTGAGTGAAGTGATTTGGACTTGAATTACAAATTCTATGGGAAAATTAAGCTTCAAAACCTAAGAAAATATTTTCCTTCTTTCTGCCAAAACTCACAGCTGCAATGTGTGTGTAAATGTGGTGTTTTTATTTGTTTCAATGTGTGTAGTCATCTTATAGGCAAAGTCAAAGCAAGCCAACTCGGTGAAAGTTGACAACATTTGATATTTTAGTTGTTTTAGCCTATTTTGCTTGCGTATAAATATAACTAACATATATACTATATTTAGTAGTATATTTCTAGTTAACAACATATAATATTTGTATACATATACATACAACTAGGGTATAAAACTCGATTTCGCAAAAGAAGTTGAAAAAAATCCATTTAATTTCTAAATTCATTTTAGAATCAGTTTTTGTCAAACACGGGTCTATTAATAATAGAGGACTAGGTTTCAAAACGTTTAGAAGACCTGTTTCAAAGTTCTAGCGGACGTGTTTTCAAATACTATTCACAAAACTCAACAATAAAATTTTCAATGTAGATTTTTTTGAAAATTTTATGAATGCTCACATATCATGTAATAGAAATAATAATCATATAATTAACATATTTTAATTCAAATAACATATAAACAAGTCAAAACACATAATTGCAAATAAGAGAAAATTCGGGGTCTCACAACTGTAGCCGATTCCCCTTTCAAGCATGTCTTCTCTTCCTCTTTTTTGTCCAGGGCCAAAGTACAATGAGTTTCTTACAAGCTACCACTCCTTGAGTCAAAGGATTACTTTGCACAAATATCACCTGAGAACCTTCTCATTGACTTAGGCGGATGAAGCCCCATTGAGTGTTCTCTACAGATCGTGTCCGATGTACATATCTTTATACGCATCCATGCATTAGCCTTGACATCTCATGTCACTTGATCAACCTAGATAAAGCTAACTATATGTCAGTCTTTCCGGATTCATCAATGCCCAGTCTTGATGAATCCTACGACCTAAGACAGGTTTTAGGTATGTCTTGGGTGTCGATTCTCATCAATCATAAGCTATTATGGTTCGAACCTATACCAATATATCCAAGGTCTTTATCAGTTATACGTAATATGCAGCTAGACGATATATGAATGTATAAGAGATAAAGGTAAACACCATATGGTACTTTCATTTTATTAAAACTTTATAACAAAGACCGTTTCGTTACACAAATATCCTTATCATCCTTCACTGAGTGATTGGCTTGTAGGGCATATTCCCAACATGGATGTGCTAGCTTAGTTGATTGTACATGTGATTCTATGTGAATTAGTTAATTGGCTTGGCTTGTAATTATTTTTTAGACCTTAAGGTCTTTTATGTAATTATGCTTTCTTAGAAGATTGTATTGTAAAGTTCAAGGCATGTATGATTGGTTGAGTGTAATTGGCATGTAATAACTCAAATGTTCTCCTTTATTGTATAATTGGTTTGCATGCTTGTATGGGGTTAACGGAATGTTGGTTGGTAACTTAAAATATAAGAAAGTTAAGTAGATAAGATTAAAGTGGTATGATAATCAGACTTATAACAAAGAATTTCAATAGTTAATGAAATGTGTGCTTGTATGTATATTTTGTTGTAGTAGAAAGGCTAGAAAAACCTTGAAAGTTTGGAGAATTATGTTCAAGGGAAGTTGTGCATGTTGTGAATGCTTGTGTAGTATTATTGTGGCTATTTATTATGAGTACAGGTAACTGGTTAGGCCTAGAAATAAGGGAAACTCTGTCCGTTTTTCTCATTTTTTGTGACCTAGGGTTTGGATCGGGGCTCCAATTGAAGGTGCAAAATGGCGTTAGCTTCAAAAGTAGGAGTACAACGGGATCGTCTCGAAATATATAAATAACAAAAACCCTATAGCACAACAGAAACAATAAACATAAAAATTCGCATGTTAACAAGTTGTATTCACAAAATGTCAAGAGTAAGTCCGTAACTTGTACATATAAAGAAAATACATTAGAGTTTATACAAATATATACATATGTATTAAAATGAACATATATAAGAATACCTCGCGTGGAGAACTCGGATGTGTGCCAAAAGAAGATCTGGGCTCGGACAAAGCCTCTCCGCATGTGCAAAGGTCCTAGTCGGTCCACAAGTATCCAAAAGCCACAAGACTACCAACTAATAAAAGTGCTAGCTTAGTTGTTGACTTAGAACTTGAGTATATGTGTATCTAGAGTAAAAGCAAAAAGACTACGATTTTTCTTGCCAAGGCCGAATTGCCAAGAGAAGAAAAGGAGAACTTATTGCTTCTTAATGTGTGTGCATGGTCGTCCAACACTAGGAGGAAAATGGAAGATATATTGGCCTTTATATAGACATAAAAGTTGATCAAGATTGTGCCAAGTGTCCAAGATCAAGCTTTGTCTTTCCAAAGATAATGCCAAGTGTTATATCTTTTGCATGAAGCATCCAAGTGTCTTATTCTTGCATACATGGGGTGGCCAAGTGTTGCTCAAAAAGGAAGACAACTCTTTTTCATTATACATGTGTGACAAGTGACAAGAAAGAGAAAAAATTTCTCTTCTTCTTGCCAAGTATCAAATCTTTTGCAATTCCAAGATTGTGCCATGTGTCAAACATGCACAACTTTTAATTAATTATTCCTTGTCCCCACCAGAATAATTAATTGCAAATATAAAATTTTTATATTTACACTTTGACCCCAAAACTTTTCATGATTATACTTTTGGCCCACTTAACCATTAATGTCCAAAATAATACCATTAACACTTTAACGTGTTTCCAACTCAATACCAATCTCATAATTTGCTTTATTCATGATACCCTTTGTGTGTGACTTTCTAGGTTTACAACCGTATAGTGATGAGGGGTCATTAAACATTTTTAATATAGTCCGAAAACGTCTCCATCATTACTCAGAACACCCTCACGTTCATGAGTGACATGCTAGCAACGAACGTATCATGATAATATATACAGTAATGAAGTCCAATTCTTATGAACCTATTTACAATAGCAAATTAGCGTGCAGTCCGATCCTTTTGTTAAAAGTGTCCCGATCGAATGAGAATCATGATTCGATGAAGTCAACTAATTCGATTCTATGCATAGATCTAATTCGGTGGGATGAGAGATGGCACCTATGGAAAAACACATTTCCATCATTCAACTAACCCGGCTGAGAATTTCTCATTTCAGACAATTGATGCTAGATCGCATAGGACAACGCCTCACGTCGGAGGTTAACAAATCTTATATTGACAATTACATGTCAGTTTATATATCAAAAGACTAAACTGCGAGAGGCCGTATCTCTTCCTCGATGAAGGCGAGCTTTGTCCAAACGTAAGATTTAGTCCCTGATATATCCGGCAGCTATAATTTCTCAAGTCAGATGATTAATTTGCACAATTTGCAACGAATGACAAACTATTAATCCAAAGTCACGTAGTTTGTCATTCAGGTCACATTCAATGATCCGTTCTACTAACAATTACTCATATATAAATTAATCGCATCCTTATGCTGTTATAGCACAAGGCTCGCTACCCTTTATCATTAACATCTCTATGATAATCAAAGGAAACTACATATGGTAGTCCATACTTGATTATTCTAGTCCCGGTTGAATAATCTAAGGACTATGAATGCTTTTGAATGTCTATCATGTCGAAGAAATATGTCGTTGTATTCTCAATACCTTAAGAATATATTTCTTCTCTGGAAAACATTGAGGACACATTCATACAATTGAACGGAGAATATGAACGTCCATTACAGATGCCATTCAGATTTATACCAAAATGCCCTATATAGTTCATCTAACTATATAGCATTAGGGCATAACTGTAAGAATCTCCCACTTGCATTAATGCTATAAAGTATAGCTTCTAGCGCATATCTACATGGTATCACATCCCCATCTTTTCAAGATGACGTTCTAACTGCGATTGACGCATAGGCTTAATAAGTGGGTCAGCTACATTTTCTAATGTGGGAACTTTTTGCAGACTTATATCTTTTCGAGTAATTATTTCTCGAATGATATGGAAGCATCTTTCAATATCTTTGGATTTTTTTATGAGATCTAGGTTCCTTAACTTGTGCAATAGCTCCATTATTGTCGCAATACAGCGATATCGGCAACTCGATGGATGGAACCACTTTTAGTTCTAACAAGAACTTCCTTATCCAAATAGATTCTTTTGCTACATCAGATGTAGCAATGTACTCAACTTCTGTAGTGGAGTTTACAGTTATTGACTGTAAGGCCTAACACGAGACCCTATGTGCATATAGATCATATCATACATAATTAAGTCATTTTATTTGCATTTACTTTGTTTTATATGTTTTTATATTGGTTTGTGTGTGTTTATCTTGATTTACGTGCATTTCATCATTTAACATGCATTTGTGTAATTTATATAGCGTGGCTAGTAGCTAAAACCTATTAAGTTCAATAGCTAACTAAAGTAACTAAACTAGAACTAGGACAATAAGAATTAAAGTTAGAATGGCATGCTAGTAAATACCCTTTTAGTTGGAAGGGCAACTTAGGCATTTGGGCTTTAGATATTTCATCTTCCACCTTGTACTATTCCTAGGTAGCCAAAGACACCCATACCCACACGACATACATATTACACACACTAAGCATACACGGCTGAGAAATGAGATGAGAGAAAAGAGAAGAAGGATTAGAAAGAGAAGAATGAAGTGTAAGAACCCCTACTTGAATTTTGAATAGTGAGTTAATTACTTACATATTTAGAAATGAATTAACTTAAACTAGGTATGAGTAACAAGTTTAGCATATCAAGCTAAGCATTCGTTTCAAAGAGTTAGAATTTATCAGCTATTTGAATTTCCAACTTCATAATTAAGATCAGTTGGATTTATTTTGTAGTAGTTATAATACGGTATTAAGATTAGTTGAACCATCTTATGTTAAGAATGATACTTAGTTTATTAACTAAAGGTTATAGGAAATTAGAACTTGGAATATAGTAGTCTAATATAGATTAAGTATTATATATTAGTGTAACTTTGCTGAATAATGTTATTGAGGGATTAACTTAGCTTGGAAGTTGGAAGAAAATTAGAAATTATACTTAGAGTTGACATTTAGTTTATTATTTTTAATAATTAAACAGTCTAGCATACGAGCTGCTACTTAATAATCTTTAGGTATACGTACTAGGGCATATGTACAAGGGGATAGAAAAGAAATAATAAGATTTAACTACAAAATAAATTGGGAAAACATTTTCAACTTTTCCTTATAAGTATATTAAATAGTTTTAAATAAGAAATTTAATTTGAACTTAAATTAATTAGAAATTATGTTGGTACTGTCGTGATAAATGTAGATCATATATTATTTAGGTTGTAAAAGGAAATTTGGACAATTAAAAATGTTAATCTATTAATTCTTTTTAAGTCTAGTTATCAACCAAGATATAAAATTAGGAAGACAATTAAAAAGATTAATCTATCAATTTATTTTCTTCAGCCGTAAATAAAGTAGGTTTCTAGTTTGTTAAATCAATCGATTTTCTTCGCAGTTCTGCCTTATTACATCACATAAGGTAGCTAACTTCGTCAGCTAGGATAAACAAATAAACATCCAGCCTTTAAACGTTATGATTGACTAGCAATTAGGTGGATTATTCATCCGCTGCAGTTGAGCGTAACGCAGGCACCATGTAAGGTGTCACAGAGTGGCTGTTTTGCTTTCAAACGTTTGAGTAAGCAGCTAGCTTGACGAAGACAAAGTACAGCGCACTTCCGCACCAATAAATATTTGATATCTTAAAGATAAAATAGCAGTATCATCATTAACACCTGCAACCTAAGTTCTTCTTAGTAGAACTTATCACCATAGCCACTTAAGAACCCTACGAGTAGAACCCATAGCTGTTCTTTATCGTGTGACTGCATGAAACCTTTTCATTAACAGAAGAACATGCAAGCTATGCATGGTTCATAGCTGGCTGGTTCCGAAAAATTGCATGAAGCTACTCCCTTATCTATCTACATGCAGCAACATAGGAAATTGGAAGATAACCCGCGTGAGCTGCCACCACTGTGTCCTTGTTCTCTATTTTCTATAAGATCATATGAGATAAGTTTTCTCATAATCAGGACACGTAGCTACCTTATTCACTTAAGCTATGATAGTAGTAGTATGATTAGTATAAGAACCAATAAAATTGGGTAGAAGCACCTATAAAAGGAGCCGATGAGGATCTGGTTTAAAACACACCAAAAATATAAACTTTTATACCTGTTTGTTTTTAATCTCAGAGTCAACGCAAATATCAGGTGCGGGTTATTTTAAAAAGCATTGTTAATCTCTTTGATTATTTGTGCTTATGTTAATTATTCTCTTTGCCTTATATTCTATTAGGAAAAGTTTAATTCAATCTTACGGGTTGACTTTTCTTTTAAAATGCAATGCTGAAAGACTATATACCTAATATAATATAACTTTGATATATTATATGATAGATGACTTATATAAGAATATAATATGTACATGTGTATATGTAGTCTTTTTCAGCTTGAGTATTTAAATGATATGTTAATGAATAGATATACATAATATAATATAACTTTGATATATTATATGATAGATTACTTATATAAGAATATAATATGTATGTATGTATATGTAGTCTAATTCCATTGAAGCTTGAGTATTTAAATGGTATGTTTATGAATACATATACATCAAATATATAGCCTTCGACCACTTACCACTAATTATTATTACTGACAACAATGAGTTTACCTTTAATACCTACATGAATGTATACTCGAGGGACGGCTTACTTTGTCATACTCTCATACTTGTACATGCGTGTGTTACGTGATTACTTGTGTATGCTTGTATACTATTTGGGGGTTGCAACCTCAGGCACGATAGCGTTTCACGAACGCCAGGTGACATAGGGCTTCCCGGTGATCCTGTGACTATCGTGGTCTTAGTCCCTCCCTTGTTTGGCATTCCACCTTCGGAGAGTTGGGTCATAGTTTTGGGTACATTCCGGAGTACCCAATATTTGAAACAATAGGAGAACAAGAATATAATAACTTTACAAATAAAAGATTAACAACTCAAAAGAAGCTTACCGAGGAATACATCTCACCAGGGAGGACTATTACAAAGCATTTGGTAGCACTCCGTGTATTTCAATTGAAAGAAATTAATCATACTACTTTAATGAACTTAATGAATAACTCATCTTTCGTTGCAAAAAGCCTTTTGAAATACTGGATTCAAAATATCAATCTTTTCTCTATCCCGTTTCTTAGAAAATTGGGAAATGCAAGTAACAGTACCCAATTCGAAACATAGTAAAAGATTAAATGAGAAGTTACCGACATAATCTAAAGCAAGTTGATCAGAACACTTGTAATTTAGAGTTGTTTATGATCATCATAATATCTATATAACCACAACAATTGTGACGCTCGGGAATTTTATCACATCTTTTAAATAACTGTTGCATAATTACTTGAACATTTTACGTGCATTTCTTTTCTTGTTTAATTGTTTTATTATTGGGCACTATTCATAAGAAACTTTGACTGTTTTAAATGCTCGGTTTAATATTTTTTCTAGATAGTATAACTTATAAAAAGAACCGGAAACTTACATTTGAAAAATGATTTAGTTTTCGTTGTATAGTGTTACGTAAGTGTAAACTTTGATTTTGTATTAGCTAGCAATTAATTGACATTTTTAACTTAGTTTGACCAAGATTTAGTAGTATTTGACTTTAATTAATTGCACATGCTTATTCATATACCCAACATAACACACACATGCATTATATTCATCAAAAACAAAAACAAACAAAAAAAACCCAAAAAGCCCCCCAAACCCGATAGCCCTTTGTAGGAGGAGAAGAGATTTTTTCATCTTCCAAACTTGTCCTTGGATGCTTAACTAAGCTTCTACAAGTGATTTCAACCTAACTTAAGCTTGATTCTTGCATCTACAAGGCTTATATGTGAGGGAGTTGCATTTGAATACTTGTTAAAATTTGTCAACTTTTTTTGAGATTTGATGATTTGTTGTGTACAGCTATTGATATGCATATAAATGGTGATATACATGTTTATTATGATCTATAGACTATGTTTGAGTAGTTGATAGCATGTTTCCATGGTTGAAAGCTTGTATCACCAAAAAGATTATGAACAGTGACAAGATTTTAGGGTTTTGATATAGCTTGCTATTTAGAATGAATTGAGGCTTCCTTTAGGTGCTCTAGGCATTAGTAAAACTAGTTAGAGGCTCACGAGAAGTTGAGTTGCCCAAAAATGAGTAAAAATGCGAAACTAGCCAACTTTTAAAAGGGGGTTTTTCACATAACGTAATCCGGGCATGTTTGGACTTTAGATTAGGCATCCTTGGAGCATAGAAGCACTTTTGGTGCTTTTGTTGCGTGAAATTGGGGTCCGAATAGGGTAGGTGTAGTTAAAACCCACTCGGGGCCTTCCTGAGTTTTTATCTCCAAGGTAGGTTTTCAGGGCCCAGTTAGGTGTCTTTTGACCTTCTTAGGGATGTAGAATGGATGGCTCATGAATTCGATATCTTGAATTTTGTGTGGGAGAAGAAATGGCTTGGTTAACAAAGGGGAAAAAGTGGAAATAGATGCTTTTGTGGTTATATGAACTTGTAGATGCTAGCTAGGTGTTTATATGCATGGAAAAGATGTGTTTAAGATATCTATTTAGTTTTTTGAGAAATCATGTTATTTGCCTCTTTGTGACTATATAGATATTTCGTGTGTATCTGGCTTATATTGTGGTTAATTGCGAGGGCAGCCTACTTTGCCATCCCACTTATGTGTTGTTTGATAATCTTGATTCTAGTGGATTTGTCTCGGGGTTGCGCAACCTTTTCGGACATGGTAGCATCGAGAAACACGGGCGGCATCGGGCTTGTCGTGCTCCCTCGACTATCATGGTATCTATTCTCTTTCTCTCGTTGAGTATACTCCACTACCCCAGTGGAGTGGTTCACCTCGTTGGGGCATATGGACCTACCTCAAGAGAAACGGTCATAGGATCGGGGTATATCCGGAGTACCCCATTTGGAAGAATAAGGCTTTGCCGGCACATGCTTGAAAATCGTGGCTCGCGGTTCGAGATTGAAGACAAGAAGTGGAACCGTATCCTTTTTATATGTGGTTATTTATTTGTCTATCTAGTTTTGTTACTTTGTGTTGTTTATATGGCTATCTTTGTGGCATATCATGTTGCACACCCCGGTATGCTGCATCACCTCCCTAGCTGGGAAACATTGTTGCTCACTCCTTATTTAACATGTTCAGGAGAAGCTAAGGTGAACCCCCAGCTAGTAGCCGTAGTAGAAGAGGAGGAATAGCAAGTTGAACAACTTCTGTGACTTTCTTGTGTGATAAGGTTGACTATAATGTGAAGGTTGTGTGAATGTGTTGTTTGTTGTTCTTTTGAGACTATGTGGTCTTGTATATAATTGGTGGTTGTAACTAATTTGTAATCTTGTATGTTGGATAGTAAAGTAAACGGCTTGTAATAACTGATAATGGTCTTAATGCTTTTGCTGCATGCTTGTGTGAATTTAGGTCATAAGTATAGCTTACTAGTTATAACTTGGAGTTTGGAGAAATACTTTGCATGCTTGTATGGTATATACATTTTGTTGTTCCAAGGCTCGAATGGCCTTGAGGAGCTGGTTGGCTTTATAAATCTTGAAAGCTAGGTTGTATGAATGTTTAATTGTGGTTCAGGAATTGTATGTGACATTTGCAGGTGCCAGTTTAGTCCATGATACAGAGGAGACGCTATCCGTATGACGGGTCCGAACTTGACCTAGAGCATGGGGTTGGGTTCGGGGCGTTACAACCATGGCTACAATCACATATATGACAATAAGATGATATATCATTCACTTTAAGGAATGGTTATAAGCCAATTGACGTAATTGATGATGTTTCATCAAAATTTACTATTTCGTTTAATGGATGTGGTAATTAATCCAAAATAATTTGCTCTCAATATTATTAATTTAGGAGCATATTCAAGGTATACAAATATAATATACTTCTCTTTAACATATTTTCCATTTTCATATTACTTTCCCATAATTTTAATTGAGAAATAATTCAACCATTGCAGAATCATGCTCGCTTACTATTTTAAAAATTCTGCAATTATAGATAAATTCATTCATAGCGAGTTTTTAGAAGATCATTCTCTTGTGATGACCATATATTTCTTCTCAAATTTTGTGAAATGATATATGTATCCTTTATTATAATATATTTAGGCTTTTAGCCTTTATGGAGATAATGATAAAGGAATATCATTATTTCATTGCAATCCTTCAGGGATGCGTGATTTCCTTCTTAAAATTATTTATCCCAAATTTTATCCATATGGATTTTAACCTTAAGGGGTTTACGAAGATGTATTATTGTCTGATATATCAAAAACGACGAACTTTAGGTTCACGACCATATGGATTTAAATATGAACTTTTCAAGCAATTTTTATTGCTCAATATTATGAAACAACGAACTTTTGCTTCGTGAGATTTGATATCATGAGACATATAAAATTGATAAGAGAGTTAAAGAAAATTTACCGATAGTCGCGGTATGAAATATCTTCATGTTGTCAATTATATTTTTTATTTACAACCTTCATATTTATCTCTTCATCTTCTTACCTCCAATAGAGGCTATCGTGCTGATAACGTGTTATAAAACTAAAGAGAAAATATAAGAGACAATAAAATAAAGAGAGAAATATAATAGAGAGAATGAGAGAAGAAATTTGTATTGAATTTCTTAGTGTGTCATATTACAACGTAGAAAACTCTATTTATACGAAAACACAACTTGTTTTCCAAGTAATTTCTAGTAAGCCTTTGTTCTCTTGGGCTTGGTCTTGGACTACAATCAATAATATCTTCTATAGTGTATGAATATCCACATCTATATAGATATTTCATTATACTAATAATATTATTAGGTAATTCAGGAATCATCTCATCATAATTCAAATATTATTAGACCATAGGGCAGGTTTGCAATCGAGATAAGTTTAGAAGGACAATTTGTGAATTCTTTTACCCGTATTTTGTTTGTTGTCCTTTGCCCAAATTTTTTTTAGTTTCTTCATGATCAATCACTCTTCAACTTACGACCAAGAAAATTTTCTTTTCAACTTCTTTAGGAATCTAAAAAATAGTTTATGGTTAGCGAATTTGGGTCTTTCTCTTCCTATTGGTGTTCGGTTAACATTAGATATAATTCACGTTCACGCCTTATTATAACAATGTTCCATGTGGATATAGTAAAAATGAGAAACATTAATACAAAAAAATATTTAAAAAAAATCAAAGAAATAGACAATTCTCAACTTATTTGACTTCTTTATGAAAATACGAAGACAATGAAAAAGAATAAAAACAATCGATAAGGTGCTTATCTTTGTTTTAGCTTTTCACTATTTATTTTTCCAACACCCATGATGAAAAAATGATTTGGTCAAAAAATAAAACTTTACCATGTATCCTCCTTAATCTCACTCCTTCCATTCGTGTAGTTCAAATATTTCAAGTCATGCCATCTACTACCCAAAAAAAAGGTAGTGCCGCCATCCCTACCATTCATACACTTGGAGTGAGGTCTATGAATCTATGAGGTGAGTTAGACTAATGAGTGTTGATGCGTATAAAACGGTGAGTTATAATTAGGTGCAAAATGACCAAGTTTTAATAACCCGCAAGTGCACGGATCTTTGCAGTGTAGTGTGCTATGAGTGCGGAATCGTACCACAGAGAAGCGTGTGAAATAAAGTGTGAAAGTGTTTAAAGTGGAAATGTAACAGTTTAGCAGAAGGCGTTTGATTATACTACAACTAAATTAAACCAACTAAATATGAATACGAGGGGTAGGGATTTAGGGGTTGAATATGTAAATGAGGCAATTAATCTAGGCTCGGTATTTAGGATTATCTGATTCTATGCAAGAGGTTAAGCCACAAGCATTAACCTAGTCAATTAACTTAGCCTATTAAAATCTCGATTACTAGCTCTGATGTAGGTGTCGTTCTATCATTCGTATGGACTGTCCTTGCAACCTGGTGTAAACGGTTTGTTTCAACTAAGTAATTAACATCTCGTTTCTAGTCTAGAAACTACGGTCTACTTAAAAGCATTACCTATAGTCCTTTGGAATCTCTTTAGACAGTGATTGATATGTGGGAATGAGTTGAGAATGGAATGACATTCTCAATTATATTTCAATTCTCATGTTTGGTATGAAGGAATAAACTTGGGAATGTCATTCCCAAGTGAATCCCATTCCCACATACATGGGAATAGCCATTCCTGACCAAATACATGGGAATGGCTCATTCTCATGTATTTGTCCATAAACTTGACTATCATACCCTTTTCAACATAACTTTTATAAATAATTTTTTTTACAATAATAATAATTAAAAAATATAATAATAAAATAATTATTATTATTATTATGAAAATAAAAATAATAATAAAATAATATAATAAAAAATAATAATAATAAACAATAATAGTGATTAAATAATAATAATAATTATTATTATTATTATTATTATTAAATTTATAATAATATTATTATGAAAATAATTATTATTATTATTATTATATAATAAAAATAAAAAAATAACAAATAAATAAATATAAAAATAATAAATAAATAAATAAAATAATAATAAAAACAAAATGAAAAAATAATAATAGTGATTAAAATAATAATAATAATAATAATTAATTAATAAATAAATAAAATAATAAAA
Organism: Ehretia macrophylla; assembly: GCA_037974665.1. NCBI lineage: Eukaryota > Viridiplantae > Streptophyta > Magnoliopsida > Boraginales > Ehretiaceae > Ehretia > Ehretia macrophylla. Next base: position 55,588,212 of record CM075771.1, on the reverse strand, counting down.
ACAAAATTAAAAAATAATAATAGTGATTAAAATAATAATAATAAAAATACTAATAACAATAATAAAGTAAAATAATAATGATAAAAATAAAATTAAAAATAATACCAATTTAATAATGTTAAGAATAATAATAATAATAATTGTTGTTGTTATTAATACTAATTATTATTTTTATTTTGTTATTAAAACTAATTATTATTTTTATTATTATTATGATGATTATTATTATTTATTATTTTTGTTGTTGTTATTATTATTTTATTTTGTTATTATTATTATTATTATTATTATTATTATTTATTATTGTTGTTGTTGTTGTTGTTATTATTATTATTATTATTATTTATGTTTATATTGTTTACGCTTATATTTATATTTATTCTTATTTTTAACACTATAATAATAAAAGGGCAATTATGTCACATTATTATTCTTAATTCCTAGAGCATACCAAACATGCTATTCTCATTCCCAAGTTCATTCCATTCCCAATTTCATTCCATTCCTTAGCTCATTCCATTCCTGTCCAAATTTATTCCAGTGTACCAATCGCTACCTAAGTTTGTCAAGCTATTTGATTCTCTTTCAAAACATGGATACATAGCACGGAAGTAAAGCTAACATAGCATTTACTTAAAAGCATTACGTTATGGAAGACAATAATAGTTAAGCAATCATACATCTACTGAAAAGTATTACGTATGAAAGACATTACTAAATTAAAACAAGTCATGTATTGCATTTAAAGCGTATAATCTGAATCCGAGACCGTATATTAAAAGACTAACATTTATAATATTTTTCCCTAAATATCATTCTACTCAGACATAATTGAATACGAATTCTGTAAATAAAAGAGAGTCAAGAAAGGTTCTTCCGTATCGACGAACGCGTATTTCTGATCCTAAAAATTTGAGCAAAGGTGCGACACAAAATAGCTATGCAGGCGGAGCTAATTTTCCCTGAATAAGAACTACTAAGGATGAGTTTTCCCGAATAAGAGCTTTCCTATTAAAAGTTATTCGGGCAAAACCTCCCCCGGATAATAACTACTTGGATCGGGCAAAATTTCCCAAATAAGAACTACCTAAATGAGATTTCCTCGTATCCTACTAATTAACTACAACTAAAACTAAAAACTAACTTGAATTAACTCATAAATTGATTAAAAATAACCAAAATCCAAAATTAATTAATAAATTCGAAGGGGGGGTCTATTTATAGACAGAAAATCAGAGGCACGCTCGAGCGCGCTGCTACTGCAACGGTTGGCTACATGACACGTGGCGTCTTCCGGAATGTTCCCGTGGTGCGCTCGAGCGCCATTGAGGCCCACTCGAGCACCCATTTGCTCTGATGGTTGATTTTTTACCACGTGTTTTCTTCTGAAACGTTGTGGATTTCTGTATGGCTCTCGAGCGCCCTTTTGTTGACTTTTTGGACTGGAATTTTGACTTTTGATCAGGCTTTGACCGAGAGTTGACCAAGACATTTTCGGGCTATTTTCAGCATTCTGAGTCTGATTACGCGCTAGTTTCAGCCAAATTCCGTCTCTATCAGCTTCATTCTTCCACCGGTTCTTGTGCTTTCTCCATTCTTCACTTCTTGACTTGCATTTTGGATCGTGTTGGGTCTGAATTTCTACTTTCCTGTATTCTCCTACATTGCATCGAAAGTATAAAAGTGTTGCATTTATTCCAGAGTTAAGATGCAAATGCAGTACAAATACAAATGTTTGAGTGCTGCAAATACAGTCACAACATCCTCAAACCTAAACTTGCTTGCCCTCAAGCAAGATTGTCTTTAAAACTGATGTGAAAGTGAAATTTGCAAAATATTTTACAAGTAAAAAACAAATGACATAATCTATCCTATCTTTTTGTCCAACATATTTTTCAAAAATGAATCATGAGAAATGCAATCTACTATGTTACTCATATTCAGCAATTAATGACAAACATGATAAGAAAACCTTGTACATAGTTTTCACAAATAGGTACTCTTATTAGAAATCGACTATTGATTGTTTCGGAATACATATTTAGAAGTAAACTAAGCAGATTAAGTTCATGCAATTCTCAACTTTCAAGTTTTGTAAACAGATTAGACCTTAATATTATTGCCTACATTTGGAATCAAACTCTTAATCATGCCTTAACTCTTTAATATTTTCCATAAATATAAAAGTAAAACTTACAATATCTCTATATAGTGTTTAGTTCCCTTTGCTCTCTAGATATCCCATGTAGCAGACTTTAATGCCAACAATCCCCTGCCATTATGACTAAGGTTGCCAGGTTTTAAAGGGACCCCTACGTGCCTTAGTCACTCAAGATATACAGGCTCGAAACCTTACACTATAGTACATATCCTAAATTACAATGTCTAGGATAGTGGTGCTTAGAGATTTACAACATATTTACACCAAAAATTTATTCAACGGTAAAGGTATGTACAACTCTTTTTTCTTTTTCTATTTTTTCATTGTTTTCTTTCTTTTTCTCTTTTTTTTTCAAAATGTACATAAAAACAGAGTAACATAACATATTGTACAAACATGGCAAAAGGGTTCAGGTTTCAATCATAAGAAGTTCACATAACAAACGGCAATCCTATCTCAGTCCTTTCATAATCACATAGCTATCAATTGAAGAAAGGAAGAACAGTTAGGATTACTCATGAATACAGTACCCCAAAGTTTCTCTTACAAAGTTTCCTCAGAGTTTTTCATAATACATAGCTAACAAAACAAGTTCTCAAATCATCTAAATCATCGTTTTTAAACAGGTAAGGTAGCAAACTACTCTTCACATGAACAAAAATGGTGTATTTCTTGCATATTTTGAAAAAGTTTTTCATGAAATGAATGTACCCCTACACCGAAACTTTGCTTGTCCTCGAGCAAATAGCAATGTAAAACAGTGATAGTGTAATATGCAAGTAATAACATACTAACAAATGCTACATCCCCAAACCTAAGGTTTGCTTACTCTACAGCGCAGGTTGATTAGGTATAAAGGGAAATGTAGTAAGGAAAGATATCACCTGATGTGAAGTATTTCTTATGTTGATGTCAAAGCTTTTCTACTAACTTTTGCCAAAAGATGTATCATTCTACAATTAAAGATTAGTAGACAAAGCATTTTACAAATTATCATCAACACAGCAAAAATAATAGTTAATCTATACAAAATAGTATAAGAAAGGGGGGTCAAAAAGAATTACGGTCAAGGAAACTAACTAATACATAAAGCAAATAAATAAACTACCCAGACCATTTAGACTATTTTCTGGGTTTCTAGAGTTGATACTTCTACAAAAACTAGCTCTTCCAGAGGTTTATGTACTCACGACATCTAGTGCTCTCCTTCAGCACACTTAAGGCCAAAGCCAGTTCTATAGGGTCAAGGTTTATTATAGTGGGGTTTTACGTCACAGACGTTACGTCTGGTGTATGCTCACACTCCTAAATACCTTATCAAATAATATCCAACAGACCCAAACTACATTAAGCTGGTGGAATAACTCACACTATAAGACAGAGTTACATAATTAAGCTAACCGCACACAGAAATGCACAGTGACCACTAGTATAACAACACTGGTACCTCTATAAATGTTCCTCAGGGTCAAAACCCAAACCACCTAAAGGTGGAGAAAGATTCATAGAGTACATGTAATGACAGAATTTAAATAAATATTAACACAAAAGAATACTAGGTTGCCTCCTAGTAGCGCTAAGTTTAACGTCTTTAGCTAGACGGTTGTGTTGAGTTTAATGCCACAACGAGGCAGATTCCCTTTTATGGAATGCCCGCAAGATCCTGAAGTTCTACAGATTCAACTTCATGAGAGACCGCATTAGGATCGAAAGTATGCTTCAGTCTTTGTCCATTGACTGTGAGAATACGCCCATCTGTGGGATGTTTAATCAAAACAACTCCAGAAGGATATGCTTCAAGCACTTCATAAGGACCATCCCATTTTGTTCTTAATTTGCCTGGGAAGAGCTTTAGCCTAGAATTAAACAGTCACACTTTATCAGAAGGAAACAAGGTTTTTCTCAGAATAGATCTATCGTGAATTCTCTTCATTCTCTCTTTGTAGAGTTTGGCATTCTCATAAGCTTCGAATCAAAGCTCTTCCAATTCACTTAATGCCAACTTCCTTCCTTTACCCGCTTATTGCAAATCAAAATTCAGGGCCTTGATAGCTCAATAGGCTTTATTCTCAAGTTCAATAGGGAGGTGGCAAGCTTTACCGTATACCAATCTATACAGGGACATGCCAATTGAGGTTTTGAAAGCAGTACAGTAGGCCCATAATGCGTTGTGCAGACGACTTGACTAATCTTTGCGATCGGGCCTAACCGTTTTCTGAAGAATTGACTTGATTTCTCTATTCGACACTTCCATTTGTCCACTTGTTTGTAGGTGGTAAGGCATTGTTATCTTGTGGTAGATAAAGTATTTTCTTAAAAGGGCTTCTAGTGTCCTATGACGAAAATGTTGTCCTCCGTTACTGATAAGTACATGTGGCATCCCGAATCGAGAAAAGATGCTCTCTTTAATGAACTTGACCACAACTTTATGGTCATTCGTTCAGGTTGCCACTGCCTCTACCCACTTGGACACATAATCCACATCGACAAGAATATAAGTATAACCTGAGGAAGAAGAAAAGGGACCCATGAAGCATATATCCCACACATCGAATATTTCACATAAATGAATGGGTGTAAGGGGCATCATGTCCCTTCTTGAAATGGAGCCAGCTTGTTGACATTGTGGGCAATTTTTACGCACTCGCTGGGCATCCTTGAAAAGAATGGGCCAGAAGAACCCACATTGAAGGACTTTGGCAGCTATCTTTTTTCCTCTGAAATGTCTACCACATGCTTTAGAGTAGCAGAACTGGAGCATGCTATTGGTTTCACCCTCAGGAATATATCTCCTAATGACCTGATCGACACAAATCTTGAAAAGATAGGGATTTTCCCAGATAAAGTACTGGACTTGTGCTAAGAATCGATCATTTTCACGTTTACCCTAGTGAGTTGGAATCTCTTAGGCAGCCAGATAATTGACATAATGGGCATACCAGGGGGCCTTATGTGAGATAGCAAAAAGTTACTCGTCAGGGAACGTATCTTTGAAAGGCAGAGTATTAATAGGAGAATCACGTACCAAACGCGATAGATGATCGACAATAGAGTTCTCACTTCATTTCTTGTCCTTGATCTCAAGGTCGAACTCTTGAAGGAGTTACAACCAACGGATTAAATGGGACTTTGTATCCTTTTTAGTCAGTAAATACCACAAAATCGCATGGTCCGTGTAGACTATTACTTTGGATCCTAAGATGTAAAATCTGAACTTATCCAAGGAGAAGACTACAACTAGCAATTCCTTTTCAGTGGTTGTGTAGTTCTTTTGAGCTTCATCTAAAGTTTTGGTAGCATAATATATCACAGTCGGCAGCTTGTCCTTACACTAGCCTAATACAGCTCCTGCTGCACAGTCTGATACATCGCACATTATCTCAAATAGGAGACTATAGTTAGGAGGTTGGATGATAGGAGCAAAGGATAGTAAGGATGTGAGCTTCTCGAAAGCTTCCGAGCACTTATAATCAAAGTTGAATTCGGTATCGTGTGCTAGGAGACTAGAGAGAGGTTGGGCTATATGGCTGAAATCCTTGATGAAACACCGAAAGAAATAGCGTGACCAAGGAATGATCTAATATCACACACCGTCCTGGGTGCGGGCAACTTTTCTATTAGCTCAACTTTGGCTTGGTCCACATGGATTTCATCATGTGTAATAACATGACCCAGAAATATACCTTTCTTAACCATAAAATGGCTCTTTTCCCAACTTAGAACCAGGTTCATTTCCATGCATCGGTCTAGCACTTATGAAAGGTGTGTAAGACATTCATCAAAGGTAGCTCCGAATATTATGAAGTCATCCATGAAGACTTCTAGGAACTTTTCAATCATATCTGAGAAGAGAGCCATCACACATCTTTGAAACGTCGCAGGGGCATTGCAAAGATCGAAAGGCATACGCCTGAATGCAAAGGTCCCATAGGGACAAGTGAATGTAGTCTTTTCCTAATCTTCAGGAAAGACTGGGATTTGATTGTATCCCAAATACCTATCCAGAAAGTAGTAGTAGCCTTGTCCAGCTACTCTATCTAAGACTTGGTCAAGGAAGGGTAAAGGGAAGTGGTCTTTCCTAGTCTTGGAGTTGAGTTTTCTGTAATCAATGCATACACACCACCTAGTAGTGGTTCGTGTAAAGATTAAATCACCTTTGTCGTTCGGGACCACTGTAATCCCAGATTTTTTCGGTACCACTTGTACCGGACTTACCCACGACTGTCAGAAATAAGGTATATAATAACCGCATCAAGTAACTTGATGATCTATTTGTGGACGACATCACTAATTTTTGGGTTTAGTCTTCTCTGAAATTCTTGAGAAGGAGTAACTCCTTCCTCGATATGAATTATGTGCATACACGCAGAGGGATCAATTCTTTTCAAGTCTGAAATTGTCCAACCTATTGCCTTTTTATGAGTACTCAGGACTTTCAAGAGTTTGACTTCATTCTCGGTAGTCAAATCTGAGGCAATGATGACTGGTAAGGTCTCTTCAGGTCCTAAGTAGGCATACTTAAGATGTTCAGGCAAGGTTTTGAGTTCCAACGCTGGTGGAGACTCAATTGTGGGGCAATCTGAAACTTCACGGAAATGAGTTGTTACTTGATCCACCTTATCTGGATCAACAACAACGGAAGCAGAGGCGACCATTTCAGGAGAAATGTCACTTTCAAACAATAGCCGTTAAAGTTTGGCTATCTCCTCGTTAGGAGACAAGAGTGATTGGGCAAACTCATATATGCATGAGTTAGTGGTATCAACATGTAAGCATTCTTCTTCCTCATCTTGGTTCAACGTGTTGGCTGCATCAGCAACCCTTAACTTCGTTCTCATGTTCCCAAATGTTAGTTCTATCATCATCGTCCTACAATAAATAACAGCATCAGCTGTTGATATGAAAGGTCTGCCTAGTTAGACGGGAGTGGTATTCTCGTTATCAGGGCCTAAGTCCATATCTAACACAATGAAATCCACTGGGAATAGAAATTCCCATACTCTGACTAGGACATCCTCTACAATACCTCGAGGTCTCCGCTTAGATCTATTTGCCAACTTGAGGGTTACATTTGTCGATGTCAATTCTTCAAGACCTAGCCTTTGGTAAACTGTGTGAGGGATGAGGTTAACACTAGACCCTAAATCTAGCAAAGCGTTTTCTACTTATTGATCATTAATTAAACATGGAATGGTGAAAGCTCCTGGGTCACTGTACTTCTGAGGCAACCCTCTAGTGCAGATGCTACTAACATTTTCAGTAAGACGAACTGTCTTAGGAATGGAGTTGGTCCGTCTCTTTTTCACACACAAATCCTTCAGAAATTTGGCATAGGCAGGGATTTGTTAGATTACTTCTACTAAAGGCAGATTGATCTTAATATCTTTCAAATGCTCTAAGACCTTGAGTTGTTTTGGATCAATACTCAGCTTTGGATGAGACAGAGCTGTTGGGAAATGTGCTTTGGATGAAGGTTCAACTAAAGGCTCTATCGTTGGGTTTTCATTCCTACGGGAGTCATCAACATTGTTGCTTAAAATCTCAATCTCAGGTTCCTCTATCTTCTCAGGAACATCCCTATTTTTCTTTCTAACCTCTTTGTCTACCACTTTCCCACTCCTAAGGGTAGTTACGGCCTTAGCCTGTTCGTGGGCGGTCTCAGTTTGGACATTACTACATTGTCCTGGTAGATTTTCCACGGTCTGAGATGGGTGCTTTGTATATCCTTGAGTGGCGAAGACTTGTTCTTGTATGAATTCAGGAAATTGTGAACTGATTGGACAGTCTAGAGTAGAGTAATCTACTTTAAAACATACAGCACAAACTTTAGTGATTTGAGGAGCTGGTAAAGAAGTAGACCCTAGATACATGAATTTTTCTAATTGAAGTGCTAAGGCATCTACTTTGTCGGTAAATTGGATGTTAGAGTTAGAGTTAACCTCGAACAATGCCCTCTTTTGGGGGTTGTGGGTGCTTCTAGTTTCTCTATCTATAGCTGTGTTCTGAAGAGAATCTTCAGCTATATTCTCAATTCTACTCCAAGCTTCGTCCGCTATGAGGTTATAGAAACCTCCATTACTCATTGTATTTACCATCATTTTCTATTGAGGTATAAGACCTTTAAAGAAATAATGCAATAGTTCATGACGTGCAAACCCATGGTAGGGACACTGATTCCTAAGATCAATAAATCTTTCCCAAGCTTCATGAAAAGGTCCTAAGTCTGACTGAATGAATGATATGATATCTGTTCGCAGAGTAGTGGTTCTGGCCATTGGGAAGAACCTATGTAAGAATTTTTGAACGAGCTCTTCCCAAGATGTAATAACTCTTGCGTCTAAATGATTCAATCATTGTTTGGCTTTGTCTTTTAATGAAAATGGAAATAGACGCAGTTGAATAATCTCACGGCTCACATTAGGGATGTGAAACATAGAACATGCTTCTAAGAATTGTATGATATGAGCGTGAGAGCTTTCATTGCTCTCCCGTAAAAGGAAGGCAAATTTGAAATGGTCCCTGTATTAAGCTCAAAGTTAACGTTGCCAAGGGTCGATAGGGCTATGGCAAATTCAGGATTATAATCACCCGGATAAAAATGTTAACGAAGAGTCATTTGTGGTTCAACGGGTTGATTAACGGGTCGGTTAATAGGTTGAGCTATATGAAAATGTGGTATGTTTTAAATATTTCCTTCTTGTTCCGCCATCGAGACTTGGACTCTCCTTCGCGGAGTTTTTTGGGGCTCAGGATCAAACTGGGCGAGTTCCAGATTTAAGGAACGACGCTCATGCATGCAAATTATACTAAAGCTAAGTCCTAGAAGTAAAGACAGAAGATAAGCTAAGTATATTAAATAGAGGCAGAAAGTAAACTAAGTACTAAAGTAAATACAAAAATTAAAATAAGTACTTAAATTAAAGACAGAAATTAAGCTAAGTATATATGCGAGTTATTTTAACAAAGTATAATATAAATAGTTTATGTGCAAGTATTATACAGATAATATACAAATTTTTATAAACTATATGCAAAATACTTTACAAGTAGAATTTATACAATTTAACAAATATAGACAATAATTATAACACTTAAAATAAGTTCACAGTTTAATTCAAAAACTAAACTAGACCGTGCTTCCCCAGCAACGGCGCAAAAAACTTGATGCGTATAAAACGGTGCGTTATAATTAGGTGCAAAATGACCAAGTTTTAATAACCCACAAGTGCACGGATCTTTGCAGTGTAGTATGCTATGAGTACGAAATCGTACCACAGGGAAGCGCGCTAACAAATTAGTGAAATAAAGTGTGAAAGTATTTAAAGTGGAAATCTAACAATTTAGTAGAAGATATTTGATTATACTACAACTAAATTAAACTAGCTAAATATAGATACAAGGGGTAGAGATCTAGGGGTTGAATATGTAAATGAGGCAATTAATGTAGGCTCGGTATTCAGGATTATCTGATTCTATGCAAGAGGTTAAGCCACAAGCATTAACCTAGTCAATTAACTTAGCCTATTAAAATCCCGATTACTAGCTCTGATGTAAGTGTCGTTCCATCCTTCGTATGGATCTGTCCTTACAACCTGGCGTAAACAATCTGTTTCAATTAAGTAATTAACATCTCTTTTCTAGTCTAGAAATTACGGTCTACTTAAAAATATTACCTATAGTCCCTTAGACTCTTTCAAGTTTGTCAAGCTATTTGATTCTCTTTCAAAACATGGATACATGGCACGGAAGTAAAGTTAACATAACATCTACTTAAAAGCATTACGTTATGAAAGACAATAATAGTTAAGCAATCATACATCTACTGAAAAGCATTGCGTATGAAAGACATTACTAAATTAAAACAAGCCATGTATTGCATTTAAAGCGTATAATCTGAATCCGAGACCGTATATTAAAAGACTAACATTTACAATATTCTCCTCTAGATATCAATCTACTCACACATAATTGAATACAAATTCTGTAAATAAAAGAGAGTCAAGAAATGTTCCCCCGTATTGATAAACGCGTATTTCTGATCCCAGAAATTTGAGCAGAGGTCTGACACAAAGTAACTATTCAGGCGGAGCTAATTTCCCCCGAATATGAACTACTAGGGATGAGTTCTCCCCAAATAAGAGTTTTCCTATTAAAAGCTATTCGGTCAGAACTTCTTCCGGATAATAACTACTTGGGTCGGACTTCCTCCTAATAGTAGCTATTCATGCAAAATTTTCCCAAATAAGAACTACTTAGGTGGGATTTCTCCCATATCCTACTAATTAACAACGACTAAAACTAAAAACTAACTTGGATTAACTCAGAAATTGATTAAAAATAACCAAAATCTAAAATTAATTAATAAATTCGGAATGGGGGGTCTATTTATGGACAAAAAAAATCAGAGGTGTAAATTCGGAATGGGGGGTCTATTTATGGACAAAAAATCAGAGGTGCGCTCGAGCGCGCTGCTGCTGCAATGGTTGGCTACTTGACACGTGGCATCTTCTGAAATGTTCCTGTGGCGCGCTCGAGCTCCCATCTTCTCTGACAGTTGATTTTTCGCCACATGTTTTCTTCTGGAACGTTGTGGATTTTTGTAGAGCACTTGAGCGCCTAGGAGGGCGCGCTCAAGCGCCCTTTTGTCGACTTTCTAGACTGGAATTTTGACTTCTGACCGAGCGTTGACCGAGGCATTTTTGGGCTATTTTCAGCGTTCCAAGTTTGATTATGCTCTAGTTTCGGCCAAATTCCGTCTCTATCGGCTTCATTCTTCTACCAGTTCTCGTGCTTTCTCTATTCTTCACTTCTTGACTTGCATTTTGGATCATTTTGGGTATGAATTTCCACTTTTCGGTATTCTCCTACATTGCATTGAAAGTATAAAAGTGTTGCATTTATTCCAAAGTTAATATGCAAATGCAGTACAAATATAAAGGTTTAAGTGTTGCAAATACAGTCACATCAAGTGTATTAGTCTACGACGCCCCCGACACAATCGATAAAAGATAAAATGTGTTTTTAATTAATCTAACTATAACCATCTTCTTAGTTCACTGCTAAAAAAGTATTTCAAAGAATAAACTAAGTAGACTTAATGGTGAATAAACTCGCCTATGTCTTTTTTATTATTTGTATCATTCATTTGATTCTATTTAACATGTTTATATTCCTTTTCATCATTGTTTACATTATATTGTTATGGTAGAAATAAAAATAAGGTCTTATGTTATATGATTTCTAGGATGATTTACTTACTATTATAATTTCAACCAGATCATAGATAATAAATAAGAATAACGTCAAACTAAGAGGAGTATAACAACTTAAGAAAAGGATATACATATATGTATTTTTTAAAACACCTAATCTATGTAAAATAATGCTTACTATCATTTTTTTTTTTTAAAAGGGTTAATACAACTTTTGGTCTTTTATCTTTGACCTTATTGACACTTTAGTCCCTTATCTTCAAAAGTGAAACATGTCAGTTCCTCATCTTTTAAAGTTATGATACCATTAGTCATTGTCGCTGATTTCGTTAAAAAAAGATGAAATAAGTACGTGATTGACCAAAATACCCCTACCACCACCACCGCTACCACCACCAAGTTGCAGGGGTATTTTGGTCAACTACAAGTTTTTTCCATTTTTTTTAACAGAATCAGCCACAATAACTAATGGTGTCTCAACTTTAAAATATAAGGGACTAAAATGTCTCACTTTTGAAAATAAGAGACTAAAGTGTTAATGAGGTCAAAGATAAGAGACCAAAAATGGTATTAACCCATTTAAAAAAATATGCTTATATTTGTTTTTTCATTTGTTCATTTTTGTTATATATAATAATATAATATATAAAGTAACTATATATTATAGTCTCTCGATAATGTGATTAAACAATTCAATGAATTAGTTCTATGTTTCATATTTATAGAATATGTATATTACACCAGTGTCGCACCCATGCATCGCACGGGTAAAAGACTAGTTTATATACAAAGAGTTACCTAAACTAAGCAAATCAATTTCATAATTATCACCTGAATTATAGCCTAATTAATACACTATATTAGGAAACTAAATAATGGAGGATCACTAATTTACAATCCATCTAATTGCAATAATATCTAATTGCAATAATCTCAGTCAACATTCTTTAGACAAATTTTTAAAGACCACTAATTTCGTTATCAATCTACTACATTTTTGTTCGTTTCGGTTTATCTCTTGAATCTCTATGGTTTTGTATTTTCTTTTATAATGTTTTATTATAGTTAATGCTATTGTCACAAAGTGCAATTACCCTAATTCATGTGTTGTTATAGTATATATGACCTTGTTGCGATTGATTTGCTATTGGGTTGCTAGGTAAGGATCAGGGATTTGAGAATGAAAGATTTACAATGGTGAAAAATATTGTTCTTTTTTTATTAAACAATGTATGGCTTGGGATGAAAATGTCATAATTATGCATTCCAAGTAAAAAATTAAAAATAAAAATAAAATTGGGGCATTTGTCATATTAAGAATTGAGTAAATAGGTTTTGTCAGATTGGTAACGGAGAAAAGCTTTTGTGTCCATTGTTTCACAAGAAAATAAAACATTTAGTACTTTCTAATAAAAAATTTTGTCGGTCCAAAATTACACTTATGTTTTTTGTCAGTTGGCTTCTATAATGGAAACTTCTTAAGCATTTCAAAGTTTGCGAAGAAAATATTAATTGTGAGTTTTGTAATTGGATCTATATTAGTCTTCAACATGTTTTGTGTGTCTATTGTCTTCGACATTACCTTTTTATGCATAATTAGTTGAGTAGATTGAGGACGAGAATGAGTAGAATAAGGAAATGATGCGTTTCTATTTTTATGTACAATTGAATGCGGTTTGGATTCACTAGGCGTTTAACATTTGTATTGTTTGATTATTTAACGTGGCTGGTGTTTGTGATGAAGAGGAAGGCAAAAATAAGGAAAAAGAGTTGTGTTTGTGGTGAAGACCGAAACAAAAGAAGGGTAAAATAATGTGAAAAAGATTCAAAAATAAATTAAAAAGAAAAGAGACAAATTTTTGTATCTTTGACCAAGGCTTTAAATGCATTGGTCAACGCCACTTTAAATGGCACTTTTAAGAATCTAAAGAAACAAAAAGGAGACAAATCAGCATCAGCACATGACACTAACAGCACCCCATACGCTCTGAGTTGCACGGCCTCACCAGTATGCACACCGTCATACATGTCAACATTACTATCACGCCTAACTTGTCACACACATTTACTAGAACACTTCAAAAACAAATCACACCACATTTTGACAAAGTCGAGCCACAAGTTAATTAACTAGCATCACACTAACATTAATTTGCTCCAAACTCCACCGACCCACGCATAAGCATACCACACGCCATCAGCAGCGATTTTTAAGGCAAGATCTTCCTTGCCAACTACATCCTTTAGGGTGGCCAAGGAAGATGTTGGCAAAACCACCCTAAAGGATGTAGTTGGCCAAGGAAGATGTTGCCAAAACTACCCTAACCTTGGTCCATGTAAACCTGGCATATTAGATGATAATCCTGATAGTAATAGCAAATGCTGGTTATATTGTATCAATGGTTGTGAGAAAGGAGGCGTTTGCAAACAAGCCGGAAATGGTCACGTCTGCCATTGTTATTGTTGAAAAACATTTTCTATATCTTTACCATGGAATTGAAATATTAGCGAATAAAGTTTCATTTCAGTTATTAGTTTAAGAGAAATATTGAATGTAGTTGGCCAACCTTGGTCCATGTAAACCTGGCATATCAGATGATAATCCTGATAGTAATGGCAAATGCTGGTTATATTGTATCGATGGTTGTGAGAAAGGAGGCGTTTGCAAACAAGCAGGAAATGGACACGTCTGCCATTGTTGTTGTTGAGAAACATTTTCTATATCTTTACCATGGAATTGAAATATTAGCGAATAAAGTTTCATTTCGGTTATTAGTTTAAGAGAAATATTGAATGTAGTTGGCCAAGGAAGATGTTGCCAAAACCACCCTAACCTTGGTCCATGTAAACCTGGCATAGATGATAATCCTGATACATTATATTCATTACCTTAACCAATTACCTTTAAATATGGTATGTTGTACTTGAATACACAAACACACAGAAATGAGAAGTTTTTGTTTTCTATAATTTCCATATTTTGGATTGAATTATATGTAAATGACGAGAAACGCGTGCATATATGAACATTTTTATACTATATAACTTTTTCTCTTCAATATTTTGAGTCCTAGTATTTTTACTTTAAAACAAAGATGTAAAATATAAACCATTTTTTTTAAAAGAAATACAGAAAAGAGGCTGGTTAGCAAAAATATGTTTTAGATAGGCTTGGACATGCATTGCTAATCATGGCCACTGCTGTATTTACTATATTTTGATATAATTGTTTATTAGTATGAAGTTAGAGCTTCTACCAAAGTATGTTTTTAGTGAATTTTCCTTCTGTTAGAATTATTTCTATCAGGATAAATTCAATGAACATTTTATATGTTTTAGATATCTTGTGATTTACTTTTTAGTTACTGTTTTTCTTTTCTTTTTTTTGACAAAACTATTTTGTCAAATTTAAATTGAAATTTCAGTTAATCTCGGTCAATAGGACCTACTTTCTTAAGACTTTATTTTCATCTTATTGCGTGGTGTGTGCATTGTGCTTCTGCTAGATTCTAATAGGTTCAATATCATTAGATTAGTATATATATAGATTTCAATCTATTCTGATCTATTTAGTTTATCAATCTAGCATTAGATTATAAACTTCAAATTGATTTTTCTATCTCATAAAGTTTTATATCTAAATAACTTCTACTTTTAAAAGTGCAGTTGGTAATATTTTGGACCTAATTTAAAATGAATATCGAAACTGGAAACCTTAACATTCCTGGAAATGGAAATGACGAAAATGGATCTGGATCAGTACCTATGCATGGTAGTGGATCAACTGGTGGATCCACTGGGAATGAAAATGTACCCTTGGCAAGACCATCGGTAACTATTGCTTCCGCTACGCCATTTTTGGCGACACCTCCTGCTGGTCATGGCGAGAAACCAGAAAAATTTGATGGGAAGGACTTTAAAATGTGGCAGCAGAAAATGCTGTTTTACTTAACCACCTTGAGTTTGACACGGTTTTTAAAGGAGGATGCACCAGAATTGGGTGAGAATTCTGATATGCAAACTGTTGCAGCCATTGATGCCTGGAAGCATGCTGACTTCCTATGCATAAACTATATCCTTAACGGATTGGATAATGCGTTGTATAACGTTTATAGTCCAATCCCGATGGCAAAGGCTTTGTGGGAATCGTTGGATAAGAAGTATAAATCAGAGGATGCAGGCACGAAGAAATTCATAGTTTCCAGGTTCCTAGACTTCAAAATGGTAGATTCTAAGCCTCTATTGCCCTAGGTAGAAGAATATCAATTGATTCTTCATGAGTGTCATGCAGAAGGAATGAATATGGGTTAAACTTTTGAATCTGGTGCACTCATTGAGAAGTTACCTCCTAGTTGGAAAGACTTCAAAAGTTATTTGAGGCACAAGCGAAAGGAGATGACAGTTGAAGACCTGGTTTTGAGGTTGAGGATAGAAGCAGATAACCGCAAGAATGACAAAAGGGTTGGACTCCTGCCTTTGGAGTCAAAGGCGAATATGGTGGAGCACGGCCCTAATAACAAAAGGAGAAAGTTCAATGGCCAGAATCAAGGAAAGAAAGGTATTGATAAGAAGAAGTTTGTTGGTAACTGCTACGTCTGTGACAAGACGGGACATAAGATTATAGACTACAGACTCCGTGCCAATAAGGGAGCTTAGAAGAAAAGAAAGGCTCAGGCTAATGCTGTTGAAGACCTGGGAGAAGAAATGTCTGACATGAATCTGGCAGCGGTCGTGTCAGAAGTCAATTTGGTTGGCAATCCAAAACAATGGTGGGTGAACACAGGAGCTACTCGTCACGTTTGTTCTGATAGGAATAGTTTCACCACCTATCAAAAATCTGAAGAAACCATCTACATGGGAAATTCTTCCACTTCAAAAGTAGATGGGACTGAAAGGTTGTTTTGAAAATGACTTCAAGGAAGGAGCTGACACTCAACAACGTGCTGCATGTCCCAGACATCCGGAAGAATTTAGTTTTTGGATCTTTGTTGAGTAGAAATGGATTCAAGCTGGTTTTTGAGTCCGGTGTGTTTATTTTGCTTAAAAATGGAGTTTTTGCAGGCAAGGGTTATGACTGTGATGGGTTGTTCAAGCTTAATGTGATGACTGTAGTCCCAAAAGTTGTAAAGGCTGATAAGCATTCTACTTCCATAATCAATAAGAACAAATCAGTTGCTTATGTTGTGGATTCTCCTAATTTATGGCATGATAGATTAGGACTTGTTAATTTTGATTCATTGCATAAATTGGTCAATTTAGGACTATTGCCTAAAGTTGATTTTATTCTCAACAATAAATGTGAAGTTTGCACGGAATCAAAGTTAACAAGAGCTTCTTTTAAATCGGTGGAAAGAAGTTCCGAACCTCTAGAGATAATTCACAGTGATGTTTGTGACTTAAAATTGGTGCAAACTAGAGGTGGGAAAAAGTATTTTATTACTTTTATAGATGACTGCATGAGATTTTGTTATGTTTATTTGCTTCGAAGCAAAGATGGGGCTTTAGAAGTATTTAAACTATACAAAAATAAGGTAGAGAATCAACTCGCCAAAAAGATTAAAATGTTAAGAAGTATAGAGAAGGAGAATATGTATATCCATTTGAGGGATATTGTGCTGAACATAGAATTGTTCACCAAACTACAGCTCCTTACTCTCCTCAACAGAACGGTATTATTGAGCGTAAGAACCGAACTCTTAAGGAGATGATGAATGCCTTGTTGATTAACTCGGGGTTACCTCAAAACTTGTGGGGGGAGGCAGTCTTAACTGCAAACCATATTCTAAATAAGGTAGCCCACAAGAAGTTGAGCAAAATACCGTATGAGTTGTGGAAAGGTCGACCACCTTCTTCTAAATACCTAAGAGTGTGGGGGTGTTTAGCTAAAGTAGGAGTTCCAGCTCCTAAAATGGTCAAGATAGGACCAAAGACTGTAGATGTGTCTTTATTGGATATGCACAAAATAGCGCTGCATATAGGTTTCTTGTGTATAAATCAGAAATAACTGATATACATGTGGATACAGTTATTGAATCAAGGAATACAGAATTTTTTGAAGAAAAATTTCCTTGTAAAAATACACAAGAACCTAGATCTTCTAAAAGAACATTTGATGAGTATCATGAGCATGGTATAGATAAAGAGCCTCTGTCTAACGACAATGAAGATGAACTGAGATGTAGTAAAAGGGCTAGAACGGTTAAGTCTTTCGGTCCAGATTTTCTAACTTATTTGTTAGAAAATGAGCCTCGTACTTTTAATAAGGCTATGACAACCCCTGAGGCTCCTTTATGGAGAGAGGCTGTCAATAGTGAGATAGAATCCATCATGAATAATTATACGTGGGAACTAGTGGATCTTCCTCCTAGAAATAAGCCGTTAGGGTGTAAGTGGATTTTCATGAGGAAGATGAAAGCTGATGGATCAATCGATAAATACAAGGCCAGACTTGTCATAAAGGGATATAGATAGAAGGAAGGTCTTGATTATTTTGATACTCATTCACCGGTTACAAGGATTACGTCCATTAGGATGTTAATAGCGATTGCAGCTATTAATAATCTAGAGATACATTAAATGGATGTAAAGACTGCCTTCTTGAATGGGAATTTAGAAGAAGAAATCTACATAGAACAACCCGAGGGGTTTGTGGTTCCAGGTAACGAGAAGAAAGTTTGTCGGCTTGTAAAATCCCTTTACGGATTAAAACAAGTGCCTAAGCAATGGCATGAAAAATTTGATAAAGCTATGATATCTAATGGATTTAGAATTAATGAGTACGACAAGTGTGTTTATGTAAAAGGCATAAGTCATAAATATGTCATTGTTTGTCTATATGTAGACGATATGCTTATTATTAGGAGTGATAATAACGTCATTAAGGCTACCAAGAAAATGTTATCCAAGAACTTCGACATGAAGGATCTGGGTGTGGCTGATATAATTCTGGGTGTGAAGATCACTAAAACATCAGATGGACTAGTCTTGTCCCAGTCTCATTATATACAAAAGATATTGGACAAGTTTAGTAAAGATGATGATAGTGTTGCTAAGACACCTGTGGATGTGAATAGCCACCTTGCTAAGAACACAAGTGAAGGGATATCTCAGCTAGAGTATTCTCGGATAATTGGTAGTCTGATGTACATTATGAATTGTACAAGACCTGATATTGCGTTTGCTGTTAACAACTTAGTAGGTATACCAGTAATCCACGGCAAGCCCACTGGACTGCTATTGTGAGAGTTCTAAGGTATCTTAGATACACTTTGAACTACGAATTGCACTTTTCAAGATATCCAGCTGTACTAGAAGGGTACAATGATGCTAACTGGATATCTGATACCAAAGACTCAAAATCCACCACTGGATATGTCTTTACGTTGGGAGGTGCTACTGTATCTTGGAAATCCACTAAGCAAACGTGTATAGCTAGATCTACAATGGAATCTAAGTTTATAGCTTTGGATAAAGCTGTTGAAGAAGCTAAATGGCTTCAACATTTCTTAAAGGATATTCCAAAGTGGCAGAAACCTGTGCCAGCTATCTATATATTCTGTGATAGTCAATCGGCAATTGGAAGGGCATAGAGTAGTATATACAATGGTAAGTCTAGACATATTCGTCGCAGCCATAATACCGTTAAACAATTGCTCTCTAATGGGGTTATCTCAATTAACTATGTAAAGTCAAAGGATAACATTGCGGATCCGCTTACTAAAGGTTTAAACAGAGAGCAAATCTATAAATCGTCGAGGGAAATGGGTCTTAAGCCTATATCTAAAGAGTCAACATAATGGAAAACCCTACCTTGTTGACAGGAGATCCCTGGATCTAGGTTCAAAGGGAAAAACTGAATTATGTACAACTCAATGGGAGCACTATGGGGGTATTACTCCCACCTATTCCTATGATGAGCAGACAATGCTACTTGTGTATTTCTTAGGTTAAGCTATGCTTTTAATGATTCTTATATCTTGGAAATCCAAGTGGGGTATTGCAGGGATACTCTTTATAAGCATCACCTATGTGAGTAGGGAGGGGGTAAATCCTACGAGAATATGAAGGCTAAATTCTCTAGAGTACTCATGAATACCGGGAGTTGTTCAGGGCCGAAATGAATACAATTGTAAGAATTTAACAGTGTTAGTGAGGTATTGTGTGAGTTATATTGTCTTGGTTTACATCAAAGCCAAACAGTTCAAGATACCACGTTCACTGATTGGTAAGTAAATTCGATAGTTCTCACTAGGAAAGGTTCAAACCCAAAAGCCACATATCCCGATGCAGTATCTTGCTATCAAACTCTCTCTCGAGTCTGCATGGCATCTGCACTCTGATTACCAATTTCCATTCGTGTGAGGGAATGTTAGAATATTTGATTATAAGGCAAGAGGTGAATGAAAAATTAATGATCAAATTGATGTCATTTTATCAATTTATTGGAAAACAAATCGATTTCTCATTACACAAGGGAAATGAATGAAACGTCTTGGTTTTGAACACGTTTGAATAGTGCTGAAATGCATTGATATGCATTGAAATGCAATTTAAAGCCTTTTGGTTATGAGATGTATAGCAGACGTTTCAAAAAAGCATTGAAGTTGACTTTTAATGCATTGATATGCATTGATGCTCAAAGTTATGCTAGCTTACGTTTCATTCTTGCCTACCTTAATATTTCAACAATGCTGCAATAACGTAAAGGTAAATGCAGACTTTATGATAGGATATTGCAGCCTTTAATCGGAAATTCCAGCTGGTCAGATCCTTGCATTTTTTCCTATAAATAGGAGGATTGTTTGCATTGCTAAAACTACCAATTCCAGAGCATTAGAATTCGCATATAGAATAGCATCTTAGTATAGTATATCATTATCCAGAGAGAGTTTAGGCATTGTTAGTTCGAAAGCTTTTGTAACTTGGAGTGCTACTGTTGCAAAAGGTAATTCCGTTGCATCCTGGGAGGTTTATGCTATTGAGCCTTGAGCACCTTTAGCGGAACATTTAACCTTAAGGACATCGAGTTTAACTCGAGCCTCGGACTTGTATTGTTGTCAATTTATTTTAATTGCATTTATCTATTACTATTCCATGTTTTTATCTTAACTCCTAGTTATCTAGATTATTTTTACTTTCTTTCTTTTTCATTCATTTGTTCTTATCGTTTCATTATATTTCTTTTCTCATTTCGTGCAAGATATCTTCTCCATATTTTTTTAACAAAAATGACATCAAAACCCTTCACTAATGTGACGTTCATTCGAACCGTTATAGCACTTCAAATTTATAAAATCCCAATTTTATGAAAGAAACCTAGTTTAGATAAAAAATTCATCAACCTGTCTATAATTTTTTTTTTTTTTTGGGCAGGGTCAGCAAGGATTTTGCATTCCACTATTAAAAACATGGCAATGCCAAATACATGTGTTAAACTTTGCAGTAAAAAGCAAAAATTATGTATAATTAATCGTTAACGAGTCTATAATTATGTATAGTTAATCATTCATTCGACGTGTTTTCGAATATTCGAAGGTATACATATTCAGAAAGATGAATATCCAGAAAGAGTTTTGGTTTGATAGTTTTGGACTTTTTTTTATTAGATTGCACAAGGTAATGAAAGATGACTTAAAATCTTCACACCTTTCTCATATTGAATTAGACATAAATTTATATACAAAGAGTTACCTAAACTAAGCTAATCAATTCCATAATTATCACCTAAATTATAGCCTAATTGATACACTAAATTACGAAAGTAAATAATGAAGGATCACTAATTGACAATTTATCTAATTGCAATCATCTCAGTCAACATTTTTTAGACAATTTTTTAAAGACCACTAATTTTGTTATCAATCTACTACATTTTTGTTCGTTTTGGTTTATCTCTTGAATCTCTATGGTTTTATATTTTCTTTTATAATGTTTTATTATAGTTAATGATATTGTCCTGAAGTGCAATTATACCCTAATTCATGTGTTGTTATTATATTGTCGTTTACTATAGTATATATGACCTTGTTGCGATTGATTTGCTATTTTGCTAGGTAAAGATCAGGGATTTGAGAATGAATTTACGATGGTGAAAAATACTATTCTTTTTTTATTAAACAATGTATGGCTTGGGATGAAAATGTCATAATTATGCGTTCGAAGTAAAAGAAAAAAAATAAAATTGGGGAATTTGTCATATTAAGAATTGAATAAATAGGGTTTTATCAGATTTATGACGGAGAAAATCTTTTGTGTCCATTGTTTCACAAGAAGAATAAAAATTTAGTACTTTCTGATAAAAAACTTTGTCGGTCCAAAATTACACTTATGTTTTTTTTAGTTGGCTTTTATAATGGAAACTTCTTAAGCATTTCAATGCTTGTGAGAAAAGATTAATTGTGAGTTTTGTAATTGGATCTATATTATTCTTCACACAAAATAGTTTTTTTTTGTTGGCTTCTATAATGGAAACTTCTTAAGTATTTCAATGCTTGCGAAGAAAAGATTAATTGTGAGTTTTGTAATTGGATATATATTATTCTTCTACATGTTTTGTGTGTCTATTGTCTTCGACATTTCCTTTTTATGCATAATTGGTTGAGTAGATTGGGGACGAGAATGAGTAGAGTAAGGAAATAATGCGTTTCTATTTTTATGCATAATTTAATGTGTTTTGGATTCACTAGGCGTTTAACATTTGTATTGTTTAATTATTTTTGCTTAAATGATTGGAAATATGTAATTTATTAACGTAGGTGGTGTTTGTGATGAAGAGCAAGGCAAAAATAAAGAAAAAGAGTTGTATTCGTGGTGAAGACCGAAACAAAAGAAGGGTGAAATAAAGTAAAGATTTAAAAACAAATTAAATAGAAAATAGACAAATTTTTGTATAAAGCTTTGACCAAGGCATTTTAAATGCCTTGTCAATGCAGCTTTAAATGGCACTTTTAAGAATCTAAAGAAAAAAAAAGGAAAGAAATCAGCATCAGCACATGACACTAACCGAACCTCATACGTTCTGAAACTCCACCGACCCACGCATAAGCATACCACACGCCATCAGCAGCCATTTTTTTTGGGCATTTCAGTACTCATACACCCACATATACATACACGTACAATTTTACACACAATACTACACACTCTTATCCACTATATCACTCACACACTTTTGCATACCTTTTTACATACACTTTAGTACTCTATACTTTTCACACAATTTCACACACAACTCTATCACCACACACACACTATCAAATACTTTACATAGTCACTTCTCATACACACTACCACATATACACCTACCTATTTCAACTAAGCCCTAAATCCATCAACCCATTTAATTCTACCATCAAATCCAATGTTGATGAACAAATTGGAGCAAGAGTTCAAAGAGCTTACAAGCAATTAAAGAGGTTATTGGCAAGGGGATGACACTTCTCTTATCTTTTCCATGTTCTTAGCTTTATTTTGAGTATGAACTAGATTATTTAGTGGTTAGGGGCGGATCTTTTGTTTAATAATTTATGTAATATATGTTAGTTGCTAGATTTGGATATTTGGATGTGAAATTTCTTATGGGTGACACTATCCTTTTGAAATAGATTTATTATTTATATGAGTTTTATTTATATGTTTTAAATATGCTAGCAGCTAGTATATATACATTTGTTTATAATGATATGATCATGGATTTCAATTGGATATGAGATTTATTTATTTTTATGAATTATATTTATTTCTTAAAAATTGCTTGTAGCAGATTTGATTTTAAGGCATGACTAGAACCTCATAGGAAATGAGCTTAATGGTAAAATAAATTGTAGTTCGTAACACAATTTATCCACATACCCCAATTAATTGAACATAGAATCCTTTGGACAAGTTTGCACCCGACTTTGAGAGCGTCTAGATGATGGAATTACACCTAGGTTTAAGTGACACTGATTGGCTAATTTGGTGACCACATTTAGACGGGCTTGTAGCCAGTTGACTGTAGGTTAACTTTCCAAATCTAAGATTCACAAATAGTTAGTAAGTTTTTACACATAAATCTAGACATAACCCAACTCCTAGTTCATGCAATCTTTGATTTCATACCCATACACCTATTTAGATTAGTTTAATTAGTTGTTCTATTTTGCTTAGATACCTTTTAGTTTAGATTAGAGTCATTTTCATTCCAACTATCAAATCATTTTTTTCCTTTACATATTTTTAAACCATTTTTCACACTAGTGCACATTAGATAGCACTTAGAAGTCTCTTTGTGGATAGCACTCAAACACACACTACACTACATAGATCTATACATTGCGGGTTTGACTTGGTAGTTTTGTACATTAATGTTTCATACACCAATGAAACAATCAAGTTTTTGTCGCCTTTGTTGGGAAAGGCACGGTGAATCATTATCGTGTTCTTGTGTTAATAGACTATTTTCGCGATTTTAACTTTTCTAAAGTAGTTAACTTCTATAGTTATATTTATTTAGCTTCTTTATTTTGTTTATCTTGATTACAAAGTCTACCTGTTCTGGTGTTTTATTTTTAGTTTTAGAATTGTGATAGGCAATTGGTTGTTTTTTCTTTCTTTGTTTTTATCTTTTTTGAGTTGATACACTGCTAGTTTTTTTTAATTGAATTTATGGATTTCATTTGTAGATTGGGTTGTTTCTTTGGTAATTCTTTCCATTTTTAGCCATATCAACCTAATCATTGGGATATAGTAGTAGTTCCTCATCTCCTATCATAACCCGTCATAAGGAATGTGCTTTGCATTTTCATCATGACCACACAACTATTAATTGTCGCTTTGTAACTCAATATCCAGACTTTGTGCATAAGCATGGCTTTACTACTTGAAGTTATATATCAACTAATGCTCCTTATTCTCATACTTATGACCAAGGATAGCAAAGCCATTGTTGGACTTAGGTCTAATACATGATTTTGATGATAACAAATATGGTTATTTGGATATGTCAATTGTGATTGATTTAATGTGTTTGTATATTGTTAAATTCACGCTTGTGACTTTTGCAGTTAAATTGTACATATTTTGTTGAGTCATATATTGATTGGTGGCATATCTTGCATGGAAAAGATAATGACATTGATTAAATGAAGAATGCAAGTATAATCAATTTGAGTTTATCAAGTGTGTATGTCTTATATTCTTAAACACACACTTGTTGGCTTCTATAACTAAATGTACATATCATTGCAAAGCCAATTTGAATTTCAATGTTTTGGTTTATGTGGATTACATTGTACTAATGTTTTTGTGGGTCAAAAGTTGTTGTGAATGCTCGGTGTTGAAAGAAGAAGATATGATTGATCAAAAGAAGTTGCAAGATCAAGAAGATGCAAAGTTATATTGGCCACAATTATCTACATAACTACAAGCATATGAAGTCTTGAAGAGTTGAAGAAATGAAGATTATATTTCAATAATAAAGACTTGAAGGCATAAAGATGAAGTGGTGACATAAGGCGGAAAAGTGCGACATAAGGGGTAGCGGCATGAATATTGTTGTTTGCCTCGGATTTGCATTAGTGTGGCTTAAGCTCTTGGTAATCTATTAAAATATTCTCTAAACCTTTTCTCAAGAGCTCTTTGAGGTCATAATATCTTTTGAAGAATTGTTCTTAAAAAGGTCAAATATTTTTATCTTCAAAAGATTGATTTTCGGGTGAAAATTGATTTTAAACTCTTGGATTGCAAAAATTAGTTTTAATATTTTCCCAAGTGTTTAAAAAATATTTTGGGATGTTTAAAAGGTTGGAATCTCTTTTGAAGAAGTGTTCTTGAGGTTTCTAAGTGTTTTACCATCAAAAGAATTTTCAGGAAAATCGATTTGGATCAGTTTCTGCAAGCTTATAGACTCGCTTGAGTGACTCGACCGGATTCACTCTTCCAGATCCATGGCAGAGACTATCTGGTCGAGTGACTCGACTGGATCCGTTTTACCAAAATTTTTAAATATAGTCGTTTTAAATCTGTTGGGGCTTTTCTTTATAACAATTTCTTCACCCACTTCTTAAAACACCTTTTCCAATTTCAAATATTGAATACCAATCTTTCAAAAGTCTTTATTACTCATTTATTGCTACAAATCTTGAGCTAACACTTGCAAATCTTTGAGCGTTCAAGAGCTTTATTTGTATTATCCAACTCATAGAGGAGTTAAAGCTTTGTATATTTCAAATACACATATTATTTCTTGTATTGTTCTCTAGATCTTAGATTGTAAGAATCATAGAAGAGAAAAGAGTGTTGTAAATCCTTTGTGGACTCAAAGGAAGAGAGGTAATAGGTTTAACCCTCACCTACATTTGAATAAGTTTGTTACTCTTGTAGATTCAAGAGTAGGTTGTAAGTTGGTTTGTGCTTCACCAACATTTGAAGAAGCACCTCTAATGAAGTTTGTAGAAAATTCAAAGGGGACGATACCTTTGGTGGTGGAGTAGAGTAGCGAACCACCCTAATATCACCAACTCATCTCTCTCGCATACCTTGTGTTTGATAAATTATTTGATAGAATTTATTAGTTGCAACATATTTGAAAAGGTAGTAGCATTGTCCCTATATCCTAATTCATGCCCCTTCCTTTTTAGGATAATTTGGACTAACAAGTGGTATCTAGAGATAGGACTTTACATATATCTTAACCGCTAGTAATGCAAATATCATGGTAACTACTACTACATCTCCTCAGATTGAAGGATATTCAATTGATAGACCTCATTTGTTTATAGGAACCTATTTCATGAGATGAAAGAATCATAAGGCAACATACATTCAATCCATGGACTACACATTGTGACATACTGTTAAGCATGGGTCATACAAAGTAAAAGATGAGTCAAGCAAGCAAAATATTGCCATGTTGACTAAAAATGCTCAAGCTATGCACATCCTCTATTGTGCATTCAATGATGATCAATTTGTACAAATTCAAGAATGCACATCCGCCCATGAGATATGGAATCTCCTTGACGAACTACATCAAGAGCAAAAATGAGATGATAGAGGAGAAGAAAAAGAAGAAGAAAGTGTTGTATGGTTTGTTATATTAGATGAAGAGGTATTTATGTGAAATGATTGCAAATGCCAAGTAATAGAATGCAATGTCTTGATTAAAGAATTATTATAAAATTCTTTTGAATACTCATTTTTTTCTTTATTTTAACAAGACTTTGTCTAATATCATTTTTTGTGCTTTTATATTTATAATCTTAAAAATCAATACATATATATATGTAAGAGCTAAAATAAAAATTACACATGTGCGCGGGGCGGGATCTGTAGGGCGGGGAATGCTTATCCCCATACATTGGCCTACTCTCTGCCATATTCCCTATTTACTACCTCAAAACCTTCCTCTTTTGGGGTAGCGGTGGGGTAGGTACCCGTAAAATTCATCCTCGTTGACATCCCTAGTTTGAATCTAGTAACGGAAGTCACAAGTTGTACAAGCTAAAAAGGTCCATTTATAGACTAAAACAAGCATTCAGAAGTTGCAACATTTGATTTGATAAAGTGCTCAAATCATTCAGCTTGATTAAGAATTAAGACAAACCTTGTGTTTACAAGAAGGTCAATGAAAATGCAATCACATTCTTTGTGCTATATGTGAATGATATATTGCTAATAGGAAATAATGTCGGAATGATATCATCTGTGAAGGTCTGGTTATCAATCCACGAAAGACTTGGGAGAAGCTACTTACATCCTAGGTATCTGATCTATAAGGATAGATTGAAAAGATTAATAGGCCTTTCCTAAAGTACGTACATAGATAATGTGTTGAAAAGGTTCAACATGCAAGATTCAAAAATGGGCTTGCTGACATCCACCTCTCTAGGGTTATGTGCCCTAAGACTGCTAAAGACAGAGAACAAATAAATAAGGTCTCATATGCTTCAGCAATTGGGAGTCTTATGTATGTAATGTTATGTACGAGACCTAATATTGCTCATGTTATAAGTATTACTAACATATATTAGTTAGATCCAGATGAGGAGCACTAGATATCCGCTAAGAACATTCTTAAGTATTTGAGAATGACTAAAGATATAGTTTTGGTTTGTAAAGTAAGAGAATTGAAACTGGAAGGTTTCAAAGATTCAGACTTCAAGTTTGATGTAGACAATAAAAAATCTATGTCCAGGTGCATTTTCATCTGCAATAGAGGAGCAGTTAGTTAGGCAAGTTCAAAACAGAGTACGACTGTAGACTCTACTATAGAGGCCAAATATATTGCAACATCAGATGCAACAAAAGAAGTTGTTTTGATTAAGAAGTTTGTAACAGAACTTGGGGTGGTTCATTCCACTAAGTCAAAACTATCATTATATTGTGACAATAATGAAGCTATAACGCAAGCTAAGGAATTAAGGTCTCACTAGAAGTCCAACATGTTGAGAGGCGATACCATATCATCCATGAGATAGTGGGAGTCATTATAGTTTAGAAAATAGTGTCACTTGATAATATAGATGATTCACTCACCAACGCCCTAACCCAGTAGTCTTTAGATCGGTATCTTGCGAAAATGGGCATGAGATACCACAACGATTGGCTTTAGTACAAGTAAGGGGCTTGTTAGATTATATCCCTTAAAAGTAAATTAATATAATTTTAGGACATAATTATTGTATTATTTATTTTTTATTTATTTAATTAATGGAAAATTTATTTAATTATAATTAATGCATTAATTGTTCTTAAATAAATTCCTTATAACTATCACGTGGATCTCATTCTTAAGTTGTTAAGAATATGAGTAACGAGAGCTACGAGTCAATGATAGATTGTAAAAATAAGTCCCTGATTGTAGAATGAATTAATTAGGTGTTAGTTCATTCGGATAAATTGGTCTATATTTCACTACCTTGATTAATATGTGATTCTAATGAAAGGGTAATGAGTCTCATATTGTATTAGTGATTATAGAGGTACTCATTAGTAAATGAGTGACTAGACATGACCAATTTTATGATAGATCATATGGATTGTCAATGGTCTATTATGTATTATATCTATTTGATAATTCCTTGGACTTGAGACAAAATGGTAGTCTCATGCACGGGATGTCGTGGTTTGCAGTCACAATGTAATCTAATGCTATTCATTGGTTGGATCACATGACTAGTGATCACAATTTATTTCTACATTGAGGCATGTGTGTGTTCAATAGGAATCCGTCAATAAGGGGTCCTATGTGATCGATTTAATTAAGTAACTAGAAATTCTTAGACGAGATTAAATAGTAAAAGTCATTCCACACAATTTGTTAACGAGTTATTAAATTAATTAGATTTGGCCATATGGTTAAATTTGTAAGTTTGACATTGCCTCCATGACTCTCGCATAATTGGGATAGATTAGATAGAAAGAATTAATTACATATTTGTTATAAAATTCATGTAAGTTTTACTTCATCATTAATTGGGTAAGTACGATATACTGGTAGGTGTTACTCGTAATTTGGAAAAAAGCGATGAATTAGAAGAGTTATAATTAAATATTAATTCGATTGATATTATTCCATTATCAATTAATTATAAACCCGAGAGGTCACACACAAAAGAGATTCAAAAAATTAATCAGTAAGAGAATAAATATAAATATTGTAGTCTCCATATATTTAATTGGATTTAAGACTGATCAGGTTGGACCTCTAGTCGAGTTAGCTTATCAGTTTAAGCCCAATGTTTTTGGACGAGCCCAAAGCTAGCCCTAATATTTCTGTGTTTCCTATAAATAGGAAGCTATGACAAACAAATTTGCTAACACAAATCCATCTTTCATAGAAATAAAATTCTCTTAAACACTCTAGTGGAGGTTTCCTGATTTAATTCTGGTTGGGATATCGTGTGGATACTCACGGAGGTTTCAAGCTTGTGAAACTTTGATCTCTCCAGTTTTTACAACAAACTTGCTCTATAAGGGTAATCAATACAATCGTATTATGTATAATTATGCAACAATTTATGCATATGTTATCTATTGCATAATTAACTGCAAAAGAATACGTGATATTATTTCCACTGCATTATTAAAAAAAATTAAATATCATGTATGCCAACTAATATAGGGTGTTAGAAGCAATAGGGTATCTAAGTAAAATAAAACTCCTAATGTATTTAAAATGACTTAATATTTTACAATTCTAATTATAAGGGAATTTATTTACAATTACAAATCCTCGTAGAATTTATTTATAAATTAAATGAATTCGACACCAGAAATGCTTCAAAACACTATAAAAAAAAAAAGGAACAACAAGATAGTGTTCATTTTTACATATTTGGATTACAGTGCTTTGGAAAATAATGACTCTTCGTTCTTACATATTTGGTTGGCAACATTTTAGTTTCTTTGGTAGTTGGATAGGTAATAAGCCAGGCTATTTTATTTCGAGACATGGTAGAAGAAAAGGCTAACACCCTTACTCCAACGACCTTTTTTCCTAATAATCTCAATAATCTTCTAAGATGATCTCCGAAAATCCTAATAGTCGGTCTCTCTCAACATGAGATATATGGAAGGTGCCTATCACATCCATTAGAGAGTAGCACGGTGAAAAGCCCTATAAAGTAAGCCCTTAAAGTAGATGGAGTGATCAAATTAATGGCCCTTCTTGTGCCAGTATATATACATGCAATGGCACAAAATGATGTGTCAGTATGAACATGCAATGAAACTTTGATTAGAATTATTCTGACTACTTCAAGGGCAGTCGCATAGGGTGATCGAGCCAGGCCGAGCTCCCTGGGTAGTTTCTCATTGAATTTGTGTACACCTTTTTTATGACACATCATGGAAGTTGTCAAAAATGATTGTGTACAAAAGCTCCTTATTGATAGTATGCTTGGGTCAACACCTTTAAAAGGGACGAAGGAAGAAATAGGGAGTGGTTGCCTTACCTAGTAGGGCTACCAACCAAGGCTCAAAACCTTCACATCGGCTGTCGCGCCCTAAGACTTGCTTGCTCTGTATGGAGTGCCCCATAGTTCCTTAGATGTCGGTTGTTTCCTCAAAACTAGCTACAAAACTGGATTTTTTTGAATTTGGGTACAATGTTCTATTATAAATTATTTCCTTATTTGGGATGATTGTGGAATGTTTTTTACTTGTCTTTGAAGCACTTTGGTAATTACACAAATGGCCTCCAATGTTCTTACGAATTTCTAATTTAGTCTCTCTGGTTTAAAAGTGGTCAATCTTCACTTTTTTAAAATTGTTTAAGTTAGTACCCACCGTTAAAGTGTAGGTACATTTGAGTGGAAAAGTATTGCTTGAAGGGTAAACTTGGAAACAAATTACACATTTCTAATTTCATCCATAATGTTTACATAAAAGTTCAAACAAGAAAGGAAGCGAGAAGCAAGAAAAATTAAAAATATAATGGCCATGGCCTGCTAATTGCGTGCATAAAAGATAGCAAGTTGGTGGAGAAGAAAGAAAGGAGGGAAAGAAGGGAAAGAAGAAAAAGGAAAAGAGAAAGGAGAAGAGAAAAAAAGAAAATAAGCAATTTATATATAAAACTAGCACCCTCCTTCCACTTTACTTTTTTTTTTTTTTTTTCCAATCTAAACAAAGAATACATACAATTTTTTGTGATTCTTTCATTTGTAATTCTAATAAATTCGAACATGAATATTTTTAATAATTTATTTTCCTTTATCATTAATACTTTTCCTTGCTTTATTGTACTTTCCCTTGCAAATACAAGCAAAGCCAAAGCATACAAGCTATGCATGCTATTTTAGGACAGTTAGAATCTATTGCGAGAATATAGTAGTCATTACCTAGCCAAAACAAAGTGATCTCGGTAAGAGTTGTCTTTATTGGTGGATCCAATTATAAGTTAGTGAAAACCGCAACATTTATCGATTTTAAAAGATGTGTGACGCATTGATAATTTTAAGTTAAAAGATCAATTAAATTTTATTTAAAAAATTATTTATATAATGATTAAATTGTGTGTTAAAATTTCTACTAAATAAAATCTTAAGCCGTCCTTGATAATCATATACTTCGTGATGAATGCGAATGCGTCTGGCCATATGTCAATCTTAAACTCTAGTCTTAGATCCAACAATTACTTGGAGGGAGATTTTGATGTTATTATTCCAGAGAGTATGGCATATAATTGGACGAGTAAGAGCATCTATAATCTATTATTTTTTCTTCTTTTTTTTTTTTGTCATTCATCTATAATCTATTCATAATCCTAACCAGTCCCATGTTCTTGTCGGCGTCGACAGTTACGTACTCATGATTGGTCCAATAGGCTCCCCATACAATCTGTCACGAAATTCATTAATCACTTTTCTGGTCACCAGTTCAGCGACTGAGCTGTTGAACAACCATATAAAATTTTGAGTAAATGATTTAACACTCTTGTATTTTATCAAATACATAATATTTTTTATATTTTAAAACGTAACTGATTATCTATCTTTATTTTAAAAAAATAGTTGAATATTCCTTGTATTTTAAAACATAATTGATTACCCACTGTATTTTATAAATGTAGCTGATAATTATCCCCTGTGTTTTTAAAAGTGTAGCTAAATATCTCCTATTAAAATAAATAATTTTTCTAACGTAAGCATGGGGCGTTAAAAATACTAGGAGTATCTTGATACTTTTATAAAACATAAAGGGTAATTAATTATATACGTTTAAAACACAAGAGATAATTAGCTACGTTTTAAAACACAAAAGAATATCATACACTTTTAACAAAAACACAAGAGAGTGTTAAATTGTTTACTCTAAAAATTTTCCTACATGCACTGGTTTGTGTTGGTTAGATACATATACGATTGTTCACTGATATGTCTCAGCATTAACAAGCTTAGTTTGAACCCTAAAGAACCTTATTTTCGTTGACAATAATTTGCCTAGTCTTTTTTTTTTTTTTTTTGGTCATTTCAATTGCTTATTTGAAGTTTGGTGCCACCGATCAAGGATTTCAAATGTACTAAACTACCCTTCAAGGAGATTTTGTCCCTGTGGTCGTAAAACATACTATGAGGGGTAGTTTAGTTCGCAGAATGTTACAAAATTTTTGGAAATACAATATTCTCATAATTTAATTAATTTTTATTCTTTTATTGTCTTTCTCGCATCGAGCTAGAGTTAGGCAATAGGAAACTACGTACACAAGCGATGTATATGTATGTTACCAAGGAAATTCAAGCTCTATTTTAAGGATAAATTATGCCACCAACTACTAAACTTACAAAAACTTCCAAATCACCCATTAAACTTTTTTATTATTTTAAATTACCCAATGAACAAAGTTTTCATTTCACTTTACCTATTCCATTGGTTTAATCTGGTTAGTTTTAACGGATTTTAATTTAATTTTCAACTTGTCAAAATTGTTATTTGCCATCCATTTCTATATTATGAAATCGGTTAAGTCACCACAAGCTATTACACTTTAAAAAAGTTTCAAGTCTACCCTTAAATCATTGGACGATTTGAATGTAAAGAGCTATTTGTCAAACACAATAATAATAAAGGACTAACTAAGGTATTAACACTATTATTAGTGATTTTGAGATTTTAAGAATCGAAGCAAATGAAAAGAATAAAATAAAGTGAAGCAATTCTATAATCCAAACGACAGGCCATGTCTTCTCTTTTCTTTTTTTCTTTCAACTTTTGTTATCTTATACACGTTCAAATGATTCGAATTCGTGAAAAGTTTTGAGTTATATAAGAGAGAAGCAGAGATTTGAGAGAGAGTAAGATAAGATATGAGAGATGAGAAACATAGTGAAGCAACAATAATATTTTAATAATTATGGGTGAATTTTGACTATTCTAATACAATTCATTAATTGCGCTATAACTAAAAAGATAATACCATACACGTCAATTACATCTACCTGAAAACTTTCACATAGCTCAAAAGGCAATCGTCTTGGTCAAAATTTTTATAATTAAAAACAGCACGTGTATTTCTAGAGATTTGAGAGAGTAAGATATGAGGTTATTCTTAATAGGAGATTTAAAATGTAAATTTTTTTAAATTTGAGTATTTTTAGAATTTCATAGTTTTAAAAGTAATACTATTCATAACAAAAGTACGTGAGGACCACTACTTTTAGCTTAAAAGATGTCAAAATAGAGCTCCGAACTCTAAAAATATCAATAAATTTGTTAAAAAAATAGAGCCCTAAGCTCTATTTAGGTATCTTTTAAGTCAAAAGTAGTAATTTTACTTACTTTTATTATGAATAGTGTTACTTTTAAAGCTCCGTGACTCTAAAAATGCCCAAATTTAAAAAGTTTTATTTTTAAAACCCCTATTGAGAATATCCTGAGAGATGAGAAACATAGTGAAGCAACAATAATATTTTAATAATTATGGATGAATTTTGACTATTCTAATACAATTCATTAATTATCGATTTTTATAATTAAAACACGTTTATTTGACTCTGATCATCATGCATCACGTGTAAATCAAGAAAGCCCGCCAAAGCAAAAAAACAGCACGCATGACACAAAACAGAGTACTCAATTTGCTAACTAATTTCCCTCCTCAGGTTAAGTCGCGATAGAAGACATGTATTTTTTATTTATTTATTTATTTATTTTTGTCGTAAAGACATGCATTTATACATAGATATAGATAAGCTTTCCTTTGCAAATTTACAAAAAGCATAAACATATATAAAAATTTCTCCAAAAGGTTAGCGATGGCCCTGGTCAGCCATAATAATGTTCATATGTTATTTCAATTTTCAACAACTTTACATCTTATTGCTTAATTATTGGAGCAAATCTTTTTCTTAACTTGGAAGTATGCTTAATTCAAAAGGAATATCACTGTTAACTATAATACAAAACTGATTCCTCAATCTCCAATGGAAACTTCCCACTAGTCTTTTTCGTAAAATTCATCCTTCTTGATAGGTGCCCATGCTTCAAATTTTCCAAGGTGTTCCATTTCATAACTTTTATTCATGAGTCAAACAAAAATGCAATATAATTAAGTCCTCTAAATAAAAATGTCATATAAGAGGACATATTTTCCCTTGTGTCTAATGATGTACTATCAAAATTGTATTTTGGTAAGAAGTTTAAAAGCTTTTAGTCTCAGTAGATCAATTTGTATTCATTAGAACACTAATGATGTGAAAATTCTTAGAACAGTTTCGGTTGACCATCAGCCTTAGATACATAGGGTGGGTCTCACATGCTATGAAATTCACTTGTATGTGAGTGGATTGATGATCAGCCCATTAGCCCGAGTTGACCAAAAAACTTCTCCTAATAATGACATATTTATGTAGGGTGCATGTTGCCTTCAGATTCTGTCTTTAGTTAATAAATCACGTCTTTTTTTTTTTTTGTCAGAAATAAACCACGTATGTGTACTAGCATTATGTTCATTTTAAAAATTTGCTCTTTCTAGTTTAACAAAAAAAAAAATGGAAAAAAAAAGCTACTCTCAATGCATAAAACGTTTGTATTACCAAGTCCACTTTAGTCTGCTAACATTTAATAGGCATTGGCAGGGCAATGCTTGTGTAGAACTGAAGTGGTCCCCCGGTATCTAAACCAATGAAGTTTGAAAGATACTCTTAACCAAAAATAGAGAATGAAATCTTAATTTTCACTCCAACAAACTCTATAAAAATAAAATAAAATTTAATCCCTAAATATATCATCTAACTCTTCAAGTTTAGGAAGTCAAATTTGATTCCCTATTTAATTTAAAAGATTCAGAATAAAAAATTTAAATAATATTGAAAAAGCTTCAAACCAAAAAAAAAAAAAAAGAGATAACCATTTCAAAAGATTCAAATTGGAAAAATAAATATTTATAAGTAAAAATAATATTAATAATATCAATGATAGTTGGAACAAACAGTTAATAATAAGAAGTTAAAAAATATTGAAATAATGCATTATTTAAAATAGGCAATGATGCATGAACAAAACTAAAATAGTAAGTCCCTAAAATAAATAGCATTGTTAAAGTAGAATTGAAATAGAACGTCTCTAAATATAGAAGTCACCTATTTCATTTTCTACTAGACTAACTCCAATAGTTTTCTTATTTTTTTCGTAAAAAATAGGGAGTCTAAAATTAATTCATTATTCTTAGGAACCCCTGTTTTAGTTTCTCACTAGTAGCACTTTTTATTTTCAATCAATTCTTACTTTGGGTTTAAGGAACTCCTGAAGTAGGAATTTTGCCTCATCAAATTTCAGAAGCAACATTTAAAAATGAAGAATCCCTAAAAAATAGAGAATGATATAGGGGCTCTGTTGAACCCATTATTGATAGCATCTTCTCTAAATGTAGAGAAACGGAAACTTAAAGAAGTTGTTGAAGTTGTTTTTAACAGACTTCCTAAAATGAGTAAAGAACCAAGCCTCGTTATCAGGCTGGGAGCCCCTATTTTTGTGTTCCCCTAAAAAAAATGGCTCCCTAATCTTTTGTGAGTTAGGGATGGCTTTTTCTTCTTCTTATTATTATTATTCTCTAGGGATGTTGTTGGAAGGAAATTAACAAAAAAAGTCTTTTAAATAAGAAATATTATTAAAGTGGAACTGAAATAAATATAGAATCCTTAAAAATAAAAAGTCACATGTTTATTTTCTATTATAGAGATAAGTAAATATACTTTATGAGATGGCCTTAATAAAAAGAAAAATTATAGTAAGACAGTTAGAGATGGCATAAGCAATTATTGCAATCCTTGAATGAAAATCACAATCGCACTAAAAGACACCCAAAGACAAACCACTGAAGCACATGGCACTCTCAAGCTATTTTTGTGTCGTAAAATACTAGTTCTTTTTTTTTTGTTAGAGTAAAGTTACTTATTTGTTTACGAGAGATCGTAAAATTAATTTTTATTAGTTATATATGTATTGTACGATTATAGTCCTTCTTTGAATAAAAAAAAAATACTAGTTTGTATATTAACAAAAGTAAAAATGTTTGACCCCAAGAGTCATCTCAATTGATTTGTGGAGGAGTTGTCCAACTAGCCAACCTGGGTTCGATTCCCCTCAACTTCCGTTGAAATTTTGTTTTGACTTACTTGGTGCATGTCTTGGGTCGGGCCGCTACACTCTAAGGATTTTAAGTCATGCGGGGTTACGCTGGCATGTTCTCATCTAATGTTCAGTAGGTGGTGACTAATCCAGTTTATGTCTCATAGATTGGATGGTGTAGTGATGTTTCTTCATATTAGCAAAAAATTAAAAAATTAAATGTCTAAAAACTTCAACATGAACAGAGACCCCTCGACTAAAGTGGGTCCAACATAGTTGTTGCTCCATCTTCTTCACCGCCAATTCAACGGCCCATGTTTGATGCTTCAATAGTTTAAAACTTGGCTCCGGTAGTACTCAACCGTACTCTTTCGTATTCTGAAACTTGGACGGATAAAAGGAAAATCTATAAACAGTACGAGCACATGATCACCCCCAAAAAAAGAACCCAACACCAAAAAGAAAAAGGAGAATCACATGTACCTTTTTTTTTTTGTAAAGAAATTACATGTACCATTCATTTCATTTTGTAATCTATTTTAATTTTTTCTTTTTTTATTTAGCAAAAAATCTGTTTTAACTTTTCCTCTTTGCAAGATTACTATAGTTATGAAAAAGATATATTTAAGTGGCACACAAGCAAAATTTTTACATGACACATATGAAAAGATGCACTTACATGTCTCGTTGTAAATAAATTCAATTGTGATTGACCTTGTTTATAAAAATTTAAAGGGTAAATAGCACTGTAATCTCCTATAATTTGTCAAAAGTGTATATGACCTCATGTACTTTTAAAAGTGCACTGTAACCCCCTCTATAGTTTAAAAAACGTAACACCACAATCCTCTCTATAAAAAAAATCGTTAGTCTTAACGGCAAGTGAGTAACACGCGCGGCTAATGCAACTTTGATTATTTTTAATCAATTTTGTGAAGCGGTGATGGTGTGTGTACATATATATTATATTTTTTTCTGGTGTGGTTTGTGTACAAATATATTATATTTTTTTCTGGTGTGGTTTGTGTACAAATATATTATATTTTTTTTGTCCAATAAATAAATAAACAAAAGGAAAAGAAGGAAAAAAAAGAGAAAAGAAAAAGAATTGAGGAGCTGCTTCTATCTACTGTTTTACTGAAACGAGAATTAAGGCTTCAAAAGCAAGCTCTGTCTTGAATACTAAATTCAAAGATTGGTGTTTTTTGGGAAATTATGAGTATGATTTTTCTGGCAGAATTTGGATATTATGGGATAAGAATAAGGTTGAGATTACTAAGCTGAATGCATCAAGTCAGGCTATTTTTTGCAAGGTCAATGAGCTAAAGAGTAAATCTACATTCTTTTGTACCTTCGTCTATGCTTTTAATGAGTATATTGACAGAGGGCAACTTTGGGATAACATCAAAGTATGGAGTCGTCAATGTGAGCATAATCCTTGGTGTTTGGGAGGGGACTTTAATGAGGTGTTGAGAATTGAGGATAAACATAATTGTACTAGCTTGCATGTTGGATCTCAAGAACTCTTGGATTGTATTGATGAGACGGGGCTCACTGAACATAGGAGCATTGGTCCCCACTTCACATGGACCAATAGGGCTGAAGGGGAGGGTTTTCGAGCTAGCAGGATTGATCATGTCCTCACTAATGAGGAATAGAACATACACTTTCCTAATTCTACTGTTTGTATGGACATGCCGGATTTCTCTAACCATTGTCCATTACTTCTTTGTCCTTTTGCAACAACTAGAAACAGTCCGAAGCCATTCAAATTCTTCAACATTTGGACTAGTCACGAGAAATTTTTGGAGATTGTTGACAAAGCCTAGCGCATCCCAGTTGTTGGATCCCCAATGTATCAAGTTACCAGGAAATTAAAAAAGCTGAAGCAGGAACTTATTCTCTTTAATAGGGAATACTTCAACAACATTCCACTGCAAATCACCGCTGAAAAGGCCAACCTCAGAAGTATCCAAGAGAAAATTTGGGAAGGTAGGCATCTGATGATGAGAAAAGATAGGAAAAAAATATTGCTAACAACATTCAAAGATTGGTTGATACTGAGATTAGTATTTGGAGGCAAAAAGCTCGAGTGGATTGGTTAAACAAGGGGGATGCAAACACTTCGTTCTTCTACAAATTCGTTAAAGGTCGACAGACTAGGAATTCCATCTTGAAATTAGTCAGTGAAGATGGCATTCTTCTTGACTCTGAAAGGGAGATTGGTAATGAAGCTGTTAATCATTATAAGAATCTCCTAGGGTTGAAGAAAAATCTGCCACATTCGTTCTCAGCTAATGATCTCAGGAACTTTGTTAGTAAAGGGTTGTCGGACGTTCAAATTGCTGATTTGGGTACTACTATTACCTCTCAAGAAATCAAGGAGGCGATGTTTGACATTGGCTCAGACAAAAGTCCCGGTCCCGATGGATTCAACTCACATTTCTTCAAGAGTGTGTGGCCAATTGTGGGTTTCGATATAATTAGAGCTGTGAAATCCTTCTTTGTCAGTGGTAGAATCCTCAAGGAAATCAACTCTACAATTTTGGTACTGGTTCCAAAGTCCCAAAACCCAACTTCCATGAATGATTATAGACCCATTGCTTGTTGCAATACACTCTACAAGTGCATTACAAAAGTTATGGCCAATCGAATGAGGAGTCACTTGGATTGTATTATCTCACCTAACCAAAATGCTTTTGTCAAGGAGAGAAACATTACTGAAAATATTTTGATCGGCCATGAACTTGTCAAAGGGTTCGGAACCAAAGGACTGAGCCCCAGATGCTTATTAAAGGCTGACCTCAGGAAAGCTTATGATACTCTTGGCTGGGATTTCATCATCAAAACTCTTGAAGCCTTCAACTTTCCTGCCAACTTCATCCATTGGATTCATGCCTGCATTTCAACACCAAAATACTCTATTGCCATTAATGGTAGTTTGCATGGGTACTTTGAAGGAGTAGTTGGGATTCGACAAGGGGGTCCAATATCTCCTTATTTATTTGTGCTTGGAATGGAAATACTTTCTGGAATTCTCAATGTGGCAGCCAAGAGGAAGGAGTTTAAATTCTTTCCTAAATGTAAGAAAACTAATCTACACCACTTATGCTTTGCAAATGACCTCCTTCTCTTTTGTAAAGGGGACCCTTCTTCTGTTGCAATGTTCAAAGAGTCCTTGGATCTTTTTCATCTCCTTTCAGGTTTGGAAACTAATCCAGCTAAGAGTGATATTTTTATCGAAGGTTGCAAGGATGAGAGTAAAAGTCAAATCCTCAATATTATGTGCTTTGGTGAAGGCCAACTTCCAATGAAATATCTCGGCATCCCTCTTAAGTCTGGAAGACTCCACATCAACGATTGCAAAGGACTTGTTGATCGTGTTTCTAACAGAATCGGAGGGTGGGCTCACAAATAGCTTTCCTTTGCTGGAAGATTGCAACTTGTCAAATGTATTCTCTCTAATATTCATGCTTACTGGGCTAGAATTTTTGTGTTACCTAAAGGAATATTGGAAGAAATCGAGAAGAAACTTGTTGTTTTTCTTTGGACTTGGCATGAAGGCAATGGTAGACATGCTAAGCTTGCGTGGGTTGAGATTTCTAAACCAATTGTGGAAGGTAGACTTGGAATCAGAAAATTGACGGATTCCAACCAGGCTGCCATTATGAGGTACTTATGGATTCTACACATGAAACAAAAATCCTTATGGGCCGATTAGATTCAGGCGAATTATATCAAGAATTTCAGCCTATAGGAAGTGAAATGCCCAAGTAAACCCTCTTGGATATGGCGTACAATTCTACAGTTCAGATCAATTGCTAAGAATAATATCATCCATTGGATTGGCAATGGGCAGAATACGTGTTTTTGGCTTGACAATTGGCATCCGTTCGGGATATTGAATGAACTCTTTGGAGATGAAGCTATTGTCACCACGGGCATAACAAGAAACACCAAAGTTGCCCAATTCATCTCTCATGATCAATGGTGTTGGCCTCAAAACCCCCACCCTATTATATCCTTCATCGCTTGGAATGTGGATGCTTCTCTTGTTCCCAATAGGAACAATCTAATCACTTGGGCTAACTCGCCAAGTGGAGGTTTTAATGTGAAGTCAGCTTGGGAGATTGTTAGACACCAGTCTCCCCATATTAATTGGACCCCTATTATGTGGTTTAAGCATCATACTCCCAAACATGCTTTTATCACTTGGCTTCTTTGGAGGGATAGACTCCCTACTAAATCGAGACTTATCTCTTGGGGTTTGATTTTAAATGCTAATTGTGTTTTCTGTCACAATGGGTTTGAAGACCGAGAACACCTCTTCTTTGGATGCTCATTTACCAAAAGAATCTGGAAGATTGGATGGAAAAATTCTAGAGGCCCGAGAAACCTTGGGAACTGGGATGATCTTAGTGACTGGCTTACACAACATTGTGCTGATGACAACAACTTTCAGCTTTTTTCCCTTAAAGTCTTTTGGAATGCTTTTGTATATCATATTTGGAAGGAGCGGAACAGAAGAATTTTTGCGAATGAAGCGATGACAGAGGAACAACTTCTTGACTCTATTAATTTTGATGTTAAAACTAAATTGTATTTGTTTAAGAAAGTTAGAAACATCATTTTGAATAGTGTTATCTGTAAGTCATGGACGGTTCGTAGATAGATCATCCAATTTTTATTTTTGTTTTTTGGTTGTACGTTTACATTTTCATTTAATGAATCTCTTTGTTGGTTTAGCAAAAAAAAAAAAGAATTGAGGATACTTACGTCTTTTAGCAATTTTTGATAAAAAAAACTTGACGGAAAAGAGACGAAGGGGGCACGTGTGCCACTTTTTCAAATTACAGGGGGTTCTGGTGCACTTTTTAAAGTACAAGAGGTCCTACGCACTTTCAGCAAATTAGGAGGTACGGTACTATTTACCCAAATTTAAAAGATTTTACAACTCTCATGTACCATTAGAATAGAACAAACTACACCTTAGTTATAGGCATGAGTTGTAGTATAACATAGCATAGGTATCATCTAATTTTTAATTTCACAAGACAAATTGAGGTGTACATGTGTCTATGGTTTTATTTTCAATTGACACTTACTTCTATATTACTATTTAGCAAGTCACACATAGAATGACGTGTGGAGAAGATATCGACACATGACACCTTGAATTTC
Source organism: Ehretia macrophylla (assembly GCA_037974665.1). Taxonomy (NCBI): domain Eukaryota; kingdom Viridiplantae; phylum Streptophyta; class Magnoliopsida; order Boraginales; family Ehretiaceae; genus Ehretia; species Ehretia macrophylla. Next base: position 55,546,611 of record CM075771.1, on the reverse strand, counting down.
ATACAAACACAACCTACCTAAATTGTGTCTTAATTGTCAGTAGTGTCTCATTGATTTCATTAAATAAGTTTAAACACTCTGAGACTACGACTCAAATAGTGTCCTCATACAAGGTGTTCTCTAAGGAATATGTTCTAGCTTGAGGAGTAGGGCCTAGAACCAAACATAGGGTCCATTAGAGAACCATTCTCAATGGTGAGGTTTTCAATCGAAATAGGTAATGCTAGCTAGTGGTTTGAAACTTATGACAACATCTATGTTTAAAGTTAGTCGGTTGTCCTCTATCAACTCCTAGTAACTACCCACGCGAACACCTCCCTTCCCCACTCAACAATATCGTCATCCATCTATTGTAAACTATGGGCCAAGTAAGGGTGCCTAATTAGGGTTGTGACAAGATGAATGGATGCTTCTGATTGATTGATTATCTAGTGTATAATAGATCAAGGTGATAAGACTTCTTAAGTGTTACACATTTTATTTATATACCTATTCTTGTTCTTGATATATTTCTTCTTCTTCTCTTATAGTAGGACCTTAATTGTCTTCTTGTCTCCAATCCACTTACTTCTTCATGCCATTCCTTTTTCACTTTCCTTTATGTTGCCTTTGCTCTTCATCATCATGTGAGACTATCTAAGGTTACACTATTGAACAAAAACAACCTTCGACATTTTTTATAAGAATTGCAAAGTGAATATGAGAGCAGAGAGAAACAAAAGTTGTGATCAAATTGAAGGAACACTGTGATACATGAACTTTCTTCTATTTAGTCATTTTCAGTAAATAATTTATGAAGCCTTACTACTTTGCATCACGTCCATCGAGAAATTAATATCAATCGATAGTATTGTGAAACCATTTGTGTGATGGATACATGATGCTGAAATTTGGTGGTAATTGACTGATTATTACCCCTAAAACCTGACATCATATGTGATATATAAAACAAAAAAGTCATATAATATCCAATTTCTAGAAATTGTTATCTGCCAAAAAATAATAGAAGGGAACCATTTGTTAGGCTAAATTATCGAGTAAATTGTTTGTCGCCCCTTTGTATTTTGCTCGAAATACTCATTCACTCCCTGTGCTTTTAAAATAGGCTTATTAAACCCCTGTAATTTTCGAAATATAGCTGACCGCCCCCCTCCGTTAGAAAAGCCATCTAATTTAACAGCAATTGCAACACACGCGCTTAAAATGCGATTTTTTTATGCTTTTGGTTTAAATAAATTCGTTGTTGGACAAAAATACCCTTTTAATAAATTGCTTGCCGCCCTCTTGTGTTTTTCCTGAAATACTCATTCACCTCCTGTATTTTTAAAATAGGCTCATTACCTCCCTGTATTTTTTTGATTTTAACTTTATATAAGAGTATAATGATCAATTAACTAATTTGGTAACGTTTACTAACAGAATAAGAGATTTTGGGTGTGTCAGCTTAATCGAAAAAACACAGGGGGTAATGAGCCTATTTTAAAAACACAGGGGGTGAATGAATATTTTGGGCAAAACACAGGGAGGCGGCAAGCAATTTACTCCTAAATTATCCTAAGAAGGGGGATGATTAGGATATAGGGGCAATATTACTACTTTTTCGGATATAATTGCAACTAGTTAATTTTTTGAAACAATTTCAAAAAAACACAAGGTATGCAATAAAATAAAGAGTAAATTAGAGAAGAGAGAAAGAGATAAAACCGTCGATTTTAGGTGGTTCGCTAATCTACTCTACCACTTAAGGTCTTCTCCCCTTAGGATTTCTATTAGCTCCACTAGTAGTGCTCCTTCACAAGTTAGTGAAGCACAAACCAACAATACAAGACCCCTTGACTCCACAAGAGTAGTACACATTTTTTTCACTTCCAAAGAAGATTTTGAACACTCTTTATACAATGAATCTCTCAAAACTATAAATCTAGAGTGTTTATCTCACAAGAGTGTGATAAATATTGAGTACAATTATCTCTCTTTAAGAGTAAATGGATACAATTTAAAGCTCTCTTGAATGCTTAATGATTTACAAGTTAAAGTTCGATGATTTGTGTAAGCAATGTGTTTTTGATGATATAAAAGCTTTGGAATAATTGCTTGTAGTTGGAAGAGGAGACCTGACTAAATAAGGTATTTGAAAATATATAGAAAGCTTTTCCGATGGCTAGTAACAACTATATTTTTTAAATTTATCAGGTCACCGATCAGGTTACCTATTGTGTTCATCGCGACCGGTATCAAGATCGAACAAACGACCCACCTGTTGTTTCAAGGGCGGCCGGGTTACCAGTTGTGTTCATCACGAACAATATCAAGACCGAAAAACACATTATCTACTGCCCAAGGGGGTAGTCTTGATATCAAGACCGGGTCACTTAAAAGCTTAGCAAATCCTTTTTGAAAAATTTACCATAAAACCCTTTGAAAGCTATAGTTTCAAGAAGATGAAAACCTTGTTCTTTAAAGAGCTTTTGTGACCCAAAACTTGGAGAATGAGTTTGCCAAAAACCATTGCAAAACTTTTATGAGCTTTAAAATCAATTCAAAGGCAAACAACAAATAAAGAACTGCTACCCCTTATATCGCCACTTCTTCATCCTTATGACACCACTTCATCTTCAAATAAGTTGATGCTAAGACTTTGTGGAAGATACTATTTGGATTTTGACATTTGAGATGCTTGGGCTTGATCATCTTCGAAGACTTGGAGTTTAATCTTCCTTTCATGGCTTTTGAAATCGTTGAATATGCTTCCTATCTATGACTAATTAAAATCATATAAGCTTTGTATAAGCCATGATTAGTCAACATAAATTATTTGATTTAGATTTAGTTATCATCAAAATATAAAATCAAAGCCTATTTAAATTTAATTATCATCAAAATATGACATCAAAACCTTTAGACTAACACTATCATTTATGACCCAATCACTTTTTCAATAAATGTCATTATAGAGTAGTTGCACTAAAATTTATTTTAACTGCAATAATTTTATAACAAATAGCATTAGTTGTGAATTAGCATAAATTCCAAATACATTTATATACTATAAAAATTACAAGTACACAGTTTCTACGTGTGTACTACATCAATCTAACTTGACCTAAAGAAGAAAAAAACATCACTCTAATGACCAAAAAAGAGAAAAAGAAAAATACTACATCACTCTCACTTTTACTAAAATAAAAAGCATACACAGAGAAAAGTTCAAAATCTTGAATTTACTTTTTAATAGCCAAAATGGTAATAAAAAGGAATTTACATGCATAGATTTGGACAAACACTGTACATAGATGTTTCATGTTTAAGTACAAAAATACATTTAAAAAAAGGTAATAATGACAACCGACGGCCAACCAGAACATATTCATTTTCTTGCATACTTTTCTTCTGTATCGACTGCATTCAACAACTCCTACCCCCACAACACCCCCCCCCCCTCCTTCTTTCTCCCTCTCTCTTTCTCTCTCTGTACAGCATAATTCTTGATTTTCAGGTGACATGAAAACTCTATGAACTTCTCTAATTCTGATCTCTATTTGGGTTTTATGTAAATCTTTTTGGTTGTTGTTTCGGTGTGTTTAACAGCTATATATAGTTGAGCTTAAAGTTAAGGTCTTTGTGGGTAAAGTTATCTATGGTGTATTGGGATCTTTTAATAATGGGTTGTTTGACAAGTTTTCAGCTTGTTTTCTGGTATGCTTTTTGATTAACTTTTGTTGGATTTTGATCTTTATTTTGGGTTTTGATTTCATGTGTTATTGCCTTTCAGTAACATACTTCTAAGTGCTTAATGATTTCCTTTACATTTTCTTGAAATTAAAGCCCTTTTTGCATTGATATTGTTGTACTCAGTCAAAATATCAAAGTGTTGATGAATGTGTAATTAAACATTTCCACATGCTAAAACACAAATATCAATGAAATGGGTGTGTCTTGGTTGATGACAATAGACCTTTTGCTAGTTATATAAGTTATATTCATGTTGGGTTTTCACTTAGATGTGATTGAAATCAGATCGAATTGATCCGAAGTTTTTGAATTAAAAGTTGAAGTTTACAACTTTACTGTTTTGAGTCTTGCTCTTGCTAAGAGTTTCATTCCTTAGATTCTTCTGCCTATTTAAGATAGGTATGTAATTAATTTGCGACTGTAAATTATTTTCAAACCGGGTAGAGATATGTGTTTTTCTATTGCATTGATTAGTTGGACATCATCAGTTGCTCATTCATATTGAGATCAATTTCATGAATTTGGCATAATTGTAGTGTATATGTTGGATTGTTTGTAGATTTTCATTAGTTAAAGCGAGAAAATGTCTGGAGGAGGTTCGCAGAACAGCTTGAGAAAAACTCTTGGAGCAATTAAGGATACTACTACTGTTAGTTTGGCTAAAATTAATAGCGGATACAAGGTATCCACTCTTCAGATATTTTCCTTATTTTATTTCTAGTTGTATGTCGAATTTTTCTCTGATTCTTTTGTTTCATTGTTGAATAGGAATTGGACATAGCCATTGTTAAGGCAACAAATCATGTTGAGCGCCCAGCAAAAGAAAAATACATAAAAGGTGGGTGATGCTCATGGTTGAAATATCATGTTCTCTTATGAACCTGTGATCTAGTTAACATGTTCATTTCATTGCTGTGGTTATCTTCCTTTAATCTGCCTCCGGATTGTACCTGATGCAATGACCTTTTCTGGTTTTAGCAATTTTTGCTGCTATATCAGCTACCAGGCCTCGTGCTGATGTTGCATACTGTATACATGCACTTGCTAGAAGATTGTCGAAGACACATAACTGGGCGGTATGTCTTCAAGCCTATCGCAGTTAGACTTCTCATATAGTTCAATGACGATGGTAGGGCTGATCACTAATGACTGAAAATACCCAGTATTCAACTTTTCTCTCCCACTCTGGAGTTCTATACCCTAACAAATGCATGGTCAGATAGTCAAAAGGAGTTACGTGTTTCTATTAATATTAAAAGATGAGTAGTCAATCATTTTTCACATCATCAATGAGGTGAAATAATGACAATTGATACTTATGTCTTAGCAACTGAAATATAGGGGTAGTAGTGTATACTTCATATTCCTTGGCCTAAGCTATTGGAAGTTTGTGGGAGTTTTTGCTTTTAAAACTTGAAATTTTATAGTTGAATTCCGCCAGGAAATTGCAGGTTTCCAAACCATCAATAAATTTTAAGAGGGATTCAATTTGGTGCAGATAATGCATCTGCCATTTGGAAAAGGGGTTGACACATATCAATTAATTGATAGGAAAATTGCTATGTAAGGTACACTTGCATTATATACTTATGGACAATGATAAGGGACAATCCAAAATGAAAGGAGGATCTATGATTCTGGATAGGATACTACGTTGGCCTGTCAAACTTACTTTTTTATTTGATGAAGGAAATGAATGCTGCATAATTTTCTTTGTGAAGAGTGAATTAAGTCATCATTGCAATTAACTTTCTATAATTGAAACAGTAGAGTGAAAGATTGCTGGTTTGACCCATTTAAATGGGATGTGCCTTAATCTATTTATCAACACATGGGAACACTCAATTGTATATCACTGTATGTTTGTCGAGAAAGTCGGCTCCATGATTGTTCTGCATCCTATAATAGTGTTGCTTCAGTATCACTAGTTGCAAGGTTTGACACTGGAATGCTTTGGTATCATTTCAGGTGCTGAATAGTGTATTATGTGTGGTGTACGTGCTATTATATAATATGTTGCTCACTGTTGTTGGTGCTCAGGTCGCTTTGAAAACTTTAATTGTTATTCATCGTGCTTTAAGAGAGGTGGACCCCACATTCCACGAGGAACTTATCAATTATGGTAGGAGCAGAAGCCACATGCTTAACATGGCTCATTTCAAAGATGACTCTAGTCCAAATGGTGTGTACTTTTCTTTCCATTAGACCATCGAAACATCTAAAAGAAAGTTCATTAGTAATGACATGTATTCTGGTCTATTGTGTAGCATGGGATTATTCTGCCTGGGTGCGCACCTATGCATTGTTTTTGGAGGAAAGGCTGGAATGTTTTAGAATATTGAAATATGATGTGGAGACAGATCGTGCGGTGAGAATGTTGTATTGATTTTTAATTTTTCATGAACTTGGTTGTTCATGCAGACTGTGCTTTCCATATTCTCTCAGTATTTATCAACTGTAACTACATCAAGAAATGATATACTTTAGGATTAAACATCATTCATGTACATCATTCATGTATATCATCTTAATGCATACATGAATGGTCCATGCTTTTAAATGCATCTAAATCTTCTTTTGTTTGTTAAATTATATGCGGAAATATGGCCATATCTAGCTCAATGTTGAAAACTTGGATAAACTCACAATAAGGTTCTAGGTTCAAACATGAGCAGCCACTTTCTGCAAATAATTCCCAAGCTTATCTGTATATGCAAGTCCACCATTCAAAAAAATCCTAATTTAGTGGGAAGAAACTGGTATAGTTGCATTTTATTTATTTTTGACACCAAATATAGGCAGGTGTCCAATGATGTCTGACATTGCTTTATTACAACTTGGACGTCAGTCACTAGCATGTGTCAATCTTTAAATTTGAGGCCTTCATGCAAGGATGTCAGTTTCTGACTAGATAGAACATGTTTTCCACTCTCCTTATAAAACTTTCTCATGTCTTTAATTTACTTTCCTAGATTTGATTGTGCTGTGATTGGTAATAAGTTTGTGAAGAACAAAATGTTATGCTGCTTCTTAATGATAATACTACTTCTTTCCTGGAACTTTGTTTGTTCTTTTGACACTTTACCTTGTTCCTTAAAACGTGAATTAATTTGTTTCTTATTTAAATAATGATCACATATCAAAACCTACGTACATCATTGAAATCCTTTATTCTTTTCTTTTCACGAAAGGAAAACATTTTATCTGATACAATCAAATAGGTCCATTTACTAGGTGAGGCTTCCAGTTAAGATTATCTTCTGCTTTTCTTGTAACATATTTAAGGAGAAATAGAATTTCATGACTATGCGCCATGAGAGTTGCAATGTCTTATGAAGCATCACTAAACCTAGTGTATCATTTGTGCTATCCATGTAAGAACAAAAGGAAGCCGTCTTATGAATTCTTCACATCTGTTACTTATATTAAGAATAACTTCTGCTGAAGACATTGGCCATGTAGAAAGTCTTTTGCTGTTTATGGTTTCGTCTAGCTAATTCTTATTCTTGAAGCAGAGAACAAAAGATTTGGACACGCCAGAGCTGCTTGAGCAGTTGCCAGCTTTGCAGCAACTTCTCTATCGTGCTTTCAGCTGCCAGGTAACTTATTTGTTGTCAATTTGGGATGGCCTGTTTGACAGATAATGTTATGTTAAATAATATCTCAAGTTTGATGATGTTTGGTTGTTTATGGCATTTCTTTCTTTATCTTTTTCAAATTTCACATCCTTGCATATGATTATGAGCAATAATGTTGAATCTTCAATGTAGCCACATGGTGCAGCAGTTCATAACTTTGTGATTCAATTGGCACTTTCAATGGTGAGTGTGTCTTTTGTTCATAGCTTTAGATTCTCAACTTTTATCTACTATAGGTGCTTCGTAGTAGCATTTGAGTAGAAGAGGATTTATGTTTCTAGTAATAGATCTTCTATTAATGTGTTCAGGTTGCTTCTGAGAGCGTAAAAATTTATAATGCTATAAGTGATGGCTCAGTTAATCTAGTTGACAAGGTAAGCTCTGATTTTTGGAAGCCTTCGTCTTATTTTTTCGAATCAATAAACAACAGACCAATAATATCTCAACTTAACAGTTCTTTGAGATGCAACGTCATGATGCTCTTAAGGCTCTGGATATATACCGGAGAGCAGGACAACAGGTATTACATTATGAAAATATAACCTATCCAGGCAAGTTACAAAGCATGAAGATGACATGTCACCTTTTAATTGCTTTTATGGAATTACCTGCCTTTCTTTAGGCAGAGAGATTGTCAGAATTTTTCGAAATATGTAAAGGCCTTGATGTTGGACGTGGAGAAAGATTTCCCAAAATTGAGCAGGTTTATATTCTTGGCCTTTATGAAAAGGGTGTTATATCATCTCGAATTTTTTTTAATATATATTTTTTAATTGTTTTATTTTTTGATAAAAAATGAAGCCCCCTGCATCATTTCTACAAACCATGGAGGAGTATGTGCGAGAAGCACCACGAGCTTCCAATGCTCGCAAGAATTTGGTATGGAAATTTCTTCCATCTTTTCGTCTCATGGTTGATTAAAGTACAAACCAAAAGCAATGGTCTTAGAAGTAGCAATTTTCTTTTTTTAAACACGAGAAGCCTGCAAATAGATTATGAAGAATACTAAGTATTCTATGTAACGGTTTATTTCCTACGATAACTATAACGCACAGCTCAAAAGATCTATCCATCACTCTTACTGATGAAGATGTATCCCATGTTTTGGTCAATTGCATCAGAGTTGTGCAGTAATTGATTTGGGAATACTGTGTTTGTTGTTTCTTCATGCCTCTTTATGTGCTTTTAAGAAATGCTCCTTGAATGTATGTCAATCTGTATATTAGATGATTGGCCTGAATTATTAGATAATTTTTTAAACGTTGTAAATTATAGATTTAACACTATGTAATACTGCCATCTTTATGCCAATGAATGATCACTAATCCAAAAGTCTTCTTTTACCTTCTCGTAACTCTTTGTGCTAAATCTTAAGGCATTGGCCCAGGGCTTACATGGTTCTCTGTAGATTTTGAAGTTAATATATGCAATTTTACTAAATATTTTGCAAAAAAATATAATGCACTTAGAAGATATTCTGCTTGTCATCATGGATAAATATTTTATGTTTCACTGTGACAGGATGATAAGTCAAAAGTGACTTTGGCCATAGAGTACACAAAGACTCTGGAGGTAAAGGAGGCACACCCACCTTCCCCACCTCCACCTGAACCCCAACCAGAGCCGGAACCAGTTAAAACTGAAGCTCCTGTAGCAGGACCACCTGATTTGTTGGTAATAATATGAAGATAAGCTATCTTTTATATATAGATAACTTCTTCATCCTCATAAAATTTAGATAATTGGTCATTTTGAAGCGCACTAAGCTTATTTCAACATTTTGCTGCTAGACCCTGGATGATCCTGTCCCAGCTGCCTCAGAATTGGATGAAAAGAATGCAATGGCTTTAGCAATCGTACCAGCTGGTAGGTTTTGGTAGTGAATTAGTCATAAAATCTTGGAAATTTTTATCTTGCAAAAACTCCAGGCTACATTGAAGCATTTGAGGAGCTTGAAATTTTACATATAAGGCGTCTTCTTGATAGAAAATGGATGTGATTATATAGCTGAGATATGTCTGCTTCTTATCCATGTGTTTCTCATTGGTTGAAATGCATTAATTATTTCAATATTCTTTTATGTCACAATAGGTGCCACCAATCAACCAGCTTCCACCAGTCCAAATCTAGAAAACGGGACTACAGGCTGGGAGCTGGCACTTGTTACAGCATCCAGCTCCAATGAGAGTGCCATGACTGCCAGCAAACTGGTAACCGTTCCCTTTATCTATCTATATCGTCTCATGCTAGTAAATAGTTCATTGTAGAAAATAGAAGTGATCTCACGGTCCAACTGAATCCCATGATAACTATTTTCTACCATTCATCCTCTCATTTTCAGTCACAAGCAACAAGGATATCTTTTCCCATCTTTTTTTTTCTAAATGACAGATGTGTATACATCTATTTTTATAGTTTTTATATGCATTATACTTTTTATGAGGGATAGAAGTTAAAAATGAGTTATACCTAATATCGATTTGTTTTTTTTTTTTCCATGAACAACATAGGCTGGAGGGCTGGACAAACTTACACTGGACAGTCTTTATGATGATGCAATTAGAAGAAGCAATCAACCAGTGAGCTATAACCCATGGGAACAAGCAACAATGTCGAACACCATGATGCCTCAGGCTCCTCATGACCCATTCTATGCTTCCCACATGGTTGGTGCTCCACCTTCGGTTCAGATGGCAGCCATGGCAAACCAACAACAGGCATTTATGTTGCAGCAACAACAGCAGATGATGATGATGGGCCCACAACAGCCACCAGCTACAAACCCTTTTGGTAACCCATATGGAGCTAACGTCCACCACTATGGCACTGGTATGCCTGTTCAAGCCTATAATCCTTATACAGGCCTCATGTGAGAGATGCGAATATGGAAATAGTCACTCCATGAAAACTGAAGCCGGAAAAGCATGGAGACACAATTAGACTTGATTTTGATGCTGCAAAGATATTTGAAGGATAGGTGTGTACCATATGTTGTGTAAGTGCAGGAAGTAGGATGAACCCATTTGTTTGATAATTACGTAGATGGAGGCTCTAGGTTTGTTCATTATTCATACAAAAGACGAGGATAATAACGTCTTTGAGACTTTGCGAAATTTTTTTTCCTGCTTTTGCTTGAGCAGGATTATATCTCATGTTCATTCCTTCTCTTTCATTCTTTTTCTTCTGTCCCCATTTGTAAAATTTGTGATTTTTCACATATTCATCTATTATTGAAACGTTGTATCATCCTTTTCTTTTTGTTCGAAAACATTGTATCATCCTAAGTTATACATGATTCGAACATTCTGCTAATCCTTGTTCGTATACTTGAGAATTCTTTCTTGGTGAGTGTCCTCTTTCTTTCCAATGGTACAATGCAGTTTCCAGATACTAATTGCATGGGTTGCATCTCAACCTATTGTCTGTTCAACAACCAAGCCAATCTGTTTTTCTTTTGGAAATGGACTTTCTAATCAGGTCAGTTAGACCTTGCATAGGCTGCCAATATCTCCTCAGATGAATGGATTTGCTTATAACGTAGGTAAGATTCAACAGCAGTGAACTAATGACATATTAAATGATCTTGTTAGCTCACAATCATAAGATTTCTCTAATAATGCTATTACATTACAAGGGGATCTGCACTCTTCCTGCAGCTGATTACTTTCTTGGTGCAGGTTTTCTTTGTGGGGGCATGAGGACTATGTTGAAGTACAGGTTTTCTCCATAAGAAAGTACTCATCGAAAGTATAGGATCATATTCATGACCTGAAAATGCCATTTTAGTTGTATGAAGCTTGACAAAGTTAAAGTTTTTAATTCATTTCTGTCTGTCAGACTGGTCCGCCACTCACATGAGAGGTGAGCCTCACATAGGTGGACCTACCGCCACACTAATGCGTTCTAGTCCGTCTTGATGGAGTGGAAATTTTTTTCATTTTGAGATTATAACGAATGAAAAGCATGTCACTTGTCCAAGTACTATATCCTTGAGATTTGTGAAATTTTGCAGTGCTCGATGCATGGTGGCCAGGTTTGGCCAGCTTTATCTTTTGGGAGAAGAAATTTACAGCAATTCACATTTGGTAGAAGGCAAACTTATATATTCTTTTGAAGAACTTAAAAGATAAAAAAAAAAAACAAAGAAAAGGAAAAATAGAATTTTAGTAAATAATGTGGTCATTCGTGTGGAAAATATTAAATAGCAAAGTGGAGATTAATTATATTCAATTTCGTACATGGTATTGCATGTTATCTAAGAACTTCAATCTATTAAATTGGATAGGGAATGGTAATTGTATAGAAAGTTGGAAACGTGAGATAAGTGAATTAGAAAATCTCACCCCGAAAAAGAATAATAGACAAAGAGAAAAGAAAATGTAAATATTACTTTGCATGAGAAAAGAAAATGTACTAAAGTTTACTTGGTTTTAGAATTTTTTCCTCTTGTAAGTTTTGTTGTGACGACCATACTTAGTAGCGTAAAACTTTGTTTTGTTTTGTTTTTCATATTTTGGTGACCAAAATCTTGTTTTTTTTTTGGTTTAAAAGAGGCTAAGTCGGGGTCAACTCATAGGTGTAGAAGTCGAAGATATCTCTGCCACATACTCCCTCACAATTCTGCTGAAAGTTTCACCTCTTACATCTTGTTTCAGAAGGATCTTTAGCTCTTGGGGCCACCTGCACCAGAGTATTTCCAAATGGTTGAGTCAAGTCAAAATTGGCTAGCTAATTCGCACACCTGTTAGCTTTGCCGTAGATATATTTAATGTAGAAACCTTGATTTAGGTGTAACAACGCTTTGCACTCATCAATCTCCATCCTGAATGGGCTATTAGGAGGTGTGGTGTTTTGCATAAGGTCAACAACTGCTTTGGAGTCAGTTTCAATATGCGACTGATTAAGGCCCATTGCTGATGCTATTTGCAATCATTCCCTTAAACCAATCAGTTCGGCCTCTACACTCGAAGCAGTACCTAAGTTCAGTGGCCATGCAACATCTTCGAAAAAGATGGTCTGCATCTTCAGTTGCTGCACTGCATACTTTACAAGAAGAGTCAACATCAAGACCTCTCTTAGCTAGTTGGTTAAAGGTCGCGATTCGCTTTTGGACCACAGGCCAAAATGAATTTTTTTTTATATTTTATTTGAAGAAAGGACAAAGTCGTGTTGTACTAAGTTATTACAGGAGTCTCTCACAATTCGAGATGATGATTCACCCCTGACATCTTGCTCCAGTAAGATTGTTAATTGAGTCATCGAAAGGATCTTTTTTCTAAAGGATAGAGTGAGTCCGAAATTAACTAACTAATCAACATATCTGTTCGCTTCTCTATATATGTACCGAAAAATTCCCATTAGGATTAAGGCTCCAGAAAATATAGTCTTCCTGATTCCCATGAATTTTGACTCGTTGGTTAGCAATCTTCGCAATGATGGAGTTAGGCAAAAGATAGGGCCAGTTCCACGAACCATCCTCGAACACAAAAGCATCAACTTTTTTTTATTTTTCTTTGTCGAGGATATCACGTTCAACTTCATCAATGAGGGATCTATCGCCCACCCAACAGTCAAGCCAAAACCTTGTAGTTTTTCTATTGCAAATTCTCCATTTAATGCCTTTCTTCACTGTTTGCACCCCTTGCAAATATTCTTGCACATTAAGGAGTCACATTGTTTTGAGGTGTATCTCAAGGTCCCATTCTTGAAATTCTTCTTCTTGTAAATCTGAGTCCAAAATACTTTATACGAATGGGAATATGAAAAGAAGCAAATTGTTGTCGTTCGTGTTAAGATTTTTTTATTAGGATCCTATACTAGTAACTTGTGTCTCTGAGTGATTCACATGTGAAATTCTAATAATTCATATCATAAATGAATTAATTTGGTTGAAATTGAGAGAGCAGAAAGAGAAAGAAGAGGGAACAAAAAGAAAGAAAAAAATCAAAGGAGACAAATTTGAGTTTTAACACAGTTGAAATTGATGCATTAATGAAATTGATAATTAAAATTTTATTTTCTAGTTACTCGAAAACACTAATAATTAGTAGATTTTTAGTCTTGTAGTATTACATGTTTCCAAAATAGACCTTACAAAGGAGCTATGCGACTCACACGATGGATTGTTATTAGGGCGACGAAAATTTGCCCGTCCCTTGTACCTTGGATTTTGCAAAATTTTCGTACAACATAAGGGATTTTTTTTCCCCCTCTATTCACCATGAAAGGGCAATATACTCTTTTCCGAGTGCATATTTTCTGATTAAGGATTCTCTCATAAAGTTGTTACAATATGATTAAATCCGAATAAATATTTGCTTATAATATTATTAGGCTGCGAGTAAAATTCAAGGGTGAAATGTCAAAATCATTTTATCATAACTCTAATATCAATGAGCGAATTCTTACCTATAGTTTCACGAATAAACATTAAGCAATCTTACTTTGTACACTGATTTGTTTTTGAGCAAATCAAGTAAAAGTTGTGACTTAACAAGGATAAATTATCCTCACTGTAAATACGAAAAATTACGAGATCAATTCTCGTGGGTAATGATGTGTTGTACGATTTAAATCTTCTTTGAATTAAAAAAAAAAAAAAAGCATATTACCTAGTGAACTATGGTCCCGAGTATGCTAAAAACATTCATACGCTGAAGCAGCTTTATAATCAACCATGGCACTAAAATGTCACATAAAACCTGCCTTGCAAGAAATTAAGTTCAGAATCTGCTTAGGAAGTTAATAGATCACTCTAATATTGTCAAGCTGTAACAACAGAATATTTACCTCCCAACTAAAAAGTTAATAAACTCTAGAATTTGTATAAGGAACCATCAAATGGAGAAGGCAAGACAAGGCAAAGCAACTATAAAGTCAAGGTTTTGAAACTCCAAAGGTTGAACCTAAATATCTGACCTCCTATATGTATATATACACCTTGAACTTTCTACTACAGTTCTAAAGTTTGAAGCATCACTCTTACAACACCATCCATTTCAAGAAGTTCATCAACTTTGCTGACAAACAGACTTTTCTTTCGAGTTCAAGGCCTTGAACCCCGCTTATCTGCAGGTAGCAAGGGGTGCCGGATAGCAGGCGAACTGGATGGTGGCCTAAGTAGCAGAGTAAATGTAAAACCTGTCAAAGAACTTGAACCATGTTGGGGAGGAATAGGAGGTAGTATCTTCACATTGGGAGGTGGACGGTAAGATGGTTGAAATGCTAGTGAAGAACATTCAGGGAGGGAAGCAGCTGGATATGGAGAAGGATGTGGTTGTCCTGAAGTACCCATAGGTAAACTTTGGGAGGATGGATTGGAGGATGGATTGGAAGATACCAAAGGGATATCAAGATATGGCTCTTTGGCTTCTGCTGAAGATGGTTTCGCCCACTCTGGTGGGATCCATTCAGGCATGTCATCATCATCATCATCGAAGAGATTTTTCTTACGAAATTTATCAAAAGCAAACTTAGTCGGTGGGAATGTGCCAGCACCAACTGCAACTGGATCAGGAGAACTGGTTTGATGGCCGTGGTTTCTTTCACTTTTCTGTCGAACAAGGATCTGCTTCTCATGGCTAGCAATACTTTTACATACTGGAATTTCTTGGTTGAAAGTTGAAGAAAGCTGGTGAGCACGTGAATTACTCAATCCGCTGTTGGAAGCTGAAATTGAATGTATAGCAGGCATCATAGGCAGCTTCATAACGTCGTTGTTCTTGTTTCCTTCATGTTGAAGTTTCTTGTTGAATGCAGATGCATCTAAAGGCTTGCTAACTGGAGTCAGGGAAGTTTCATCTGTATTTCCAAAATCAAATTCTGGAAGATCATCAACATCAGCTCTACGAATTCTTTCTTTCAACACATTTGACGGCAGAGAAATAATGCTTTTCGGGAGTTCTAGACTTTCTTTAGGATACTCTGCTTCGGAACTTCTGGTGGAAGCAGCTTCAACTTCCAGCAGATGCCCCTTGGAGCCTTCAAAAGGCAAGGTGGAATAGCTGGATTTTTGTTGCCCCACCGGAACCGATGATACTTTTGAGACTGGAGTTGGCAACAAAGTTTGGCTAGACATGGGATTGCCAGTTGAAATGTTCTTGCTTTTGGTTACATTCACATTTTCAACAATTGCAGAAGACTCAACTGGTGCAAGTGTTTTTGAGTTTTGAATTGGTGGAACAGAAGATGAACTTTTTCCCCCAGCTTGCTGGCTAGATGAAGTATCAGATAGGGACTTCAGAGATTGCTCTTGCAAAGATTTACCTTTATTCTCAGATCTTTTTGCAGTGGAACTTGCAGTTGTCTGGTTTTTACGCCATACAACACAACCAATGAATAATTCGGAGTTGTCTTCAACAGCTGCCTTTCCCTTAAAAAAACCATGTTTTGCAAGTATGGTGATAATTTTATTGCTCCGAGGACACAGATAAACATCAACACCCGGGGAGAGTCGTGCAAGCCCAACCCTCTCTCCCTTCTGGTATCCTTTTGCAACCTAATAATACGGAAAAGTATGAATGAAGATTGATTATTGCCACCATAAGTTATACACATGTACATCAGTTACTAATCTTCCAAAGAAAGACAATTCAAAAGCATTACCTGTTTCATGCCTTTAAGTCCTGATTCTGAAGATCCCTCTTTCCAGAAAAGGGAAATTACCTGACGACATATTAATAACACTCTTTAGCTAATTAGAACAAACTTTTACAAATGTGTAGGAAATGTCCTACTTAAGATAATTCACAATGTAAAACATAATCGCTTGTCTGCATATGGAAAAACATTGTGAAATATACAAGTTGAAGCTTTTAACACAGCACTGACCACGAAACTGGGTTATCTAAAAAGTAAACTGGTCACGTAAAGAAGAAGTTATAATTGATGTCCATACTATTTGAAGTTTGAGGTTCTTTAAAATGCCAGTACACTATTATTTCATAAGATACGACCTCAATTTTGAAAAACTAGCATCTCATCCAAATGAGAAGTTTGATGGCTCTTTCCAGGCTAGTGGAAGAATTTCTGCTTTCCTTCATTTCACAGCACTCACTATCAATCAGTTTCTTCTTGTCAAGATAGTTTTTCAACATTAACACGTACAAGGCATGACAATATTATAGTAGTTCCCAGCATATACATGAACTGAGGCATCAGTTTGAAAATGCTTCAAGCACTCCTACCTTTCATCAATAATGGCATGCTATTCATAAAGATATTCCTTCATCCCTCTTTGCCATTACAAGGCTACAGTATGGCATATAAACTTCAGTAGAAAAGTACTCATTCAAAACTCTGCAATTTTTTGGTCAGAATGTAAAAGTCAGACGACCCAGGCGATTATTCTGGTAAGTATGGAATGAACTCTATACAATTTTGGTTGAACCTTAACAAAATCACATGTTCTGCTAATGTTATACTCCAATTATACATATATTTAAGGAAACCATCACGGACTCGAAATTTTTTCAAAACATTTTAATGGTGAGCTTGAAAGTATTTATTTTGTCCCTGCCATGCTGCTGGGAACATATGGAAGACCAACTAATTTATGGAATTCAATATCAGAATAAACTTCATTTTAATGGGGAAGAACATACGCGAATTCTCTTCTCCATTTTCATTTTCCATTTCATGTGAAATGGACATACAAGCTCTTTGTGCTCTAGTAGCACTTGGGAGGGGTGATACAAGGCAAAACGAGTCCTCCTTGGTTATAGGAAATTGAAATTAACTGCTATAGCTCTTTTTTTTTTATTATTTTTTTTTCAGCCTTGTTCACAAGTCGTTCTCTCAGTTATGTTCTTCTACATCAAGAACAGATGATAGGTAGTTATGTGCTTCTTTAAGGTATAGCGTAAGAAATCCCATCTCACTTCGGTTTTATAAAAGAGTTCACAATGACTTGAGTTCACTAATATTGTCAACACGGGCTTAAACATTTTAAATCAACTCAATAGGCTCAATGTGTTGGCACGCCAGTAGTTCGGCATGAGTCATTACGAGTATTAGAGTAGACTATCAAGCAAAAGTGTGGGTTCTACTCACAGTTGGTGGCCCTGTGTGGTTCTATTCTATTTTGTGATATGAGGACGTTTCGTATTTAAAGAAGGGAGTCTATGATACCAATTCTGCCAAAAATATGTGCTTAATTTATAATGACTAATATTTTGTTTTGTTTGGCATCACGAGGAGGGTGCTTGTTTATGGGAGTGAGTCTATGAAATCCCATCCTACACTGATTTTGTAGAAGATATGTGTCTAGTATACAATGGCTTGAGTTCATATTACTATCATTACAGATTTAAGCATATTGAGCCAGTTGATTAGGCTCAATGTGTTAGTAGGCAAATAGTTAGGCCTGGGTCATTACACAGCATCTTTATACTCCAGCATGAATAGCATGCCATTAATGAGGAAAGATAGGATAATTCTGTTCCTAATAAATCTTTTAACAATCACACTTTCACTAGTTACTTTTTGCTTCTTCCTAGTTGCTAGTGCCAAAACTGTTAGTGGGAGACAATATAATATTTTTTGGTGGCATTTGAACCCAGTTTCTGAGGTAGGGGAAATTGTGCAAGAAGGCAACAAGCACAATCTGCAGTGATGATATGGTTGAGGTATCATGGACAATGCAAACTGAAAATCTGTGATCGATCAAATCCACGTTTCAGAGGGCAATTGCAAACCATTTAGCATACTGGAAGTATTTTTGAGTATGAATGAGACAGCCATTTTTAGAAACGACTAATATCCAAGATCAATTGTATGATAAACACTCCTCAGTGGTGGCAATCTAGTACTATCTCATCCCTAACCAGCTCCTCAGTCTCCACTAGTACAAGTTTTGACAATCTGATGGTAATCTCATCACCAACCAATTTGCAAAATCCACTAATATGATGAAAGTTTAGAGCTTTATGTAAGACTATTGTCATGAACTGCAGTTTTCCCTATACCCAGGCGCCTAGCTAGGTGTTCTAAAGCCACACATAATGCATTTATACCTATTGTATACTAACGTGTGATGTCGCGATTATAGGTATTGAACCATACTGGACCAATTATAGTGGCTTATTGGTGCTTGTCGACCTCCTAGAGTAAGTTGGTTGCTTCATGAGATTGGAGCGTCACACAGGTGATCTACGCTCAGTTGATGACATGGTATTACAACCACCTCACTGGCTCAGTTGAGATGCTGAATTCAAACGTTCTGTTGACAAGCATAAAAGCATAGGCGATCCATGATTGTGGGTGTTGTGCAACACTGCAATAGTTAATGGCATTGTGCTTATTTTCCTCCTTGTGCTACATGTGTAACTGTGGGTGTACTTCATCGCTGCGAGATCATCCTTGGCCAGTAACATGTGTTTGTGAACATCTATGGAAGATGCAATGCACACATTCGCTAGAAGAGCGTTTGCAAATTGGTGGGGTGAATTTCATGGACCGTAGTTTCTTTATACCCACTCGCCTAACTAGGAAGCAACAAAGCGTCATCCGATGCATTTATGGTTATTGTGCACTAATGTGTGATATTCATGTTATATTATTGTTGATCCACAGTTAACAGGTTACATATTGGTTTTTCTATGTTTGCCGACCCTACGAGTTAGACTAGTTCTGTACCTAGCCTCGAGAGATTGAGGCACTGCAAGAGGCAATCTGCGTTCAGCCCCTGAAACAATTCTACCTTAATATGAGCTAATACCTTAATGAAGCATATAATTTGACACTTGTCCTTAATTTGTAAGTAAAGCAATTGAAAAAACTACTTCTTGATAAGACAAGATAGAGCTACAGAAGTACATAATCACAGACAAAGAAACTATGATCTAAGCTATGATTATAAGGCTTTAGCAGTCATGTGCCACCAAACCTCCTAGATGTTCCTAATTGATCCTCTTGGACAAGAACGTTGCTGCAACAAAAAAGACTTCCGGATACTCTCCACATATTTACTCCTATTAGCCAGTTTTCCTAACCATTTCCCAACAAATATTTAACATGAGCTTCCTGGCTTAAATTTCACTTCTTTAACCTCTTAAGATATCTTTGATAACAGGATGTGCTTCCAAATGATCAACCACATGTCTGGTGCGTGGACCCCATGCGCCAAACACATATGGTTGATCGCTTGGGAAAGATAAAAGTTCCCAAGCATTTTTCCATTGATAACTTTTATCTGACTATGTTTTTGACAAAGTCGTCCATGACTGTTACTCCATTATGGTAACCTTTAAAGGCATATAAATCAACCACCACACTGAAATAAGACAAGCTCTACTACAGAGGCATGGGAGATAAGTTTCTCCAAACACTTGCATGAACAATACTTCTTTGCCTATATTTTAGCATAATTGTACCCTTTTGTTATGTTTCAACAATATATGCACAAGCACTATGCTACCTAGTTCTAACACCACTTAACAGCAAAGTTAATTTATAGCAGCTGCACAAGAGTCATTAACTCATACTTTCTAATAAATTTGTTGTATGTGTTCCGCAAAATCTTATCCTTCATCAGCACTTGGGGCTCTTGGGGGAAAACTGAAACCACTCCAACCATATGTTCATGTAATGAGATTAACTACTCCGTAAAACCTTTCTGATTAATAGCTCCCTCGGTTCTTTCTCTCCTCGCTTAGAAGTCGTTTGTCCAATTACACATCCTTCTAAATCAAAAAGATGTACCAGTCATGCACTTGCATAAACGGTATTACTGCCCTTTTATCGAACTATGGCAACATACTGTTATGCAACAGCTAGCAGTAGCTGCTTGTAAGCAGCGCCGCCAGAGTACTCTACTGTATCTTCAAGTTCAACAGATTTATATAAAGCTTTTATAAATCTTCCTAAGTTTCACACATTTCAATGTTATTTGCTGCTTCTTCCGTGCCTGCTGCAGATACAATTCTGCAAACTAAAGAGTTCTCAATTAGTAGCAATCTAGTATTATCAAGTTGCATAGGTTTATCTCAATCTGAATTGCAAGTTAATCTTTGTCTTTTTGTTAGCTTTCTAAGCTGCATCTCAGTTCAAAAAGTACATGGTGTGTACTTGCATTGATTTATAGAGACTTCAGTATCTAAGAGATCGTACCACCTGCTAGCGCAGCTATGTAGTGGATAGGATGGAGCGTAAATCAACCCCCTTTTTCTTTTGTTTCAAAAGATAAAAATAAAAAAGCAGTACAAAGAAAGTTGACTCTCAATGAGACTAAGCAGCTATCGACCGTTTCGATGCGCTCTTGACCTATCTTGATAAAGACCAAAAAACTATCTAAAGTAGAGCCTAGTTTAAGCTGTCAAACAAATAATAGAACGGAAAATACAAAATACAACTAGTATGGATAGAGTCTAGCTTAGTAAAGAGAGTTGTAGATTCGTAAAGTAAGAGAAGACTTTCTATTATGACAACTCTAAACTCAAGATGCTAAAATGTGCAAAATCAATGGTGTCCGGAGATGCTACAATTGCTTCAGCGGGGTTCCTCGATTCATTCAACTAATCCGCATTGCAAGTCAATCCAGCTCCTAGTTTGCAGTGATAGGTTTTAGAAGGTTTGAATCCTACATGAATTTTTGTTTGAGTTTCTTTTCGACGCTAAAACAATGGGAGTATAAAAGATGCACCGTTCTTGCATACTCTTGGCAAGATTTCAATACGAAAATTGTTGCATCCGTATAAAACTATGTTAAAGATGTGAATACAATATTTTATGTGCATACGTAGCTTGTCTGTCTGTGAATCTCATTATGCATGCATGTTGCTGCTCAAGTATAAAGATAATCTATGGGCTTCCCTTAAAAGTCCTGCACTACTTCATCTTTATTAGTGAAGATATTTTATACAAGAGAAAAGTGATGAATGATTTTCATCTTAAAATCAATTGGTGTCCGGTGAAATAATTTAAGATTTTATATGTTAGTTTTGGAACTCATCATTTATATAATTATATTTTCTAACTTCCCTTTTACCTGTGACCAAAATTGATTGTTGAAGACGTAGACATGACAGATTTTTTGAATATGAAATAGCTAGATATCATAACTAAGTGGTAGAAAAAGAAGCTTTGAATTTGGAATAGCCGTATACCAAAATTGAGTGGTAGAAATAGATTTGTTTTTTCTTATTTATTTATTTATTTTAAAAAGCTGCAGCTAAAGTGGTAGAACAAAGACAATGAGAAATGCCAACACGTGAAACTAGAATGGGTCTCACGTGAATGAAAAAAATTAGACCAAGGCTCATGGGCTTTCAACTTGAAACCAATTGTTATTAAGTGATATAACCTAGGTACTCATGATGCTAGTCTTGAAACGCATGAATGGTTGTTGAAAATGCCTTGACATGATAGAAGAATCAACTTTTTGATTTGAAATAGCCACGAACAAGAACTGAATGGTAGAACAAGCATCTTTTTTTTTATTATTATTATTATTATCTTTTAATTTGAATTGTTGCGTGCCAGAGCTGACATGGTAGAAAAAGCCAACTCCTAAAACAAGAAAAGGTATCATGCAGATGGGAGACCAGACCAATCAACCTCAATACCATAATAGGAAACATAGAATTTTATTCTAAAATCAATATATTACGTGAGGTAACTCCGAATTTCAAATGCTAGACTCGAACTCATGTCAATATACATTGTCCTTAGCCCTACTTTTATATTTGTTGTCATGTATTATTGATGTAAAGTTTTACGGATGTTCAAATTTGTTTACTTTGGGGAATAGGTATTGGAAATTAATTTGCAGCACATTTTGGAGTTCCACATTCTACAGTTACATTCACATACTACATTTTGATGTTTTTCTTCCATTAGAATTTACTATAGCTTTTACAGAAGTAAAATTTGCCTGTCCCCCCAATGATATAGGCTCTGTTTGGTCTAATTCTGAAATTTTAACTCTTGAGCTATAGAATTTGTTAGGAATATTGTTGAACAAAAGTCATTAACCGTTTGGCTTATGTTGGGAAATATTAAGCTTTTAGAAAGTTTGAAGACAATGTTAGAGTTTCAAGAATATGAAAAGGTATATTTGAGAAGAAAAAAAAAAACTTCCCGCATTACATAAAAACAGCTTCAAATGGGTCAAACAGGTAGTTTCAACTTTTCAACTTGCATGAAGCGCTTTTGAATGTCTAAAAACTAGACCAAAACAAAGCTATATTTTCATGATAAGATACACATGTTTTTAATAATTCTTTTTATCTTTGGTGTCTGCAATTCATAGAAGAGCAAACTGAAGTTTCATATTATTGCAAGATCACCAGAGAGACCTTCAACGAATGAAGCAAATTATAGTCAAGATTATTCAAATGTAATAAAAAATTAGTGTATTAGACTTAGTAGAGCATAGCTAATTTGAATTGTTGTTGCTTTCAGCATTGATAAGTTGTGTTATTTGGTAATGCAACATGATTGAGATTCATTCATTTATAAAATGGATAAATAAAATTTCACCTCTTAACAACTAGGCCTCTAATTTCGTTTTAGTAAAATCTCTAGAAGGAACAAAGATTGATGCTCATCAACATCTACTAAGAGAAGTCAATTCTAAGAAAATGAAAGGAGACTTTGTGACTAGGAAAGGATCCTAATCCGGGTAAATAGGGGGAAGGGATCATTAGATGGGGATTTTCAATCCCTTCCCTTGTTTATTTTGGAGAAGTTAATAAAGGAAGTATAATGAGGGATTACCATATTCTCTGCATGAACCAAAATATATTTCCCCTAAGGTTTAATAATGAACAGCAACTTACTTTTCTTGTCTATAAAACTTATCCCTCCTAATATGTCTGTAAAATTTATCCCTCCCTTTCATTTACTTGCCAATCCAAACAGAAGATAAAAACATAATCCTTCACGATACCTTCTTTTACCCCCTTCTTCCTTTATTATCCTTTCTCTCGTGAATCCAGACGAACTTAATCGATGAAAGAAGGCTAAACTAAAATGACTAGTTCCCTGAGCAGTTTTTATGACATTTAATTGCAGGGAAGGTATTGGTTCCTTTTCGTGGAAGCAGTAGATCTAGAAAACTAAGATATTCCAAACACAGCTGCATTTTGCGTGGTAAGCTGTAGATGATGCTACTCTTCACAGGAGATAACCTGAGAAAGAGGATAAAAGCTCAACATGAGCTAAAGCCTTCCAAAAGAAAAATAATGGCCATAAATCAACATAATTGTTGTTATACTATAGAGGATAACATTCCTTTGGTCCTTGCTCTTCCAAATTTTTTGGGTGAGAAAATATAGGGGAGGGGTAGGGCAAATGCCTACTCTATACCCTTCTATAAGTGTCAGCTCCGAAACTCTCTACCCCAGGGCTGGGTAGGACCGACTTGAGTTGGGTTAAAAGCACGGAATGCATCTTTCCCGTAAGTATCAGTTCCGAAACTCTCTCCCCTAAAATACAGGGAAGGGTAGAGCAGATACCTACCCTATACACTATGCTATTAGTGTCAGTTCTGAAACTCTCTACCCTATCCTTACCCTACCCTCCTATGCATCCATCCAGAAGTTTCTTTTCTGAGGGGTTCAATAGAGCTCTGGGTTATATAACTGTTCATGAGTTTGCACACCTTTGCCCTCGCAGAATAAAATCACCTCAGAGATCAAAAGATAACTAAATTGCTGGTTTTGGATAGAAGCAACAAGTTTCATAACTAATCAGTTAGCTAATATCTCAAGTCTGCGAAGCAAGATCTATAACTAACCAAATAAAAAGTGATAAAAATCACCTAGTTATGCGCTCTACAAACAAGACCTACTAAAATTGATTCCAAAAACTAAGCTGAAAGAATTCTGTGTTTATATATTGGCTTCAACAACCATCTCCATATTGAGTTCAAGTGTGACAAAGTTATGCATTTATCAATGGATACCGTACAAGTTGCAGATCAGGTAAACTCTTTCTACAAAATGTGTCAGATTAAGTGCTTTAGCAGCGGTACATGCTGAGGTGGTTACAGAAAATGGACTTCAAAACACAGCTATGGAACGACACTCAATACAAGATAGAGTGGTTTTCCAGCTCCTATGAACTAAGGCTTCAGCGTTTTCTACAAGACAGTTTTTACTGATTTACAACATAGTTGGAGGACATATTTAATTTATGATTTCTTTTCCTCTTATTTTTAGCAGTTCCACATTAAAAGACCTTTCTTTTCATTCCAAAATTGATCAAAAAAGGAATTCGTAAATTCACTCCATGGTTTTGATCAAACGCAAGGAAAGGTGCTTCGTTGGGAGAAAAGGATGAAAGGATCTTCCAAATGAATAGCCCTGACATTTGATCCAATTGGCGAAGGATTTCCATGCGGAACTAACTTCTTCTACCTCAGACTGTTCCTTTCTGCTATCTCTTTCTTTTTCTTTGCACCGACGAGAAATTTTACAGGTGGAGACACTCTTAGATTTCTTGGTTCTGTTGTGGAAGTGGAGTTGTAGGGAAACTCATTATGACAAATGAGCTCTCCCTGGTCACAACTTAGAAGGAACGAGTCTCAATTTTCTAAGTCCTATAACCCAAATAAAAAGACCTTTAGCTGCATGCTATACTAGAGATCAATATACATGTTTTGGCAGCTCTTTTACTCGCAATTTACTGGTATAGTATGGATATGGGAAAATGGCTCAACAGAGTCTGTCACTCTAATCACATATATGACCTTTCCCGGTAAAAAATTATGGTCTCCAGAAAATTTTCCTCCAATTCATGAAAACTTATCAGTTATTCATCTTCTTCTACTTTTGTGTGTGTATGATTTTGTTAATTTTGTCTGTCGTCAAAGTGTCATATCTTTCTTAAATTTGCTATACACAACTGCAGTCTTTCTTAAGGGTTTTTCTTTCACATCAATCTCCTATCAAGCATTTGTATACTAATAATTATCAGCATGCTCAGAATGCTTCCTGCAATTTGCGTATTTTCCACATCTTTAGTATGAAATCGGACATAAAAAGACCAAAGGAAACCAAACAATAGCATGTGGCCAAAATCAAATTAATATAACTTACTAAATAACTATACAAAAGTTTCATGCTGGAATTTAAATGATGTAAGCTAGGAGCTACTGCAGTGACCATGAACAA
This sequence comes from Ehretia macrophylla, assembly GCA_037974665.1. Taxonomy (NCBI): domain Eukaryota; kingdom Viridiplantae; phylum Streptophyta; class Magnoliopsida; order Boraginales; family Ehretiaceae; genus Ehretia; species Ehretia macrophylla. The sequence continues at coordinate 55,521,128 of CM075771.1, read as the reverse complement.
ATTCAAAAGTGGTAAGAGCAAAGAGAGAGAAACTACCAAAAACCAAAAAACAATCAAGAAAATTTCATGCAGGAACACACGTTAGAGATTAAAGGGGCATCATAACAGCATTTTAGAATTTATACTGTATTATCTGCATATGACTCTGTCCAAACAGCCACTATTGACGCGTATATGATTAAAGTCTTCATTTGCCTTATCATCAAAATGTTAAGTTAGCCAATGTTGCTTTCATTTTACCTGACTCTAAACACACACCCCCATCCCTTACAACCCAAAAAGAAAAAAGAGAAGGGGGGTGTCTTCGGAAGGAACACAGAAGAAGACTGTTTTGGAGAAGATTTAACATGAACTTTTTATTTGAAAGTTAAGACAATTTAATGGCAATACAAAAAAGTTGACCAATAAACAGAGAGAACCTAAGGAAATATACATCTTTTATTGATAAAATTACACCATATAATATTTTAGCACTTGTGCTTGTTTACAAGCTATATAACCACCCTTACCAAAATCCAAAGAGAGTTATCAAGGACTATAACGAGGGGAGGCAAAAAGGAAAAACATAGGAGTAACAGAATAAATTTTTGAGCAGATATAGATACATGGCATCACTCTGAAGGTTTTTATCTCACCATTTATCTATGATAAGAACTACATTCTTGACTAAATGTCTAAATTTCAGTAGTACAGTTTATTAGCATCTTTATCAGTTTTTTACTTAACCTTTATCCTTAATGGCCTTTCTTATCCCCCTTCCTCTAAACACAAATATAAACCTCAATCTAAATTTCATAAGAGATACAAGTCATGCACATTTCAATATCTGAATATCCTCATCTTTATAAGAAATAATGAAAGGTGGTGTCATCTTACCATCAATCCCCTAGTGCGTGAGCGAGGAAGATCTTGGATATATTTTTCAAACGCCTCTAATCTTACTTTCCCTTTAACTTCTACAAATTCACACCAGTTGATATCATGCAACTTCTCACCACTACATGAATTTAGCACAAACAAAATAAACAAATTAACATTCATCCTTCATATAAAAAAGGCAAAAACAAAAAATATAACTTCTGAGGTCAAAATTCATCATCCTGACAAATCAAGAATTGTGAAAAAGAGGACAGCTTTCATACAAAGCTTAACTTATTTCAGAAGTCCTAAAAGAGAAAATAAATATTACATGACGACAAAATGCAAGTACATCTCGAACAAGGTAAACAATTTAAAATTCATCCTTAAAAAGGAAAAGAAAAATACAGCTTCTAAGGTCAAAATTCAGCATTCTGAAAAAAGGAAAAAGAAAATGTAGAATAAGTGTTCAACTGAATGGTACATTAAGTTTTAAAATTTGATAATCACGCACAAAACGTAGAATTGCAAGCATATTGACTAAATTACCCAATAAGAGCCCCGGTCATCTCCCCTCACCCCCAGCCCCCCGAATTCTTTTAGAAAAAACTGGAAAAGAGCAACAATCCCAGAATTTCATTCAGAATCTCTGCATTGTGCACTTATTCCACAACTAAGAAAAGAGAAAAGAGGTATTATTTGGTGACACAGCTAAAGCTCACTATAACCTAGATGCCAATTATTCTAATCCACCACGTAACAACAGAGTAGATTGATAGGAATTATAACTGAATGATCCGCATATAGCCACATCGACAGTGAATAAAAGATTCTGATTTACTCCGTGCTACATAATTTGACAATGACCAAACCATAGGATACAGGCCCTAACTTGCACCCATCCTTTGAATTTAGATTCAGATACTTGTTTGTCTGACAAACTAATTATAACACCCAAATCTCAAAAAACAATACACTTTTTACCATTTTCTCCATTTTCTGATAATTCTAAAAGGTGCATTAAGAGGCATCACGCACCTCAGCCTCTAAGAACCTAATATTTCACAGATGCATATTACACAAGGAAATCAATTAACAACTTTTAGTAGATCTGGCTCGTGTAGTTTCTAAAATTACATGTATTTTTTCTTTCTAACTAGCCATATATAATGGAAGTCAGGTTTAGGCCGACGATAATGCCCCATACATGAAATTAAGGAATTTTCTTTCTAACTAGCCATATATAATGTAAGTCAGGTTTAGGCCGACAATAATGCGCCATGCATTAAATTAAGGAATCTATTGTAACTACATAGTTATACCACCTCTTAATGATGCCATAAGCATCTCAATAGGACCTTGAGCAATGCAATGACTACCTATTTATATTGATCAACTTCAAGATTGACATTCTTTGGCCAAGAAACTTCTTAGGGATCAAATGAAGTGCGCATGTGAAGGTAAACCTCATATCAGCATCTTCCGAGACAACATTGCACAGTACCTCAGGGTTATAATTGGAATTGTCCCAAGCATTTGTAGGACAAAACAGGAACAACTAGAGTGAGAAGTCACAATATTTGACCTTTCAGTCATCTCTATAGCCAAATCAATTCCATCACTTTGATGATTATTTAGGACATTGTCTTCATAAAGAACCTAGTAACTAAATCCTAAAGCAATTTGTATAGTATCAAGCCAAAATTGTGCTCAATTTCATATGTGGCAATTCCGCCAAGATCTCTTCGTTAGTTGTTTAACGAGGGAATTTGACATGATCTACAGGAAGAAGTGCTACTATGATGCCCGGTTCTCCCTTGGTCCCCCCGTCGGGAATGCCACTTTCCCATCTCCGCTGGCTCGAGAAAGACAGAAAGAAAAATGACAACCACCCAGGCTGATTATTGACAGCGAAAGCCAAAAAATCTCCTCTAACGGAAGTCAATTTGATTATTCCTTTCTTTTTACTAAGCATATGAACCGTGAATTGTCTTTTATGCACCAATCTAGAGGAAATCTGCGGGTTCATTCAATTCTCAACTTTCCAACCTTGAAATCTTCATCCTGTTTATAATCACCATAAATGGTATGCATATACAGTCATATTGTCATCACTTTGCTCGAAGTTAAGACGAAGAAACCGGCATGGCAGGTCTTGTTCTATCTCTTTCTGAGTTCTAGTTTTCACCCATACAAATCCTTCTAAATTTGGGTTGCTTCTTGATCCAGCACGTCACCAAAATGGTGCTTTGGGCTAACTTTCTCATTCCACATGAGAATATTTGAAACCATGCACCAAGTTCAAAAAAACATATAGCATGAACATCCCCATAAATATCTAAAACTTTGAATTGAGTCCTATGTTCAATCTTCATTTCCTTCCCCTAATTATGAAAAACTGCTTATGTTTCAATTGTAAGGTTGACCTTCTTAGCAGAGAAATTCCGTGAGATGAAGACTTGCAAATCATTGATGAGAAATTGAAGCAAATGTGAAACAGGTGATACATATGATGACATTGATGACAGCAAGGAACTTGTGGTCTCCAATCCTTTATTTGATTCAATGGTGCATGAATCTTTGCTTAGGACAAACATAAGCATTATATCCTCCACAAAAGCCTGAACGCTTCTCGAAATACTTTTCATACTTTCTCTTTTCATTGTTTAACATCTTTCTGATGACTTTACATGAACTTCAATAAACCCTCAATTTATTTATAGAAGTGCCACGTTAGTTGCAGTGATTGTAGACCAGGATGGAAAACAAAGAAGTCACAAAGAGATGATCCTTCTCTCTAATGCCAACTTATGAATTGATTGAGAATTTTTATATAACACTCTCCTAAGTAAGAAATGAAAAATCCTAATTGTCGGAAGATAATTTAAATAGTATATTCTATTGGCGAATAGGAAGAGAAGAAATTAAGGAGGTAGACAAAAAGATAAAAATTGGAAAAGTTGTGCGACCATGGTACCCCAATTAAGGTATGAAGTTGCATGGGTGAGGAGGGTATAACTTAGTTAACTAAACTTTTTAGGTGGCGACTAGCATGCTGGAATGCATTAGGAATGGAATGTCATTCCTAGCTCTATTTTATTTCTTATGCTTGGTATGAAGTAATAAACCTTGGAATCCCATTCCCTAGGTAATTCGATCTCCCAAATTTGGGATTACGTATTCCAAACAAAATACAAGGGATTAGCTCGCTCCCATGTTATTGGGAATGAGTTATAATCACAAATAATATAAATAAATAATAATAATCAATAGTATAAATCTTAATAACTAATAAACATATTATCTATCTAATAGTAAAACAGTATCCTGTTATTTCATAGAGCCATTCCCAATACTACACTAGTATACTGACTACCAGACATGAACTTGAAATCAACACATCCATTCTTATTTTCATTCCTAAAGCAAACCAAACATGACATATCTCTTAGCCAAGTTCATTGCATTCCTAAATCTATTTCATTCCTTAACTCGTTCCATTCATGTCCAAATTTATTCGAGGATACCAGTCACCACCTTACTATAATTATGAGGAGTATGAAGATACCTAATGCTTGGTGCAAGAGTACTTGGATACCTATTTACAATAACAAAAAGGCATGCAACATTGCGTCAATTATTAAGAGATCAAATCAATGGCTCATACTGTGGAACTATGGGAAAGAGTAATCAAAAGAAGAATAGAGAGAATAAAATTGGGTCAGAGAACCAATATAGTTTTACGCTCATAAGATTGAGAATAGGAGCTATCATTTTGGTGAGGAGATTAATAGAGCAATACTAAGAGAACCAGAATGACCTACATGGTGTTTATTGACTTTGAAAAAGCATATAACTTAGTTCCTAGAGAGATACTATGAAAAGTGTAGTATATGGGTGCGAGTATAGATTAGAGTGATTAGATATATGCATGACAGAACAACGATCTATATAAAGACGAATGGAAAAGAGACTAATACTATTCTGATCATAATATGTCCACATCAAGGATCATCTGAACCCATATCTTTTTGCGTTATTGCGGACAAGCTCACTAGCCATATTCACAATGAAGTGCCATGGCACATACTGTTAACAGATATTATTTTTTGGAATCAGTCTAAAGGAAGTGTGAATGGTAAGTAAAAATTGTGGATTAAGAAAGGGTTTCAAGCTCTCAAACATCAAAATTCATGGGACTTGGTTCCTCTTCCTAATGGCAGACAACCTATAGGGTCAAATTGGGTGTACAAAATCAAGAAAAAAGTTGATGGCTCTATAGCTAGATAAAAAGCTAGATTAGTAGCTAAAGGCTATCTTCAAGAACAAGGTCTTGATTACACAAAGACCTTTAGTCCTGTGATCAAACCTTAGACAATAAGAATGGTACTCTGTCTAGCTCTTCATCACAATTGGCTCTTAAAGCAACTAGATGTCTCTAATGCTTTTTTACATGGACATCTAGAAGAGTCAGTATATATGACACAACCTCAAGGGTTTGTTGACTCTCACTATCCTCACTATGTTTGTCAGCTTAAAGAGTCTCTCTATGGACTCAAACAGGCTCCAAGAGCCTCATATCACATGCTCTCCTCTTTCCTTCTCACTCAGGGATAAATATGAGCAATGCAGATTCTTCTCTTTTCATTCATAGGGCAGTTCAGATTTCACTCTAGTCCTCAATAATGTGGATGACATCATAGTTACATGCAGTTCATCATCTTTTATCTCCAATCTCATCTCTACTATGGGGTCCAAATTTGCTATGAAAGACCTAGGTCAATTATCCTACTCTTTGGGTATTGAGGTTCATAGGACATCTCAAGGTCTGCTTCTACACCAAAGCAAGTATGCTCAGGACTTATTAACTAAAGAGGCATGGTAGACTGCAAACCTTCAGACCCACTCTGGCTAAGTCCACTATTCAGAAATCAGGTGTATCAAATCCTTATCCTAATCCTACCCATTTCAGAAGTCTAGTTGGCACACTGCAAATTCCTTAACAGTTACTAGGCCTAATCTTCAGTATGCAGTGAATTACATCTGTCAACATATGCATTCCCCTACTCAGTCAGATTATGTAGCTCTTAAAAGGACATTGAGATACATTAAAGGGACTATCAGTCATGGCTTACTTTTTCAACCAGGCCCTCTGCATCTCTATGCCTATTGCGACTCAGACTGGGCAAGTGATTCCACCACTAGGAGATCTACTTCAAGGCTATACTATCTTTCTAGGCCCTAATCTACTCTCTTGGTGCTCCAAAAAGCAGCTTACAATGGCAAAATCATCCACTGAGGCTGAATATAGGGCAATGGTTCATGCAACAACTAAAGTGAAATGGCTATCCTGTCTGCTTAAAGATCTCCAAATTCCTATCACCACACCAGTTCTACATTGTGATAGTGTTTCTGCCATGGCTCTAGCCACAAATCCTGTGTTTCATGGAAGAACCAAACATACAAAAATTGACTATTACTTCATAAGGGAGCAGGTTGTTTCTAAAGTCCTTACAACTATCCTACGTCTCCTCTGAAGATCAAGTGGCTGATACGTTCACTAAGTCTCTCCCCAAGCATAAGTTCAATTATCTCAGATCCAAGCTGCCCATGGCAAATCTGCCCAGTTCAGCTTGAAGGGGGGCTGACAAGATACATATATTTAGCTATAGATAATAGTTAGAAGTGTATTCAGTACAGCTACAGTAGAACTGTACAAATCTAACTACCTACTTAATTAGACATGTGCAGAATATGCAAATATCTTGGAAGGATCTAATTGACTTTCACCTCAGATATTTCTGCCTCAATGCATATAAATACATGATGTACTATTCATATCTCATTCAATGAAATGAATCAATTTTCTACAAACTCTATATATCTCAAACTCGTTCAATTACCAAAAGTACAGTTATGGTTAAGTTATAATAAGAAAGAGGGGGGAAAAAAAAACAGAGAAAAAGGGAAGTGGGGAGGGGAAGGCTGAAAGTGCTGAAATTTTGAAAAAAGAAAGTTCTTTAAGAAGTTTGTTGGCAGAAAGAGGTCTATGGAAATCAAATTGAGGAATAACAAGAAGACAACAGATTTCTAAGTGGTAATAGTAGGAATAGCTGGTACTATTAACAAGGAACCACATGATGCCAGAGAATATACCCATTATAAAAAAATCTTATAACAATATTCTGGAAATTAAGTGGTTATAAGAAAACCTATAGACACAAAAACTTAAAACCACTTCCCAAGCACTAATAGAACTAGGACTACTTAATCAAACACCCATGTGTATGAACCTTGCGTGATTTTTGAAAAGACACAACCCTTCAACATCAAATAATTGATACGTAACTGATAAAGGCTAGATAATATTCTACTGCAGCTGTGCTTTGTTTCTGTTTTTATGTACAGTAGATAGGAGCACTGAAGTAAGACTTGTAACTAGATCAGTTCATATAGTTATAAGAACTGGTTCAGGAAGATAAGAGTTAGTTAGAAGTAAGTGCATGACAGCTGTATCTCAGCATGTGCAGATTAGACTAAACACCGCTGAAATCATCTATAAATAAATAAAGTGTAACTCAGATTCATTCAAGAAATGAAAACACAATTTTCTACTTTCTCTCTCTAGTTTTTTTCATGGTATCAGAGCCATAAAGATCTTCAATTACGCCATTAAAGTCACCATTTTTTCTCGAAAACAAGCTTGCCACAAGTTGTTTTCGACAAATTAGTAGCTGCGACTCCATTGCTGAAGATCACTGAAGCTTCGCAGCCAGGAATTTTTCACTTCTCTCCATCAAAGTGACCTAGGCTTCATCTCCAAAAATCTAGGGTTTTTCTTTTTTCTGAGAGAACACATAGTTTTCTCTGCAAATTCTAGTCTTCTTCCTCCTCCATTGTTGCAGATCACTCAATTCTTCACTGTTTTCTCAACATTCACCATGGCTTTACCTTCTGATCAAGCTTTGCCATTTGGTCTCAAAATGCTTCTGCAAAATATGAACTCTATAGTCAAGATTCAACTTGATAACAACAACTATCAAGTGTGGAGATCTCAAATGGAGTCAGTCCTCACAGCCTATGATCTTCTGGAATATGCCACAGGAGAAGTTGCTTGCCCTCCCAAGCAACTCACTCATGATTCAGGCACCACCACTCCCAATCCTGACTATAAATCATGGATCACAGTTGACAAACATCTTAAAACATGCCTCAAAGCCTCTATTTCTCCAACAGTGCTTCCTCAACTGTTTCATCTCACCACTTCTGCCTCAATCTGGAAAGCTCTAGAACAGAGATTCAGCTCCTTGACAAGAACTCATGTTCACCAGCTCAAAACCAAACTTCATCTTCTCAACAAAGGTCAAAAGTCAATGCAGACCTACCTTGATGAAGTCAAGGCTATCATAGATAGCCTAGCCACTGCTGCCTTCCCTGTGCTTGAAGAAGACTTGGTCTTTTACATACTTAGAGGACTTCCTGTAGAATATGAGCATTTTAGAACCAATATCAGAATGAGAGATAATTCTATCAGCATCCCTACCTTAAGAAGCCTTCTTCTTTCAGAAGAACTAAATCTTCAGTTTCTTCAAGCTACCAGGCTGACTCCTTCACCTACTACAGACCTCCCTACTGCCCTCTACACCAAGCCCTATAACTCAAATGATAACTCAGCAAGAGGAAAAGGCAGAAATGGTAGAGGAGGTAGAGGTGACAGAGGTGGTCAGAAGCAAAATAATCAGAACAACAATTCCTCTAAGTTCTCATCCTCTAACAATACATTTGACTCTACAGTTTACTGCCAAATCTGTGGCAAACCCAACCATTCAGCACTGGAATGTTGGCACAAATTTGATGTAGTACACTACACAGCTCCAAAGACAGAAAAGCAAGTCATGGCAGCCCAAGTTCAACCTTCTGCCCCACCTGATACTCAGTGGTACCTTGACTCAGGGGCAAACACCCATGTCACTCATGATTTGTCCTACCTGAGTCACTATCAGCCTTATCCTGGAACTGATACAGTCAGTGTTGGCAATGGTAACACTATGCCTATCCACAGCATAGGGAATGGTACTCTTCCTCTCCCCTCTTCTTCACTTCACTTATCTGCTGTCCTTTATGTTCCTCAAGTGTCTTCTAATCTATTATCTGTGTCACAAATTGCCCAAGATAATAACTGTACACTCATTTTTTATGCCAAGGGGGTCACAATAATGGACAATGCTACCAGCAGGACCATATACAAGGCCCCCTGTAGCAGAGGACTATATCCTCTTCCCAGTGGTTCCCTGACTACTGCTACTTCTGCTGCTCAAGCTCTCACATGTACCTCCTCTTCTTCCCCTGCTATTTCTACTTCAGCACAAACTCTGTCTGCTAGTTACAAGTGGCACCTAAGGCTGGGACACCCATCAAGACCCTCAGCTCACTTGCTCTCTTCTCTGCTACACACCAAACTACCTCAGCACACAATAAACTGTACTGCTTGTTCTGTTGTTAAAACTCACAAGCTCCCATTTTCTTTATCTTCTACTAAGTCTTTGTTTCCTTTTCAATTAGTACAATCAAACATTTGGGGACCAGCTCCCACTCCTTCTTGTATGCAGTATAGGTACTATGTAGTGTTTTTAGATGATTTTACAAGATTCAGCGCGGTGTACCCTTTAAAAGCTAAATCAGATACTTTCTCTGCTTTTCTTAGTTTTACTGCTTTGCTTAAAAATCAGTTTCAAGCTACTATTAAAGTCCTAAGGACTGACAATGGTACTGAATACCTAAGCAAGCCTTTTCAACAAACATTAACACAATCTGGCATTATTCACCAGACTTCCTGCCCCCATACCCCAGAACAAAATGGCAGGGCTGAAATGAAACATAAACATTTAATAGAAACAGCTCTAGCCCTGCTAAACCATTCTCATCTCGCTCCAAAATACTGGCTAGAAGCCATAGCAACAGCCACCTATCTTATCAACAGACTACCTACTCATATCCTAGATAACAAATCACCTTATGAAGCCTTATATTCCTCCCCACCTAACTACTCAATTCTCAAAGTGTTTGGCTGTCTTTGCTATCCTTGGCTTAGACCTTATGCTACAAACAAACTGCAAACCAGGTCCAAGTCTTGTGGCTTTCTAGGCTACTGTTCTCACTCAAAAGGTTACAAATGCCTTAACATCACAACTGAAAGAGTTTATGTGTCCAGGCATGTCCAATTTGCAGAGGACATTTTTCCTTTTGCAAATCAGTGTCCTTCCCAACCTAGCAGTCCTATTAATCCTAATCCTCTTATTCCAATCTTCTCTTCTATACAACCAATACAGTCAACCTCACCAAATAACTCACAAACTCTGCAGCCATCTACACAATCTCAGCAACCATCTCAGCATAATGGTTCCTTACTATCCAATACTCAACTTCACTCTTATTCCTCTCTCAGAACACCACAGAGTGTTCAACCTTCCCAAGAAAACACTAAGTCCTCCTCCTCTCACTCTAATATACCAAATGTAATCACTACAGAGTCACCACAACCTCAGTCGAATACCTCACAGACCTCCCAAGACCTGACTGCCCTAGCACCTCCTTCAAATCATCCAATGCTTACCAGATCTAAAACTGGTTGTCTCCCCCCCCCCTCCCCCCCCTTCCCCTTTCTTCTCTTCTCTATAATCTTCACACTCTCATCACTACACTACCTCCCACTGAGCCAACAACCTACAAAGAGGCTTCTAAGTATCTCTGTTGGACCAAGGCTATGCAAGAAGAGTTTCAGGCTCTTCAAAGTCAGCAAACCTGGTCCCTTGTTCCTTCCCTTCCAACAGGAAACCAATAGGTTCTAAATGGGTCTATAAGATCAAAACACATTCAGATGGCTCTGTGGCCAAATATAAAGCAAGATTGGTCGCCAAAGGCTACCATCAAGCTCATGGCATTGACTTCACTGAGACATTTAGTCCAGTGGTTAAGCCACTACACCTTCAAGCATTCTCAGATAGTGACTGGGCCAGTGACCTACAAGACAGGAAATCTACCACAGGGTTTACTATTTTTCTGGGTACTAATGCCATCTCATGGTACTGGAAGAAACAGGTCACTGTGGCTAGATCTTCAACAGAGGCTGAATATAGAGCCCTTGCCCACACAGCAGCTGAACTAAAATGGCTGACCTACCTCCTGACAAATTTACATGTTTCAGTTCCCACCCCTGTTCTACATTGTGACAGTCAATCTGCCATTGCCCTAGCCGCTAATCCAGTTTTCCATGGCAGAACAAAACATATTGAGATTGATTATCACTTCATAAGGGATCAGGTAGTGTCCAAGCAAGTTCAGGTATCCTATATTCCTTCTACTGAACAGGTGGCAGATCTATTCACCAAGTCTTTACCTATGAAGCAATTTCAGTATCTTCTCTACAAGCTTCCACTGAACCAAGTGCAGCTCAGCTTGAAGGGGGGGTGATAAAGGCTAGATAATATTCTACTGCAGTTGTGCTTTGTTTATGTATTTATGTATAGTAGATAGGAGAACTGAAGTAAGACTTGTAACTAGATCAGTTCATATAGTTATAAGAATTGGTTCATGAAGTTAAGAATTAGTTAGAAGTAAGTGCACGACAGTTGTAGTACAGCTGTCATCTCAGCATGTGCAGATTAGACTAAACACTGCTGAAATCATCTATAAATAAATAAAGTATAACTCAGATTCATTCAAGAAATGAAAACACAATTTTCTACTCTCTCTCTAGTTTTCTTCAGTAACCAATTGACCAAATTTGATGCTAATTTACCGCTCGTTAAAAGTTACCAAAATAACTTAACCAACATACTAAAAAAATGCATCCTAATACAATCAGCAGCTCTTTTTTCGTTTTTCTTTAATTTTCTTGGGAAAAAGAAGGATACTCAGTAGCTTATTAACATCAATTTATAATAAAGAATACTACTGAACAGAGAACCATGTCTTTGCACCAAAAAGTCTTTTTGCATAATCTAAAACCTATTATTTAATTTTTGGGCTCAAAAGAAAAATAATAGTTAGCTCAATTAATTGCCACCTCCTCCACCTCAATAGGCCATCATTCCTACATTCACGGTAGAGAGCCAGAAAAAGGATTTCTGAAGTTATAGAAAATGTTATACATACAAAAATTGATAAATCATTGGTGATCCAATTACTGAGAATCAAGAGGTTGTACATGTTATGACTTTCTTGTCAAAATTAGACACTTTGAGATAACTCATGGACGCGAGGAAAAAAAGTCTCAGTTATTGCAACTTAGAAGCAGGTTTTGTCTAAGAAGGAAATTAACAGGCTATACTAACACTTAATTAGGAAAAGATAAGTGTTTCATGCTTCCCTCTTTACTTCAAATTGAGGATTGATTTTCACATAAATGCTCCTTTCTTATAGCATTCAGATGGAATTTGATTTTGGTATATTATTACTTAGGCATTACAGGGTCTCTGATATCAGCAGCCCAAGAATTATCTCATGAAGCAAGATACTTAATAGGGTAATTTTTCTTTGTTAAACTCTGCCTTGCACTAACACTGTTTGCCTAATAGTCTCACTAATATCCAAGGTACACTTTCGAACACGTAACTGTTTGACTTTATCTAAAATTCATCAAGGGAATAGAAAAGGACATTAAGGATATTTGATCAAGACTTATCAGATATGTTCTGAATACAAATCAAATACTAAACATATGAGCAACAGAGAATACTAAAGAATAATCCTCTCACAGGGTTATAAAAAAGTCTCACATGTAAACAAACTAACATGTCAGGATATTTAAAAGCATGAACCAAGAGGAGAAGCTATAGTAATGATGTATGTACATAATGATTAATTACAGTTAATATAGCATACACAACTTTTGAGAAGTCTTTACATGACTGTATATATGTACACCAGGTATGTGACAGCACGTGTGATATTCTTTCTTCTTTTGTTTAATAGAAGTAACCCTACATATGCATCAATGCTTTATAACCTACTCATATGTATAAAAATTGCAATATATTAATCAACTTCTCTTAAACATGCCATATCCTGCAATTTCAATAAAAGAACTTTTAACATGTCCTATTAAGTCATTGACTCCATGACTGTGTCCTTGGGTAAAGTAAGGTGAAAAGGAATTAAGGTGTGGGCAAATTATTAACTTCAGCTTTTAAGATTTCTAACCAAATGCTAATCAGCCTTAAACTTATCCTCATCTTAAAACTTGATTCGACTCCAAAAACACTCTATTTTCTGATGCAAAAAAATTATATTTAGAGTAAAATTCAAGGAAGAAATTATCAACATTGTTCCACATCTCTGTTGATTTTCATTTCTTAGCAAGTACAAAATATGCATCCAAATCAGAAGTTCTAAAGATATTAAAGGCACAAGAAATTCTAGAGACAAGAAATTCTAGAGTTGCACACCAATGTCTATGCTAGTTTCAGTCAATTCCCCAGCAACCCTCCACCCTTGCAGAATAGACAGAATTTAATGCTGGCCTACAATCAAATTCAATTGGTACCAGAAGAAGGCACTTCAGAACATAGGCTCCTTTCAAGTAAGTTATTCGAAGACCAGAAGAAATTAAAATGCTGGCTTCTCAATCTTTCAATTAAATATTCCAAGAATGACAACTAAGATATTTCTAAATCAGTTCGAAGTTATGCAGGTTATAAAAAATTACATGAAAAGGTACATACAATGAATCTATAAAGGTACAAATATCATAAAGTAACTGCAAGGACCTTTTGAAGAAGGCAACCGCAGACACCGTAATGGAAGAATTTAGCTGAAGAGAACCTTCCCAGAGCTTTTCAGTAGCCATAGATGTTTTACCAGGAGATATACTTTTCCCACTTAGTTTGTCAAAATCCTGGTTCAATATTTCTGAGTGGCCATTCTCAACACCATTACCCACATTATTACTTTGTTTAGATGCTGTCACAGAGGTCTCCAACTTCTTAGCAGCTTCCTTGGACTCATTTAACTTGAAGTCACATACACCATGAGCTCCTCCACTTTCAGAACTGACAACCAATGGTTTAGTTGGAGAAGAAGAGATACTTTGTATTTTACTTTGTGATGAAATTTCTTTTCCCATTTGTCCAGCATAACTTGATGCTCCTAAAGAGTCTATTTGGTCAAATGGGAATTTGACAGTTCCAGAATTGTTTGGAAACTGACCACCTTGCCTCAGTATGAAAGAATTTTCGGATTTCTTGGCTCCCCTGGAACAAGCTCTACTCCGGAAATCATCACAAGAGCCATCAGGCAGAGAACTTTGCGACGATATTCCCTCAGGTCTCACAAATTCCGTTGAGACATTACACATCCCCATTGGCACTGTATCTGGGAAAATATGATCCTTATCCCAAGACATCAGTTGATTCTCAGGAACAGCTCGGAGCAGAGGTTCTGCATTCTTACTATGTAGCTTTTTTGATAATGATTTTTGTGGTTCAGTTTGGCCACCCATCTCCTGTATCTGGGGTGTAAAATTTAGTTCATGTATTCCACCAGCTGGCACTTTCAATAGTGGAGAAGGTTCTTTGAAGTCTGAAGATTGTGGCATCATGGTCGGAGTGCCAGAAGTGAGCCTAGATTCTTCAAAGTCCTTGGGCTGCTGAAATTGGTTACTTTGAAACTGATGCCTCAAAGTTTCTGGTCTCAAAAAATTTGTTTGATTTGAACAGACACCATGAGGGTTCCCTTGTCCATTTGCTCCTGAAAATGAACCAAATCCTTTCATGCTTGACTTACAGGGCAGATGATATTCAGATGCTGCACTTGGTACATCAATACTACTTGATTTCCTTTTCCTTGATGCCATATTGAAAAAAGGTGGTTTCATAATTCCCGGAAGGAGGAAGTATGTTGTTTTGCAAGCGAGATCTAATTAGCTTGACTAGCTTGATGAGATCATATTTTGCAGCCCATCACACCATGTTACAAAAAGATGATGTTTTGTCACTCATCATGCCATGTCATAAATCTCTAACCAACTTCAGTTTGCATATATCTGTGCGTCTTGCTCGCTGAGAAATTATCTGCAGGCAAAGCAACATAAATGATAAACCAAGGCCAGTTAGCAAAGTATCCATTCATATGAAGGCCTTTTATCAATTAAATTATGACTAAGGACATTTTTCTGCAGTCTTTTCCAAATAAATATGATTTTCTGGCAAACCTTTGGCGGAGAATGATCAAAACAGCAAGAGACATAAAATTTTCCTAGTCTAGGATTGGTCAAAAGATGAGGAAACAATGACAAAAAAGAAAGAAAAAAAGAGAAGAAATTCAAATTTGATAGAATCTGGGAATTTTAAAGGATGTATCTCTTTCCTTGTTTTGTGCACCCTTAGTTTTTTTAAGAGATGCAGGGAAGGATCAACAATGTAGTGGACCTTGATTTCTGTAATATAATAACTCACAGATTTTTCTAGGTTTTTCCAGGATACAAGGAAACAAAAACAGAAAACAATTAAAAAAAAGAATAAATTCAAATTTGCTAAAATCATGGGAACCTTAAAAGGGCATATGACTTTCCTTGTTTTCCGGTTTTTCAGACCTTGGTTTTTCATATAGGCGAGCGGAATCATCAGTTTTCCAACCTTGTTTTCTGTAGTATAATAACTCAAAAAAGAACAACCAAACTGAAAATTGGATCCATATGGCCCTTCATATATTTCAGCCCGATAACTGAAATAAATTACGAAACTAAAATTCTGGCTAGAATGACTTTTGAGAGGTTGTCATCATGAGATATATTCTGTGATGAAGTAAAATAATTCCACAGGGAAAGATAAACAACTCACTCCCTCATCTTTTCTTCTCTAGTCATGATGAAACTTTAAGCAAAGAAAAGAGAAAGGGCCCAGCCCTAGACACTCTAGGATCCTTTTTAAATCCTGGCAGATTCCTCTTCTTCACCTAAACTCCAACAACTGTAAACTTACTATCCAAATAGATTAATGGCATTTGGGGGAAATATCAACTATTGACGACCGAGTGACACTAACTAACGATTACTAGACAGTCTCAGCAGTCAGCACCTCTTGTAACAGAACCTTTGATCGGTCAAAAATTGGATATTGTCTTCTTTTGGTTGAGAAGATGATAGGCACACTCATAAAACAATATCTTTGCTATTCCTCTATTCTGCAACTTCTGCCAAAAAAAATGTTATTCTTATCTTCACTCTTTCTATTAGCTATCTATATAAAATCCATTCACAAGTCCAAATTCAATCTCTCCAATAGTGATACGGTATCTTTCTAACAAACCTATCCTCTAGGTCTACCCATAAAGCAGGCATATGGTTTTCATTCTGGCAAGCATACCTGGCTCTCTAATCCTTTAGCATTACCAGCCTTGTTATCGAAATCATACGATTCGGTTCGATTCACTCACAAATCGATACGAATTAGTGACCGAATCGTAAATTAAGGTGAATTGAGAAGTGAATCGCATATGAATCGTAGCGATCGGACGATTCAACATTTTTAGTATAATATTGAAGGAAATATGTAAAGGGTTGCATTCTAATTGTGTTTTAAAATTGTTATTTGATGAGATTGGTTGTGGAGTTGGCTCTAAGGTCGCACCTAGTAAAAAAAGGCTCCAGAAATAGCAGGTCTCGTGTGGTTTGGTTTTGAGGAATTTGTTCAATTTTGAAGGCATTGTCTAAAGGGTTGCATACTAGTTGTGTTTTAAAATTGTTGTATGTTCTATACTTCTATTGCTGAATGTGCTTTTGGTTTTGTTTTAGATGACTCACTGAATATGTTACCAGGTTGTTTAGCATGTGTGCCTTCATATAATATATATATATATGGTGCTTGTTTGGATGATAAATCAATACAAGTCTGAGTATGATAGTATGTACATGTTAGAGGACGATAATGGGTACACCATCTAGGAGGTGTGTCGTCATGACTATTTCAACAGGAAAGTTAGAGGAAAGAGGAAGAAGTTAAAAGAAAACAACTAAAAAAAAAAAAAAAAAAATGGTTTGAGTTGAGATAGTTGGGAATGCTGTGAACTAGAATAACGATGTTGATTAGGGAAAGATGGAGAATCAGAATTCATGTAGCTTTTAATGGTTAGAATCATTAAAAATATATTTATTATTTGAGAATATTAAAATTATTGTTTGATATGTAGAAATGTATATTCAAATAAGTAATTTTTTACTCGAAACAACTAATGGGAATATATTATATCAATTATTAATTTATTTTTTAACATGTGACCGAATCGTTACGATTCACAATTCAATACGATTCGTGATTCAAAAAAATAGCATTTCAATTCGCGATTCGATTCACGATTTGACAACTATGATTACCAGACCTATGTGAGACACGCTTCTGAGGTGTATACCATTCAACATCAAGCATTCAACACGAACATTCAGAATTGTTTTCTCGATGTAGACTTCAGCGCTCTGTTTCATAATTGAGATGATCACAAGATGCAACATACCAAGAATCAAAAGGGGAATGTTTTGACCAAACGGGCCCAGTGAACTAACCCGAACAACGAGTAACAGTTAAAGTACAAAAGAATAACATATATATACAATGCACTTTTGCTTAACAAGCAAAACAGAAAACATGTGACTTTTGAGGCTCTCAAAGGCAAAAACATAACCACTACAGATATACAAAAGCACAAGTCCTCGACAATGTCACCCAGGAAAAGATAGAAACAATAATCAAGATTTTCTAAATCCCGCTTAGAGGTCATTTGTCGGTCAATCTCCGAGTCATGAAACCAGATAAGGTTGTGTGTACAATAGATTCAAAGTGAGTATAACTTTTTTTCTAGAACCACGCATAACGAGAAAGTAATGCAGCAGACTGTCCTGACATCAAGATTTTCTATCACACGCAATTGAAAATTTCAGTTATGCCCACAAAATCCCCAACCGCAAATTCCATAATTTTGGTTAATTTTTCCCCCTTATACAATTAAACAAACAAAAATTGGCCAGATTTAATTCAATTGATCTTTTTTCCCACACAAAATCACACACACGTGTAAATGCCAGTCCAAATTTTGTAAAAGTATTCAATTAAGTAAAATTAACACACACATCAAACAGTTCAAAATTTATACAAATAACAAAACCCAACAGTACAATTCAACCAAATAAAAAATAAAAAAATTCAACACACTGATTTAATTCACCAGCACAAATTAACAACAAAAAGAATTAAAATTGAAAATTGGATTACGAAAAAGGGGGGAAAAAAGCAGAACGAACCTTCAGCTAATAATTCCTTTTTTGCGTTTGTAAGGTTTTGCAGATTTTTCACTCCTTTGACTCTGTGTGTGCGCGCGCGCGCGCCCGCGTGTGGTTTGTGCAGAGGGGTTTTAGATATTTTTCAGTTGAAACGAAAAAAAGAAAACGAAAAAGTCAAAAAGGTTAAGAAAGTAAAACGTGGGCTTGGTCTGTTGTTTGGGCCTGTTTGAGCAAGCCCAACCACTTTGAGAGATACAGTAAATGATAGGGAGGTAAAAAGTCATAATGAATTAATGATGACAACCAATGAAGTAATTATATTCTTATCTCAAAAGTGCAAGTATGATACTCATCTTTACCAAAACTTATGAAGTATGATGCTCATCTTTACTTCTGATAAAAAATATATATATGTAATGTCTTTTGAATTCCTTTGACTGCAATAATGACTTTTTCTAAGCAATTATTCATTTTAATTCAATAAATGTTGATGAAATAGCTTAAGTAGCATTTGTACTTTAAAAGTTCCAATTATATATTATGTTAATGTACGAACAATTGAACGACGTGAAGTGGTTGCTATCAAATAACCAAAGTTTTGAGAGGTAAAAAAGAGAATTCAATTTTTTTTTTATCTTTTCTTCTTTTCTTATTCTTCTTTTTCTTTTTCTTTTTCTCTTCTTTTTCCTTCATTTTCCGTGTTACTCTTACTACAAAAAAAGGGGCAAACGGTGGCACTTTTTCTTTCCATATTAATGACGGTTTTTAAAGTGCTTCTTTTACATAGGCGGCACTTGCAAAAGTGCCATGAAGACTAATGATATATCTAGTGCGAGAAAATAGGTAGCTCTTTGGTAAATATTACTTACATCAGACATAGGTGGTAGTTTCTAGCAAGCATCGCATATAAAGCTAAGTAATGTAAGGCATTTTCTGTAAACCACCGTCTAAAATCAGCAATGTACTTTCGTGCGTATTTCATTATAGACAATGCTTATAGAAGTGTCGTCTATGATACTTATTACAAAAGAAAAAAATTATATAGGTGCCACTTAAAAATCATTGCATATAGTCTTAATTTTAATTTCGTTGCTAAGTTTTCCCATGAATAAGAGAAATCCCAAGGTGCATTGCTAAGTTTCCCTAAGAATAAAAGGAAGGAAAGTGTACCAGACCTTCCTATGATTTGTCGTAAATACACAACACCCCCTAAGTCTAAAAACCCCCTAATCACTCCCTTGTGTTTTTCAAAACAAGCACGCGTGCCCCAAACTTTATTTTATGTCAATGGAAATAACAGTTATTTTTTAAAAAAAAATACATATTTTACCTAATTGACTTTTATTCATTTTATGATTTAACAAAAGCTCAAAACAAAACAACAAATGTATTTGCTCTCAAGAAATAAATTTTACACTCTTTACAAACAGACAACCAACGAAGACCTAATTTCAAAATCATTAGCCCTAATTACTACAAACGAAGAAGCCTTAATTTCACATTGACTTTATCTTGCGATTCAAGCCGCAATCAAGATCTACTAAAACATCATTGTGGTCCGAAGCAGCAGACTTCATTGTAGTCTGAAGCTATTGACGTCATCTCGCAATCAAAACATTAGCGTGGTCCCGATTGTCATGAAGACATATCAGGTAAACATTGTCGCATTCTTTTGACGTTTTATGTAACTATAACGAAACTTTGTATGTTTTTGTACTATTATCGTTCTCTTGTGATGTGTAATGTAAATTTTTAGTTCTAAATGTGTTTGTTATGGTCCTCCAATGTCGTGGTCAAAAGGAATAACTTGCAAACTATGGGGGTAATGATGTTGTTTTTAGTGTATTATTTAATCATAAAGCTAGGTCTCTTAATTAAAATAATAGTTAGTAAAGATAATAGTAGGGTTTTGTTTAATGGCATGAAAAATAAAGGTTTTGGCGAATCTGTTCTTAAATTTAGTACTTATATTGTAAAATTACCTTAAAAAATTAGGGTTAATTAATTAATAGTAGTCAAATTAGGGCTTTTAGTATAAATGTGTTGAAAATTAGGGAAAATATTTAACAAACATTAGGGCTTTTAATTAGTAGTAGAAAAATTAGGGTTGGTGTCAATGTGTAGAAAAGTAGGGCAATGATGTAATAAACATCAAGGTTGTTAAGTAACAATAGAAAATTAGGGCTTTTGGTGCCAAAGTGTGGAAAATTAAGGCAATTATGCAATAAACATTAGAGATTTTAACTAACAGTAGAAAAATTAAAGCTTTTGGTATTAATGTGTGAAAAAATTAGGAGTATTATTGGAAAATGACTTAGAAAATCTAGGGTTTCTGTATTTTTATTTTAACTTCGTTATAAATTGATTGCTTTTGGTGTCAATGTGTGATAGGGCTGCAATATTTTGCATTCTCTTTGATGAAATAGGCATATAAATTTGTTCTAATTTAGTGTTTAAACTGGTTTTTCATCTCAGAATGGATCCTGATCATCATCAAATAGTTGAGGAGAGTTTTGAAGTTGTTGATGGATTTTTAGACATTGATGTATAGATAGGTGGTAGGTTTGTTAATGATCCTAGATGTATGGATAGGTAGTAGGTTTGTTAATGATCCTAGACTTAGGTATGAGTAAGGGAGGAAGAAAAGAATTCCAAATGTCAAGCTAGATAAGTTGAATGAAGTTTTTCTTCGTGGATGTTTATAAGAAACTTGGTGAGAATAAGAGTAGTATTTTTATATATTATACTAATCCAAGCTTTGGTATAAAGTATGGGGTTAGGGAGCTTTTTCAACTGATGCTGGTGTGATACATTTCCAATCAATTTATAAGAGTTGTCCATATACTACAATATACATTATGGAAAAAGATGAACCACTACTAGCTGACAATGGTGAAGGAAACAATCCTGGTACAGTCGTGCTATATGAAAGAGGTAAAATGGCTATAAAATGGGAGGTGAAAGGACTATGTCATTGATGCTTAAAGATGTTCATGGAGACATTAGGGCTGTAGATATTGCTCCAGATATAATGGCTGAAAATGATATGATGGCTGAAAAAGAAGATGCTATAGATATGGGAGGTGAAAATGTTGCGTTTGAAGTTTTTGATGCTGATATTGGGCAGATTTTGTGCTTGTTTTGAAAAACACATAGGAGTTATCAGGGGGTTTTTAGACTGGGGGGGGGGGGGGGGGGGGGGGGGGGTGTTGTGCTTTTAAGGCAACCACATGGGGGGCTGGGGCACTTCACCTTAAAAGGAAACCCAAAGTATCTCTTTAAGGTTTTCCTTTCTTGTAGCCAAAGATTTTGAGGATTTAAATCTTTATTACAGAGCCACTACCTCCAAAGAATACTTCATCTCAAAAAGAATTTAAATCTTTATTACGAGCTACTACCTCTAAACCTTTATTTGACAATGACAACAATTGATCATGGCATAAAAAGAGGACATGTTTGTTTGAGCTTAATTTTAATTAATCTTGAAAATATATTGTTGCAAGCATAGATATTTGATAAAAATACCATGGATGATTGATAAAATATCGAATTAACTCAATTAAGGTCAACACATTTAAAGTTTTCTCAATTACTTCAAGGACCATGTTGAACAATTTGATTTTGTTAGAACAATTAATCCATCACGTGGTTGAACATTTGATTTGGGATTGATGGAACTAATACATCTTGTTGAGAAAGTCTCTCTAAGAGTTTGCAAAGGGAATTTAAATTGAGAAAATAAAGAGAAAGTCAAAGTTTCTCCTCAAATCTCCATTCAAGCAAATCAAGAAGGTCGGAGTTGATCATGTAAAAGAAATTGGCAATCAAATGGATACATCAACCAAGGTCTACAAAGACAAAAAAAGGTAAATTGGTTTATGGGAAGGAGTATAAAGGTATGCCCCATAATCTATCATATTCTATAGTCTCTAGACTCAATATATGATAGTTATGCTCTTATGTGTTTATTCGTAATATTATTCTAAAGCTCTTATTACAGCATTGTAAAAAGGAAACTTGAATTGTCTTTCCATCTCTTTACTAAAATGTTTATCATGACTTCTTGATGAGTTGCACTTTTGATCATATTTGATTTCATGAACATATGAAATGCATGAGAACTTTGATGATTCTAATCCCTTTGCACCGAGAAAGAATGATAATGATATAGGTACTATATAGGCCTTCAAGTGCTTCAAATGATACATTTAATCAAGGAGTTCAATCCATCCTTATAGGAGAGGAACAATCATCATCCAAAGAGAAAGAACAACCAACATCCCATGGCCAAAGGGTTGATCAAAATCTACCAAGATGTTGGAAACTTGTGAAGGATCATCAATGTGATCAAGTCCTAGGTTATCCCATAAATATATCAACCAAGCACTGCCAAAATGAGATAAGGTAAATCAGTTGATGAAAAACAACATAGAGGTATGACCAATAATCTATTATATACAATTGCTTCTTGACCCAATATGATGGTTGTTATGTGCTTATGTGCTTGTTTCAATCTTGTCTTAAAAGTCTTATTAAAATATTGAAACAAGAAAATATTAAATGTATCTCAACAACAATACCAAATGTTTCTCATGACTCCTGAGATGGATTGTGTTCTTGAACATTTTGACTTTATCTCATCTTGCAATGCGTATGGATTGGTATGGATAATCATAGATTATAACGCATTTGGATATTTTGTTCTAGCATGTGTCCTATACTTGTATGAGAATATCATATGCATATTTGAAATGAATATGTTGAGGAGAAAAACCTATTTGAATGTTTTGATGACGTGTTTGTACAGAGATGTGATGAATATTGATGAATATACATATCATTACATAATCTAAATTATTTTTCATGGCTTTTGGTTCTTCTCTTGAACCAAAAATTGTGCTCTTCCATAAATTGGCTTCAATAATCTTTGTTTATAATTGTTCTTACTTCTTGCTCTTAAGCGTGCTTATTATTTGGATATAATGATCATAAAGGAGAAGAATGCATGATTTTGATATGGATGAAATGTCAAATAAATTTGAGACTTTGATTATCATGCCAAAGGAGAAGTGTAAAAATTTTATTTGGCTTTGTTCTGCAATGCTTTTTGCCAAAACAGTTGGAATTTATATGATGAATGGTTTGAATGTCATTCAAATCTCATAGAGTTTAATTTGTTATATGCTTTGGTTAAATAACAAAGGGGAAGATTTTATATCAAGTGGCATCTATTCAAGTGGTATCTTATATGGAAAAAGTAATGAATTTATATCAAAGTGAAATAATATGCGCATATATGAATCACCTTGTATGCTATGACTTGTGTTATATGTGAATGATTTTGATGCTCATAGTGTGCACTAATAATATGATTGAGATATGCATACAAAAAGGGAGAGCTTATTTGTTTATATGTCATGTTACTTATGCATGATCTAAGGGGGAGTGTTGACTTAGTGGTTAAATGTTTGTCATGCCATGTATGCAAGGTTTTAGCAAATGAATGAATATGCTCTTTGTAAGGGGGAGTCTTAAGTAAGATCCTATTGTGATGCTATCTTACAATCACACATATTATATCTTATATCTCATTATGATTTTTCACTTTTGTTGATGACAAGGGGGTAGAGATGTGTGATTGTGTTCAGATGTGGTTCAAAAGTAAGATGTGAGATGTAGAGTTTCATTGGATTTATCTTAAGTAACACACAAATAGTTTGTCATCATCAAAAAGAAGGAGAATATTAATCATGTGTATGATTTTGATGACAACAAACATATTATTATGTGTTACATACATTATGTGAAGGGGAGTCAAAGACTCCATATGTGCTTTATTGTTCTAGATATTACTACCTTGGCACATGATGTATTAAATGCATAATGTGAGGTGAAGCCATGCTTTAAAGACTCCATGTTTGAGTTAAAATGTGATTATCTTCAAGATTATTATTGTCATATTATAGAATGATTTGTCATTATAAAAAAGGGAGAGATTGTTAGCCTTAGGCATAATGCATGACTTTGATGATAACAAATATGGTTATTTGGTTATGTCAAGTGTGATTAATCAAATGTATTTATATTATTAAATTCACACTTGTGATTCATGTTGATAAATTGTATACATTTATTTGAGTCATATATTATTTGGTGCATAACTTGCATAGAGACGATAATGGTATTGATCTAATGAAGAATGCAAGTATAATCAAATTGATATATTAAGTGTGTGAAATCAAACATGTCTTATATTCTTTAATACACACTTATTGGATTTTGTGCATTATATATATATATTTTATTGCAAAGCCAATTTGAATTTCAATATTTTTGGCTTATATTGTACTAACGTTTTTGTGAGCCAAAAGTTGTTGTGAATGCTTGGTGTTGATAGAGGAATAGGATCTTACTTGAAAGAAGAAGATATATCTTTGATCAAAGAAGAGTTCCGAGATCATGAAGATGCAAAGTTAAGTCGTCTCTAGTCATCAATATCACTAAAAGCATATGAAGTCTTGAAGAACTAAAAAAGTGAAGATCTTGAAAATCAAGACTTGAAGACATGAAGATAAAGTTGTGTCATAAGGATACAGACGAGGTGACATAAGGGGTAGCGGCTTGCAAATGTCATTTGTATTAAGTATGCATTTCTATGGTTCAAATTTTTGGTATATTTTTAAAATATTTTTAAATATTTTCTCAAGAATTTTGAAAAGATTTTAAAAGATTAAATGAGTTGTATATCTTTTGAAGAAATGCTTATAAAAGGTTTAAATGATTTATTTTCAAAAGATTGAATTTTCGGGTGAAAGCTTTGTTTCAAACTCTTGGATTGAAAAATAAGTTTTAATATTTTCATAAAAGTTTAGAAAATACTTTTTAGTATTAAATAGGTTAGAAACACTTTAGAAGAAGTGTTTAAAAGTCTTACTTTCAAAAAATTGAATTATTGGTGAAAACTTTGTTTTAAATTTTTGAATGAAAAATTTCTTTTAATCTTTCCTCAAGAGTTTATAAAATATTTTGAAGTATTAAAATAAGTTGGAAATACTTTAGAAGAAGTGTTTTTGAAATGCCTAAATGTTTTACTTTCGAAAAATTGAATTTTGGGTAAAATGTTGCAAAAATTGAAAATTTGGCACTATTTGAAACTGTTCATCCAGACGAGTGACTCGTTTGGGTCCAATCTTCCGGATCCATGGCAGAATGTATTTGGACGAATCATTTGAACGAGTGACTCGACCAGATCGCGTTAATTTGAAAAACTAGCCGTTATTTGAATGTTGGAATGGTTTTTATAAATTCCAAACTAACCCATTTCATAAAACAACTCTCCCATGACTCTTCTAACATATTTCTAACATCTCTAAACTTCAAATTTTATATCTTTATCAAATCAAACCAAGCTTGAACTTAAATTTGTAATCTATTGAGTATTCAAGAGCATTCAAATGTATTATCTACTCATTGAGGAGTTTTGATTGTTTTTCATTGTATTATCATTCAAACACTCAACTCATTGTATTGTAAACACTCTTGGAACTCTAGAATAGGATTGAGTGAATTCTTGTTAAAGAGAAGAGTATGAAAAAATCATTTATGGATGCAAAGGGAAGAGTTAGTAGGTTTGAAGTCTCACTTACATTTGAAGAGGCTTTGGTTGATCTCTTGTAAACTCGAAAGATTGTTGTAGTAGGTTATTAGGTTCACCTATATTAGAAGAAGCTTGTATTTCTCTTGTGGACTCAAGAGAAGGTTGTAAAGTTGATTTGTGCTTTACCAACATTTGAACAAGCATTATAGTGGAGTTTGTAGAAATTCTAAGAGGAGAAGACCTTAGGTGGTGGATATAGATTAGCAAACCACCTAAAAGCTTTGTGTTTGATCTCTCTATCCTATTTTCTTTACTTTCACATATATTGCATATCTTGTTCTTGATTTATTATTCAATTCTCTCTGGTGAATGTGTTACACATAAAATGTTTGATAAACTACCTAACATACTATTTGAAATAAATGAATTCCATGTAAATCCTTTTTTTTTTTTTTGGTTGCACCTTTTTAAAAAATTACAAATTTAGGATTTACAATTATTGAATTTGCACAAGCTTTATTCAAATCCGAGCCCAAAATGTAGAATTTGCAAATCCACACTTTTTTTAATTCTGTTGCTAATCTTTTAAAGACAAAACTACTATCAAGTTAAAGAAAAACATAAACGTCTTTTTCACTCTTCTTCTCCACTCTTCTCTCTTTTTCCAAATTGACGGCAAAAAGAGAAAAAAATAAACGTCTTTCATTCACTCATTTTTCAGGTATTTTGCAAATTTATTTGTGATATCTTTTTTATTATGTATTCTTTTTGTTATTATTATAGTACTATTATATTATAGACTTTGGATTATAATACCCGGTTATAGGTAAGGACATAGCATATTGTGGTAAAGTATAAATAAGAAGTTACTACATTATTGATACGTTATCATTAATGAGTTGCGTATATATGTTTGTGTCCGCAAATATATATGTTTGAAATATACTAAATAAATGCTTCAAACTCTGATGCTGTTATATTATTTCCAATGTGGTCATGTGACATTGCTTGTGTGCTATTGTGTTCAAACTATCACGTATAACAACTTTATTCTCAATAAACTTGAGATGAATTCATCTACTCACCCACTTATCAGGCTGAAGATATTCAGCTACCTTCAATAAATCTCTGCCATCCAAATGATGCCTGAAAGACGTCTCAATGACTCTCGTACTCCTGAGAAATGGAATAGTTTATTCATCCCTGTGGAATAAAAGTTGGAACTAAAAATATGCATATAGTAGCAGTAAATTATGTTTGTTTTTATGTCTACAAGATTCAGGAGTCCACTTTTGCGTAATCATGAGCAGTAATATAATATAGTACTATTATATTATAGGCTTTCATGAATATCTTGATTCTGCAATAGCTTAGGTAAAAAAAAAAATCCATTCCCATATTTGCAAAGTGTTCGAAGGAATGCTTCAACCAATCCGAAATTTTATTGTAAAACGGATTAGAGTTAGCAGCTTGATTATATTATAGCCCTTGGATTAAGGATGACAATATCTTGATTCTGCAATAGCTTTAAGGATGATAATGTCTTGATTCTGCATTATAGCTTTTTGATTATATTATAGCATTTGGATTAACAAATTAGGCTTGATTTGCATCACTAGCATCATTATATGCTCATTTCATATAAGGTGGCCTATTTGGGTATTTTTTTTTTCTCCTTTTTTATTGTGTGTGTGTTTTGGTTTAGGAAACTGGGATGATTATGTTAGTTTCTATCATAATGTAGTTTGATTATTGTGTTAGATTAACATATACATGTGTTAGATTATTGTTATTTCTCTTGTTTATTTGAGCTGATTGATTTGATTTTAATTTGTTTCTCTTTTTCTGATATTGAAATTCAGGAAGTATGAGGGATTCTGAAAAAAATGCGCTAACAGCTTTAGTTGCATATATTGGGTACTTAGTGCTTCTACTTCGATTATATAAACATATTGAGCGGCCATTAGGGGAGACTAATCATGATAGATATCATATTAGACAACAATTAATGAGACAAATATAAACAAATAGAAATTTCCGTCATGTATTACACATAAGTCCTAATGCATTTAGAACCTTAGTGGATATTTTCAAACAAAGAAAGTTGTTACATGACACAAAATATAATTGTATTGAAGAACAAGTAGCAAGATTTTTACACATTTTGTTTGGGAACGTGCGAACTCGCTATGCAAACTTCTTTTGGTGTCGAAGTGGTGAGACAATAAGTCGTTATTTCCATCAAGTGCTTAGGGTCATCATTGCACTTGAAGATATATTTTTAGTACAACCTGATAGATCCATAATACCTCCAGAAATAATGAATAGTGAAGAAAGATATCATCCTTATTTTCAGGTAGTGTTAGCATACTTAGCCATCTTAAATCACAAGTTATATATTTGTGTTGTCTACTAATTGATACTAATCAATGAAGTTTAATTTTAGAATTGTGTTGGTGCTATTGATGGAACACACATTCATGTCAAAGTTTCAAAAGCTGATGTTCCAAGATATAGGGGCAGGAAGTGAGTACCCACAATGAATACATTAGCTGCATGTACTTTTGACCTCAAATTTACTTATGTCTTACTTGGTTGGGAAGGATCTATAGCAGACTCAAGAATATTAGAAAATGCTTAGGATAGGGAAGATAAGTTGAGAATATCCCAAGGTAATTATATTAGTACTCATAAATGATTTGAATAATATCAAGTGAAAACTTTAAAAGACATGAATTATGTTTATTTATTGTAGGCAAATTCTACCTAGTTGATGCGGGTATCCATTGAGATTTGGATTCATCACTCCATATCGAAGTACTAGATACCATTTGAAAGAGTAGTCTCGCTCTCCTCCTGAAAACCCAAAAGAGTTGTTCAATCTTTGGCATGCGTCACTACACAATGCAATTGAAGAACATTTGAAGTGTTAAAAAAGAGATTTTCAATTATAGCTAGTGGAACAGAGGCAAATTATGATGTTAATACCCGTTTAAAAATTGTGCTTGCTTGTTGTATTTTACATAATTTTCTCATTAAGTATGATCCAAATGAAGAGATTTTGCGGGAGGTAGATAACGAGTTATTTCAAAATTCAGATGAATTAGATAATTGTGACTGCATTTCTAGAGTTGCGGATGCTAGAGAAGGAGTGCAAATTAGAGATGGCATTCCTGCTTATATGTGGAACGATTACATTTCTTAAACATAGTTGTTATATTTATCACTTTGTATTCTTTTATTTTGCGACTATGTACTCTCAAATTTATTATTTTATAGATAAAGTATTGTTGGTATTGATTTATGAAATAATTTTTTCTGTTAGTATTCCTTTTGTAGTTTACTAATTAAAGTTTATACTACTATATTGGAATGATATCACAAAGGCAAATGGAAATACCAAATAAAAATGAAGTTGAAATTGTGGTGAGGGGATAGATAAGTCTCTTAGGTGGCTAAGAGAAATGGACAAACTTCTTCTTGACAGTTTGAAAGATGAAAATGTGAAAGGTAATAAGGATGAAAAGCAATTTACCAAGGAAGCTTGGAAGATTGTTGTTGGTATCCTTAACTTGGAGTTTCAGAAAATTGGAAAAAGAATTGATAAAAATAAGGTAGTTAACAGATTGAAGACTATCCAAAAAATAATGGAGTAATCGTGTTCTTGGATAACAAAAGTGGTTTTGGATGAAATGATACATCAAAGAAGATTGAAGCCACTCCAAGTGTGTGGAAAATTGTGATAAAGGTGAATGTAATAGTGTATGTATTATCTTATTGTTGGTAGATTATATACAAAATTTAACTCAAAATTCTTGTTCTTTCTTTCATAGGCGAAACCAGATTATAAATTAGTGCATGACAAGTGTCATGCCCTGACCCCAACCCATCGCTAGGCTAAGGCCGAGACATGACGTTCGTAACTCTTATTTATGAGATTAACAACTTAATAGCTTTAAAACCTGTGAACAATAAATTAATAACCTGTACATCCATTAAAATAATACCACAAGTAATTTGAAAAGACTTTCAACATTCTTCCAAGATATCAGCCTTAAAGGTTTACAACGTCTGATATAAATTCACAAGACTTAAATCCACCTATTCACATTCCAAGCCTAGGTCTCAAGAGAATATCATTCAATCTTAACTAGGCATCTAATCTACCAAAATAAAATTACAACATAATACTTGATCAATTTACAAAAATATCTTGTTACAATGATAAGCTATAACTCTACAAGCAAGCACGCGGACCAACTAGGGTAAAAATCCATCACAACACATCAATATAGCTTTCAACCACATGGGAACTCGCTCGGGCTAATCGTCACCTGAAATTGTTAGAAAGAGGGTGAGCTAGATCCTCGCGTATAGCTCAGTGAGGAAGGAACAAGAAAGGTTTTCACAAAGGTTTTATCATTTCGCAAACTTCTTTATAAAATCGTGCCATGCACATATACTTATATTCCACAAGTAAAAATACCCGATCCTGTTCATATTCAATATAATCATCTGGTAAAACATGAATTGAGACAACAATTATAAAATATTAACAATAACCAACTCTACTCTCTAAAGACCTCGAGGGCTTAAATGAGAGTAGGAAAACACAGATCGAAACATATATCCCGGCCGTAATCAAGAAATAGATACAAAATAAGGAATGTGGCTTATACGAATTCAAGAGGTGTCTCCCACTATCACAGTCGTATGCACCTCAAAAGGTGTCTACCACTATCACTGCCGTGTGCACGTTGCTCCATATAGCCCCTTATGCCTTTACCATAGTCATATAGGAACCATTAGGGTAGGGAGGTATCTACCACTATCACAGTCGTGTGCACCTTAAAAGGTGTCTACCACTATCATTGCCGTGTGCATCTTTGATCCCTTCCCTTAACAATTGAGAAGTTGCAACAAGTCGCGCCCATACAATTCATATATATGTAGCATTCACAATATTTCCATGCAAGAGTTTAAATTGACAAGTACAAAGTGAACTTAAGACTCACAAGCATGACTTTCGTATGCACATTTAATGTGTACAAATTCGAGGCAAAAGAATCAAGTTCATGATCAAACATAATCTCCCATTCCACGCAACACATATAATCATATACCTCAATCACGTCACAATTAACCTCCTTTTATGTCCATGAAACAAGTTGGTACTAATGCCACAAAGGTACATCAAGAAATCAAATAACTTCAATACTCCTGCATTAGCCTATCTTAAACAGTTAATCTCCCTATTCTTCCGAACTCTAAATAACCTGATTTTGGTATAGAATCGAAGCTTATCGAATGTAGATAACTCTAGAATCAAATGGAATTCAATTCGGAGTTGAATTGAGTGAGATATGGTCGTTTGAAAAATGTTGCGCAAATTTGTCAAACATTCGGGCGACTGATCCGGTCGACCGAATCTGACCTGAGTCGCCCGACAGTAGCGAAAATTGACTAATCAGGTCGACCGGATCTGACTCTGGTCGACCGGATCCGACAGTAAAATGTACGAATTGGCATTTTCTTGCTTCTTTTGCTCAGCCTCTTAACTCTCAACCTTAGTCATTACTTCAAACACAAACTCTACAACTTTACAACCTCAAAAGCATCACTTATCAAACTATAACATCATCAAATTGCAAATTCCATCAATAACAACAAAGCACAAGACCCAACATGACCATTCAAGATCAATCTTCTATTTCTTCTATCCACCAACAACACAAACGTACTCCACACATATAATACTTCATTTAACATATATTACAACCTATCATAATCATCAAAAGCATATGAGACAAGTTTAAGCCAAAGAAATCACTAACACAACATATTGAAACCCTAGTTGAACATACCAAGTTCAAATTCACCAATCAAAGTTATATCAATCATCATCATGCTCAATATACATATATAATACATAATCATGAACCATATGATCTTTACAAAACATTTTGAAAACATCTCTCACCTTAGATTTGAGTGACAATGCAAGAAATGGGTCTAGGAAAAGCTTGTGTATGCAAGAAATAGCTTGAAGATGACTCATGCTAGCTTGTAAATGCTTCCCTCTTCTTCTTCTTCTTTCTCTTTTCTCTCTTCTTTTCCTCTTCCCCTTCTTTTGATCGTGTGTTGTGTGTGTGTGTAATATTTTTGTGTGTGTATATGGTGTAATGTGTGTTGAATGGGTGAGTGTGTATTGGTATGTGTTTGTGTGTTTGACTTAGATGAGACCAAATAGTGTTAGGATATTTTCAGATTTTGCCTAAGGACAAGAGTGCCTTTCAACTTACTTGCGTATTACTAGTTTGCCATTTTAGTATTAATTCTAACTATCTTGGTTTTAGTTTAGTTACTTTAGTTAGTTATTGAACTTAGTTGATTCTAATTACTAGCTACACGATATAATTCACTCATATACATGTTAAACGATAAAATACACGTAAATCGAGATGAATGCACATAAAATGATTTAATTATTACTTACGTTATCTAAATTACTCAAAGACACATAGTTGAATTTAAATATACGTTAAACGCGACATGTGCACGTAAAACAATATAAATGTACGTATTTCGAAATAAAAACACATAAATTAAGGTAAATACACGTTAGTTGATATAATTGTATATTAAATGATGTAAAAATGTATGAAATATTATAAAATGCATATGGCTCTGTATTGGCTCGGTACGTGGTCTCACAACAAGGAATTCCACTTTTTAGAGGATGCTCGCTAGTTATTTGAAAAAGACTGAGCAAATGAAGCTGGGGCTGAGAGTGCAAAGGAAAAACTACGAAGGTGGCAAAAATGAGTGACAGTTTTCTACACGAGAGCAAGATATAGGGATTGAAGATATTGATAATTTGCAAGCAATTAATGAAGTATTTCTTGAACCACTTAATCATTTTGCTAGAAATTGTAATTACACAACAGTGGAACATTCACCAATGACTCAAGATTTGCCAACTAGTCAAGAGAATTATTCATCAGCTCCAAGCATATCAAGGGAAAATTCTAAAGGAAAAAGAAAAAGGTTCAATGAATGCTACAATTGCGAAGAGATTATGGATGTTACTTCTTCGATAAAGGAAATCGCCAATGCTATTAAGACTACAAGCAAACACTTTTATTCAGCCACTGAAATTACAATCGAGCTAAAACAATTGGGATTGGATAAGTGGGAAGTCATGGATGCTCTCAACTTTCTCAAAGATAATGAGTCATTAGTGGAGAAATTCTTTGCATATGATGATGATATCAAGCTGGCATCGTTGAAGAGGAAGATAAGAATTATGGATGATTAAATGGTGGTCATTTGATAAGACAAGTCATCTATTATAATTATTTTTGTAATGTTGAATTGATTAGGGATGACAATGGGTACGGTTTTAATCCGAAACCGACGGGTATCCGCTCGATAAAAATCCGATAAACAAAACTGATGGATAAACCGGTAGGTTTTGGTTTTTAAAAGTCGAAACTGAAGGTTAAACCGATAGGTTATGGTTTTAGCCGTTAAAAAAAATCGAAACCCGAAACCCGAAACCCGATTATTAATTTATATATATATATATATATATATATATATATATATATATATATATATATATAAACAAAGTTAGTTTTTTTTGGTCAAGGTATCCAACGGTCCTTTTGAATTTGCTTTAATGATTAGCAACCTTTTTTTTGTCTCCCACGGGGACAACACTTTATTTATTTATTTATTTTCAATGATTGCTATTACTTTACTTATTGTTTCTTCTTCAGATTTCATTTCTAACGTTTTGTTTTCTTTTTCTTCTCAGATCCCAAACTGCATTCTTCTTCTTCGGTTCTTTCCAATTTCAATTCTCACGTTATCTAAGGTAATATATATAACTACACAAAGTTAAGGGTAATATATCATGAAACCTTTGTATTATATTTATATTAATTTTTTTGGTTATATTGTTTTATTCATAATTTATTTTATTGATTTTTTTTTTCAGTAGGTAGACATCCTGTCTTAGGCACCAACTAAGGTAAGTTATTTGAATTACTTCCCTTAATAATTTTGTTAGTGTTTTTTTTCTTAATTATATTTTAGTAGTAATTTTTTTTTTTTTGCTATTAATATTTTGCTAAATATCTTACTTATTTTGTTTAATATTTTAGTAGATCTCTTGGATCTTCGCAAGTATTCTTCATCAGGTGATTCTTATTTTTTTCTATTAATGTTTGTCTATTAATCTCTTGTAAATTTTATTTCATGCTTATAAAGACCACTACCATATGCAAAATTAGCTATATAAATGTGATATGGAAGGAACTTGTTTGTGTTAAAGTCTAAACAACTAGCACTAAGTTGAGTATGAGGTACCTACTAATATCTCTTATTTTTCACATTTATATGTTTATTTTTTTTATAAGAAAATGATCAGATTATAAACTTGTTATTTTTTTTTATGTAGGTTGGATTTTTTCATAAAAATGACATCCCAATTGAATATTGACCTTGAAATTGAAAGTCAAGGTGAATACAATACACCTACTAATTTACATTTTACGAGTTCAACTTCTTCTCAAAACCCAAATTGTCTGACTTTTTCCCAACCCCAAGGTTCATAACCCATAAAACTTCAACATAAAATTTGTGAGGCAAAAAAAAGGAATTTGACTAGTAATGTGTGGGAGCATATGAAAAAAATGAAAAAAAAGATGATGTTGAGTATGTCATTTGTAACTATTGTAAGAAAGTATTGAAAGCTTCAAGTAAGAGCGAAACTTCAACTTTGAGAAGCCATTTAAATATATGTTTTAAAAAAATCAGGAAAGCATTGATGATGTAATTGAACGCCAACAACAAAAGCAAATACAACCTCAAAAACAAAGTGATGGAAAGTTTCAATACAAAAATTTTACCTTTGACCATGAATTTTCAAGCCATCAGCTTGCTCGTGCTATTATTTTGCATGAATATTCTCTTTCTATTGTTGATCATGTTGGCTTTAGGGATTTTGTACATAGCCTCCAACCACTTTTTAAGATGGTTTCTCGAAACACCATTAAGAAAGATAAATTCAAAATTTATGAGATAGAGAGGTCAAAATTGCAAAATCTTTTAGAAAAGAACACAAGTCGTGTAGCCATCACAACCAACATGTGGAGTTCTAACCAGAAGAAGGGTTATATGAGTATCACCGCTCATTTTGTTGACAACAATTGGATTTTGCAAAGTCGTATCTTAAGGTAAGATTATTTATTTATGGCTAATAAATCTATTCATCCTTCGTAGTTTGTATTTTATAGCATGAATATGATTTATTGTTTGATGATATTAAATGTAGGTATATTTATGTACCTGCATGTCACGCCCCGACCCCGACCCATTGCTAGGCTAAGGCTGAAACATGACGTTCGTAACTCTTATTCCTAAGATTAACAAGTTAAAAGCTTTAAAACCTGTGAATAATAATTTAATAACATACACATCTATTAAAAACGCCACAAGGAGTTTCCAAGGGCTTTCAAAATTCTCCCAAGCTATCGGCCTGAAAGGCTTACAACACCCTGTTATATATTTACAAGACCTAAATCCACCCGTTCAACATCTCAACCTAGGTCTCATAAGTAAAGAAATCAATCTTTGTTAGGTATCTAGTTAACTAAAAGAATATACAACAGAGCAAATAGCTCAATTTACAAAATCATGATCTACATAACAAGAAATAAATCTCCTTAAGCAAGCACGAGGTTCACTTAGTTTAGGTATCCAACTCAACAAAGCTTGCAACCACATGAGAGCTTTCTCGGGCTAATCTTTACCTGAAATGTTGAAAGAGGGGTGAGTTAATCTTGCATATAGCTCAGTGAGGATGTAGTAGGAAGGTTTTCACAAATATTTTATCTTTTCGTAAATGATTTGATAAAGTATGCCATGAACACAAGAATATACAAACGAGAATACAAGATATACAATCAAGATTCAATAACAGTTAAATAACCTAACTCTTTCAAGATATCATTGGGTCCCAACCCGTAGGAAGATCAATGGGTCTTAGCTAGAGAATGAGGCAATTCTTTGGTAGTCGAGATATACCGGCAAACCCGGAGGTCCCGTCATTACCTTAATCATTACCTTGGTAGTCGAGATATACCGGCTAACCCAGAGGTCCCATCACTACCTCAATTAATAATAGTTATAACAACCGCGCATATACAAATCGAATGCATTTGTAATTATCAATGATATGACAAGAAAGCATGTAAACCTCTTGCAGTAATAAATGATTAATCAATAGCATATAAATCAAACATATAATAATCTTGCGAATATACATTTATAGTGCCTCAAATATTACCAAGTATCATAAGATAGTGCAAAGTCATCAATAGATTTCTCAAAACAGAAACAAAATGCAAACACGAACGAAACTATGAAGCAACTTCAATGTTTCTACATTAGCCTAACTTAAACAGCTAATTTCCCTACTCTCCTGAACTCCAAATAACTTGGTTTTGGGTTAGAATTAAAGCTTATTGAAAGTAGATAGTCCTAGAATCAAACGGAACGCAATTCGAAGTTGAATTGAGTGATATATGGCCTCCGGAAAAACATTGCACAAAGTTGTCTTGCGTCCAGTCAATCGGATCTAACCAAAGTCAACCGGTAGTAGCCAAAATCGACTGATCCGGTCGACCGGACTTGGATTAGGTCTACCGGATCCTTTAGCACAATGCATGAATTACTCTTTTCTTGCCTCTTTAACATGTTACCAAGCCTTTAACACCCAACCAACACTTAATATACTCAAATGGCCTTGTTAAACATCATTTACAAGCTCAAGAAACATGTTTAAAACACTCTTGAATCAACAATTACTCAAGAACACAACTAAGCCTTAATACTTTTTACTTCCATTTTTATCCATTTCAGACAAACCAAACCTTCTAGTATATGTATACAACTTCATTCATCTCAAATTCAAACTCATTCATTCCTCAAGATCATCATCATATTTAGGAAATGTAACCCTGGCTCACACAACCCATCCAACATAAACAATATACCTAACCAAGTACAAAATCATTATCAAGCATATACATATTCAATATCATGTTCAATACACATATGGGTCTCATTAATCAAACATTATATGACTTTGTAAAACATTTAGAAAACTTCTCTCACCTTAGCTTTTGAGTTTGAATGCAAGAAATATGTTAGCAAAGCTTATGAGAGCAAGAACAAGGCTTGAAAATGCTTGGCAATAGTTTGAATCTTCTTCTTTCTCCTTCTTCTTCTTCTTCTTCTTATTCCTTTCCTCTTCTTTTCTCTCTTCCTCTCTTTCCCAGACGTGTGAGTATGTGTAGTGCGTGTATTGATCGTGTGTTGTATGTGTGTAGTATGTGTTTAGTGTTGTTTTGTATGTTTTAGTTGGTAAGAAAATATTTAAAGGCCCAAAAGACCACTTTGCCCCTCAAATGACCTATGTATTACTAGTTTGTCATTCTAGTTGCTTCTTAAGTAGTTAGTTGCTTGTCTTGACTTAGTAATAATTAATTAAGTCCGACAATATCTAAATCACATAATTGCACGCCAACCAATGCAAGTACACGTGCAACGATGCAAATACACGTAATCCAATATAACCGCACGTAAATCAATTTAAAAATATATAAAATGATTTAATTATTATCTATGTTACCTAAAATACCCTAAGACACGTAATTGAATTTAAATGCACGTTAAACGAGGTATGAGCACGTAAAATGATGTAAATGCATATTAATTAATATAGATACATATTAAATAATGCAAAAATATATGAAATGCTATAAATTGCATATGGGCTATATACTGGCTCAGTACTGGGTCTCACATTACACCTCATACCACAGAAGTACTTGTTGAAAATTTACTTGATGGTTTAACTGCATGGAATTTGAAAACTAAATTGTCTACTATAACTTTAGATAATTGTAGCGCAAATGATGGGATTGTAAAGATAATTGTTGAGAAGTTATTTTCTGATTGTTTGCTTGGAGGTAAGTTTGTTCACATGCGGTGTTGTGCTCATATTCTAAATCTCATTGTGAAAGATGGGTTGACAATTATAGAGGATGCAATTGCAATCATTCGTGAGAGTGTTTTGTTTTGGTCTGCTAGTCCATCTAGATGGGAAAATTTTGAAGAGATGGCGCGTCAAATGAAATTTACTTGTACTAAGAAGTTGGGGATTAATATTAAAACAAGATGAAATTCTACTTATTTGATGCTTCAGGTTGCTTTGGAGTACTAAGATGTATTTTCTAGAATGAAACTTAGAGGTAAAAATTATAAGAATGTGTCATTTGAACTTGATTGGAATCTAGATGCCAAAATTTGTGAAAAGCTTAAACTTTTTCATAGTGTGACTGAGCTTTTCTCTGGTAGGAAGTATCCAACTTCAAACACTTACTTTGTTAAAGTTTGTGAGATTAGGGAAAATTTGTGTAAATGGATGTTATTTGGAGATGAAACAATTGCTTCCATGGCAAAAAATATGTTGCAAAAGTTTGAGAAGTATTGGAGCATTGTGCATGTCGTTATAGCTGTATCAATTGTTTTGGATCCTAGATACAAAATGAAAGTTGTTGAGTTTTATTTTACCTCATTTTATGGTGAATATGCAACTGAACAGATTGAAAGGGTTAAGAGATGTTGTTATGATTTGCTTAAAGAGTATCAGTCAAAGTCACATATTTGTAAATCTCATGAAAGCATTCATGGTTCATCCAATTCACAAAATCTAGGAGATTCAACTCTTTTTGACGCTGAAGGAGAAAATATGGCCAAATTAGTACAATTTCTTAGTTTTATTACTACTACTACTATACATGTGAAATCAGAACTTGATTATTACTTGGAAGAGCCAGTTTTGCCATGGAGTCCGGATTTCGATATTCTTAATTGGTGGAAGATAAATGGGATAAAATATCCTACTTTGCAACTGATAGCTCGAGATCTTTTGGCAATTCCAATTTCTACTGTTGCATCTGAGTCGGTATTCAGTACCAGTGGGAGAGTGGTTAGTCCACATAGAAGTAAACTTCATCCTAACAGTTTAGAGGTTTTAAAGTGTTCACAAAGTTGGTTATGGGGAAATATTCAAGGTAAAGTACTCTTTATATTGAAAATTAACTTATTTTTATATATAAAGATATTAGTTTACATAATACATTTGTATGTGATTTTGGTAGGTGTCTTCATACCACCAGATTTTGTTAAAGTTTGTACCGAAGAGGAAGATTTAGATTGAGGTATTTATAACATTTTGTCATATTAATGTTTATAATAACAAGATTTTAATTACAATCCAACAACTTTGATTTTATATAAAATGATTTATAAATATCGTGTGTTTTTCTTTTTCAGATGATTTCTCATAGTTGGATGGAAGAGTGAAAAGCTGTGAAGACAATTTTTTGTAATTTGGTGGATGCTTTAGTTACAAACTTTGTTCTTTTGTTGTACAGAGGGACAAACATTTTCTCATTTTTAGTTTTTTGAGATTTGAATATTTGTAATGATGTAATATATTTTTAAGTTTATTGTCTTATGATGTATGTATTTTGATTTGTTTTATTTTTAGATTTTTTAAAACATTTAAATGATATATTTTTGACATACTATTTGAACTAATTTTTTATTTCAATTAATTTTTTAAGTTAGTGGTTTCGGTTTCGGTTATCCACAATTTTTTCAATACTTGTCGGATTCGATGATGGAGAATGGTTTTTAAAACCGTTGGTTTTCGGTTTCGATTTTGGATTTAGGTTATACTAAACGGTTTCAGTTTTCTCAAAATTTGCGGTTATCCGGACTGTTGCCATCCCTAGAATTGATGTATGAAATGGATGAATAATTCGCATTTGTTAAACCTAAAGTTATTTTTTCATGTTAAACTTATAGTTATTATGATTATTTTGTGATGCTTAACTTTTTGAAAATATTTCTTTGTTTTTGTTTAGTTTTTCTTTTCAATTTTTATGATATTACCAAAATCAATAATGGATTGAGAAGATAACACTGATATGATAGCTTAATTTCAATTGAATAAAAGAAGGGTATTTAAGTAAAATGCAACTATTAATTCAATTCACATGTGTTCCAAACACAATTTGGATTTATAAATAACAGAATTGACTTAATATTATTTTTCAGTTCCAAACAAGAGAATTCATTTGTAAATGAATTCCTCATGGAATTCATTTATAAATTAAATGAATTCCATATATGAATTGCTTCCAAACACTATTTAAGTGAATATTGTAGTTGTATTGCATAATTTTTTTAAATTAGTGATTTGATTCTATTAGCCTAATTCACCCATCCCCTATTAGGCATATTTGGACTAACTTATGCCTTTGCAAAAGCTTTTTCATGAGAAAATTGAAAGATAGTACGTATTTCTTTTGTCATTGCACCAAGTGTTCTTGCTCAATTGTTAAATCAACATCCTCTAATATCTCGTCACACATGGTGAGAGTTGGCTGTTAGAGCTATGCCTTAATGCTATATATTTGGATGACATATTTTGGGGTATTTTGACATTAACTTGTACATTGTAGCATTGTTGTTTATATGTTTGTTCAAATATTGATATATTATTGACGTTCATATTCTCCGTCTTTATCATATGAATGAGTCCTTAGTGTTTATAATTAGAAGAGATGTATTCTATAGGGGTTTAGAATATGTTGGCATATCTCTTTATCATGATAACTACTTAAAGTTATTCATAGTCCTTAGATTGTTTGATATGGGCTTCAATAATCTATTATGGACTATCACATATGTTGTTACATTTGATTGACAAGGGGATGTTAATGATAAATGATGGTGAGCCATATGCCAAATTAGCATAGGATGCGATTAACAAATATTTGAGTGATTATTAGTGGAATAGATCACTAAATGTGACGTGAATAACAAATTACATGACTTAGGATTAATAATTTGTTATTCGTTACAATTGTGCATGTAATCCTTTGACTGAGATATTACGGTTTTCATATGTGTCGGGGTTTAATACTTGCATTTGGACAATGCTTGTCTTTGTTAATCGAGGCGGGTTACGGCCTTTTGTATTATCATTCGTCCGGTATAGTGATTAACAGGTAGTTGTCAAGATAGAATCCATTAACCATGTCCTATGCGATCTAACTTTGGCAGTTGAATGAGGAAGTCCTTGCCAAGGCGTAAATAATGGGAAAGGGTTTTTTCATGTGTCATATCTGATAAATCCGTATTTTTAGTAACTTTAACCCATTGAATCATGTATATTGCATTATTATTTCAAGTTTAATTGTATATTTTACACAAATTTAGTGCAATATAGGTTTTAAAGAAGAAAAAGCAAAAACTACCATAAAAACCAACTTTTGAAGCAGATTTTCGGCGCAACACTAAAGGAAAATGGTAGAACAACTTCAAAACGAGCAATTCGAGATTGAATTTGGCCAAACTGAGTGCGAAAACGGATTCAGGACACTGAAAAACCTTGAAATAGACCCGGTCAACTTTTTTGTCAACGGTCAAAGTCAACGGTCAATGGTCAAAGTCAACCGAGTTGGTCAAAGTCAAAGTTCGGAGTCAAAGTTCACCTACCATAGCCAGAAGGGAGCTCGAGCGCCCCTTTTTCCCGCTTGAGCGCCTCTTTTTTGAAAAAGGCCGACAATTGAGCGGCAGTGCAGATTGATAACAACAGAAAAAAAAAAAAATTCAAAAGTGCAGAAGGGCGCTCGAGTGCCCCATTCAGGCGCTCGAGCGCCCCCTTGCATTTTTGCCTATAAATATCGCCATTTTGCAGCATTGAAAGGACATCAATTTTTCTCATCTTAGCCAAGTTTTTGCCTCTCTAGTGGGCAGAAGCGATTTTTCATCTTTTTTTTTTGTATATAATCAGTTTTCTTCATATTTTAGCTTAGAAGTAGATTAGTTTAGTTTAGTTAGAGTCTTAAAATAAGGGTCGGGCTTATGGATTAACGCCATAGTTTCGGAGAAATCGAGCCGGCTAAATCAAGATGTGCTTAAATTTGGTAACTTTTATTCTTGATTTCGATTTCCGTTTTGTAAATCTAATTATGGCACTTTATACCCTTATTTTTGGAATGATAAATAAGTGAGGATATTTTTGTAAGTATTTAGATTTAGATTAATTAAAGTCTCGTATTCTTTAATTGCTCAGAAGTGGGAGCTTGTAGCCCTATTTCTTGAATGATTTATTCTTATAATTTAAATCTATAATATTACACTTAAATATTCTGATCGAATTTATCATTCCAAATCATGGACCCGCTAAATTGAACTAACCACTCCTGGATTAAATTATTGTATCTTGTTACTACCATATCTTTGGATATTTTGTGGACATTTCTTGGACTTTTGGACTTAATTTACCGTACTTGTTGGATTTTTAGACTTTTGGACTTAATCAAACTTATTTGTGCGGGAGATAGTCAAACAATTCTAAATTAAGGACTTAACATAATTTGATAACCCAATCTCCGTGGATCGACCCTCTACTCGCTACAGCTAGAGATAATTCGAGGTAAGCGATTTTTTCAATCATTTAACCACACTATTTTTTAGTGCAAAACGACGCGATCAAAATTTGGTGCCGTTGCCGGGAATCGGTGTTCATCAAATTAGATAAGTCTTTGATTTATGTATATTATTGTTATTTTGTATATATTTTAATTTTTAGTTTTTAGTTTTTATTTTTATTTTAGTCAATTTTGTTATTTTATAGACTTTGTTTTGCTGAAGACGTTAAACTTAGCGCTCCTAGGAGGCAACCTAGGGATTCTTGTGGTGTTAGGGTTCAATTTTTATTTTTTGTCATTTATCTTTCGTATCAAATGAGTCTTTCTCTAGCTTAATTTTTTTTTTTTAAATGTGATTTTGTAGAACATAGGTTTGAAGAAGATTACATCTTCTTTAATCTTTAAATGGCCTAAAATCCCGATTTGTTCTCATTTTTCACAAACTCTTGAACCCCATAAAAGAGTTTAAATGGTTTGGGTAGTTAAATTTGTTTTTTTTTTAAAATAATAATAATAATAATAAAAAAGTGTGATCTTGTAGAAAATAGGTTTGAGGAAGATGATATCTTCCTACTTTGTGAACTTGCATAAACATTTAAGGCAGAAACGGGAAGTACCACACTCAAATGCGCCTGAAGGACGCTCGAGCGCGGAATGACCTAACGGACGGGTTTAAAGCCTTCTTTCTCTCTTTTTCTCCTCATTTTCTTTTCTCTTCATTGCCGCCTCTCTCTCTCTCTCTCTCTCTGAAAATTTTTCTTTCGTTTCTCTATTTTGCTGCATTCAACACAATGATGTTCGGAACTCTCACGCCTGATCAATTTGCCCATGGTCGTGTACTATTTTGCAAGCATTTTCATCCTTTACCTATTTGTTATTTATCTCTTTATCAAGTGGGATCATATGTATATTAGAAATGATTGAAGTCAATCATGCATTTTCAAGTTTAAGAGATAGTCTTATGCTATTGTAATTTTCATTTCCTCTTATGTAATGTCTTTATGTTTAATAAAATAGTATGGTTTGTTTTTATGGTTTTTGTATTTATAGTATTTATATTTATATTTGTATATATCTATATCTATATATAGTAAGATTACAACTTTTCTTTCATTTCCGTTTTTAACATTTATGTTATAATATTGTTAAAAAACAAAAAAAAAATAAGTTTTCAGCAGGGCGCTTGAGCGCGCCTTGAATGCGCTCGAGCGCCAGACTGTAGTCGGGACTTATAACCTAAGCCCCGATGGCAGCAACATTAAAAAAAAAAAAAAATTAGTTCTTCTGAATATTAGATCTAGGGGTTGATTATTGATATGTCTCGAGAATGTCTTTCGTTAATCTTGCCACTAAGGTCTTTTAACGACTTTGGTAATCTGGTGTGATTTCAACCCTCTTTGCATAATTTTCAGCAACTGTTATGACTATATATTCATTAGTGTATTTATTCTGAGTCTCATCCAATGCATTTGTTAGCAAACCATTAAAGGAGATTTATTGTGTATATTTTAATTTGGTATGTTAAATTTCTCTCTTTAAAAAAAATGGGGTGTTTGTTCTATTTTGAGTGATTTAGATTTAGTCTTTAAAAAAATTAAGTTTAAAAAAAAAACATAAAAAAAATTTGTCCTTGCGAAACCAAATTGTGTATATCATTGAGTTTTAAATTTCGTTTTTATCACTTTTGTTTTTATCCTCATAACTAACGTTGGTGTTTGAAACTTTTAATGACAAATCTTCTTTCAAAACCATTTGAGGAACAATGCTTGGAATTTTTATCAGGTTGTATCTATCTTTTTAATTTGCAATGCATTGCATCACTTTCTTATATTAAGGGCAATGTAAAGTTCGGGCTTGAGGAGGTAGGAGAAAATAGTCGATACCACCTATTTAAATTTTTTTCCAAATTTCAAAACTTTTACTTCACTTATTCATAATAATTAAATTTGAGTGGTTAATTGTTGAAATATGGTTAGATTGTGATAAAATATTTGTATTAGCTTTGAATTTGGAATGGAAAAATGATTACCCGCTAAGAATTGAGTTTGTATCTAGATTTTTTTTCTGAAACCTTGTTAACTATTATTACATCCTAACAGCATCACATGATTCAATTAGATTTTTTTGATTAATTATCAAAAAAGGAGTAAATTGAAATGTTTTTAATGTGAGATGTTGTGTTTTATTAAAATTTGACTTATTTTTCTAGATCGGTATACTCCTTTAAAAATATATATATATATTTAAATGACTCGCGCAATATCATTCAAATTTTAAAAGTGTTGATTCAACAAAAAAAAAAGAGGCAGAAAAGAAACTCAT
Source organism: Ehretia macrophylla (assembly GCA_037974665.1). Lineage (NCBI taxonomy): Eukaryota > Viridiplantae > Streptophyta > Magnoliopsida > Boraginales > Ehretiaceae > Ehretia > Ehretia macrophylla. The sequence continues at coordinate 55,476,499 of CM075771.1, read as the reverse complement.
AACAAAATGCTTTCGTCTAACCATTTTTGAGCATTTTTGGTTATGAAAAAGCTATCAATACAAATCCTGTCAGACAAGCCTTCTTTCACCAAACACAATTTAACCAAAGAAAGACAATACTTCAAGAAAGTCTTTGAATCAACCAACATCTACCATTCGAGTCATCTATTCATAAAAATAATAATACAGAAAAAATATATATATATATATATATATATATATATATATATATATATATAAAATCTAAGGGAGTGTTACATGATTTGGAAGATAGTTGAGTTTTAACATTTTATGACTATCCATAGAAAATATTTTTGATTTTACAAATTTTGCGTGATTAATTTTCTACCTCTTAATTGAGTTACAAGTGCTTAAAAAGGCTCAAAGGATTTTTTGTAATTAAGTTAATTTCATTTCTTCTAGATACAAAACGATTTATTGGGGTGGAATTGTTTGGAAGACAAACTCACTGTTAATCATGTATTTTATAAAATATAACTGTATGAATACATTGACTACTTAAATTTAATTTTTTTTGAATCTATGAAGTAATTGATGCCTTTACTTGAGGACAAGCAAAGAATGAGTTTGAGGAGGTTGATAAATCCGTATTTTTAGTAACTTTAACCCATTGAATCATGTATATTGCATTATTATTTCAAGTTTAATTGTATATTTTACACAAATTTAGTGCAATATAGGTTTTAAAGAAGAAATAGCAAAAACGGCCATAAAAACTAACTTTTGAAGCGGATTTTCGGCGCAACACTGAAGGAAAATGGTAGAACAACTTCAAAACGAGCAATTCGAGATTGAATTTGGCCAAACCGAGTGCGAAAACAGATTCAGGACGCTGAAAAACCTTGGAATTGACCCGGTCAACGGTCAATGGTCAAAGTCAACCGATCTGGTCAAAGTCAAAGTTCGGAGTCAAAGTTCACCTACCACAGCCAAAAGGGAGCTCGAGTGCCCCTTTTTGAAAAAGGCCGACAATTGAACGGCAGTGCAGATTGATAACGACAGAAAAAAAAATTCAAAAGTGTAGAAGGGCGCTCGAGCGCCCCATTCAGGCGCTCGAGCACCCCCTGCATTTTTTCCTATAAATATCGCCATTTTGCAGCAACGAAAGGACATCCATTTTTCTCATCTTAGCCAAGTTTCTGCCTCTCTAGTTGGTAGAAGCGATTTTTCATCTTTTTCTTTGTATATAATCAGTTTTCTTCATATTTTAGCTTATGAGTTGGTTAGTTTAGTTTAGTTAGGGTCCTAAAATAAGGGTCGGGCTTATGGATTAACGCCATAGCTTCAGAGAAATCGAGCCGGCTAAATCAAGATGTGCTTAAATTTGGTAACTTTTATTCTTGATTTCGATTTCCGTTTTATAAATCTAATTATGGCACTTTAGACCCTTATTTTTGAAATGATTAATAAGTGATGATATTTTTGTAAGTATTTAGATTTAGATTAATTAAAGTCTCGTATTCTTTAATTGCTTAGTATTCTCAATTAATTATGCATATTCTTGTAGTTATGTTATAGTTAATTGAAAGTACATATACGCCAGTTTTGTAAACCAGTGGCAGTACGTGACTACCTCGGACGGAATTAGCTAGGTTGTACTAGCACCTCCGGGGTACGTAAGTAAGAAGATTAATTGATAGATTATATATCGTTAGGTTGTACCAATATATTCAGTCTTGTTAATTAATTAGTTATATTACTTACGTATCTGAGGCTAACTTCAGAAATGGGAGCTTGTAGCCCTATTTCTTGAATGATTTATTCTTATAATTTAAATCTATAATATTACACTTAAATACTCTGATCGAATTTATCATTCCAAATCATGGACCCTCAAAATTGAACTAACCACTCCTGGATTAAATTATTTTATCTTGTTACTACAGTATCTTTGGACATTTTGTGGACATTTCTTGGACTTTTGGACTTAATTTACCGTACTTGTTGGATTTTTTGACTTAATCAAACTTATCCGTGACGGGAGATAGTCAAACAATTCTAAATTAAGGACTTAACATAATTTGATAACCCAATCTCCGTGGATCGACCCTCTACTCGCCACAGCTAGAGATAATTCGAGGTAAGCAATTTTTCCAATCGTTTAACCTCACTATTTTTGAACGCAAAACGACGCGATCAATATCCTATTCTTCCATTTAGAACTATGAATTATTATTGAGTTTATGAATTTAATCATTTCATGGTTCTTACTTATTTGGGACGATTTAATGGAAGGATTGCATTGTACTGTAATTTGCGACTATAAATACGTTCACGTGAATAGGACTTTATTACTTTATAAATTGTCTAGGCACGTTGCTAGATGTCAACCTAGAACGTGGGGGTATTTCGAGAATGGATGAGACATTCTCGGAATAAATTAAAAGTGTTTAATATTGTCTTATTGCTATGCGATGGTAAATCTAGAAAGTCGCACACAATCATATTTTGTTTCTCTTCTATTGTTAAGGAGTTAACAATAGTGTAATTGACCATTAAAAGTTAATGGAGCCAATATATTATTAATTGTTAATTATGGGGCCAATATATAATTATCAAGAGTAAATGACCAAAATGGTCCCTTATCTTTGAGGTTTGTGACATTTTAGTCCCTCATTTACGAATTGCGACATTTTAGTCCCTTATCTTTACTTTTGTGATGACATTAGTCCCTATCTTCAAAATTGTTACAAATTTAACGGATTTTGCACGTGCAGCTCACGTGATAGCTTATTTTCTTTTTTAGCAAGGTCAAAAATGTCATTTTATCTTCAAATCTCTCTATTTCTCTCAAATATCAGAAGCCCCAAATCAATCTCTCTCACCCTACTTCTATTTCTTTCTCTTCGAAATCCCTCTTTTCCTTCAAATCCCTAACACATTTTTCTTCAAATCCTAACCCATTTTCCCCAAACCCCTAAGCCATTTCTAAAAACCAATTTCGCAACATCAATTTGGCGATATGAATTTTGCGACAACAATTTCGCGACATCAATTTCTTGACATCAATTTCGGCTAATTCAATTTATCGTTTCAGCAAAGCCTTAACCCACTTCGAAAATCCTTCAACTTCGACGAAATGGCTTTATCATGCTATTGCGGAACTCCGGCATTGTTGAAAACTTCTTGGACTGACGCGAATCCGGGGAGATGATTTTTTGGGTGCTCGAATTATGGTGTTGTTGGAGAATGTGGCTATTTTGAGTGGGTTGATCCACCAATGTGTGATCGTAGCAAAAATATAATACCGGGTCTGTTAAGGTCCTTGAATAGAAAGGAGGCTGATTTGAAGAAGAAAGAGGCTGAGTTGCACAAACAACAACAGTCTCTAAAAAGGTTGAAGATGGCATTATTGATTATGTTTCTTTTGTTGTTGTTTCTGTTGATAGGTTAATAGGTTGTGTAATGTAGTTTATTGATGTAATGGATTGTGTGTATGTAGGTGTTTCTAGTGTTGTGATTTCTTTAATTTAGTTGGATTATTACTGACGGATGTTCCATCCGATCAGTTAATTTTGTCTAAGTGTAATCCAACAATGCATTAATGTATTTTCGTTTTGTTTTCTCTATTGGTTCTCAAACGTATTAGTTGGTTTAGGTAATGCTATAGAGGTGCCAGGCGAATTTGTTTGGAATAGACATATTTTTCATCGATTCTCAAACGTTAGCACTTTGCCTGCTATCTTCTTCTGCGTAGAATGAGCAAGACAAGCTTGATGTAAAACTATGTTATTAGCAGATTGGTGATTAATTAGATCATGAGAAATCACCTCCAAAAGAGAGACCTTTTTTGGCTCAACATAAACATGAAGTTGGATGTATCCGATAGTTAAACATAGAAAAGTCACAAAGCAAAGCATATTACACCAGTAATAAGAAGTTTTAGAAATGTCTGCCAATCAAGCTTTTAGTATGAAATGGCAGAAACTCAGGATATGACCCTATGACTTATAACAAATGCAGATGAATTCAGTGCGCGACATCATTTTTAAGGTTTACTTGGTGATAGAAGCAGAGGAAGATGATACCATTTCTGACTGCCTATTTTCGCATGCACAACTCTGTTTTTTGGTACACATAATTTCACTCTTCGACAAAAAAGAGAAGCAACCATCATGGTAAATATCAAATTATAACAACCATTCACAACCTGCTTCATTCATTAACACGAAAAAGTAGCATAAAGTTTCAACCATAACAAACATTAAGTAGTATAATGCAGCAACCCTAACAACATCAAGTAGCATAAAGTAGTAACCTTAATAACAATTCACAAACATCTGTTTAAAATACAATTGCTCAATTCTTTGATGTATGCCTGCTCCTTGTCTTTTTCTTTGAAGATGGTTGGCCTATTTGCATACTAGTTGAAGTAACAGTCGTGAGAGAATTTAAACTAATGCATCGTTGACCCTTCCATATTTGGCCAGTAGCATTCAATGTGGTTGAGCTAATCTTCACTTGTTTGTTGACATGTATAGCAGTTGATGAAGATGGATAAGGAGTCTCATATGTATGCCTGCTCCTGCTGGAATGAAAGGTGGCTTTTTCGTTTGCATTGCACTAGGTGGAACCTTAATCATCTGCATGTTTAAAGTTTGCATTAGATTCAATAGTACTATACATATAAACCATTGAAATGTGAAATTTAGAATGTCATATACAAACCTCCTCATTAGCATTTGCAGCCTTGGTAGGGCATTTGTTTTTGCTCACAGTTTTGCCAACCACATTCGAAGATATATTGTCAGTGATTAAAGGGTCATTTTGTACTTCGGTGCAAGTTTTTCTTTTTCTTGACTTTACTTGTATGGTGCTATCATCAGCATCTAATTGTACTGAACTTTCAGTAGCAACCACTTGTATATTGCTGTCAATTGCATCCACATGAACTTCACTAGTCCTACCATTGACATTGACAAAGCTGGCAGTTGCATCCACATCTACCAAGCTAGATTTCGCTTGCACTTGAACATTTGGACTTGAATTCAAATCCATTTGAACACTTCCAATTCCATTTACCTCCATTTCAAGTTCAGTCCTTGTTTCTACATCTACACTTGCACTTTTCTGAGATGTAGGGCAACCTCTCTTGTTACGGCCAGATTGATTGCAAACAGAACACTTCCCTTTCATTCATTTTCTACTCAACTTCTCTCATGCACGGTTCTGAGCTTTACGAGTAGTTGAGCTTTGTTTATTTCTTTGTTCTTCATCTGGCTCTTTTCTTCTACATTTTTTTGGTCTACCTGGAAGCTTGATTGTTTTCGGTGCAAGAAGAGGCCTCATACCAGTCTGAGGCCACAATTGTGGCCTATTAATAGGGCATATAACAGGTTCATAAGCCCTAAAAAACATTTCTTTGCTATAGCAAACATCTACAAAGTCCTCCGGATCATAGCCCAAACATGTCATTGCCGAAACTGCATGTGCACAAGGGATACCTGATAGTTCCCAACTCCTACATGAGTAGCTTTTAGCATCCAAATCAACAACATATTGCTCTGAACCTAAGCACCTCACTTGGAATAACTTTTGTCCACAAAAGGTTGCATTCCAAGGCGCACTCTCTTCCTTCCTCTTATTCACAATTTTATAAATCTTCGGGCATATAGGATCATCACATTTCATAATCCACTCTCTTCTCTCTTGCATCCTCGTCATCAAATACATCCTAATTCTTTCCAACAACACCAAGATAGATTTATTCCTAGCTTCTATTATTGCAGCATTGAAACTCTCACACACATTGTTTAATAAAATATCACACTTCGATGTTGACCTAAAATGTGATCTACTCCAAAATTTAGCTGGCACATTTTCTAACCACTCATAAGCCCTTTCATCCAGAACTTTTATTTCATCTATGACTGCATTAAACTTCTGCACAACTGTAGATCTAGCTGCTTTCCCCATTAAGTCTTTCAAAACTGTACCACCATGCCTTTTCTTGAAGTTTTGATACAAATGTCTTACACAGTATCTGTGTTCAACATTTGGGAGCATGTCATCGATGGCAGGGCACAAACCCTAAGAAAAGAGAAAACAACTTTTATGTTAGTAACTAAAACAAGAGAATAAATACATGAACCATATTACAAGAGAATAAATACCTTTTGTCTATCTGTGATGAACACCCATTTTTGTTGATCATAAATCTCTAAGTCTTGAACCAACAAATTCATGAACCAGCTCCATGATCTCCTATCCTCTTTCTCTACCACAGCATATGCAATAGGAAAGATGTTATTGTTAGCATCTATGCCAATAGCAGTTAGTAGGATTCCAGGATGTGGGCCTTTTAAGTGACAACCATCTAGTCCAATAACAGGTCTACATCCAGCAATGAAGCCTCTTCTACATGCATCAAGACATATATACAGTCTTAGAAACCTTTGCTCCCCTATCTCATCATCTTCTTCGGTTTCCATACACACAGTTGAACCAGGATTTGTTCTCCTAATCTCCTCACAGTAGTCCCAAAGATTTTTGTATTGTTCTTTGTACGAGCCCTCAATCATTTCTCTAGCCAAGTCATACACTCTATAACCTTGCCTTTTTGAAATGTTGACATTGAATTCATTGTGCACTTTTGTCTGGAAATCTGAAACATCACCATACATATTCAACCGGATGTCATTGATATAGTGCTTGCACAAGAATCTAGCACTTAAATTCTTGTGATTCACTGCATCGCCACATTTGTGCTTGTTGTACAAGTTTCTGATTACGAATGAACCATTCTCTTTGTTGCGAGCTCCATACACAAACCACTTACATCGTTTGCCATGGCATTTCGCCCTAATTCTATCTTTGTCATTTTTCTTCAGCCTTACATCCTTGCATTTTTTAGCTCCATGTAACTTAATTGCCTCCTTGAGTTGTGATGCATTATTGAAGACCATGCCTAGCTTGAAATACGGATCAACCATATCAACTTCAGGTCTAAATCTTTCTCCCTTCTCTTTATTTTCATCAGAACTACCATGCAAACTGTCCAGATCTTCATCATTAAGGTCCTCTGATGAAGATTCATTCAGAGTCTTATCCTGGACCAAGTGATCAGTGAATAAAAGATCACATTCATCCAACAAGTCATTTACCTTTTTTTTTTTTGTCAGTACTAACTCCTGCCCCTTCAACTTCAATGTTTTCTTCATTTCCATCACTTAAACTATAGTCACTGTCATTGAAAGTAGAACTCTCACTGCCATCAGTTTCAACCTCACTATCATCTTCATCAATTACATTCCTTTTCCCTTTAGCATCATTAGCAGTCCTATTTCTTCTTCTAGGACTTAATTTTATCTTTCTCTTCCTAACTGGATTATCAGGACATCCTATTGGAACATAAGAAAGATATGGTATCTGATTGTCATCATTAACATTTTCATCACCATTAACATCATGTTCATTATTCACATTTTGCTCATATACTATCATTGTCATATCATTGGATGAGCCAACTTCACTCATACTACCAACCATAAACACATCAATTACTCCACCCTTCTTCTTTACTCTACACATGTCTAACACTTCAACATCAGACTTCAAGAAAACCAACCCATTGTCTAAACCCATTCCAGGGATTCTATAGTAATACCCTGCATTCCCCCCATACCCTAACTTTTGTGCCAGTGTGTCTAACTCACATAACGATATCTTATCAAAGTGACAGTTTGTCGCTATTGTAGTATCACTACCAACATAATATTTCTCTGGAAAATCCTTAAAAAAACCACCATAATGCAGCTTCATATCAAATGATTCTGAACATACATGTTATTACATTCATATTAGCAACTGTCATAAAAAATATGTACATAAACCTCTCTAAGCGAGAAAAATGGTCAATTGAAAATTTTAACAGTATAAAACACATCTTCATATCATAGACATTTTCCATTATTCTAACAGTATAAAATAGAGCTTCACATCATACACGTTTTCCATTCTAACACTAATCAGTTTCATAAAAAAGGTTCTATAAATGAAAATCACCAAAGATTTACTCATTCGCACACATCTTATTCTAACAGTATAAAATACAGTAAATCAAGCAATATACATACCATAGACGTTTTCTATCAAAGCTCGTTTGGTTGTAATCAGCAGCTTTCAAATTTAATTGCAGGAGCAATCACAAAATGGGGTTTAGTGGATTTGGGTATACCGAAATGGGTTTTTCCGAAATAGGTTTGCTAAATAATACGATTAAGTGAAATAGGGTTTACGAATTTGGTGGATTTTTTTGCTTCATTAACATAGAGAAATGGGGTTAGGGTTAGGGATTTTAGATTTAGGCAGCAGTCAAATAAGGTTTACGAATTTAGGGATCTTAGATTTTGATAGAAGAGAAGTAGATTTGAAGATAAAATGACATTTTTGACCTTGCTAAAAAAGAAAATAAGCTATCACATGAGCTGCACGTGCAAAATTCGTTAAATTTGTAACAGTTTTGACGATAGGGACTAACGTCGTCACAAAAGTAAAGATAAGGGACTAAAATGTCACAATTCATAAATAAAGGACTAAAATGTCACAAACCTCAAAGATAAGGGACTATTTTGATCATTTACTCAATTATCAATAATTGTTAGGGCTAATATGCAAATATAAAAAACTTGTTTCTGTGATTTTAATTAATGATGATTAGCTTGAATTAATTATTTGTGTAGTTGGAAAAATAACATTGTATGTGTATATGATATATGTATGTATGTTATATCTTGAAAATGGCAAGATGTCATTTGATTGGACTACAATTGGCCACATCACTTCTTCTACCAACTAATTTGAATACATGGCTAAGATTGGATATTACATGCATGTTAGATATATTTGATATGCTAGCATATATGTAAATGATATGTATGTATATGTTAAGATAGAAATATCTTAGTCAAAGGAGCTTTTGACCACACCTAACATATATACACACAATACACATAAAATAAGAAAGAGAAGACTTCTCTTCTTGCTTCTCTAGCTCACGACAAAAAGGGAAAGAAAAAGGAGGAGAAAAATGTTTGCTCCAACTCATGAACAAGCTCACAACATTTTCAAAGTAGCCTAGCACATACAATTAAAAGATCAAAGGATGCTCATTCATTCTTGTATGGACTAACTAGATCTCTTGCACTTGTAGCAGGGCTAGTCAACATTCAAATGAACAATCTTCATCTCATTTGATGGTCTTCAAATGATATAACTTAAATCTATCTCTTGATTACATATATTATCTATATATATGCTTTGATTATGTTAATTACGTGAACTCAAGTTTAGGGTTTTATGAACATAATGCTTTAATCTTGAAATTTTTTTGAAATTCATGTTTGCTTCCACGATGATTATTGCATAGATGATATTTATAACCCTAATAGATCCTTCATTAGCATCTAGGCCAACCCAACACAACCAAATGCAGACAAGTTGTAGTATGAGATAACTTAAAAATAGTGAAAAAGTGCTTTCATGAAATAAGAAGCCTTCGTATCTTAATGCATGTATTTAATTTATTCAGAGCCCAGCTCAACTAAGGTTTTCAGCAGGTTGGGCTCATTTATCATAATATAGGACCTAACTCGGCCCATGAGCCTACCACCCCAAGTCCAGCCCATTTTTTTCATTTTTTATTTGATTAGTGTAATTTGAATATATTATATATAGATACACATATACATCTACAAACATTGATGTACACATACACACACACACACACACACACACACACACACACACACACACACACATATATATATAAATTAATTTGAATATGTAAATTAATTGAGGGGCCCTGGATTAATAAAACAATAATTTGAATAAAATTCAAACTTAACTTTTTAAAGAAAAGTCAATTAATAATATTAACATAAAATATTACATACACGAAAAAATATATTCCTTTTTGTATTTGCCAATCAGGGTCAATCTAGTTAGTAGTTATACACATAAAAGGACAATTAGTTCTACTACTCTACAAATCACATATCAAACATATTTTAGTTGAAAGAGAGAAAAACATTGCTTGTAAAATTTCTTTTTATTCATTTAAAATAGCTAAAATTTCTTTTTCCAAAATATTTTTTAGAACTCGTACAAGTGCAGGTTGTAAAACCTTTTTGGCATGAGTTTCAAAAGTATGATCTTCACCAAAGTTAAATGCTTTTTCAAATGGAAAAACAAAATTTGAAATTTCTCTCCTATTTACTTCATGTTAATAATGAAAAGTGGTAACACTATTGGATGAAAAAATATCTAATTGAGTTTAAATTCTATTGTTAAACATATCTTGTGAATATTCTCCTAAAGCCCTTTTAATGTACCCATTCTAAATATTTTTTTGAAAGAAAATATATTTTTTTTTGCAAATATTACATAAATTTTCAAATATCTGAACTTGTATCTTTACCTCCTTTAGGATTGCTATTGGGAATACTAGATAAAGGAAGAAAAAATAATTTGTGCTAATTGTTATTATTTTTTTAAAACAATACTTAGTGTAACTTGCAACTTGAAATTATTATTTTTTTGAAAGTAATTGTTGCAATTTCAATGTAAAGAAAACTATCAGATATTATTTAGGGTAAATATCACTCTGTCCCCCTGTGATATGTGAAACTATTACTCCACCCCTTGTATTCGTAAAACTCCAAGAAAATTCATGTATTATTAAAAAGTCATCACATTACCCTCTCCATGTCTCTTTTAAGCTACTAAATGACATTTTTTCCATTTTAAATACATATATTTTTCCATTCATCTTCACCTATTTATCAAAAAATAAAAAAGGATCATCTTCCCCAACATACCCCCTTAACCCACCCCCTCACCCTACTCCACTCCCACCCGACAGCCCCCACCTTCCCCTTCCCTACCCCTGGCAGCAGCGAGTTCGCTGCTGTGCTTGATCGATGCAGTAGCGAACGCTGGCAGTAGCGTGGCGGTAGGGGAAGGGTGAGGGGTGGGGATAGGCAGCAAACAAGGTTGGGCGTGGGGGTGGGAGGAATAGGGGTTTGAGGAAAATGATCCCTTTTTTTTAATTTTTTCAATTTTTTGAAAAATAGGTGGAGATGAAGGAAAAAAGGAAAAAAAATATGTATTTGAAAGAGCAAAAACGTCATTTAATAGCTTAAAAGAGACATGGATGGGGTAGTGTGAGTACTTTTTAATAATACATAGGATTTTCTTGGAGTTTTACGAACATAAGGGAGTGGAGTGATAGTTTCGCATATCACACGGAGGCAGAGTGATATTTACCCTATTATTTATTTCTTTATTTTTAACAAAGTAGACATGCAATTTTTTTTTTTAATTTAAAGTAGCTGTTGGTTGAAGTTCTTGCAAACTTGCAATGTTGGATACTTAATTGTATTGCTTAAGGTATACTATTGTACTTTTTTTATTTATAAGTGGGCTCGAGTTATGCTCAACCTATGCTTGGCTTGAGCTAGGCCCTAGCTGGGCCTGAGCTAGGATGAGCTCATGAGTTGGTGTGGTTGGTCTTGTATCGAAATGGACCTTGACTCAAATGTGTTACGTTAGGTCAAAAATTTCATTACCGGCCAACTCAGCCCACCTATATGTGGTAGGCTGGGATAAGTTGAGTCCAATTTCTACCGATTTGAGCTAGGTCTGAATTTTAGTGTGTTAGACTATATTAGACTTATGTTGACCTGGCCTAAATGTGAGCTCTGCATAGCCTCCTTACATACTATATATGCTACAGGAATTTAGTTGCTAATCCTCTTGAACCAAAATTCTGTCCTCTAAAATATGTCTTGTAACTGTTGGCATGATCCGGCCCCCTTTAACATCATCTAACATGTATTTATTTTCACGATTCAGGTGATCATAAAGGGGAATATCGAATTCCTTCGTTTAAGTTCGTCCTTGGATACCACGTTCTGGCCTGTACTTCTTAGATAAGAAATTCTCTTATTCTATCATTCAATCTTGTGGTTATTGTACTTTGATCCAACCAGGTAAATTTGGATCAAATAGAGCCACCAAATCAACCCAAGTAGATCTCGTGGTGGGATTGAGAAAACACTTTGAGCCATTCTTTATAAGATTGGAGATCTAAAGGATTGGAATTTACTGCAATATCAAGCCACCAAAGTGAAGACACCGCACAAGACAAGAAGTAATTAAGAGGTCTACTGTCTCTTGCAACGATAGAATTTCTGGTTTAGGCGAAGTCAACATCTCAACTTGCGTATTGCGTCTAGTGAGATTGAGCAGTAGATTCATTTTTAGATTATTTGCAAAATTATTTTGATCTGAATTTGCTTTAAAATACAAAAGATAAATTTATAAGATATTTTGACCTTGCGACACACAAAACACATATACACAAAAGAGTTGTCTGGAATATTAGCTGTCACGCTTTTTCTTTTCTTTTTGCTTTTTTGCTTTTTTGCTAAGTTCTTCTACACCTTTTGAATAAAGCAACAAGAGTATATTCATGTATGTTGGTGAAGCCTTCATGGGAATTAGGATGATAAAACGATGAAGAGAGACAAGGAGAGGAAGATTTGAAAAGAGTACTAATATCTAATTGAAAATGATATAAAATATAGGAATCTGGAAAGTTTTTTACCTTCATTTTCTGGGAGCGTCTTTAAATTCTGCCATATGTTCATTTTGATCTTCTTGTCGCATTTACATATCACGTATTTATCACATAATATATGAATGTATTCATACATGATATCTGAACCACATATTATGCCAATTAAAAAAGTGAAGTTCCAATAATACAACTTAGCTAATATATATGTGTTTTTAGCTTGACGTAGTGCCATTGCTTAAACTCTGTTTGGCCTAATTATGAAATTTTAGTTTTTAAGTTGTAGATTTTTGGTTAGAAGTACTGTTGAACAAAAATCACTGACTGCTTAGCCTATGTTGGACAATGTTGAGCTTTTAAAAAATTTGAAAGCAATATTGAACTTTAAAAAATATGAAGGAATAAATTTGAGAAAGAAAAAGAAAACAACTTTCCGCATTATGTAAAAACAACTTTGCAAAAATCTATTTTGAAAAGCTCCAATTTAGAGTTTCTTATTTTTCAACTTTTTTTAAATTTAGTTTTTATCTAAAAGTACTTTTAGAAATGGACTAAACAATTTAACTTCAACCTCTAAATTCACAGGAAGCATTTTTGAGTGTCAAAAAGTGAGGTCAAACAGAGCATTAGTACACCATCATCGATAAAAATAACCAAAGTCAAAAATTACTAATTATCGATAAACCTCGCTTAATATAAGTTTGGACCCTCACGTTTGTTAATTTTCTCATTTTTTTAGATGAGCTGTATTACGACCATCAAATATGGTCATATTAAGTCTTAGTTATTTGTTTTAAATGTTATAAAATAAAATAAATTTTTTTTTTCATAAATGATTAGTTTAACAATTAAAATTTGATGGATAAAATTTTTAAAAAATCAAACATAGTGACGTGTAGTATATTTTATCTAAAAAATGAAAGAATCAACGAAGTGGAGGGTCCTTGCCCTCGCTTATACAGATTATAATTGGTTTTCTTGGGTATTATCATAATGGACATGCATTCTTCAATTAAAGATGGAATTGAGCCTTATGAATTTCAACAAAGTACAGCACTTTGATTAAGGTCTGTTGCCCTCCATATATATATATATATATGCCTCATGGTAACATTGGTATAGGATATCTTGACGTGGTAGAAATGATATTGCTAATGAAAAAACAATATAATTTCAAGATAGATGATGATAACCAAGGTGGCCCCCCAAGATATCCGATCTGGGTATTCAAGTAGTCACAGTGGTGAACGATCTAAAGACTTGTGTGTTATTCAAACCAGTTATGCTGTATGATTGCTAACTTCGTATCTTATAGACCTTGGTTCAAACTTCTCTAACTCGGCCCCAATGTACTATCTGATTTGTCAAACCTAAGATGCAAAGAAGTAAAACTTATAAATAAAGATAAAAATATTTTATTTCTCAAACATATTACAAAATAAAGAATATTGTAAATACTCTATCTAATATTAAAAACGTTGTAAATACCTCATTCTGATATTAAAAAGGCTACAAATATGTCCTCCGATTGATTTATTTTCATAGGAAACTTGACGAAAGGTTGAAGCAAACTTTTTATTCAGTATCATTCTTTATGCACAACTTAAAAATGAGAGTTTGTTTGTTTTTTTTTTTAACAAGAGAGTTTGGTTCAATAAACAATAAAATATACACTTTCACTTTGAAATAGACTAAAAAATATGCTGAAAAATAAAGAAATCAAAAAAATGACGACACTCGTTTCTGGATTAAGTAACTATCATACATTTACTTTGAATTAGTTCTTTTACAAGCATAATACACATTTAAATCGATGTAGAATTAGGCTTTTCCAAGTGTTTTCTTTTGGTTTCTTTCTCTAGGGTTTGCAAATGGTGAAAGAAGTTTAAATGAGGACATTTTCGTCTTTCAACAACACTAACTAACGGAGTTAAACAAAACTTAACTTTGGGGCATGTTTGCAACATTTTTCGTAACACAAGGTATATAACGCTACTTTTCAAAACACATGGTTTATGATACAACTTTATGAAAACACAGGGGGGGTATGGTGCATTTTACTCGTTAAGCCTACATTCTTTTTTTTCTTTTTTAAATTTCTTTGCCGGGTGCAAATTCAAATGTTACTTTAGACTCGACAATAGAACGACCTTTATATTCTAAGTAAGATTAATTTAGTAGTAGGACACTTGGAGCTTGGGGAGAAACTTGCTTATGCTTCAGATTTGAATTAGCTAGATAATTAATTTTTAAGTTAGTTTAGTTGTAGAATGTTTAGGGCGTAGACGATTTCAGTCATCCAAAAAATTAGTGTCTTGAGATTAATCTCTTTGAGTAAGTTCATGTACTCTGACATTTGATACTTCTATTATAAACCGGATCAAGTAGCTTTTCAAAAGAATTTCTATGTCATAAAAAATAAATGTTGGGAAGCCTTTCTTTTAATCTTTTGTTTCTTAAGAGAGTATCAAATAACATTATCATTTAGCTTAATAACTGATTAGAGAACATTATCTTTGATGGACTTGTTACTCGATCGAAGAAAGAAAATTTATGAAGATTACAAGAAAGAAGTGATGAAAATGAGCATCTGACATATCACATCATGATGGGGAAGGCAGATTCACGGATTCACTAGACTACAAAATAGTCCAGCCTCACGATAACATGCACCCATTCACGGATGAACAAGAGACCAACATTTGAGAGTTGTGTGTCGTGACCATCACCCCACCCCCTCAATCTTCCTCCTTGTTTCTAGTCTGTAAAGGGCCCTTGGCCCCTTTCTTTAGCCTTCTCTTTGATT
The DNA here is from genome assembly GCA_037974665.1 of Ehretia macrophylla. Lineage (NCBI taxonomy): Eukaryota > Viridiplantae > Streptophyta > Magnoliopsida > Boraginales > Ehretiaceae > Ehretia > Ehretia macrophylla. Next base: position 55,461,095 of record CM075771.1, on the reverse strand, counting down.
TAACTAGCTTCTCACATGCTAATCTTACTGTGATTATCCATTTTGTGACTACTCCTTCCATGTATAACGTACTTGTGTGCCAAAGAATTACCCTTTTTGGAGATGAATCAAAATCGCTTTTCAAATGTCTCTAGTATTTGTTTTGGCAGAGAAGAGATAAAGTCTCTAAATGTTTGGACCAAGAAATGTCATTTTCTGTAGATCACAGTTGAACATATGAACCCCAGTTGTCCTGATCACTATCTTTATCTTTCTATTTTCTGCACTGAAGAAAATCACTTGGCTTTGCCGAGATGGTTAATTTGTAGAGTTTTTGAAGATTAAAAAATGAGGAGTATTTTGCATTGAGTCATGGTAGAAAAAAGCTGATGTGATGAAGTGGATTATGGTCTGCTTGAGTGGCTGGGTCGTCCTAGCTCGGTCAATCCTATTTTCATTGCGATCCTACCAGCACTCTTCAATTGAGTAAGTGATTTAAGGGGAATAGTAGACAATTGTGAGATGACTTGAGAGTTCTTTGGGGGGAGCACTATCATGTTTAAGTCATGAGAACCTCATTGATCGGTTCGAACTGAGTAAAGAATTTTCATTCGTATTGATCAAGGAATTTTCATTAAGTCATTTGCGTGTTTGAGGGTTCAAAAAGAGAGGAAATAATAACTAAAGAGAATATGCCAAAAAGAAGTAAAGCGAGGTGTATCGATGTGTTTATGATACATTTTCAACGGGCGAGAATCACTCTTCCTGTAGCCTGCTCTCCTTTGTTCCGATGGGGGTCATTGTCCTTTGTAGGCCCTCGCAGCCAGCCTATCAAATCTACTCAAGGTCGGTTACAAGATCAATGGGGCGACCTTCACTTGTATTAGTTAGTGTGAGATATTTGTTGAACTGCTGCACACTGATGGGGTGTGGTTTTTTTTTTGGGTCAAAATGGGGTGTGGCCTCAGTGATGGTTAATTAGTGGCTCTAGGGCGAAATCAAACATAGTTAGTGCGTATCTTGCTAGGGAAATTTTTTGTATCAGTCCAAATTAATGGATCAATTTTTCACATGATTGATTAGTAAGAATGTGAGTTCTATTATTATATGACAGAGTGACATCAATCTGAATTGATTGAATAGTTTCCCGCTTTTTAGTAGGTATTGAAAGCGTAGAACCAATCAATCAACCTAGAACTAGAGTGGACCTTTTGTTCCTATTTCTTCGATTGACCACTTTCATTCATGTGATTCGAAATTGTGATTTGGGCAACTATAAAAATCTTTTCTGTACTAATTCTTAGAGTATTGTGCGAGTAGAGGGCTTGGTACTAACAATAGAGGCTACAGGATTGCCCCAAGCTAATGCTTTAGAAAAAAATCATTACCCAACCAGCTACATGCATAAGTTGTTTAGAAATGAAACTTGATCTGGTAAGTTAGGTGAAATAGTATGATAATGATTAGCTATGATTAAAGATTTTGAGTTTGAATTTTTTTTTTTTTATCACAAATATTGTTTAACATTTGATTAACCTGAAAAACATTTGTTGGAGCTTGCCACAATGCCACGGGATTAATAATTTTAAGATAAATCTAATTTGATCCTCCTTAAGAAAATTCCTCGTCATTAATAAAAAAGAATTTAATCTTCTAGGTTTTTTCAAAAAGGGAAAAGGCAAAAGAAAAAAAAGACTATCCATCGATCAAAACAAATCCACAAGAAAAGTTATCAAGAGGACCCAGAAAATTCTTTGTCGAAATTCGACAGATAATAGGTTTATTAGATAAATAATCTATCTTACAACCTTATGACACTACAACATGGCCGTGCCCCTTCTCTCCAAGCCATTTTGCAAGGGCATAGATGTACCAAGAGCGTTATAGCATAGAACTAAGGGCATTTTAAAGCAAACAATTTTGGATAATTATAAAACCAAATCCCTGTAAGGTTGACTTAAATAAGTTTTTTTTTTTTTTTTTAACCTTCTCTGATTTTTCAATTACCAAAGCAAGTAATATATCATTAGGCTACTCTTGAATCTCCACCTAAATACGTTACTTTAGATCATTTGCATTAAATTTGCTTATAGATCACAGAAAAGATAATAAATAAATCTACATGTATGAAATGTGTTAGTCGTAAAAATTAATTCTAAATATATTACGTCTCCTCCACATTGAGTTTAAAAATCAAATTATGGAGTTGGCTTAGAGTCATTAGCCTTAAAATTAGTATATAATATTCATAAAACATTGGTAGAGATGTTGAAGCCAAAAATCCAAATTGTGAAGTGTTAAGGTACAAGTTTGGATTTGGTAAGGTCGTCTTGTTAGCCTTCTAAACCTGCACACACAAAGAGAAATTTGCAAGGGGGTTCCTTACATAAACACTCCGATACTTAAGTTAGTTTTGAGAAATTTTTGGAGAAGAAGATGTGTATTCAATTTCAACAAGTATGAATTGGTTACCTCCTCTAATGACTGTGATGGTTATTTTATACCTATCGTTCTGAGAAATATTCTATCTCTGAACTTTTTGGGATATGTTGGCATTCTATTATTTTACTCCGACCTCCAAGGATGTCATCGGGTCGGGGTATATCGTTTGGGATGTTATCGGGCCTCTGTTTTGGGACATCATCGGGTCGTCCTTATTTGAGGCATCATCGGGTCTTTGTCTTTAGGTCGAGCTTTTATTAAAGGCACAACCCTATCTACTGAGCTTGTAGCCAGAGTTGAAGGCATATCAGTCTTTTTATATGAGGTCGGTTTTTTCCGTCATCAATTGCCCCCCAATTACTTGATCAAGCAAAGGCTGGTCAAGGAATCACGCTGTAAAAATTACCTGACTTCACCTTCTGACAGGATCATTTTGAGTTCTACCACGTGTTGCTTTCTGAACATCGCTGTCAGTTACACGACTTTTGAGGTGTTGTAGACCTTTCATATTTTGCCTTTTTTGTTATAAATCCAATTCTCTATTTCATTTTTAAATCACATCTCTTTTCCCTTTCTTTCGCAAGTTTCTCATTCTTCCACTTTAATCAGCTGCTTCTTCTTGTTGAATCAAAGTCTCTCCGTTGGTTTTCTTAGCACCTCAACTCTTAGGTTTGCTTCTTGACTCCTTTGTTATTTCTCTTAGATGGCTAGTAGCTCATTTGATTCTTAGAATCAATTATTATGAGCGTCGTGGGGGGAGTGGTAGGGCTAGATCTTCTTCTCTAAGTTTTTCTGAGAGACCCGTTGTGAAGAGGGCTTCTGTTAGTAACCCCTTTGAGTCGAGGCCGTTAATAGCGGCTCCTCTTAGGGCTTTGCCCTTTAGTAGCATTTTTCCTAGTCCTTCGCCCACTAGGGTTTCCTCTGCTGACCTTGTGCCTGTAGTGAATCCCTCTAACCTACCTACCTATTGAAGGGGCTGAGGCTTCAGATGCCCCCACTGCTAAGCCGTTATCTTGTGTCCCCACTAGGAGACCTGATAGGTCTGCCTCTGCTATGCCCACTAACATTCGTTTTGGGGCTTTACAGAGGGATTGTCAGGCTAGCTATAGGCTTAGGTCTAAGTTGTACAAAGTTTGTACCTTCCTTCCTAGCTTTATAGTCCGCATCCTTAGGTCTAGGGAGAGGGCTTGCAATCCAGGTCCTAGGGAGGTAACCTTTTATGTCGACATCTTCAAGTATTTTGCATTTCTTGTGCCCCCGTTTGTGCGAACGATTTTGAACATCTTTGGTCTTAGCCCAGGTCAACTGATTCTCAATAGTTGGCGCATGATATGCCTTATATATATACCTGAGGTCTTTAGGTACACCCCTAGTCTTTTCTTTCACTTTTACCAAATAAAACTTGGGTAAATAGCATATTACCCCCTTGTGTTTTGCTTAAAATGTACAATATCCTCCTGTGTTTTAAAAATTAGCTGATTACCCCCCTGTGTTTTGTTAAAAGTGCACAATACCGCCTTGTATTTTAAAAATTAGCTGATTACCCCCCTCTGTTTTTCTAAAAGTAGTTGACTACCCCCCTGTGCTTTTTAAAAATTAGCGCTTTTATTAAAAAATATAAGGGGCAATCAGCTACTTTTATAAAATACAATGGGGTAATCAGCTACTTTTAGCAAAACAGAATGGGGTAATCAGCTAATTTTTAAAACACAGGGGGGTATTGTGCACTTTTAGCAAAACACAGGGGGTAATCAGCTAATTTTTAAAATACAGGGAGGTATTGTGCATTTTTAACAAAACATAGGGGGATAATACACTATTTATCCATAAAACTTTTTGAGGGAGAGGGTTGGTACTATTTTTGCACCATAACAAATAAGAATCTTTTCACAAAATGGCTATCGTCCAATAAGGGCTGACATTACAAGTATTTCTTCATTTTTTTAGATAGTAATTGGGAAATAAGCCGCACATGGTCTCTTCTCGTGTCCTCTTACCCTATAGGAGAGGAGTTAACCCCTGAGGATGAAGATGTAGCTCAGGCTTTTAAGAACTGCGAACCGATTGATGGTATGGTTTACCTTAAGTTGAACGATGTCGTCAATTTGGGGCTTTATGCTAAATGGCCCCGACTAGTTGTTTGAGGTGAGACAACCACTTCTAATCCTCTCTGAGTTGTCGCTCAAGGTAGAGCAAGCACTTCTAGTCCTTTTTGGGCTGTTGCTTAGGGTGAGGCAAGCACTTCAAGCTCCTCATCTGATTTCGAAGCCGATCATGGTGAGGTCGAGTGTCTCGTGGTCCTAGTTTCTTTCTTTTTATTGACTCAACTACTAGTTGTCTTTCTTTGTTAGGAATGGATCTCGCCGATGCAATTGAAGAGGAGCTTCGGGCAGAGAACAAGGCTAAAAGAAAGTTGAAACATTTGGGCAAAAAACATTATGGCGAGCCTTCAAAAAGGCAGAAAGTGGAGCTTGTCACTGAGGAGTATGAGGTCGGGGACATTGCGGGATTCTGCTGGGGGTCAGACTTCTGTACCTCCATCTTCTTTTATGAACGAGACGAAGAGATCTCATCTTTTAGAGGTTTCGAAGGAGACTGCTGTTCCTGAGGAGCATCAGATGGTCCCTCAACAAGATCAGGAGGCACCTCCTTGTCCAACCTAGAGGTCGGGATCTGCATTGAGGTGGGTGCCAATCCAGCATATGAGAGGGACGAGAGCTTTGAGCAGATTCTATTTGGATCCACTTGCTCGTACAACTCATCTATTCTGAGGTATACAGCTTCGTACTACTTCAAGCAGGTAAATGCTTAAAACTCTAATTTTCTTGTTTTCCTCTGCTATCTTTTCCCGATTTCCCTCTTACTCCTTCTTTTATTAAGAGACTCAGGCTTTCTATAATGCCATTCGCTACACTATCAAGGCTCTAAGATTTACGAGGATCTCTCCCAAAGCTACCATGAGAAAAAGGCTTGCCTCCAAGGGTATGCTCAAATAAGGAGGAGGGTCAAAAAAAGATTGCCGATTTGAAAGCGCAACATGAGGCAGAATTCGGGGCTATTAAGGATTAGCTTGTGAAACTTGAGAAGATCATGAAGAAAGCTCAAGCAAGGCATGCTGCCACCATGGCTTCCCTGAGCGTGATGACTATCGTCCTACAATAGATGGTAGAGAGTATTTGTAACCAATGTTGTGAAGCTGTAGAAGATTATAAGAGAGGCCCTGAGATGCGTTAAGTTTTCAAAGATGGATATGCTAAGGCACGAGCTCGTGGTGTAGTGGAAGCTCGGGAGAAAGCTCAAGCTAGAGCCTAGAAGATAGCTTGAGCCAAAGATATTGACCTCGACTTCTCATCCTTGGCACGCAAATCTGACTCTAAGTCAGAGGATGACGATTCAAAATACGAGAGTTAGGATAACTTCAGTATTTTTTTTTTGTAATCTTAAGGACCTTTAAATATCATGGCTCCTATTTTGTAATTTCTAGCTACTCAAGAATCTCGTCTTTTGTTGTAAGTTCTTGTGCCTTTGTAAGGCCATTTCATACGTAAGTTTTCTTTTTCATGCATGATTTTGTTTCAAGGCAACTCATTGGCCTTCGAGCATTATAGCTCTTTATTTTTGTGCTCACTTTTACGTAACTTTAATGTTGCTATTTTAGGCTTCCTTATGCCTTTACCGCTTATCATCTTATTTTTCTTTTAAAGCTCCTTAGCAATTTATGAAGTCGCGCCTTTTTGGTTTTTTACCTTAGGTCTTGCTTGATTGGCTTCCCTACCTATATGTTTTACCTGCTACTCTTTTAGTTCGTATTGATCTAAAGGTGCATTATGAAACTTCAAAAAAAGAGATTTCGTAGAAAAGAGATGGGAATGAGTTTTTGTATTCAATTTTCGAATGATCATACAAAGTATTTTTTTCAGATGCTTGATATGCCAACTATTCTTAAGTTGTCTCCCCTATCTCTGCTAGCTTATAAGTTCCTGGCATTAGCTCCTCATCCACCCTGTAAGGGTCTTCCCAACGTGGCCCAAGTTTTCCCTAGGTAGGTCGAAAACTTTCCTTTCTCATGACTAAGTCTTCTTTTTGTAGACATTGGGGGTAGAGGTACTGGGTATAGCTCTGTTCCATGGCCCTTTTGCTTTCCATTATTATGATTTGCGTTTTCTACCAGATCCAGGTATTCCCTCAAGGCCTTGTTATTTATTTGTTCCTCGAAGCTTTGTATCCTAGGGGTTAGTGAGCCTACTTTCACTGGCAACATCGCCTCAGTTCCGAAAGTAAAGTAGAATAGAGTTTCTCCCATTGCAGAGTTCGGGGTCGTCCTCATTGCCCATAGGACTTTGGGGAGCAGCTCGGCCCAAAGGCTCTTTACGTCCTCCAACTTCTTTCTCAATCCTTGCAAAATAGCTCGGTTACTTACTTCCACCTAACCATTTGTCTGAGGATTAGCTACTGATGCAAATCTTAATAATATGTCAAGTTCTTGACAGTGCTCTTTAAAGTAAGCACAATCGAATTGAGTGCCATGGTCGGTGATCACCGTTTGTGGGATCCCGAACCTATAGACGACTAATTTTTATAAAAACTTCCAAGCTGCCTTTTCTGTAATTGTTGAGATGGGTAGGCTTCCACCCATTTGGTGAAGTAATCAACTGTTATGAAGATGTACTTCTTTTGTCCGACACTAACTAGGAGTTTTCCCAAGATATTGAGCCCTTATTGGGCAAACGACTAGGGGCCCGTAATATAGGTTAGGTCTATCGTTGGTAGTCATAGGATTCTTGAGAATCTTTGGCATGTGTCGCACCGATGCACAAAGTCTCATGAATTCTCATGAATAGTAGGCCAATAGTATCCCTGCCTCAAGATTTTTCGAGCTAGAGCTTGATACTAGAAGTGATTTCTGCATATGCCCTCGTGAACTTCCTAGATAATATACTTGCCTTAATCTTTGCCCACACATTTGAGCAACGACCAAGTAAAAGATTTTTTATACAGTTTCTCTCTGATAGGGGTGAATTGCGAGGCCTGGTTCTCAATCTTTCTGGCTTCTTTCTTATTCCTAGGGAGCGTTCCTTCTTTGAGGTACTCAATGATAGGTCAAGTCCAAAAGTCTTCTTTGTTGATCACTGCTATCTCTTTACCCTTGATCGAGATACTGAGCTTCTCAACCTCCCCGAGATGTATGACTGCCCTTTCAGTGGTATTCAATGAAAGCCTGGAAAGCACATTTGCTTTCTCATTCTCCCCACGGGGATTTTGAGATATGTTAAATTGATTAAATCCTGAAATGAGGTATTTGACCTGTGATAGATATGTTATCATAGCAGGCTCCTTTGCTTTGTATTCTCTGAGGACTTGATGTGCAACAAGTTGTGAGTCTGTCTTTACTTCTACAGCTCAAGCCCCCAATGACACTATCATCTTCAATCCAGCAACCAATGCCTTGTATTCTACTTTATTGTTTAGGTGGGGAAACTGAACTTAAGGGAGTATAGTATTTTCTCCCCTTCTTCAATCCAACAATCAATCCCACTTCTTTGTCTGCTTGAAGATCTATCGACTTGTATCTACCACGTCAAGTCTATTTCTTTATGTGATCTCCCGTGCATTCTACTATGAAATTTGTGAGCATTTGCGCTTTGGTCGCCATTCTAGGCTCGTATTCGATATCGAATTGACTTAGCTCTACTACCCATTTCAATAATCTTCCCGATATTTCTGGGCGATGAAGAACCTGTCTCAATGGCAGGTTTGTCATCACGCGGATTGTGTGTGCATTAAAGCAGTGCTTTAATTTTCTTGAATCAGTTACTAAAGCCAGGGTGATCTTTTCAATCAGCGGGTATTTTGATTCTACTCCTTGAAGCACTTTACTAACATAGTACACCGACCTCTGGGTTTTTCCATTTTCCCGAATTAATGCAGCAGCTACCGCTATTGCTAATGTAAAGAGATAAGCATAGAGCGGCTGTCCCTACTTAAGTCAGGATAATATTAGGGGAGAGCTAAAGTACTCCTTCAACTCTTCGAACGCTTTCTGACATTCGTCGTTCCATTGAAAGATTTTGGGACTTCTTAGTGTTTTGAAGAGGGGATGACATTTGCCGATTTTGACATGAATCGACTAAGAGTCGCGACTTTCCTAGCGAGAGATTGTACCTCCTTTATATTTCTTGAAGGTTTTATCTCGAGGATTACCTGAATTTTATCAGGATTTGCCTTTATGCCTCTGTGCGTAATCATGTACCCTAAAAACTTTCCAGCCTTAACGGTAAAAACACACTTCTCCGGGTTCAATTTTATGCCAAAACGTGACATAGTTTCGAATGCCTCGGCTAGATCTGCCAAATGATCCTCGGAACTGTGGCTCTTGATCACCACATTGTCGACTTAAATCTTTATGTTTTGCCCGATTTGATGTTCGAAGACTTTATTCATCATTCGCTGTTATGTTGCCCCTGTATTTTTTAGGCCGAAGGGCATTACCGTGTAACAGTAAGTGCCTCTGTCAACTATAAATGCAATATTTTCTTCACTTTCAGGGGCTATTTTGATCTGGTTATATCCATTGAAAGCACAACATTTGACTTCCTGACATTGCATCTACTAGTTGGTCGATTCGAGGTAGTGGGTAGTAGTCCTTTGGGCATTCTTTGTTGAGGTCGGTGTAATCCACGCACATCCACACTTCCCTGAGCTTTTCTGTACCAGGACCACGTTTGCTAACCAGGTCGGGTATAAAATTTCCCGAATATGACCTGCTTTAAGAAGCTTTTCTACCTCTTCCTAGATAGTTTTGTTTCTATCTAGGTGGAAGGTTCTTCTTTTTTGCCTTACTGGTCTATGATTAGGGTCCACATTCAAGTGGTGTACGATTATGTCTGGGTCAACCCCTGTCATGTCAGAAGAGGACCATGATTAATATATTTTTATTTTTAGAGAGGAAATTGATTATACCTTCTCTTATCGGGGAGGCCAGTTCGTTCCCAACCCAGACTGTTTTCCCTCACTCGATCTCAATTTACTCCAGCTCCTCCATTGGGACAATCTTTTTTTCTTCGTCTTTCTTCTCCTTCTTGCTTTCAACCTTCACCCCTTGCTATAGAACTGGCCTCTTGATTTTTAAGGCAGCTGTATAACACTCATTGGCTACCCTCTGGTCTCCTCTGACCGCTTCTATTCCCGTTGAAGTCGGGAACTTCAACACTTGATGATAGGTCGAGAAGATTGCTCTGAGATGGTGCAGGGCTAGTCGCCATATAATGCCATTTTACGTTATGCAGCAATCTACCACCACAAACTCTGCCATGAACTCTATCTGCCTGTCTTCCGGCCCAATGGTGAGGGGTAGCTTGATAGTGCTTTCAAGTTTAAACCCATGGCCAATAAATCTTATGAGTTCATCATGAAAAGCTACTAGCTGATCTCGAGCTAACTCATCCTTAGGCGTCAAAAAAATGTACTTCTGTTGAGTCTTCTATATCCACCGGTATGCAATGGACTTTGTATTTCCCTATCTAAACTGTGATGACCAAGGGATCGTCATATGCAGTCCTCACCCCCTCCAATTAGTAGGTCAAGATGACAATTCTTTGTGGACCTTTGACTTTTTTGGGAGCGGTTCCTCTTTTCCCAACTTACATAGGCTTACTCGCGGCACGACTGTCGCTTCCTACCACTGATTGTCATGACCCCATTTTTCAATAATACAGTCTCTGATACCACATAAAAGAAAAGAACTGAAACTTACATGAACCACGAACAATCCTTGGATCGTAATGCTACGGGCTTAAGAAGATCACTTCTCCTAAGTCCGTAAAGGCATACTACAAAAGCTCGATCATTAATATCCATGAGACAGTATATCAGAGCCATTAAAATTCTCAAATATATTCAAGAATTCATTACAACAAGCCTTCATATCAACACTTTAATTCTAAAGAATACACCTCTATAATAATTCTCCAATACATCATAATTTACATAAACTTCACATATAATATGTACATCATCCAAACTCATTCATTATGATCACCTAAACCAAGTCTACATATAGTAACCCAAAGTTCGTCATCACACATGAAGCATAACAATTACAACACAAGTCATCTAGTCTTCAAAATATACATCCTTAGCCAAATACATCATGTGAGCACCAAGAGTATTCATTACAACATAACTCCAACAACTACATAAGCAATATGTATATATCAACCCAAGCAAGATAAACATAGCAACAACTTCAAATCTCCTTGAGGCTCAAACTCGGCTCCACCTGAAATATTGTTAAAATGAGGTGAGTTACACTAAATCAGTAAAAGGGAAGGGGATGAACGGGAGGTTTTGGAAAACATTTATCTTTGAAATCCATTTGAAAACGTGCATTAGAAATCATATGAAATCAATGGGCACTTAAAGAACAAGTATTTAGAAACATGCATTTGAAACTATATGTAATCATTAAGCACGTAGGCATAAGTAACTCAAGAGAACACTAGGTACTTGAGAACAATTAACTAACTCAAGTAAGCACATAAATCTATATAACCACACAAAGAAGGATACGCTAAGCATTGTTGATGCCGCTTCTTATACCGCCATCACGAACTCTACCGTTTCCCCTTGATACTCCCTCTCAGGTGCATCCGGATACCCAGAAAATCTATGACCCAGCACCCCATAGAGCATCTCCGTCTATGCGAGTAAAAGAATTGGACCATGCTAGTTGTGTCATCACCTGGCAAGCTCGATGCCGCCCAGTGCAACACGAACGCTACCATGCTGTACATAATAGTTGCATTAAATAGTCGTATTAAACATTCACATTCGCAGTCGTTCATGTATCACGCATTCACGTTCATTTAGAGAGGACAACAAAGTAAGTTGTGTAACACCCCGATCTCTCACGAGACCAAAGGCCCGATCCAATACCCAAGGTGACGAAAAATAAGGGAAGACAGACGGATTTTCCTCTGTTTATAGGATAATCCAAAACATGTACAAACGATCATAACCTCAAAATCAAAGTCCAACCTCCATAACAACTCCCATCCTCCACCATCATACACACAACAAACTCCTCAAGGTCATCCGAGCCTTGGAACCAAACAAAAGTATACAACAAGCATGCAAATTAATTAGGCGATCAAGTAAATCATTAAAACTATTACAATCCATCTATAGTTATTAACTTATACAAGATTACAAACTTTACTTTACATTACAACCTCTAAGACAATAGAAATATACACAAGGTTTCATAACCTCAAAACAAAACATATATAAACAGCAACTTGCACTTCCTGCAGATAGACCAGTACATAGCATTCAACCTCAGTTTTTCCTGAAACATGTTGAAAAAAAAGTTACTCAGTGAGGGAGGGGATACAGTAGACTGGGGTGTTTTCGAAAATGGTTTTCGTGCAATGCAACAAAGGTAATAACATAAGCAACACAATATAGCAAGCTAATTGAACAAGTATTAAACACGCATAAAAATGATACAGTTCATCTTCTTATCTTTAATCTCGATTCACGAGCCACGATCTTTAAGCAAATGCCGGTAAATCCCTTATTCCTCCAAATGGAGTACTCCGAATGTACCCCGATCCTACGAGCCATATCTCCCGAGGTAGGTCTGTATGCCCCAACGAGATGAACTACGCCTCTGGGGTAGGGGAGTATGCCTCAGCAAGAAAGGGAATAGGAACCATGGTAGTCGAGGGAGACCGGCAGCCCAACGCTGCCTGGAGTTTCTCGACGCTACCATGTTCGAAAAGGTTGCGCAACCCTGGGTCAAAATCACGAGAGTCAAGATTATCAAATATCACATAAGAGGGTCGACAAAGTAGGCCGCCCTCGTAGTTAATCATAATATAAGTCATTAAACACGAAATAACAATATAAACACAAAAGAGATAAATAACATACTTTTCCACAAACTCTTCAACTAGCTTGGTTATACCTTAGACATGCATTTAAACACATAACAACCATCTACAAGCTTGTACAAGCACAAAGTTATCCATTTCTCATATATCCCCCTTTGATAACTATCCAAATCTTCTTCTATATGAAATTCAAGGCATCAATTCTACAAACCAATCATACTACACTTGTAAGAATACCAAAAGACACCTATCTAGGCCCTGAAAACTCGCTTTGAAGACAAAAGCTCATAAAGACCCCGAGTAGGTTTTAAATACAACAACCTTATCCGGACCCCAATTTAACACAACAAAAGCAGTAAAAGTGCTTCCATGCCCCAAGGATACCTAAACTAAAGTCCAAATGTGATTACATTTCATGAAAAATCCCTTTTTAAATTTTTAGCTAACTCGTATTTTAACTCAATTCCGGGCAAATTAACTACACGTGAGCTTCTAACTACTTCCTATATTGTCTAGAGCACCTAAATGAAGCATCAATTCATTCTAAATAACAAGTTATAGCAAAACCCTAAAAACAAGCACTATTCATTGTCTCTTTCATGTGTTTCAAGCATTCAACCATGGAGCACGTTAATAAACTACTCAAGCAAGGTCTAAATATCATATAGAAGGCATACAATACAAGATTAAAGCAATACATAAACCTAAACTAGCAAATCAAGAATATGGTAACATGATCATAAGCTTTGTAATGGCAAAAACATGAAAAAACTCCATCACCAAGGTGTGTAGAAGCTTGTAGAGGACCTATGAACCCTTGAAGCTACCCTCAAATGGCTTGGACAAGCTTGAGATGCAAAGATTGAAGAGCAAAATCCCTTTTTTCCTTTCCTTTAGGCTGTCGGGTTTGGGGGGACTTTTTGGGTATTAATTTTTTTGTTGTTTTGAGCATTATGTATGTATATGTGTTGTTAGGTGTTATATGTATATGTATGTGTTAATATCATAAGTCAAATGCTAGTATATATTGGTCAACTAAGCATAAAAACTCTTTTGAATGCTAACTAATTAATTCTAACACTATTCCAATGTTACACTATTCCTACGAACCAAGTTTTATTTTCCTAACGCATTTTCCCGACCTTCAAAGCTCAAAACCACAAGTTCCCAATTCCTTTTATAAGTTATACTATCTAGAAAAAATTCTAATTTGAGCAAATTAGACAGTCGAATTTATTATGAATAATAACTTTTCAAGAATAAAATAAATACTTCATAATTCACACTATTAATCAAAATAAGATGTAAACATATGCAATTAGTCATTATTTACTATATGCTGGGTTTGGCGTATCACAGGTTGCCCCTCAATCATATTCAACATTTAATAGCACATTTGTTAGATAACAAAGTAGGTTACCCAACCATTCGCATATACTCTTGAACATTTAGACAATTCTATTTGCACTTAGCATTTCACATAAGCATTTCCATCAATTGACCATATTAACACTTAATAACACATTGACTTACAAAATATAACATTTAGCATATAACCAATACTTAACCAACTTATAATGCAACACAAGTGCATTAATCATCATAATCATGCTCTACAACATCTAGCAACTAACATTTAACCAATCTATTATCCAACTTTTAACCCACTAATATGCAATTTAAGTGCACAATCTTTGCACAACCTACATATATGCCAACTATAATACATTACAAGTGCAAAATATTGGCAAAACCAAGCATAAAACAAGGTTAATAAGCAAATAAACAAAACGCACCTTTGCTGGAAAATTATGAAAATTCACTAAAATGCCACTAATTTCCATCAAAATTGCTCCTAAGCTGTGAAATCATGCTATAAACATATACATATACATATAAACTTCATATCTAGGCTTAGAACAAAAATTGAACACATATCTAGCTTCAAAACTCAACTTACAACACATTTTTGCTAACTACAACATTTAATGGTTCAATCATGTATCTATGCATATATATCACTTTCAAAGCCTCACTTATCAAGATACACTTGCATTATCAACATATATAACACAAATACATGAATTTATAACCAACATGCAAACTTTGAAAGTTTAGATTTGAAAACTCTCACCTTTTTTTGGTTGAAAATGCAAGAATAAGCATGGTTGTGCAATGGAGAAGCAAAATCCACTTGGTCTTGGCCTAAAATACACTCTTTGATCTTTAATCTTCACCAAAACTGCAAACCCCAGCATTTTCTATTTTTTCCCTTTTTTCCTTGCTCTACCCGATTTTTCTCTTCTTTTTGCTCTTGTTTGCCTTTTGTTTTATTATAACTAAGGTCAAAGCTAAGTCAAGGCAAGACCAAATATCTCCTAAGGTCAAAAGACCACTTAAGAATGCTCATTGACTATTATTACAAGTATGCCATTCTAGGCAAAATATCTCCAATGTTGAAAGACTACTAATTCATCAATAATTCCAATAATGACCACATTGTGCTAGTTTGCCAAATTAAATGAAATGCCACTTAAATGCAAGCTAAATTCATATTTCATCTACCAACACCAAGTAAATCACTTAAATACACCTATTATATATTAACAATAAATAAAGCCATTAATTACACATAAAATTCACACTTTGGTCTCACACCGATCCTCCTGTGATCATCCCGATGTCAACCAGCCTTCTATCAGTTCACCTTGGACTACGCTTATGTTCAATTATTGGTTTAGCCTCTTGACCTCTTTTGGCCACATAGCAGTCAAGCTTTCCTTTCTGAATGAGCAATTCTATCTCGTTCTTGAGATTCTTGCATTCATTGGTTTCATGCCCATAATCATGGTGAAACCAGCAGAACTTTTCTTTACCTCTTTTCTCTGGATTGGATTTCATCCTGGTTAGCCACTTTAAATTGAGGTTAGGTCGGGTCTTAATCTCTATTAATACCTCCAACTTTGGCATTATCAACAAAGTATTTAGCGAATCGACCTTTGTGGGTTGAGGCGCCTGATGATGTACCCTAACTTTGACCTCCCTGTGATGAGCCCTTATCTTTACCTTTGCCATGAGACGAGCCTGTACGCGGTAAAGCTATTTTCTTTATGTTTCAGATCCATTGCATCTTCTTCCGAATTGATATACTTCTTGGCTTTCTTCATCAGGTCATCCGGATCTTTTGGCTTCTTCCTTGCCAAAGAGGAAAAAAAAATGCCTAGATCTAATATATCCCTGCTTATAAGCTGCTATGACAACTGCCTCGTCTAACCCGGGGATATCAGTGTCACCTTGTTGAACTTTTTAGTGTATTCTCGGAGGGTTTCATCTTTCCCTTGCTCAAGTCAGAATAAAGACGTGGTTGGCTTAGGAGCCTTTGTGCTGCTTGTGAACCTGTTCAAAAAAATTTCAACTAGGTGAGCATAACTACCAATAGAATTTTCAAGTAAAATAGAAAACCATTTTCTTGCAACATCATCTAAGGTGCCTGAAAATGCTTTGCATTTCACTTAATTCGGGATCTCTTTAAAGGGCATTAGGTGGTCGAATCACTGGACGTGATCTTCTGGGTCTTCAGTCTTATCGTAAGTTGGTAGATGAGGGAGTTTGTATGTAGCAGTGGATACTTCTCGGATCTCTTTTGTGAATGGGTTAAAACCTTTTCCCTTCACAGATCTCCTTAACTCCACAAGAATTCTGGATAAATCAGCCTCCGTAGCCCTGCTTTTCGTCCTCCATGGTCTTCCCTTAGCCTCTCTATTCAAGGGTCCAGTTGTTCCTCGATCATCTTCATTTTGAGGCTCCTCATTTTGTAGTTCCTCGCGTCTTAGGGGGACTTGTTGAACATTGCCTGGCTGGTGCAGAGCTCCTGGTTGAGCTTGCACTGGTAAGGGGTGGGAATGAGCACACACATGCGGGTGTGGGTGTGTTTAGGCTTGTGCTAGCCTTTTCTCCTTGATGAATCTATCCATGGTGTCTTTCATCACATGTACCAATTGAGTGAGAGCTTGAAACTCCATTTGCTGCGGTGATACACCTACAACTTGTTCTGGTAAAACTCCTTCAGGTCCCACTGCTGTCCCAGATGGGATTGATGTTGCCCTTATTGGTGGTGGCAACTTGCCTTGATTGAGTGGGGAAAATTGGGATTCGTTAGTATGAGCTTGGCTTCTTGTATTCACCTTCATTTTTCTCAGTGGGAATAAGAATTTTTGATTCTGCCAGACGGTGCCAACTTGTTAAGTTATAAATTTGGATTTAGTAAGGTCTCATTGTTAGCCTTCTAAACCTGCACACACAAATAGAAAACTGCAGGGGGGTTTTCTGCGTTAGCACTCCAATGCTTAAGTTAGTTTTGGGTACTTTTTAGAGAAAAATTGTATTCAATTTCAACAAGTATGAATTGGTTACCTCCTCTTATCACTATGATGGTTATTTTATACTTGTCGTTCTAAGGAATATTCTGTCTCTAGATTTTTTGAGATATATTAGCATTTTGTTATTTTATCCCGACCTCCAGGATATCATCGAGTCGGGGTATATCGTTTGGGATGTTATCGGGCCTCTGTTTTGGAACATCATTAGATCGTCCCTATTTGAGGCGTCATCGGGTCTTTGTCTTTAGGTCGAGCTTTTATGAAGGCACGTGTTTACTTCCTATAATTATCTTGTCAACATTGCCTTCCCATCCGACTTCCTTGGGGGGCCCAAGGTTCCTTTCCTGCCCGGCCATTCCTCATGCTGGGCCTACTATGCGTTAAGTTGGTCCACCCTTAGTTGAAATTTGGGTATGGATTAATTTTGCGAGTAATGCTAGATGTCACTCTATTTTTATCATTCAAATATCACCTCTAATAAGTATGCTAGTTGGCATGTTAAAATAAGAGAGAGAATTAAAAAGTTTTTAAAATTAACTTGCCAAGTTTGCATATACGTAAGAGGTGATATTTGGGTAATAAAAATAGTGTGACATCTAGCTTTAGTCTAAAAAGAGCATTTTAAGTTAGCATGTCAACTAAACATACACATAAAAAGTGATATTTAAATGATAACTAAAAATACACATAATAAGTGATATTTAAATAATAAAAAAAAGGATAATATCTAATATTAATTTAGTTTTGCTATCTAGATACCTTTGAGAGAAAACTAGAATTAGTGTATAAAAGATCAATCCCACATATGTTCACGCTTTTTAATCAACAACCAAAAAGATAATATATCTGTCCTGCAAAAGCAACATGGATTTGCAGCTACTTGTGAATCAATATTTATGGGCTCCTCGTCCTTGCGTATTTGTCTGGTTTGGAATAGAACATACAAATTCTAACTACCATCTAGGTCAGTTTTAACGACATGAAAAACTTAAATTAGAAGTTCGTTTAATAGAGCCCTATTAACTTTCTCTCTTTTCTTGAAAAAAGCAATTTGTATTCTAGTAATTTATTCACCAAGACAGTTAAAAAATAATTCCCTCATATTAACAACCGGTTCATAAGGAGGAGAGTTAATGAATGATTCTCCTACGGATATTAACAAATTAACCAATGAATCGAACCCATAATTCTTAATAAAAATAAAAATCCCGTCCATCCTCTTAACAAGTAACAATCCATCGATTAAAACAACTGCTATTGGTACGTCGTAACCCTCTAAACCCTGTTTCCGCGTAACAAACGATGTACCATATAGGTCAAGTAAAGAAGTCCATGGAAGGGATGTTCCACAATAATAGTGAATTAATAAAAACAAAGTTCTAAAGAGATTCATGAATTTGCGAGGAAGTTGCCAACTAGCAAACTTTGGCAGCTCCCTTTAACCCCACCCCATGTTCACGTGCTTTGGTTTTAGGGCATTTTGGTTCTGTTGCTACAATCACTGAATCTATATAAGCACGTGAACCATCAACATAATCTCTACCAATCATCTTTTACCCCCTTGGTTTTCTGCAAAAAACCAATATGGATTCCTACAAGTTAACAGCCCTTCTTCTCATTTCTATGCTTTTCGTTTCAGCAGCCAGTGATCCTATTCTTGACTGTGGATACTGCTCTAAGCCCCCATCTCACAAGCCCAGAAATCCCAAGACTCCAAAGGGTCCCATCACTCTCCCTCCCATTGTTAAGCCACCAATCAATCTGCCACCTATCAAACCACCCGTGACCTTGCCGCCTATTGTTAAGCCACCAATCAATCTGCCACCTATCAAACCACCCGTGACCTTGCCGCCTATTGTTAAGCCACCAGTAACCCTACCACCAGTTGTGAAGCCACCCATTAACCTCCCCCCAGTGACTGTGCCCCCAGTTAAGCCACCAGTAACCTTACCACCAATTGTGAAGCCACCCATTAACCTGCCTCCAGTGACTGTGCCACCAATCACGCCACCAGTGACCCTACCACCGGTGACCCTTCCACCAATCACTAATCCTCCTACAGGAAAGCCCTGCCCGCCACCACCTGGCACACCAGCAGCAGCAACATGCCCCATTGACACACTTAAGCTTGGAGCTTGTGTGGATCTTCTTGGTGGATTGGTGCATATTGGTCTTGGTGACCCTGCTGTCAATGAATGCTGCCCAGTTCTTCAAGGACTTGTTGAGCTTGAAGCTGCTGTTTGCTTATGCACAACTCTCAAGCTCAAGCTTCTCAACCTCAAAATTTATGTCCCACTTGCTCTTCAGCTTCTTGTTACTTGTGGAAAGACACCACCACCTGGTTACACTTGCTCTCTCTAAATCTAGGTCAAGTACTACTCCATCTCAGAACCCTAATATATTCTAACTATTCTCTTTTCTTTTTCTTTTTGGTTTTCTTTATAACTTTCATTACGCTTCATGTTCTCTTATGGACGGTGGTTTTAGCCAAAAAAATAAAAATAAAAATCCACTGTATCTTTCTCTAGTAGTCCAAAGACAGTCACCGCATACATTATTCTATTGTTTAATTCTAGTCACATCTGATTATTTTTCACGTGCGTACATATTTCCATGAACATGTGATCTATTTATATACTGTTTGAATATGACCAATAGTTAAGCAGAATTGAATTATTATATCCATGATCGATTTCTAAGTTTTTTTGTACGTTTGTAACTTGAAATTGCATCTTGTACATATAGAATTCGGAGGTAACTCAATTGGTGAGCTACTTCTTTTGACTTGTTGGTGGCCGCGATTCGAATACCAGGGGTGGGGGTTGGGGTGTGGGGGGTGGGGGATAAGGAAATAAAAAGTAAAAAGTCTAAACATATAGAGCTATCAACTTTTTTCATGTAATCACGTGTCTTATTCAAAGTTTCCAAGCTGTTGTGTTCTTCTACACTCTTTATGACTAATGAGCTTCGTTTTTTGGATTATAACGTGAGAAATTGTGACTCACTGATTAATATGCATGGCCTTGCAGGTAGCAAGCAGTTAAGATTGATGGATGGAAGGTTGAAATCGACATGAGAGGATGTCGAATCGCCGATTTCCATCTCTCTCTCTTTCTGATCTCTATCTCACGCCCTGTTCAATTCTCCACTTCACCTTTCTGGATTGGAACCTTAACTCTGGCTTTATTCATTACCATTTGATTTGTGAATTTGTTTCATGTGTATCGTTATTTGTTATGATGAAGTTCTTTGTTGTAATTCTTCACTTTCAACTTTCTATTGTTCGCGTGATAGCTATTTTTTTTTTTTTTTTTTCGCGTGATAGCTATTGATTGGCTTTCACATTTCGTCTTTTAGCACCTTTCTAACATTCGACACCGCATGCATAGTACGTGGTAAATATGTTTTAGAGAAATGTTTTATGTAAAAGTGAATTGAAGTGAGTATTTATATGGAGACAGTAGGGTAAGAAGAGAGTGATAAACAAATTCAATATGTCACTTATGCTTAGTTGTTTACGCAATCTAGTAGTTTGTAAGGAGCATGGGTTCCAACCAAGGCACTAATTGGACTTTTAATTTTTAATTTATCTGTATGCAATCTAATATTTCACTTCACGTGTGAACTATATATATTCGATTGTCAAAGATGTAATAACGTGATAGAAGAATCAATAAATCTTGAATAGCTTCATATCTAGGTAACACCTAAAACACGAATTGGTCGAATATGGATTGATAATATTAGACAAAGGCTTTAATATCATCTAAAGAAATCATAGTTCAATCCTTGCTAAAACCAATTAGGTATTAGGTGGACTAGATTGGGTAAATTTCACAAATAGTCCCTATTATTACCTAATTGTCTCAGTTTGGTCCCTATTGTTTTATTTGTCTCAATTTAGTCTTTATTGTTTGCAAAAAAATCTCAATTTCGTCCCTATTGTTTAAAATTTCTCAATTTCGTCCTTATTGTTCTCAAAAAGTTTCAATTTTGTCCTTATTATTTTTAAAAAGTTTTAATTTCGTCCCTATTATTTTCTTAAAGTTTCAAATTCGTCTATATTATTCAAGGACTAAATTAAAATTTTTTGAGAAACAATAGGGACGAATTTAAAATTTTTTAAAAACAATAAGGACGAAACTAAAACTTTTGGCAAACATTAAGGATGAAATTAAAAAAATTTAAACAATAGGGATGAAATTAAAACTTTTGGAAAAACAATATGGACTAAATTGAGACATTTTAAACAATAGGGACCAAACTGAAATTTTTTGTAAACAATAGGGACTAAATGTGAGATTTTCCCGACTAGATACAAACTAATTATAATTTATTTATGTGAGATAATTATATATTCCAACACCTCTCCTTATGTGTGAACCATTTGAAAAGAAGAAGAAATAAGAGACCTGAAACAAAACCAGTGAGCTTATAAGCTATGTGATTACATAAGTTTGGGCCAACGCCCAACTCTATCACTAAGTTAAGATACTTGGATTCCATACAAAATTAATTGGTCTTATAATTTGTAATTTATCTTAATGGAACAATTGGATCTTCTAATATAAATAATTTAGTTTTAGAAGCTATATACTTGAAAATTTTAATTTATTTCATGAGGAACAATTATATATTTCATCAGTACGTAGTAACACAAAAGTTAGGGTCTTCCTAAGTGTTCTTATACCAAAGCTAGGGTATGCTGATATGAACCTTCTCTTGTCCTGCGGCAAAAAAAGAAAAAGAAAAAAGAAAAAAAAAACTTATCTTGTGAGCAAGTGGAGGACTGGTGGTTCAGATAGCTAGTGGTATCCATAGCAAAATATCCGACAACACAGGACACTGCAAATTTGGCCTATTCTGCTCTGATTAGGACAACAAGTTGAAGAGAGAGCAACATGATGGAACAATGGGTTGTAATGATACCTACTACTTTGGAAGTAATATTACTAGTTGTAAACTCTGAGATCTATAATTACGGATTTAGTAGAAATTAGTAATTTGTAAGGTCAAAAAATAAGTAAACGACGTAAGTTTTTAACACTTGTATTGTGCTGATCAAAAACACTCTGATACTCAAATCAGTGATCTGTAGAAAAATATATAAGTATGACAGAAAATATGAGATAATTACCATAGTAAGAGAGACGAGGTGTACGGAGTCTGTTCAATAGAGAAGGAAAAAGGTGAGTATGGCTAGGGTGTCAGATATTTAATGTCCTTTTTTTGGGTAAGCGTAACCTATTTATAGTTGTTGGTAGGCTTGGTGTCAGCAAACTGTAGTGATGGCCTGGAGACTGGAAAGAATGGTGACGGCTTGGTGACGGAGGATTTGGAGATGAGATGGAGATAGTTTGGTAGCCGTCACCAAATTGGTGACGGTTTGGTAAGGGGAACGATTTTGGCGACAACCTCGTGTCTGACGGACGTTTCTCCTCACCATGCCGTCGCAAATTCCAAATTAGCGAAAGAATGGTGAGGGGAATCGTCTCTCGCAAAATTTAATTTTTTTTGTATTGAGAGTCTATGAGTCCCAAGGACTCATATTCTTGGAGGACTCTTGTATCTATTCCTTGAGATTTGATAAAGTCGAAACCTACCTTAGTTTGTCATCGTCATCCACTCGCGGTGGATTGAATAGCTGAGCTATCTCATATTCGCTTATCTCTAAAGTCTTGGTAGGGCCCGATCTTCCTCGAACTTATTGCCAACTGACCACACGTGGTGGCATTGAACATTGGGATCTCTCAAGGGTCTTGGGCTTGAGCATAGCCTACCATAAGGGTAGTTAATGAACTAATGGGTCAAACATGGGTCGTAATTCTAGTATTATGAGTTGGGTGAGATTGTATGGCTCGTCACGGTAAGACCACGGGTCTAAGTTCATTTTTTGTCACTAGACTAGCAGCTAGCTATGTAGAATATGAGAAGATTTTTTTCCACATGAATTTGGATTGGGTAAATTTCACACGTAGTCCCTATTGTTTACATATTTTTTTAATGTAGGTTCTAATATTTTGAAAGATTCATAGTGGTCCTTAATATTTACAAAAATTATTCAAAATGGTCCCTATTGTTCAAACTTAACTAATTTGGTCCTTATTTTTTTTCAAAAAATTCAATTTATTCCCTATTGTTTCCTAAAAAAATTCAATTCATTCCCTGCATGTGACCCTTATTTGGGGACTAAATTAAATTTTATGAGAAATAATAGGGACTAAATTGGCTAATTTTGAACACTAGTGACCATTTTGAATCACTTTGTAAACATTAGAGACTAATATGATTTTTTTTAAACATTAAGGACCAACTTTAAAAAAAAAAAGTGTAAACAATTGGGACTATAGTTCGCGAATCGTGAACCGTATTATGAATCAAAATCTTATTTTTTGAATTATGAATCGTATCGAATCATGAATTATACAGATTCAGTCACAAATTTAAAACTAGATAATATTCAATATATTATGTTTCAATTAGCAGTTTTGTATTTAAATTATTTATTTGATATATTTTTTGTTACTTTTTTAGGTTGTTCACTTGTTGCTAACAATCGAAACAATTCAATATTAGAAGACAATATTTATTATCTAGCCTTTAGTAGTTTAGTTTATAAAAAAATTAATTGTAACTTATTTGTAAAGACAAAAATATGTTAATAGTGTCAAGTTGCAGCTACCAAGACCATAAAATAAAAAAAATAAAAAAATAAAAAATAAAAACTCAATAAAAACAAACATTAAGATAATAAAGACACTCAATAAAGACATAAACGTTTATAGTTAAAAATTGATGTTTTTATTTTGTTATTATAGTTAAAAATTGATGTTTTTATTTTGGTATTATAGTTAAAAATTGATGATAAATTTGATTGGGCTTTTCTTTTTATTTTGTATGTTCATGTTTTTTAATAATGGGCTAATTGTATACTGGTTGAAAAAAATTGAAGTGAGTTCTCTTTTTTTTTTTGTACTTTTTGGATTTTTTTTTTTTTTGGTTTGACACGAATTGTGAATCAAATCGTTAATTACACAATTCACTCTGATTCGCTTATCGATTCATCCTAATTAACGATTTATTAACTGATTTTAATCATTTTTTATCTGAATCAAATCGAATCACGAATCGTACTATTCCAAAAATTATGATACGGATTAAGTGTGAAATTTACCCTAATTTGACCTAACCGATTCATGAAGAAATAGAGCCACTTCACGTGTCCTAAAGAACTAATCAAACAAATCTTCATTCGATTCAAGCTTTCAACGGTAAACATATATTTTTGTTGTTTCTCTTCCTTTTATGGGTCAAACTTTCCTTTCTTTTGCACCTTTACATTAAAGTATCCTAAAGCATTGAATAGAAAATCTGAGTTATAATTTCTGATTGTTCTTGCGTTCATAGCTTAGAACTTTTTTGTGGCCAATCATTGCTTATATCTAATGCTTACAGAAAATCATAGATTTGAATTCTGTCACCTGGAAGCCTTTTCTGTGGTCGAACAGTTAAGCAATATTCAGCGTATCCATTTATCGAAGAGATTAAAATATGAGCGGTGCCAGCCTCTTAACATATTCAATGCAGTGATGGCAATGTCAAGTAGGAAATTTTCCAAGGCATGAAACTAATCCACTAAGTATATTTAACGTTTAAAGTCTGCTAATTCGAATTACTTCTCTAAATACTTTTAGTTGCTTAGTTAGATGATACGAGATACTCACCAAAAGAAAAAGTAAGGTGATACGAGATGTGATATAATAAGAGATGATAATGTTACTAGGGCTCCGTTTGTTTGTTGTAAAATAATTTGATGAGGAAAAATATTTTCATGAAAAATAAAATATTAAAAAATATTTTTTAGTATTTGAATGTACAATGAAAAATATTTTTTGACATTAGATTTTATAAAAAAAAAAAAATACACATAATATATTTGTTAACCGTGAGGGTGAGGGTGAGGGTGAGGGTGAGGGTGAAAGTGAGGGTGGAGGGTGGGGGGCGGGGTAGGGGGTGAGGGGATGGAGGGGTAGAGGGTAGGGATGGGTAAGTTCCGAAAAATATTTTTTTTTTACTAAATGACATGAAAATATTTTTGCAAATTTTTGTACTAGCCGTAATATTTGACCGAAAAATATTTTACGGTTAATCCCAAAAAATTGAGAAAAAAAGTAGTTACCATTTTTTACTGGAAAATATTTTTTAGTTGACCAATTTTTCACTATTACCAAACACCAGAAAATTTAAAAAAAAATTAAAAAAAATATTTTACGGCAAACAAACAGAGCCTAGATATCATCTCGTTTTCATCACTCATGCATTACCTTCTATGTATATGATTTTTTTATATTTTTTGCTCGGCAAGTAATAGTTTTATTACTACAAAAAAACATATACATCTATTAAGTGTCTTTATATCAATCTGTCTGTAATATGTCACATAGTGCATCAAGATCTATTTTCAAAACTATCCACACATTTACTTCTATGTATATGCTTAGTTAATATGTAAAAAAAGAATTAAAAAAAATTATTAAATTAGTATACTAATTAAATAAATACACGTAAAAACTAAATAAATGATGAAAAACGTGCGATGCCTAATGTTCTTTATGAGATGGGACAAATAAGAGTTTCATAATTTTGTCCAAGGTTCCTTTAGCAGGAGGACCACTTCCAACGTAGGGTCATAGTAACCTTGTTTGTCTCTTCATCTTCAGAATGTGTGGTGTCGGATGATAGGGTTCCTGGTGTTGAAGTCCAAAGATTCCTTATCTAATTATAGGATTAAATAAATCTATAGTGTCCACGCATACCACCATGGAATCTGAAGTAGCAGAACACTTCTAATAAAATCAAGACAAGTGGAAATGGATAAGTTGCATGATAACCCCTTCATATCCAATGAACTTCAGAAACGGATCATCTAGATGTTCATATTTATGTTTTGGACCCTATGATTTTTTGTCACTTCTCGAACTCTTATAAAAAGGTTTGACTGCGGTTCATCTGTCATCTTGAAAGCCATTGGAGACAATATGTTTGGACAGTTAAGTTAAAATTGGAGGTATTTGGAGAGGTTATTAAGATAAATATTTATCATTAAATAAAAGAAAAACATTTTTGTGTTTAGGAGGTGAGAAATAGGTTTATGAGCATCAAAGACATAAGAGATGTAATCATGATAGTACTATTACATAGAAGCCGAAGCACATGGGCCCATTCGAGATTGCATCTCCCACTAAACCTCACAAATTTCTTTTATGTATTTTTAGTTTAAAAAATAAATTAGTTTTTACTGATTCACTAATTTTGGTCTTCAAAATCATTCAACTTTAATGGCCAACTTATTGATTTTTTCAACTTTTCTTACTAGGAAAGTAAATCTTTTCATTTCACTTCTGATGAGCCATAAATGAAGCCCCAAAATTATCAAAAGCAAAGCCCAGGAAAAAGACAAGGTTTGGCCCAAATAACATATGGCCCAAAGGGCCCACTCATTGTGACCAAGTCAATGGTTTGAAACATGGTGGACCAATTCAAAGGGAAATCACAACAAAACCAACAAACATGCTCCTAGGAGCTCGAGAACCGCAGAAAAAACTCCCACTAATATCGTGGGTCAGTCCCACTCCCCTACAACGGTAATATGTACCTAAGTGAGCCTATAAAAGGCCAAGGCAAACATTCAAAAGGGGTAAAAAATTCTCATTCGAGCAATTTATTTAACTTTATTGATTATCACATCGGAAGGGGAACACAGACTAACACCCGCCGTCTCTTCCTTTGTTTTGCAGGTAATCGAACAAGGATTCTTCAACTATTATGCATAAGAGTAGAGTCCAAGCCTAATACTTGTGGCCCAGCTTGATTCCGACCTTAACAGTTTGGCGTTGCTTGTGGGAAAGACTTAATCATCCCATTGAGCAACCAATACATACAAGGAGTCCGGCAACTAGAGACATTCGACCTACTCAGGCAACCAAAGACATCCGACCTACTCAGGATGAGTCTCACCCTCCAGGAGCAGGAACACAGCTCCGCCAACATTCGCTCATCCACCACCTCCGGTCACCACAAATCCTCTGGTGGTGACCACTACGGTAACAGCCACACCAACAATGGCCATACCACCAAATCTGGCTTCATCATCTCAGGCAATAGACCTGGCGACCTTGATGCAAATGTTTTACAACATGCAAAAGGTGATGAACCTATTCGTCCAGACACAGGGCTTCAATGCAACCCCAGGAGTGGCACCAGTTCAGGCCGAAAAGAATCCCCCACCGTGTCATCCACCTTGACAGGGAGATCCACTCCTAGTTTCTAGGCAGTACGATGATGATACTGACTCAACCGAGCCAGTAGATGGACCTAAGAATGCAAGATCCAAATTAAAGATCTATAGTAGCGTGCAACTTTAACTAAACGTGTATGGTGACTAGTAAAGTCCAAAAGTTGTTCCCATCACTGTCGGGGGCAATGCTAACCATCTCTCTTTTGTTTGTAGAAAGGGTAACTTTAGGGCTTGGAGTTGGTCTTATATGGAATTTAGAGCCCAAACTTCAATCTGGAATAAAAGGCTTCAAATTCATTAATAAATTAAAAAAGTACTTTACACACCGTTAACAAGATACTATAAGATAGCTTATGCATATGATTAAGGCTCAGCGGATGCGGTCAAATCCATTCTTTACAATGATATTAATCAAAGCTCTGAACATCACAAAAAAATTTCTAGATCTAACGGTACCACTCATTCCTGCTGAGAGCATTTTCCAACACCCAGGAGCATGAAATTCAAGGAGGCACGGTATAGATGGCCACCCAGGTCATATTTAAAAAGTTTGCCAACCAAGCTATGATGGTAAAAGGACCACCTAAAGCAAACCATCTCCATCTGCAATGTAAAGAAAACATAACAAATTTTCCACGACCGAAAAAACTGACATCTATCAGAAACAACACATTTTTCCTATTCATACTTCCCAAGAGCACAAGAACTCTGTAGTTTTGAATGAGAACTAAACCGCACTATGAAACACAATACTCTTAATCGAAACTACAATGCGAATCTTATAGGTGGGCATCAGCGACAACCAAAAGAATTACAGCCACACCACCAATCACAGAAGCCAAAAAGTCAAATTCTAAAAAGAAAAAATTTATTTCCTGAATTGAACTATATATATGTTACAAATCCTCCTTCTGAGGATTGTTAACCTATCTGCGTTAAGCTCAGAGTGAGGGGTGGGCTGAACGTGACCAATAAAAGATCAAGAGGACCCGTTCAATCTTAAACTGGAAGGGAGAAACCTAATTCGATTACACTGTCTCAACTTTGCAAGGGCTTCCTGCTCTTTTCCGCGCATGAGGTCCACATAAACTGCAGTAAGGATGGCATCTGGACTGTTAGGTATAATGGACAGTGCTTGCATCACAAATTGGTGGGCCTGCTCAAAATCTCCTTGGATTGCAGACATGGCTGCTAGGTTTGCATAAAGAGTTCCACAAGCATCTTCAGGCTTAAGGACTGCAAAAGCTTGAGATTCATCTGGCATGGAGTTCGTAGCTGCCAAACCACCATTAGATTCCTCACAGTCCACCATTTTTTCTGCTCGCCACTTTTCACAATCCTCTTGGCTGTATGGCAGCTCAACGCTCTTCCCACCAGACACATATATGAAGAGATGCTCAGAAGCTTCCTTTGGTCGATTTAGCAGGCAGAGAGCCTCAGCTGCATACATGTTACCCAGGAAGACATAAATTTTTGAGCAATCCGGAAGCTTCAAAAGGGACCTCGCCATTGATAGAGCTCTCAATGGGTTTCCTAATTCCAACTCTACATACGCTAAATCTGCTAAAAGAGCTTGTCTAATAATCTGGTTCTCTTTTCTACAAATATCTTCATAATCAGAAACAGAATTCAGTAAATAAGTGTTCTGGCTATTTCCACTCTTTTGTTCTTTCACTTCCCCATTTGAGTTCACCTGAGTAGAGCCCACTCCTACATTAGATGACTTTGTATCACCACCAGATACATTTTTGTAGCTCGCATTCTTAGATGAAATGGTCTCTTTCGATTCGGTGTCGTCTGGTGCTGAATTAGAATGCAAAACAGATTTTGAATATCTTGAGTCAGAGCAGTCAACTAAGTGCAACGCATTGAAAAGGCACCGCCGAGCAAGAGACATGGAAAGATGTGATTGTCTATCATCACTCGGAAACAAATTTTCCTTCCCAACATAATCTAAACGTTCATCTTGTGAAATCCCATCTTCCATTACAAGCTGCCTCCATATCCCCTTCCCAATAATATGAACTTTGACGTCAGACCTGTCAGATAAACTTGATGAACTAGAATTTAGGAGTGCCTGCTCTGAAGCCATTAGACAACATTCAGCAATGCGTAGCCATAACAGGGGCCTATTATAGAAAATTTGGCTAGCCTTGTGGAAACAGCGAGCCGCAAGGAATGGCTTTCCACTAGCCATGTACTGAACCCCACAGTTGTATACTATCAACACCGATTTATCCTGTGAAAAGGTTGAGAGTTTCAATGGTTTCTCCTTCCGCAAGGACGAGCTGTTACTCAGTGCTTTGGAAAAGAATACGTTTGAAGTGTGATATTTTCCAAGTCGGAAATAAATGCATCCGAGATTGTTATAGTATATGCTTGAAATTCCCATTTCTGTTCTGTTACTTGACGCCATCAAAAGCTTGATTGCTTTGCGATGGTTCCCCCGCGCATATTCAAGCTGCGACTTCAAATAGAGAGCCATGGGATAACAATTTTCATTGCCACGAACCATGTTCATTGCGATCTTAACTTCACGTTTAGTGGCCTTGAGGTTCCTTATTTGTAGCAGAAGATGAACCTTGTAAAGATGCCACTTGAGTCTCAACTCAGAAGTTGAAATGTAGTCATCACTCTTTGGAAGATCATTAGAAGACTGGAATCCAGATGATTTTGGCAGCTTTTGACCAGTAATATCAAGGGATGATAATAACTCCATTGATTCATCTTCCAACGCGTCATCTGATAAAGTTCTCGATAATGAAGCTCCCAGAGTGGTAGCTGAATCGGAATTTGAAGCATCTGGAACCAATGAATTGCTGGGAAGAGAAGCAGCTTTTGCCACAGTGCTAGGCTGTTGCAGTGTTGTGTTTCCATTGTCAACTTGATTGACCATGCTATTGACACCAAAGACCCTCTCCATGTAGTTAATCAAATCCTAGAAACAAGATAATAACAATTAAACCTGTCAGCATCATAGCAGTTTAGAAACAGGGGAAAGTGCAGGACAGAAACAGGAGAAAAAAAAAATTAGTTATAAACCGTAACACTAGTAGCTTGAATCAAAAGAACAAATCAACCAAAAGAACACTTGGAACAAAACTATCTTGGTGCAATAGGAGAAGCTGAAATTGTTGTCGGAATCATGTCTCTTCACAATAGGTTGTCAAAATTGTGAAAATTTTAATTCACAAAGCAACTGCCAAAGAAAAGGTGCAGCTAAAGGCTAAGAAACTATCATATTTGTTGATTCCAGAAGAAAGTCTTTGCAGAGTACGAAGAGGAGGTCTGCCATATTGGCATGAAAATCAATCATCTAAACTTCCATCTCTATCTCAGGGGAAGGGTTTCACACCGAAGAAGAAGCAAAGGACAATGAAGACCCTATGGCTTCATATGGTTTTCAAACGAACATGGACGCATAAAGCCTATGAAAAAATAGGAAATCAAGATTGAAACAGTTAAATCGTTCCATTTCACAATATATATATACGTTTTTATAGAAAATACCTTGAGCACTGCAAATACTTGGAAAAAACCTGGAATACTGAAGCTCTTCCAATAATATTATAGTAGGAAAACCCCCATTTACTTTCTTTTCAACCATTTCCTTTGGAAATAGATGAAGCCTATATAAACGATTGCAATGCCTCAAGCTGCATTTTTGTTTTCTAACAAACTGATTAAAGGATATTTCATCAACTCGTCTTGAAGTTACTATGAGAACTCTCAACTTAGAAGAGGAGTACTAACCATCAATAGGCAATCTCATCAATTGTTCAAGGCCATAACCACCAGCCCCCAAACTACCCAAAAGACATCACCAGAAAAGAGGGATAGAAGAGAAAGATCCCAACTACTTCAAAATAAAAATTCGTTGATACAAGAGAAGGATTGCCTTCAACAAGGTCAGATTTATCACTTGCAACTTCATAAAGCTTCAGATTGATTATTTCATCATACTAAACTCGAATATATAGCAAGAAACATAATCTTTAGCAATATTTGTACTGTCAACCATAGTTCTAAAATCGTGAATCGTATTTGCAAATCAAAATCTCAATTTCTTGAATCATGAAACCTAACTATTAAGTCATATTCTAAAAAAAGATTTAGAATTGTATCCTTACATGAACCTTAAAAGTAGATTGACAAAAAGACTCATCAACAACATGATAACCAATGAAAAACTATCAAGCAGTAACCAACACCCCTTCTCTTCAGAGCTGAGGATTCTGACTGGCTACAGAAAAGGGGGCGTGTTTGGTGTTGGCATGATTTTGATTCTACCTGCTGACTTCTTGTTTATTTAGCAATCTAAGGATTTTGGTAGGTTTTTGTCTTTGGCTTTTAAACAAAAGAAAAGGAAAAAAAGATAGAAAACAAATGTGACGCGACCTAGATGACCTAGATGCAACATAGAAGTGAATCGTATCAAATCCCTTAATCATAGGATTCACTATGATTCTGTGTGACTCAGCTCTGATTCTTGTACATTTCCAATTACTCGCCAATTCAAATCGTTTTTCTCATGAATCGAGTCGAATTGTAACATATGAGCCGCAAATCGTGAGATTCAGATAACTGTGCTATCAGCCTTTTATCTGCTATAATATATGTATCTCTAAGTTCCTTCCATTTAACAGCCTAGAAAATGACAAAGTAATGCAACCATCAAAGTTTTCAGCACAATTTTCCAATTTTATAGTATTAAGACTAAGTGAAGTGCCACAACAAATGAAGTCTTCAAAATGCTTCCGAGTACCTAGTCCAACACTCAATACCCTGACAACTAGAGGATTGAAGAACTAGAAAGCTCTTTATTTGAGGAAGCCTCAGAGTCAGAATATAAGCATATTTATAAAATACAAATTCCATATTATGTGTATTATTAAATGGATTCTGAAAGACATGTCCCTGCAATCATGCCTGTTTCTTTAGACATGTTACAAGCAAAAATTCAATTAGTCTTGGAGGAAGCCGTATATTCAAACACGATTGCATGTAAGACAGGAGTGGACCAAAGCTGATCCCACAGAGCTTTCATATGAAGAGAAATAAGACGAGCATCCACTCAACTTACCAAACATCTTGATGCATGCTGAGAAGCTAATGCAACATCCAGCAGCAAAAGGCATATACGAAGAGCTATCCCCTGAACATAACCATCAAAGTTAATTGGAACACTTAGATATACCAGACCCCATAGAGTTTATATAATATTATCACCTCATCTATCGGTTCAATGTTTTGAAACAAGTAGTCCAAGATTGAGAACGACTTTGAATGTTCATGGAGATGAAACCATATGACTGCCTGTAAGCAGAAATCTCAGTTTAGATCTATGTATGTAGAGACATACAAGGAACAAGAACTAATACTTAATATCTACTGCCAGATGAAGATGAAGTGAAACATACCATATTGAACATTGTCACCGAATTATCATACTCATCAGAGTAAACAAGAGAAGAACTATTTGCGGGAGAAGATTGATGCCCTGCATTAACAATTCCTTTGTTTCCAACAATTGTTTTGCTGCCCATGTTGCTATCAGCCTCGGCATGTTCCCCAGAAGCATGAACAAGCTCTTCATTTCGCTTCTAAAATAGAACAAGAAAACCCAAATGAACACGGACTCTAATGCATATTATGAAACGAATACATTAGAGACAGAAGATGTAAACCAGTATCATGCAGGATAGAAGAATATTCCTCCATCCATCCATATGTATATAATTATTACATTACACGCATATATTGCAGATACTTGCAATGAGATATTTCAGCACAGAGATAGGGGAAGAAATGAATGGAAAAAGTAGACACAGGTTTATCTTTGACTGCAAAATTGAATAAACAGATGCAACAACTTAAGGGAGAGCACCAGAGTTGAGCATCTATGAGCGCAGAATATATGTAATTATTCATATGCTCATTGCTGCACTTAATTCTAACTCCACAATTTTAGGATCTATCATAGTGACAATTTTAAACCATTCTTGGAGCAAGGAAATGAAGATGCCCAAGATTCAACTTCACAGTTAATAGTTTGTAATTGTATATTCAAGTATACAGTAAGATAAGTGAACTAGATGGCAAATCTTTCACATGATTTCATTTGTTTGATTTTAAGAAAAATTACTACAAAAGTTTGTTTCAAATTGTCTAGCTGCAAATAGTGAGTGGGCTCAACTGGATATAAATTAACACAAGGAAACAGTCAAAACAGTAGCACCTTCAAGGTTCAGCATAGCAAAGTGCACATGAAAAGAGAGGGATCCAGTTAGACTTCTTGTGCTCTTCACACTAAAAGACTACATATAACTGCACTAGAATGTTCAGGCTATGCACAAGCAAATTGGCCGTGAACCCTATATCTCCCAAATTCTACATCACAGAGAAGGGTTCCCCATGCTTTATCAGATGAAAATCATGTTAGAATAAATGCTTGCCTCTAGGAAAGTCTTCCTTTTTTCCTCCTGTTTGGCTTGAAACTCCGTTCTGAAAGAGCCAGAGTTTTGAACCCTCGAGAGATGACCTATTACCTCTGAAAGACTAAAAAAATACCAGCAAACCATATCAGTACCGAAAACCTCCCAACCCTATCCTTCTGAATACATATTATCAATCCACCCCCTTTATCATACAAACCCTCCAGAACTCCTTTTAGAAAAATCAACTCCTACATTAGAGAGAGAGAGAGAGAGAGTCTACAAGGAAGAAAACCTTGTTTTCACCATAGATCACCAAAAGGTTCTCAACCAAAGTAAATCTTCTCCCTCCGAACCCATCATGGTACTCTCCACACTTAGTTACCACTGCCATATTGAGAGAATGCATGGGTACATCATACTTTTTACTCAAATGAATGAATCTTAAAGACACCAACCTACCCACAACTACACTCTTTACTTTTTCGTCCCTTCAGTAATATCATAATTCATCGCTTTCATTGTGAATGCTGGAGGAAGGCTCATACCATTTACAGAAGATCAATCGAGGATTAGAGAATAATGAAATTGAGCTTCCAGCCATTAAAAAAATGCTCAAGATCCACCACATTCAGACACCAACTTGAGGTTATTCAGCCACCAATTACTTAGCTGGGACCTCTCAAATAATCTATGTGAATCCCAGACACAGACTGATACATAACCAGCATTGACATGCAATACTAAAAGAGCTCATGACAGAAGACCAAACATTTGAACTATTTCACATTGTATAAAGGTGTAAAATATATGGAAGCAAAGGTGTATAGGAGTTTCACAAAGACAACATGTATATGGGGACCTCAAACTGAGAACAAAATAAATCACATGTTAATAACATTTAAGATGGACAATGAGGTGCGAATACAATGCTCTGGGGAAAACAAAGACCAAAAAAGGGGAAAAGATACTGAAAGCCGGAAAATATGGCTTCCTAGTGATGAGAGAATACCATTGAGATGGTTTGGACATGTGGAAAGAAGACCCTAGAGAAACTTGTTAGAATGTATGAAAGAGTTGACGTCACCCATAGTAATAAGGGAAGAGAGAGGCTTAAGAGGAGTTTAGCGGAGACCTTTAAAAGTAACCTTGTGCTTATGGGGTTGACCGAGAAATGGGCATTTACAAAACTAAATGGTTTCTATACATCCATGTAGCAAACCCTGGTGCTTTGTCTGGTAAACTCCCCACACATACAGGGGTAAAAAAGACAAAGAAATAACGGGAATGTAGAAAGAAAATAAGGGGAAAGAAGGAACAAGCAACTCCATAAAGAAACTAAGGTTTTCCCAAAAATTGCAATGCAATGATCTCAACCTCCCAACAACAGACGAGAAGTCTCACCAGCTGATAAAGGATAAATAGAACTATGCTTGTAACTCGGCAGAGACATTACAAATAACTCTGCAGAGATAGTCCTAAGGTTAACTAGTATAGGACTTAGCTGAATAGTTAGTTATGAGAAAATATCTCATAACTAATCTGATTCAGTTAGCTAGCTTTGCCAACCGCGTACAGCTGGCATAACAAACTGAAGCTAGTTGTATCTAATCAGTAATGCTTATAAATAGCATTCCTTGTACTGCAATCATTTTTAAGCAATGAAAATATCTTTCTGAAATTCTCTCAATGTTCTCTCTCTCTACCTATTTCTTCACCAGCCACCACATTTCTGCATTGACATAAGTTCTCCACCCCAATAATTCATTCAAAATCATATCCAAAAAAGACCTACCAAATATGGGCCATTCTATAAGTCCACTGGTCCAACACTAACTTGGACCACACTTATACGAGCCTTGTAGGTGAGAACACACTCGACTATTTCATCAAAAATTAAGAGATGTCATAGATTAAAACTTGAATATAAGGATATTTCGATACTTAAACCAAAAAAAATAAGAAAACAATACAAGATAACATATTTTCAATAAAATATTGAAGATGAGCAATTAATCAAATAAAGTGCAAATGCCACAAAGCCAAAAGGTAGCAAGAGGTAGTGAACAGACCTAGCTGGGGAAGAAGCATGATGCCTTGGGAATGATTTTTGGGTTGGGGGTGGGGAGAGAGAGAGTTAGAATTGAAAGAGACTTCCAGAAAATATTCTGACTAATATTGCAATATGACATGGAGATTGTCATTTGCATAGTCAGCTTGCTATTGCCCTTAACATGCGATTCACTCACTACAGACGGTGATCAGAAAGAGGGGAAGAGAGGCACGAGAAAATATGGTTACGAGAATAACCAATCAACGAGTATAGGCATGACTATAGGATTTCCGCAAGTACAAAACAATCCCCAACCATAAAAAGCTAAGAGCAACTACAACTCAGGGGGAGACAATAAAATATATTCAGCTAACCCCACCCCCTCCTCCAACTGGGGATGGAATAAATAAAGAAAAGAAGGAAAAGAAAAGGAAGAAAATACAGTTCATAATAGAATACAGACTTCAGAAACTATGAGGATCAATCTCAAGGAAATATGATGAAACCATTGCCTGTGACTCTATAGATAACAAAGAGCAAATATAAGATGCACATTGATGAAAGCAGCATTAAGAGGGAAGCCCCTCAAAAAAATGAGAATTAAAGTAGATAATAGTACAAAGGAAAATTATACTTTCAATCTCCATCTATTATGCAAAGCAAATCCAGATCTAGATAAACAAAATCGTAAGGGTCCATAGTTAAATCTTTTTTCTTTTTTCTTTTTTTGAGAAGTTAGGGTCCATAGTTAAATCTAGAATGATCACATATATATTAATTTCCTGTAATGTCCTCATAATTAACTACTATCATTTTTTACTTATGACATCATAAAAAACAAGATGATTCTACATAACACATCATGATGACAAGATCTACCCCTCAGTTGCGTAACTAATCACTCACAGATCCCTTGAGCGTAGTACACTATCTAGTGCCCATTGCATAAAGCATTATCTTCGAGCAGGATTCAAGCTAAATGGAAAGCATAAAACAAAAGAAGTTATGGGATGGAAAGAGAAAGTGGGAAAGGTAGAAAATTCAGAGCCCAATTCAATCTTAAAATCAATAGTATAGAAAATGATGCAGTTGGAACTGCTCTGCCTTAAGTACATTGAATTCCATTTCTCTTTAATCAATAGCATGAAGTGCAAGATGTACTCCCCTTCTTCTCTCGATCATTGATGAACTATCTACCAGCAAAATGGTCTATAAAAGAGTGTTAATTACATTCTACTAGCTCCAAGTTTAAGGAGCCTCCTTTGAAAGAAGCATGTTTCAATGTGCAAATACATTGCCGTGAAACAGAAAAGAAATACCAGTGGAAGGAAAACATAGTTTCCATATAACTAGGCACATTCACGATGTCCCACGACTTCAAAAGCATCAAAGACCATGCCATCACATACCTTAATGTTATTAAGTGCATCAAGAAGCTTTTTGGGATCTGAACAACCATCTTGAAAGCTCTCTGCTATTAAAATGTTATGGAGAACCTGAAATGGAAAAGACTGAAATAGATAAGTACTAAATGTATGTGTTTATATCCATGAGATCACAACCTTCTACCTAGGTAAAGGGTCAGAAGAAGTCCAAGGAATTCTAGAAAATCTGAATCATTGTAAACTATAATAAACCTACTGATGATAATAACCCTGAATAAACGGACCAAATGCTTATGTAAGCTCCACAAAGGCACAAATGCTGTGGTCTAGAGAAGATAAACGTAAAAGACCACAAAAGACAAGCAAGCAAAAGGAAACCATCCATACAAGAACTCTGAATGAGCTGGAGGGCATTAAAATGATTGCACATCTGCCCCCAGTGAACAGGCGATAATGCTTACACAAAAGATCATCACATGAAAATGTCTATAATTAGCTTTCCAGGAAAGAAAACATATTTTCCTAAAAGAAAGGAGGACAAATTAAAAGCGCAAATGTGCAACCATCTTTCTAGTCCAACATGAAACACAAAAGCAAGAAATTCGTACATCTATTCCAGATAAGAATCACTCTTGCCACTCCATTTCTTAGCACGCGGTGCATATACAATTGCACGAGGTTGTATTTTTCCTAAGAAGCTATGCATATAATGTCCTTCACATAAATGAATTATTAAATCTTAAACAACTATACCATAAAGCATCAAAATACTTTCATGACGATAACATCTTAGACATCTTACTGCTGAATGATCCATCATTAAAGAGTGGAGCAACAACATCATTCAAGTGGGAAGTAGTGCTGGCTACTCCCTGCTGGAGGGGAATCGGCTCCCCAGTTGCCCCAATCATGGCTACTAATAAAATAAGACTAGAAACCAAAAACCAAATCGGTCTAGTATAATCCAGATTTTTATGTTCGGATTGCGTGGAAGGGAGCACTAGCCCCTTATTAGGAATTGTGAAGGAACTAAACAACAGCCAAAAACTACCACAAAAGGATCTAATAACATCTCCAAATGTTTGTACAAAATCAACCATCATCTACCCCTACCTCAGTCCAAAAATTACAATATCAATGTCACATCAAAGAAAACTTCAATGAGAAAAAAACAACAAAATAGTCAATAGTCAATACACAACCATTACTTCTCCTTCTCCACAACAGCCTCTCTCTTTTTCATAATGTTTCTTTCTCCAGAACAGTTTATATGAAGTTTGCCACCTCGGCTAAATCTAGGAATTTAATTCCTAAGACATATCCCTTTGTCACTTCATTCATCCCATCATTCTCTCTCTATCCATCAGCAAATTCTTAGTCCTCCACTTCAGCGAAATGGCATTCCTACTATACCCAATAACTCCTTTTAATCCCAGTCCATCAACAACTATTGTTTCAACCCCTCACCAGTAGCAATCAAACTACCTGCAACCATCACATCTCTGTTCAAGTTAAACAGGGGAGTCAACTGCAAATTACCAACTATTAACATCATTATTAGATTTTGAAAGTAATTCCGCTTCATTGCTATCCTTTCCTTGTCTTCACTTCACTTCAAGATCCTATTTTTCAATAAGTGGAAGGGCTTTGAAATGATGAATAATACATCTATAACTTATCAACAAGTTCCTCGGACTATTGGTTGTACTCGAATACTCCAAAAATGGTCTCCTGCATGCATCCTTGTGCAGGTAAAGTAGATGCAAGTTTTCCATTTGGCCCCCCATATAGCAGCCACATATAAATGCTTTTTGATAACAAGCTAAGATACCAAGCTCGTTCATGGTCCTCGAGATTCAGGAGCAGCCTTGTGGTGGTTACTCCCCTTGGCAGTTGGGAGACCAAGGTTCAAATCTAATCGGGGTGGGGGATTTTAAAAAAAAAGGAGAAAAAAAAAAAAGTGTCCTTCAAGGTCCTATAACAAGCAAGGTAAAGGCTCTATAGTTGAAGTACAATTTCACAAATGAAAGCACATATATGGTTCTAAAAGGACCTCAATAACAAGAGACCAAGCAACACCTGCATCACCTTTAAATATTGGAAACAACACAATAGTTACATACAAGCAGCAGTTCATTCTTACATAATAGGACACTGGCATATCTGACAAAAGGATTACAACGTAACAATGCAACAACTAGGAATAGCAAACCAGTTATTAGTGTCCGACAACTATTGACCTTATAATATAACTAGACTGGCAAATCACAAAAAATGCTATAACGCAACAGTCCACAACTACGAATAAAAAATAGATATTTTTGTTTGCAGCTTCTCCACCTTCTTGATCTTTTACAGTAAGAGACTTCCACCATTTCCGACACACAGACGCACAAATTTGTAATATGCAACAGCTGAACGGAACAATAAGACAGTTCTATGTATGCTTCATGATCTCCTAAGATAATTAGACCAGCCTATCCACCAGAAGGATAACAATGCAACAACTCTAATAGCAAG
Source organism: Ehretia macrophylla (assembly GCA_037974665.1). NCBI lineage: Eukaryota > Viridiplantae > Streptophyta > Magnoliopsida > Boraginales > Ehretiaceae > Ehretia > Ehretia macrophylla. Next base: position 55,421,713 of record CM075771.1, on the reverse strand, counting down.
GCTTCTAAACAGTTCAATCTTCAATGTCGAATAAGTATGAAATAAACCCTATATATATATATTACACAAGCATGTACACATACATATATACATGTATATATCATTGCCTTCACTAACTTCGTCAACTAATTTCAGTTAAACAATACCCTAACAATTGCATTTCCAATCAATTAACGCAAAATTAAGATCAAATTAAATTTAAATAATTTAAGCCAAAATTTAAGGAAAAAAAGTAATAAATCAATTAAAATTAACACCTTTAAATCATCTGGTTTCTTCTGAGAGAGTTCATTCAACACTCTGAGGCAATCCGCATACTTCCCTGACTGGAAAAGCAACGCAGCCTCCTTCGCCAGCCCCGCAGCGACCGAGAGAGAACCATCATCCTCTACCACCACCGCTGCTGCCGCTGCCGCTGCCGCCGTATCCCTTGGCACTACCGTCATTTCCGAAGAAGCACTATTAGCCGCTGCTGCTGTAGTCGAAGATGAATCCATTCAATAAACACAGATCGAAACTATAAACCCTAGCTTCCTTCAAATGCAAAAACCCTAGCGCCAAAACTTTATCGCATTCTTCAAATTCAAATCTCAAAATTATAAATGAGATATTTAGATATATAATATATATATATATATATCCAAAAACGCTAGAATATAAAATTGAAATGATGGAGCTATATCATATGAGTTACTGATATATATATGTGTGTGTGTGAGTGTGTATATATAGATTGGGGATCCGTCGATTTAGAGAGAGAAAATCTAGAGAGAGACACTTTTGGGTTTGCTTGCTTACTGCAGCAGGTGTAGTGAGAGATGATAGCAATAGTGGTGGGGTTGTGTTGGTCCTTTTTGGTGCTGCTCAGAAGTATGATGAAGGAGTGTGATGGCCGTCGATCTTTTTGACTTTTTATCGAGTGGGGCCTACTTGGGATGATCTAACGGTGTAGAAGTTACGAAAGGTGTTGTACTTTTGATTTATGAAGGGAAGTATTGTACTTTGAAATAAGGGGTGTTTGAGAAAATAATAATAATAATAATAAGGGGCGTGGTTTATGTTTGGGTAAACTTTTTTAGATTTCAAAATTTTAAAAGGGAAATGGCGTAAATAGTGTTTATCATTTTTTTAAAATTTAATTTGTTTCTATTGTTTAAAATCAGTTAATTTAATTTTTATTATTTTTTAAAAAAGTTTAAATTCGTCTCTATTATTTAAAATTAGTCAATTTAGTTTATATTATTTCTCAAAAAAATTAAATTTAGTTCCTATTATTTTCATATGAAATTTAAATTAGTTCTTAATGTTTAAAAAAAGTTGTGACAAAATTAAAAATTGTTGGATAACAATAGAGACTAAATTGACTAATTTTGAATAATAAAGGTGAATTTAAAATTTTTGAAAAATAATAATGACTAAATTTACTAATTTTGAACAATAGAAATAAATTTAAAATTTTAAAGAAATAATAGAGATTATTTGCACAATTCTCCTTTTCTAAAATTAGGAAAAGAGAGAGGAAGAGGAAAGAGGTGGAGGCATGGAGCATAAAATAGTTTTTGTCTTTTTGGGGTTAATAAGCATAAATGAAGTTGACAAAAAGACAAGGAAAAAAAAGCATAAACGAGTTGAAGTAAGCAAAATGTTATTTTTTTGTGACTGGTTTTAGTTTTTGGATTGATTTTTCTTCAAGTCTTGTTGGCCTAAGGACTTAAATCGAATATTTTGGTAATAAATAAAATATTCTTTATACTTTTAATGATTGACTAGTCTTGTTGCATATTCTAAGAATGTTTGATGTGATTAGTCATGATGAGTAAAATGGTGGAAATATGTTGAACAAATAGTAAATACATGATGAGACTTCCTTGAATCATTGCATACAGAGATGTCTCATATTTGAAGAATGAAGAGGGTGACATAAGGATGGACATATGGCGTCATAAGGGGTAGCGTCATGTAAAATGTCGTTTGCCTTTGAGATGCTCGTAAAGCTCAATTGTGTGTCAATTGCTTTCAAACTCTTTTTAGAAAATAAGTTCTCTTGTTCAAAAATGTTTTGAGTGTCAATTGATTTTCAAAAATGTTTTAGCACCTTTTTTCAAATTGATCTTAATGCCAAAAAGAGGTATCAAAGGTATTGCAAATTTTAGTGTCAAAAGGTGTTCAAAATTGGCTCAGCTTGTCCTGGTTACAGAACTAGACAAGTCGGTTGAGCAAAGCTGATTGAGGTACTTGACCATCTTAGTTAGCCGACTTGGACAGTGGGTTTCAAGGTAAAGCCAGTCAAGAAATGTTGGGTGAGAGAATCAACCAACATTACTCAACTGATACTTCTAATGACTAGCCAGGTGAGTATGCTGCGCAAACTACTCAACTAGCTTATCAACAGGCTTTCGAAAAAACTAGCTATTAAATATCCGATAATATGAGATTTTATATATTTCTAAACACCCTATTTTCGTTATTTGTTGGGATTGGTATGTCCTAAAGACCACTAGAACGATAGCATTTTGTGTATGTTCGGATACATTGTATGGATTATATGCTTTTATTAGTAATTAATGATTTAAATCATATAAATTTCTTTCTTCCTCTTTTTACTATTTAAGTGTGTATATGCATGTATAAAGGTCTGTGACTCAAGTGAATGGCTTAGGTGTGGGTGAACGCATTGAAGGTCTAGGTCATTAATACTTATTTCATAAATCTAGTTCATAACCATATAGTAAAGTTAGGTACTTCACTAAGATAAGGTTCTAGTGAGAAAGTTCCCTAACTAAAGAGTGGTTGACCTTGACCATTGGAGGTCTTTTCGAACTTTTCTCATTAGTACATGTGTCATGTATTGAACTGGACCACTATAGGTATTATCTCTAAGGTACTATCAAGGAAGGAGATCAATATATACCTCATGCTATAAAGTGGTCGGTGCTCCTAATCTTGAGCATATGTGGATGAACTGACAAAGTCAGGTCCATATATTTTGATTCACCATGGGTGGACCTAAAACTTAGTAGGTCAAACAACTCAGCGTTTTGGGTATATGAATTTGATTAGTTGAGACATGCATATGTAATATAGAATGCATACCACTTGCGGGTGGAATAATCAGCCCCTTGAGATTATCTGGTAGGTCATTTTAAATCTAAGATTAGTGATATATTCCTTTTAGGGGTATATCGGGCAATAGGCTTGTGGGTCGTTTGAAAGATCAAACATACTATGTCCAGAGGATGATCATATATTGGATTTAAAGGTCTCAAGGTTTAGATGTAATAAAAAAGGTGATAGTACAAGGTAATATTGGAATTAGTATGCCCTAAAGCTCACTAGTACGTAACATTTCCATGATATTGGATACATATTATATTAATGAAAGCATCCATTCCTACTCTCTCTATCTTATTTATGTGTATTTGCTTGTATAGAGATCATTGATCCATAGTAAATGACTTAGGAATAATGTGATCGAACATAGATTGTCTAAGTCATAGACACTTGGTTCTAGATTTAGTTCATAACCGAATGATAGAGCAAAGCACTTCATCATGGTTTATGTTATAGTGATATAGTCTCCTGAGAAGGGTGACCTATATTGGTCATTGGTAGGTTTCCGGACTAGCCTTACTAGTATGTATGTCACACATTGAACGGATCACTTAGGTATAATCTCATAATAGAGATCAAACATACCTTATGCTACTAAGTGATCGATACTCTTAATCTTGAGCATGTAGATGAACTGATGAAATCAGATTCGTGTTCTTTGATGCACTATGGGTGAGACCTCAGTTATGGGTTAATAGCTCTGTGCATTGGGCATATAGATATGACTAGTTGGAACATGCATATGCAATATAAAATCCATGTCATTGCGTGATGGAATAATTATTCCTTTGTGATTATCAGATAGATCATCCAAATTTAAGTTTAGTATTACACCCAAGGGGTATATCAGATATATGTCTTAAGGGTCAGTCCCTAAATCAAGTGTTCTGTATTCGGAGGATGGTTACTCAAAGAATTTAGATGTCTTAAGAAGAAGAAGCAATCGAGGAAAAGATAGTACATTAACGTCTTTGTTGATTGTGAGTGTTACACAGAGGGGTATTCCAATAATTCTACTTAGTAAGTCAAAGATAAAGGTTGTACATGATACAACGAGCTTCTATGAATAACAGTATTCATTTTAGAGTGCAACTATAACTTTTTAGTAGAATATGTCAAGGTTGAAAAGTCTAAATATGTTGTGGGGTTAACAAGGGCATTTTAGTCTTTTTAGTAGTCAAGTTGTTTATTTCTTTTGGTCTCTCTTCTAGCCTATTTCCTTAAGATAATTGTTAAAGTTTCCTAGCTATTACTTATGTATTTAGATGTTACTAAATTTAGAATCCAATTGCAACTAAGTTTCCTATTTAGGAGTATTTCCTATTTGGAATTGTTGAAACTCAATTTGGAATCTAAGAATAATTAATTTAGCAAAATAATACAAAGATAAACAAGAGAGGCGTTAGGCCCCTCCTTGGGATGTGTGACACGCAGGGAAAGATGGTGGACTTGAGTCTCGTTATGTACAGTTGATATGCAGTGAAGTACTTGTAGTTCAAGATGCATATAAGTGTTTTAAGAGTTTCCTACATGGATTCTGAAACAGCTAATTCCTATTTCAACTAGGATTAACTACTCTAACTTTTCTATATCTATAAATAGAGCTCACCTCAACCTTTCCCAATGCACCATACTTACACGTGAGATTGAAAGAAGAAAGAGAGAATTCTTTCTCCTTCCTACACCTAAAACAAGACGAAGAATCCCATAATTTTTCATCTCGAGAAGGAAGAAGGTCATAGAGGAATGAAGGAAAACGTTATGGACTAGCATGATTCATATTCAAAAAATTTCTATGAACATGGCGGAAACAATCATGCAGGATCTTATGCGATTAAACATGAAATAGTAAAACATAATAGATTATAGTTTAATTCTAAAACAAAACAAGGATCTAAGGTATACCTCTTGTGAATAACAAAACAAGAAAAAAATTTCACCTTAGCACAATGATCCACATGTTTGGGACAAAGCAGCTTCCACTTTTCTACTTTGATCTTCCCTTCTATGACCAAATCCTTAGTCTAAGTGTAATCTAGTTGTGGTATTAGATTTTTCTAAACTAAAATCAAAAGAAAACTCTTTTGAGTTTCTTTAAAATATGAAGCTTACTCAAAGAGATAGAGAAAAAGAATATCTCAAGAGAAAATGGTGCAATTGAAGAGCTTAGGGTAAAGACCTATTTATAGGAAAAGAATCCTGAGAAAAAATCTTGGAAAACCAATGTGGAATAGGAATAAAATTTATTTTCCCTATTTTTTCCCCTTCCTCATATTTTCTCTCTACATGGCTGAAATTCCCATGCCAGGTTTGCCCTTGGACCCACGCGACCTCCTAGGCTAGCGAGCTAAGGTCCTGACTCAGCTAGTATACTCTAATTAATTAATTTTTTATTTATTTAATTCAATTTTAGTCAATAATTAAAAATGGAAATCCCTTTTTCTATAAAATAGAAAGTCTATTTTTAATATCTAATTGTCAATGAATTAGATAACCTTTGATTAATTCCTAAAGTCCAAATTTAAACTACTATTTAAGAAAAAACTATTTTTTCAATAGTGGAAAAAATTATCTTAAATATTCTAGTAGTCTTTAGACTTCAATTAATCATATAAATCCCATAATCCAATTTCTAATAATAATCAAAATAGAAACTCTTTCCCAAAATAAAAAGTTGATGTGACTGTATTTGCAGTACTCAAACCTTGGTATTTGTACTATAGTTGCATCTTAACTTGGAAATTATTGCAACACTTTGATACTTTTGATGCAATGTAGGAGATACCGGAAAGTGAAAATTCAGACTTAAAATGATCCACAATGCAAGTCAAAGAAGTGAAGAATGGGGAAACATGCGAAACGGTGGAAGAATGAAGCCGATAGAGACAGAATTTGGCCAAAACTAGCGCGTAATCAGACTCGGAACATTGAAAATAACCCGAAAATGCCTCAGTCAACGCTCGGTCAAAGTTCAGTCAAAAGTAAAAAATTTAAGCCCAAAAGTAAACAAAAGAGTGCTCAAGCGCGCCGTCCTAGGCGCTCAAGCGCCTTACAAAAATCCACCACCTTTTGGAAGAAAACATGTGGCAAAAAATCAACGATGGAGTAGAATGGTGCTCGAGCGTGCCACAGGAACCTTCTGGAAGCCACCACGTGTCAAGCATTCAACGGTTGCAGCAGAAGCGCATTCGAGCATGCCTACTGGATGCTCAAGCGCGCCTCTGAGATTTTGTCTATACATAGACCCTCCCTCCCTCCGAATTTATTAATTAATTTTGAATTTTTGTTATTTTTAATCAATTTTTGAGTTAATTCTAGTTAGTTTTTAGTTGTAGTTAATTAGTAGGATACGGAGAAAATTCTACCTAAGTGGTTCTTATTTGGAGAAATTTAGCCCGAATAGCTACTTTTAGGGGAGAAGTCCAACCCTAGTAGTTATTATCTGGGGGAGGTTTTGCCCGAATAACTTTTAATTGGAAAGCTCTTATTCGGGAGAAACTCATCCCTAGTAGTTCTTATTCGGGAGAAATTAGCTCCGCCCGAATAGCTACTTTGCATCGGACCTCTGCTCAAATTTCAGGGATAAAAAATACGCATTCGTCCATACGGGGGAGCCTTTCTTGACTCTCTTTTATTTACATAACTCGTATTCATTTATGTCTGAGTAGATTGATATCTAGGGGAGAATATTGTAAATGTTAGTCTTTTAATATACGCTCTCAGATTCGGATTATATGCTTTAAATGCAATGCATGACTTGTTTTAATTCAGTAATGTCTTTCATACGTAATGCTTTTCAGTAGATGTATGATTGCTTTACTATTATTATTGTCTTCCATAACGTAATGCTTTTAAGTAGATGTTATGTTAGCTTTACTTTTGTACCATGTATCCAAGTTTTAAAAGAGAATCAAATAGCTTGACAAACTTAAAAGATTCCAAAGAGACTATAAGTAAAGCTTTTAAGTAGACCATAGTTTTTAGACTAGAAAGGAGATGTTAATTACTTAGTTGAAACAGACATTTTACGCCAGGTTGCAAAGACAGATCCATACGAAGGATGGAACGACACCTACATCAGAGCTAGTAATCGGGATTTTAATAGGCTAAGTTAATTGAATAGATTAATGCTTGTAGCTTAACCTCTTGCATAGAATCAGATAATCCTGAATACCGAGCCTAGATTAATTGCCTCATTTACATATTCAAACCCTAGATCTCTACCCCTCGTATTCACATTTAGTTAGTTTAATTTAGTTGTAGTATAATCAAAGGCCCTGTATAAACTGTTACACTTCCACTTTAAACACTTTTGCACTTTACTTCACTAACTTGCTAACGCGCTTCCCTGTGGTTTGATTCCGCATTGATAGCACACTACACTACGAAGATCCGTGCACTTATGGGTATATAAACTTGGTTGTTTTACACCGATTTTTACACACACAACTGATCACATCAAGTTTTTGGCTCCGTTGCCGGGGAAACACGGTCTAGTTGAGTTTTTGAATTAACTGTGAACTTGTTTTAAGTGTTGTAATTATTGTCTATATTTGTTTTAAATTGTATAAATTCTACTTGTAAAGTATTTTGCATATAGTTTATTAAATTTGTATATTGTCTGTATAATACTTGCATATAAACTGTTTATATTATGCTTTGTTAAAATAGCTTGCACATATACTTAGCTTAATTTTTGTCTTTAATTAAAGTACTTAGTTTAAATTCTGTATTTATTTCTAGTACTTAGTTTAAATTCTGTATTTATTTCTAGTACTTAGTTTACTTTTTGTATTTAGTTAATATACTTAGCTTATTTTCTGTCTTTACTTCTAAAGTACTTAATTAATTTTTTGTAATTACTTATTGCACTTAGCTATAGTTTATTTTGCGCGCACGGGCGTTGTTCCTTAAATCTAGAACTCGCCCAATTTGATCCCGAGCCCCAGAAAACTCCGCGAAGGAGAGTCCAAGTCCCGATGGCGGAACAAGAAGGAAATGTTCAAAACATACCGCCTCTTCCTATAGCTCAGCCTGTTAACTGACCCGTTAATCGACCCGTTGACCCACAAATGACTCTTCGTCAACATTTATCTCCAGGCGATTACAACCCTAAATTTGCCATAGCCTCACCGGCCCTTGGCAACGTTAATTTTGAGCTTAAGACAAGGACCATTTCAAATTTGTCTTCCTTTTACAAGAAGAGCAATGAAAGCCCTCACGCTCATATCATACAATTCTTGGAGGCATGTTCTATGCTTCACATCCCTAATGTGAGTCGTGAGATTATTCAACTGCGTCTATTTCCATTTTCCTTAAAAGAAAAAGCCAAACAATGGCTAAATCATTTAGACGCAGGAGTTATTACATCTTGGAAAAAACTTGTTCGGAAATTCTTACATAGGCTCTTCCCAATGGCCAGAACCACTACTCTGCAAACATGCATCATGTCATTCGTTCAGTCGAATTTAGAACCTTTTCATGAAGCTTGGGAAATATTTATTGATCTTAGGAATCAGTGTTCTCACCATGGGTTTGCACGTCACGAACTCTTGCATTATTTCTTTAAAGGTCTTACACCTCAGCAGAAAATGATGGTAAATGCAATGAGTAATGGAGGCTTCTATAACCTCACAGCGGATGAAGCTTGGAGTAGAATTGAGAATATAGCTAAAGATTATCTTCAGAACACAGCTATAGATAGAGAAACTAGAAACACCCACAACCCTCAAAAGAGGGCATTGTTCGAGGTTAACTATAACTCCAACACCCAATTGACTAACTAAGTAGATGCCCTAGCACTTCAATTAGAAAAATTTATGTCTCTAGGGTCTACTTCTTCACAAACTCCTCAAATCACAGAAATTTGTGTTGCATGTTCTGCAGTAGATCACTCTATTCTAGACTGTCCAATCAGTTCATAATTTCTTGAATTCATGCAAGAAAAAGTCTTCGCCACTCAAGGATATACAAGGAATTACAATCCATATTCAAACACGTATAATCCTGGCTAGCGAGATAATCCCGCATTTTCGTGGCGACAAGGGAATCATGAGACTCAGTTTCCTCAACAACAATATCAGAAAAGACAAGGAAACTATGAGCCTCAACAGCAATATCAGAGGCCACAAAACTCTATCGCTCCTAGTTTGTACCAAGTTCAGATAGAACCGTTCCGAACACAGCGGAATAATTTCCCCGCTCTTCCTCCTGCACAGTCATCATCTGATGACAAGTGTGACAAACTCTTACAATTGGTCCAAGTTCAGCAACAGTCCATTGTTAAACTTGAAAGACAAATTGGGCAACTAGCCCAAAATATAAGCAGGAGAGATGAAGGTAAACTTTCGTCTCAGACCGTGGAAAATCCATGAGGGCAATGTAGTAATGTCCAAATTGAGACCGCCCACGAATAAGCTAGGGCCGTAACTACCCTTAGGAGTGGAAAAGTGATAGACAAAGAGGTTAGAAAGAAGAATATAGATGTTCCTGATGAGATAGAGGAACCTGAGATCGAGGTTTTAAGCAATAATGTTGATGACTCCCGCAGGAATAAAAACCCAACGGTAGAACCTTTAGTTGAACCTTTATCCAAAGCACTTTTCCCAACAACTTTGTCCCGTTCGAAGCCAAGTATTGATCCAAAACAGCTCAAGGTCTTAGAGCATCTGAAAGATATTAAGATCAATCTGCCTTTAGTAGAGGTAATCCAACAAATCCCTACCTATGCCAAATTTCTGAAGGATTTGTGTGTAAGAAAGAGACGGACAAATAATATTCCAAAGAAGGTCCGCCTCACTGAGAAGATTAGTAGCATCTGCACTAGAGGGCTGCCTCAGAAGTACAGTGACCCAGGAGCTTTCACCATTCTATGTTTAATCAATGACCAACTGGTAGAAAGCACCTTGCTAGACTTAGGATCTAGTATTAACCTTATCCCTCACACAGTTTACCAAATGCTAGGTCTTGGAGAGTTGACACCAACAAATGTAACCCTCCAGTTGGCAGATAGATATGAGTAGAGACCTTGAGGTATTGTAGAGGATGTCCTAGTCAGAGTAGGAGAATTTCTGTTCCAGTAGATTTCATTGTGTTAGATATGGACTTAGGCCCTGATAACAAGAATATCATTCCCGTCTTATTAGGCAGACTATTCCTAGCAACAGCTGATGCTGTTATTTACTGTAGGACAGGGATGATAGAACTAACATTTGGGAACATGAGAACGAAGTTAAAGGTTGCTGATGCAGCCAACAAGTTGAACCAAGATGAAGAAGAATAATGCTTCTATGTTGATACCATTGACTCATGCATGATGAGTTTGCCCAATCAATCTTAACTCCTGATGAGGAGATAGCCGAACTCGAATGGCTATTGTTTAAAAGTGATATTTCTCCTAAAATGGTCGCCTTTGCTTCCGTTTTTGTTGATCCAGATAAGGACGATCAAGTAACAACTCCTTTTTCCTGAAGTTGTTAATTGTCCCACAATTGAGTCTCCACCAGCAGTGGAACTCAAAACTTTGCCCCAACATCTTAAGTATACCTACTTAGGACCCGATGAGACCCTGCCAGTTATTATTGCCTCGGATTTGACTCCCGAGCATGAAGACAAACTTTTAAAGGTCCTAAGTACGCATAAACAAGCAATAGGTTGGATAATTTCAGACTTGAAAGGAATTGATCCCTCTGTGTGTATGCACAAAATTTATTTCGAGGAAGGAGTTACTCCTTCTTGAGAATTTCAGAGAAGACTAAAACCAAAGATTGGTGATGTCGTCCACAAAGAGATCATTAAGTTACTTGATGCGAGTATTATATACCCGATTTCTGACAGTCCATTGGTAAGTCTGATACAAGTTGTACCTAAGAAATCTGGGATTACTGTGGTCCCAAATGACAAAGGTGAGCTAATCTATACACGAACCACTACTGGGTGACGTGTATGCATTGACTATAGAAAGCTCAACTCCAAGACAAGAAAAGACCACTTCCTTTTATCCTTCCTTGACCAAGTCCTAGATAGAGTAGACGGACAAGGTTACTACTGCTTTCTGGATGAGTATTCAGGATATAACCAAATCCCAGTTTTTCTTGAAGATCAGGAAAATACTACTTTCACATGTCCCTATAGGACCTTTGCTTTTAGGCGCATACCTTTCAGTCTTTGTAATGCCCTTGCGACGTTTCGAAGATGTGTGATGACCCTCTTCTTAGATATGATCGAAAAGTTCCTAGAAGTCTTCATGGATGACTTCTCAGTATTCGGAGCTACCTTCGATGAGTGCCTTACACATCTTTCACAAGTGCTTGACCAATGTGTTGAAATGAACCTGGTTCTAAGTTGGGAAAAGAGTCATTTCATGGTTAGACAATGTATAGTTCTAGGTCATGTTGTTACACAGGATGGAATCCATGTGGACCCAGCCAAAGTCGAGCTAATGGAAAAGCTGCCTGCACCCAAGACGGTGCGTGATATCCGATTATTCCTTCATCACACCGGTTTCTATCGGCGTTTCATCAAGGACTTCAGCCACATAGCCCGACCTCTCTCTAGTCTTTTAGCACACGATACCGAATTCAACTTTGATGAAAAGTGCTCAGAAGCTTTTGAGAAACTCAGATCCTTGCTATCTTCTGCTCCTATCATCCAACTGCCTGACTACAATCTCTCATTTAAGATAATGTGCGATGCATCAGACTATGCAGTGGGAGCTGTATTAGGCCAGCGTAAGGATAAACTGCCTACTGTGATATATTATGCTAGCAAAACTTTAGATGAAGCTCAAAAGAACTACACAACCACTGAAAAGGAATTGTTGGCTATAGTCTTCTTCTTGGACAAGTTTAGATCTTACATCATAAGATCCAAAGTAATAGTCTACACAAACCACGCTGCTTTGCGGTATTTATTGACCAAAAAGGATACAAAACCCCGTTTAATCCGTTGGTTATTACTCCTTCAAGAGTTCGACCTTGAGATTAAGGACAAGAAAGGAAGCGAGAACTCTGTTGTCGATCATCTATCACGTTTAGTACGTGATTCTCCTATTGATACTCTGCCTTTTAAAGATACGTTCCTTAACGAACAACTTTTTGCTGTCTCACATAAGACCATGTGGTATGCCTACTATGTCATCTATCTAGTTACCCAAGAGCTTCCAACACACTGGGGTAACGAGAAAGTGAACGATTCATGGCACAAGTCAAGTACTTTATCTGGGAAGATCCTTATCTTTTCAAGATTTGTGCCGATCAATTCATTAGGAAATGTATTCCTGAGGACGAAACTGATAGCATTCTCCAGTTTTGCCACTCTGAAGCATACGATAGACATTTTGAAAGAAAAAGAACAGTTGCCAAAGTCCTTCAATGTGAGTTTTTCTGGCCCACTCTTTTCAAAGATACCCAGCGAGTGTGTAAAAATTGCCCACAATATCCTTAAGGTGGCTCCATTTCGAAAAGGGACATAATGCCCCTTACTCCCATCCTCATATGTGAAATATTTGATATATGAGGTATAGACTTCATGGGTCGCTTTCCTCATTCCTCAGGATACACTTACATTCTTGTCAGTGTTGACTGCGTGTCCAAGTGGGTAATGGCAGTGCCAACCCGAACCAATGACCATAAAGTCGTGGTCAAGTTCATTAAAGAGAACATCTTTTCTTGATTCGGGGTGCCACGTGTACTTATAAGTGATGGAGGATAGCATTTCTATCACAGGACACTCGAAGCTTTATTAAGAAAATACTCAATCCACCATAAGATAGCAACGCCTTACCACCCACAGACAAGTGGACAAATGGAGGTGTCGAACAGGGAAATCAAGTCAATTCTTTAAAAAATGGTTAGGCCCGATCGCAAAGATTGGTCAAGTCATATGCACAACGCATTGTGGGCCTACCGTACTGCTTTCAAAACTCCCATCGGCATGTCTCCGTATAGATTGGTATACGGTAAAACTTGTCATCTCCTTGTTGAACTAAAGCATAAAGCCTATTGGCCTATTAAAGCCCTGAACTTTGACTTGCAACAGGCGGGTGAAGGTAGGAAGTTGGCATTGAATGAACTAGAAGTGCTTCATTTCGAAGCTTATAAAAATGCCAAACTCTACAAAGAGAGACTGAAGAGGATTCATGATAGATCTATTCTGAGGAAAACCTTCTCTCATTCTGATAAAGTCTGGTTGTTTAATTCTAAATTGAAGTTCTTCCCAGGCAAATTGAGAACAAGGTGGGATGGTCCATTTATGGTGATTGAAGCATATCCTTCTGGAGCTGTCAAGATTAAGTACCCCGAAGATGGGCACATCTTCACTATCAATGGGCAAAGATTAAAGCATGCATTCAATCCTAAGGTGGTCCCTCATAAAGTTGAATCCGTTGAACTTCTGGACCCTGAATACCTTCCATAAAACGGAATCTGCCTAGCTGATAACATTAAACTCATTACAACCGTCTAGTTGAAGACGTTAAACTTAGCGCTACTAGGAGGCAACCTAGTATTCTTTTGTGTTAATATTTATTTAAATTATGTTGTTACATGTACTCTATGAATATTTTTCTAGCTTTAGGTAGTTTAGGTTTTAACCCTGAGGAACATTCATAGAGGTACCAGTGTTGTTATACTAGTGGTCACTGTACGTTTTTGTGTGCGGTTAGCTTAATTGTGTAACTTTGTCTTATAGTGTAAGCTACTCCACCAGCTTAATGTAGTTTGGGTCTGTTGGGTATTACTTGATAAGGTAGTTAGGAGTGTGAGCATATACCAGACGTAACGTCTGTGACATAAAACCCCATTGTTCTATCCATGACGCTGTGGAACTAGCTTTGGCCTTAAGTGACCGAAGGAGAGCACTAGATGTCGTGAGCACAAAAACCTCTGGACGAGCTAGTCTTTGTAGGAGTATCAACTCTAGAACCCCATAAAAGAGTCTAAATGGTCTGGGTAGTTTATTTATTTGCTTTATGTATTAGTTAGTTTCCTTGACCGTAATTTTTTTTGACCTCCATCCCTTATACTATTTTGTATAGATTAACTATTATTTTTGTTGTGTTGATGATAATATGTAAAATGCTTTGTTTACTAATCTTTAATTGTAGAATGATACATCTTTTGGCAAAAATTAGTAGAAAAACTTTGACATCAACATAGAAATGTTTCACAAACATGTGATATCTTTTCTTACTACATTCTCCTTTTTACCTGATCAACATGCACTCTAGAGTAAGCAAACCATAGGTTTGGGGATGTAGCATTTGTCATTTTGTTATTTCTTGCATATTACACTCTCACTGTTGTACATTGCTATTTGCTTGAGGACAAGCAAAGTTTCGGTGTGGGGGTGCGTACATTCCATGAAAAACTTTTTCAAAATATGCAAGAAATACACCATTTTTGTTCATGAGAAGAGTAGTTTGCTACTTTACCTGTTTAAAGAAGATGATTTAGATGATTTGAGAACCTGTTTTGTTAGCTATGTATCGTGAAAAACTCTGAAGAAACTATGTAAGAGAAACTTTGGGGTACAGTATTCATTAGTAAGCCTAGTTGTTCTTCTTTTCTTCAATTGATAGGTATGTGATTATGAAAGGACTGAGATATGATTGTCGTTTGTTATAAGAACTTCTTGTGATTGAAGCCTGAACCCTTATACCATGTCTGTACAGTATGTTATGTTATTCTGTCTGTATGTACACTTTGAAAAAAAAAGAAGAAAAAGAAAAAGAAAATAAAAAAAGAGAAAAAGAAAGAAAAACAATGGAAAAAAAAGAGAGAGTTGTACATACCATTACTGTTGAATAAATTTTTGGTGTAAATATGTTTTAAATCTCTAAACACTACTATCCTAGACATTGTAATTTGGGATATATGTTATAGTGTAAGGTTTCGAGCTTGGATATCTCGGGTAATTAAGGCACGTAGGGGTCCCTTTAAAACCTGGCAACCTCAGTCATAATGGCGGGGGATTGTTGGCCTTAAAGCCCGCAACATGGGATATCCAGAAAGTAAAGGAATGTCCAATCTATTTCTATAACTTGAAAGTTGAGAATTGCATGAACTTAATCTGATTAGTTTACTTCTAAATATGTATTCCGAAACAATCAATAGTCGATTTCCAATAAGAGTACCTATTTGTGAAAACTATGTACAAGGTTCTCTTATCATGTTTTTCATTAACTGCTGAATAGGTTTAAGATAATTGATTGTATTTCTCATGATTCATATTTGGAAAATGTTTGACAAAAAGATAGGATAGATTATTTCATCTGTTTTGACTTGTAAAAATCTTTGTAAATTTCACTTTCACATCTGTTTTAAAGACAGTCTTGCTTGAGCTCAAGCAAGGTTTAGGTTTGGGGATGTTGATGTAACTATATTTGCAGCACTCAAACCTTGGTATTTGTACTATATTTACATCTTAACTTGGGAATTATGCAACACTTTGATACGTTCGATGCAATGTAGGATGATACCAGGAAGTGGAAATTTAGACTCAAAACGATCCAAAATGCAAGTCAAAGAAGTGAAAAATAGGGAAACACGCGGAACAGTGGAAGAATGAAGCCGATAGAGACAGAATTTGGCCAAAACTAGCGCGTAATCAGACTCGAAATGCTGAAAATAGCCCAAAAATACCTCGGTCAACGCTCGGTCACAGCTCAGTCAAAAGTCAAAAATTCAAGCCTAAAAAGTCAGCAAAAGGGCGCTCGAGCGTGCCCTCCTAGGCACTCAAACACCCTACAAAAATTCACCACTTTCTGAAAGAAAACACGTGGCAAAAAATCAACAATAGAACAGAATAAAGCTCGAGCGCGCCTTACTGGCGCTCGAGTGCGCCACAAGAACCTTCCGGAAGTCACCACGTACCTATTGGGCGCTCGAGCGCACCTCTGAGATTTTGTTTATAAATAGACCCCCTCCCTCCAAATTTATTAATTAATTTTGGATTTTGGTTATAATCAATTTTTGAGTTAATTCTAGTTAGTTTTTAATTGTAGTTAATTAGTAGAATACGGGAAAAATCCCACTTAAGTGGTTCTTATTTGGAAAAATTTGGCCCGAATAGTTACTTTTAGGGGGGAAGTCCGACCCTAATAGTTATTATCTGGGGGAGGTTCTGCCTGAATAACTTTTAATAAGAAAGGTCTTATTCGGGAAAACTCATCCCTAATAGTCCTTATTCGGGGGAAATTAGCTCTGCCCGAATAGCTACTTTGCGTCGGACCTCTACTTAAATTTTAGGGATCAGAAATACGCGTTCGTCGATACGGGAGAGCCTTTCTTGACTCTCTTTTATTTACATAACTCGTATTCATTTATGTCTGAATAGATTGATATCTAGAGGAGTATTGTAAATGTTAGTCTTTTAATATATGGTCTCGAATTCGGATTATACGCTTTAAATGCAATGCATGACTTGTTTTAATTTTGTAATGTCTTTCATATGTAATATTTTTCAGTAGATGTATGATTACTTTACTATTATTATTGTCTTCCATAACGTAATGGTTTTAAGTAGATGTTATGTTAGCTTTACTTTCATGCCATGTATCTATGTTTTAAAAGAGAATCAAATAGCTTGACAAACTTAAAAGATTCCAAAGAGACAATAAGTAAAGCTTTTAAGTAGACCATAATTTCTAGACTAGAAAAGAGATGTTAATTACTTAGTTGAAATAGACCTTTTACGCCAGGTTGCAAAGACGAGATCCATATGAAGGATGGAACGACACGTACATCAGAGCTAGTAATCGGGATTTTAATAAAGCTTAACCTCTTGCATAGAATCAGATAATCTTGAATACCAAGCCTAGATTAATTGCCTTATTTACATATTCAACCCTTAGATCCCTACCCCTCGTATTCACATTTAGTTAGTCTAATTTAGTTGTAGTATAATCAAACACCCTGTATAAACTGTTACACTTCCACTTTAAACACTTTTGCACTTTACTTCACTAACTTGCTAACGCACTTCCCTGTTGTATGATTCCGCACTCATAGCACACTACACTACGAAGATCCGTGCACTTGCGAGTATATAAACTTGGTTGTTTTATACCGATTTTTACACACACAACTGATCACATCAAAAGTCTACTTTGGTTTCTAATTGTTAATGAATTATATTCTCGCTCAAAATAGTACATCTTTATTTAGCTTAGACACTTACAAGGTAAATGGTTAGAAGAGGGACCAGAGACATAATTATTCTTTCTCTAAAAATGACCAAAATACCCTTGCTAGTCTTCTAGCAGTATTTCATCATTTTAACCAAGTCTATTCCATTAAAAGACTTTGGCTGCATTCTAAGATAATTACTGAATGTATAAGAGTTAGTCAATCTATACATGATGCTTTGTCTTTTGACCAACTAAGTGTTGTCTTGACCACTCTGTCCCTCTATACTCACTCATAGTCAAAGGCAGGTTCCCGAAGTGTACTATTACCTCTTTGACTACATCTTATCTCCTTAGAACCTTTAATCCACAATCCAACCATCCTCAGGAAGTTATCTACTTGATCATGGGTGTGACCCACAAGTATAACATCCAACACAATTAGTGTTACTGTACGCACAGATTCAGGATAATATAGCTTGCATCATTCTAAGTGAGTGATTAATGTATAGACTCCTTATTTCATATGTATGTCCCTTCTAATCTAGTCCTATACACCCAAACCACAATGTAAGTAACCTAAGCATTTAGACCACACCTATAATGGCTCAAAGTGCAAGTACTCGACTTTGTCAATTCATCTACACATGCTCAAGATTAAGAGTAATGACCCACTTAGAAGCTCGTAGGTATAAGTGGACTCTTTATTTGATAATACATATTTAGAGTTCACATCCGTCCAATGCATACTCATGCATAAGTGTAATAAGTCTGGACCAAACCTAGATCAAGGCAAACCATCTCACTACAAGAGGAGCTTACTGCACTATAACATCTACCATAGTAAAACGCCTAACTTTATTATTAAGTTATGGACTAAACAACTCTACTTACAAGTAACCATAACTTAGACCTTCTATACGTAACCACCACATACCTAAATTAACGCTTAAAGTAAGGACCTTGTATTCACATATATACCTATGCGAATCCACATAATGAGATAAATATGCTCATATAAATATGATGACACTAATTATCTTATTGCAAACCATCCAGATGTAATTATGACTAAGTGCTAGTGGTCTTTTAGGCATACCATTCCTAACAAGGAGAAGATCAAGAGGTGTTTATCATCTACAAAGCTTGTAGATCTTCTTAAAACAAATTCAAGGTTGAATCTTGTTTTTTTTCGTTTAGTTTCTAAGCTAACGAATCCAAGTAACAAATTTTACTACTTGCTGGTTTTTTATCTTTATACAATTAGAATTAACATGTTAGTTTTGTTTATGAAATATGTTAGTTTATGACCCTTTAATCAATTTGATAATTAAACAAACTAACTAAGTAAACTTGTAGGAAAATAACTTTGTTGCAACAAATGTAAGAACACATAAATTTTAACGTGGTTCAACCAACTTGGTTTACATCCATGCGGCCACTCACTGGCCAACAAACCAATCCACTAAGTTTTAAAAGATTACAGACACCAATGGAAACTTATGCAATTGAAGACTCCCTCTTAACCCTTGCCGCCAGGTGTAAGACTCTCTTAGTAGATTCTCTAGTTTTGTGAGCTCCCCACGACTTACAAAGTTCTCTCCCGAGAACACACCATCTTCTCCCGAAGAACGAATACAACATACATAAAAAGAGTCTTGAAACTCTAGATGGATTGGTCAATATATTTGACTCAAAACAGACTTTGTTGAAATATTATCTAGAACATCAGTACTCTCTGTTACACGGTATGTTGCAACATGACTAGACACTGATAGCCTTTCCTTAACTCACAATTTATGCTACTTAGCTATCTTTTCTGCTCACTGTCTTCGCTCCACTTTAACTGGGAATTGGCACGCCTATTTGAAGGATTTGCTGGGGATGTTGAGTACAAGCAGAATAGTCTTCAAGATTATCCATTTAGCTCAAGAGTTCTTGATAACTTGACCTCTATCACATTATCACCTTATCTCCAAGATTGTAAAACTTCTTCACAATAACTTGGACTCTTCAAGAATACTTCTAGCATTAGTACTCTTCAAAACTCGAATCCCTCTTGATCATGACCTCTTTATAGATTCCTGCAATCTCAAACTTACACACACAATATCCGCAATTTTTGTTAAAATATAACCAATAAAAAAACTTTGGTTAAAATCAAATCTTAACAATCTCCCCCTTTGGCTTTATTTTGGCAAAAATCCACAAGCAATGTTTAAGCTGAGGTGATCATAACTAATCATTTGAGGTTAGCATAATCAATAATGAGTAAATAGGCAAAGCAAAACAATATTCATAATAGCAAACCATAACCAATAACAACCACCAATGGCACAACATGGAAACAAATAGATAAAATAATCCAACGATCAAACCATAACCAAACCACATTGTCTTGTGGGGGCCCATTCTCTCCCTTGGCCAAAGCAAACCAAAGTAGCAGAATAGGGTACTGGAGCTAAGACAATAAAGAGACTAAACATCCCTAATGAAAGACAAGAAAACAGGAAAGCGATAGTGGAAAAGCAAGAACATAACAGTCAAGGAGTGGCATTACAAATGAAATCAAGGATGGTTTGTTGACCCTTCTTTAGTGCTGCAAGATCCGCCATGATTTGCTTTTGATTGGCTTGCATAGTAGCATGATCTTTGTGCAATTCACAGACTTCGGTCTAAAGATGCTGCAGCAGCTCATTAGTTGATGTTGCAGCAGTCGGTGCAACACTGGGTTCAGCTTTAGGCTCCCCCTGAATATCCACTTTGTGCTGACCTTGCAAAAACTTATGAGAAAATTGTAACGGTGGGGACAACTTCACAAGAGGTTCAACCCTCTCATGAACCATCTTCTGAGCAGATAAAATACCAAAAATCAATGCAGGATAGGGCAAGTATTGATTTTTCACTTCCTTGGCTGCCTCTTCAACAATCCTAGGAAGTATGATCTCTCCAATATCAAGGTTAATCCCAGTTCCTATTTTGTACAAAATTCATGCCATCTCAACATTGAGGCTTATGGTATGCTTGCTGGGAAACCAATTTGCTATTACCATCCGATACAACACTGTGTATTTCACTGTCAAGGAAGTTGCATTCATTCTTCCTTCCTCTACCCAATCAACCTTACTCCCAACTAATTCATTTGCAATAATGTCAAGTTTAATCTCCTCCTCCGGCACAAGCTTCTGAGACGGGACAAACTCCAAAAACTCATTAATGATAGTGGGTGAGAATTCAAACATGTGATTCTTTACAAATACATGATGGTACAACCTCGATGTTGCAATACCTATGTCTTTGGTTATATTGGCATAAATTCATACACAACAGAACCTGAAAAGGGGTTCAACTTCGCAAAAAATCTAAGCAATCGCCTTTGCTCTAACAGTTCCAAGATCCCATACCCCCGATATGAAGCCTCATTGAGGGGTTTTTCAATTTGAAAAGGCCTTTGAGATAAGGTCTTCCATCTAATTTTATTCTCAGCAAAAAAGAACTTCTTGGAAAAAGCAGTTGACACATCATATCCATGTTTCTTTTCCTGTTTGGAAGAACTAGTGGGTGTACCTTGATTTCTCTTGTATTTTTTCACATGCTTTGATTTTCCTTTAACCTTTGAATCTGCTTGTGGTGGTTCGGTTGTTGCAGTAGCTGAAGGAACATCATCTGCTGTTGCTTCTTTAGTTGTTATTTTGCCGACGATTGTTGCAGCTTTTGGTGGCATATCCTCAGGCACATATGTGTTTTTTTCAGATTGTGTTGTACCCGTGAATGGAACAAGCGCTACCGACATTGCCAACGAGTCTGATGACTTCTCACAGCTTTCAGATAGTGTTGAAACATCCTGTCGAACACTTGGTGGGCATTGTTCTGAAACCGTGGTTGTTCATTTCTCTGGCAATTTGGTGGGCTCCCCTAATCCATGAGATAAATTTGATAAATTATGTGAGTCACCAATATAAGTATTGATCCTGTCCATGCGCTTCTTGAGAGCTCGACGGTTTTGTGGGTGTAATAGAGGGTGTAGCGAAAGGTGATTCTTCAAAGGTGATCAGAATTCTTGGGTCTCCTCCTGGTGCACCTCTTGGCTGTGTTTTACTGCTCCAACGCCTTGCATCTGAACGAGTGGACACCATGTTTGCTCTAAAAAACAGAACCTGGAACACAAAGCCTTAGCAATATTCTCAAGAAGATGAAAAGTTGAAGAATGGGTGAGAGATAGAGAGAAAGAGCCGAGTTTAGATAAAAACAAATGTGATACACAATCTTTATAGAGGATAGAGGTTTGCCATGTGTAGATTCCTAGATGTAACATGCAATGAATGAGATATAAGTTTATTGGAACTCAAACTCTTTTTGATAAACCAAAACTCTTCAACCTACTCATGCACATATGCAGCCGCCTTTTTCTTTACCAAAATTGGCGCCATACAAAACTCATTTTATATATATATATATATATATATATATATATATATATATATATATTTTGTTCTTTATCCCTTTTATCCACGCACAAGTTTAGTGGGCTGGGTTGTCTTAGTCCATGTTGCAACAGCGTTTTACCAGTCAGACACTTAGAAACTTGAGCACTTTCATCTATGATTTGTTTTTTTTTTAAAAATCACATACAATCCACATTAATTTTGACTTCATTAACAAGGAATTTGATTAGTTCAATACTTAAATCACACAAGTATTTATAACTTGAGCCATGTGTGTGTGTAAAAGCTATGTAAAGATCTTTCTTGAAATTCCTTAGAATCAGGCTTTGCAAGATTTAGAATTTAAAACAACATGTTCAAACAACCTGATCTTCTAATCATATTGCAATTATTTTTTTCTTTTTTGAATAAATATTGAACTTGGTAGCTTTCACTCTAGAACCTTCAATCTAGTCTAGGTAGCTTTTTTCAGTCTCTCTCTCTCTCTATATATATATATATATATATATTATGAGTGAATAGAGTACAGGAATGGATAAAGAGACTTCTCTTAATATCCAGAGTCGCTAGGAAGTTCAATTCCTACACTTGCAAACCGTTAAAATCAGTTTCTCAATCAGATCAAAATATAGTGCGCACAAGAAGTATGATTCAAATAATAAATCTCAAGTTGATTTAATTATTAAACTTTTACATCTCTTGAGACTCATCACTTTTATGTTTCAATGCATGTGCCAACATTAATTGATACAAATACCAATAGCCTTTCTCAAAACTTCAAATCTCACAGAGTCAAGTGCCTTAGTAAAAATGTCTGCTAGCTGATGTTCTGTTGCAACATATGCTAGAACAACATTTTTTGTTTCAACAAGATCACGAATGAAATGATGTCATATATCAATGTGCTTAGTTCATGAATGTTGCACAAGATTTTTAGAAATATTTATGGCACTAGTATTATCACAGAAGACAGTTAAAACTCCCTGTTCAATACCATAGTCTTCCAACATTTGCTTCATCCACAACAGTTGAGTGCAACAACTTCTAGCAGCTATGTACTCAGCCTCAGCAATTGATAAAAAAATTGCATTTTGTTTTTTACTGTACCATGACACAAGGTTGTTTCCAACATAGAAACGTCCTCCAGT
Organism: Ehretia macrophylla; assembly: GCA_037974665.1. NCBI lineage: Eukaryota > Viridiplantae > Streptophyta > Magnoliopsida > Boraginales > Ehretiaceae > Ehretia > Ehretia macrophylla. The sequence continues at coordinate 55,398,884 of CM075771.1, read as the reverse complement.
AGTGCTCTTCATGTCATCTGTATTTCCTGCCCAATCAACATCACTAAAACCAGCAAGATTTGCATTAGTATCATTTGTGTACCAAATACCATAATTTTCAGTTCTACTTATATATCTAATAATGCGTTTAACTACAATTAAATGTGACTCTTTTGGTTTGGATTGATATCTAGCACGCACACCTACACTAAAGCAAATATCAGGTTTGCTTGCTATAAAATACAACAAGCTCCCTAGCATGCTCCTATAGAGAGTCCCATCAACAGATTTTTCGTTTTTATTCTTGATCAGCTTAACATTTGTTCCCATGGGTGTTCTCATATGCTTTGCTGATTCTAGCCCAAACTTTTTGACCAGGCATATTTTTCTTGTGAGATAAATATACCATTCTCACTCTACTTAACCTGCAAACCCAGAAAATAAGTTAATTCACCCACCATGCTCATTTCAAATTGCTGTTTCATTTGTTTCACAAATTCATCAGCCTTGTTTTTTGATGTTGTACCAAACACTATATCATCTACATAAATTTGTGTAATCAAAATACCTGAGCCAAAGTTCTTGATGAAAAGAGTTTTATCAACTCCCCCTCTCTTATAGCCTTTTTCAAGCAAGAACTTGGTTAACCTTTCGTGCCAAGCTCTTGGGGCTTGTTTTAGCCTATACACGACATTTTTCAGCTTATACACATATGTAGGGTAGTGTGGATCTTCAAAGCCTTTTGGTTGTTCAACATAGGCTTCTTCATTTAAAATGCCATTTAAAAATGCACTCTTCATATCCATTTGGTAAAACCTTATGCCTAACACGCATGCTATGGACAACAATAATCTAATAGATTCAAGTCTTGATACTAGGGCAAAAGTCTCATCAAAGTCTATACCTTCTACTTGTGTGTAACCTTGTACAACTAACCTGACTTTGTTTCTCGTTATGTTGCCACATTCATCAGTTTTATTTTTGAAAATCCATTTTGTCCCTATCACATTTGTGTCATTAGGCCTAGGTACTAATGTCTACACATCATTTCTAACAAATTGGTTCAATTCTTCTTGCATGGCATTAACCCAACATTCATCTTCTAAAGCCTTTTTGATATTTTTTGATTCAAACTAAGAGGTGAATCATACATACCTGACCATTTTCCTATAGTTCATTTTGGGCTTACTTTAGGTTTTGACCCCTTCCTGAATAGAGCCAATAACATCTTCTACTGAGTGGTTCTTGTGAACATGAGCAAGTGGTTCCTGTGTTTCTGACTGCATATTACTGCTCCCAACAGTTTCTGATTTTTCCTGTTTTATTGCACCTCATGTTGCACCAGTGCTAGAAACATTGTTTCTAGTTGTTTATCCTGTTGTTGCGACATTGTTTGCACTAGGTTTGGTTTCCATACTAGTGACATCATCATCTGCGGCATCTGTTTCAACCTGTTTGACATCATCAATCACAACATTAGCAGATTCCATAATCGTTCTAGTGGCCAAATTAAACACTCTAAAAGCTCGACTATTTTTGGCATGTCCAAGAAATATACCTTTCTCACTTTTTGCATCAAACTTACCTCTTTGCTCTCTATCATTTAGAATATAGCACATACTTCCAAAACATGAAAGTAACTGAGTGAGGGTTTCATTCCTTTCCAGATTTCATATGGGGTTTTGCATGTACCTAATCTAAGATAAACTCGATTTATTGTGTGACATGCTGTATTAATTGCTTCAACCCAAAACCTATGTGGAATATTCTTTTCATTTAGTATGACTCAAGCCATCTCCTGGAGAACCCTATTCTTTCTTTCAACTACACCATTCTGTGGTATTTTTGGTACTGAAAACTCATGTGTTATACATTGTTTAGTGCAGAATTCAGAAAAAGCAAAGTTCTCAAATTCCCTACCATGGTCACTTTTTATCCTAACAATCTTCTCTATGTTGCAACCTTTCTCTATTTTTAACATTAAGCACAATCTTTTGAATGCATTAAATGTGTCAGATTTTTCTCTAATAACATCGACCCAAGTAAATTTGGAAAAGTCATCAACACATACAAAAACATACATTTTTCCACCAATACTCTCAGTTTGCAGTGGACCCATAAGATCCATATGTAACAGTTCCAATATATTTTTGGTAAAGATATTTTGCAACATTTTATGTATTGCCCTTACCTGCTTGCCAATTTGCATGGTCCGCACACCTTGAATTTCTTACAATTCAATTTTGGAATACCTCGCACTGGTCTTGTGTTAACAATCTTGTTAAGCATTTTATAATCTAAATGGCCTTACTTTTGGTGCCAGATTTCAACATTATCAAGTGAGTTATTTTGACACAACACAGTTTGTGCACATGGTGAGGTCAACATGTAACAGTTGTCTGTCGATCTAGTTCCTGCAAGAACACAATTGTTAGATTTATCAAACACTTGACACCTATCCTTGGTGAACTTAACAAACAACTCTTGATCACACAATTGACTGATGCTTATGAGATTTGCTTTCAACCCTTCGACATGAAGAACCTTCTTTAATCTTGGAAAACCTTCAACAACAAGAGTCCCTTTTCTAAAGACTCGACCTTTCTCACCATCACCAAAAGTCACTTGCCCTTCTGAGCATCATTGATAATTTATCAACATACCACGATTACCTGTCATATGTCTAGAAAAACTACTATCAAAATACCACGAGTTAGTGGTACAAGCTTGCAACGAGGTGCAAGCAACTAGACAAGTGTGTACAGTTTTTCTTACCCATATTTGTTTCAAGTGTTGTTGTGGCAAATCAATCCTTATTCTTGGTGAATTCCTAGGCTTACCATAAAAGAAAGAATTGACAAACATACCTCTTTTCAGATCGTCCATATACCTATAGCATCATGGTCTGATGTGTCCAAGAACACCGTAGTAATGATAGATTGGGACAGATCTCCTTTGTTTTCCTTCTAAATTTTTCTCCCTTGTCAAAGGTGATGTTGCAACAGTTGGTTCTAGCTTCAATTCCTCAATTTCTTTGACAAGGATAGTTTTGCCAGTTGATGTACCTCTTTGGTAACCAAGTCCAGTATGATCTCTATTTGGCTTTTGAATTGACAACATAGGATCAAGCTTCAAAGTTCTTGAATGTAGCATCTTCACATTCCGCTGAGTTTGTCTCAGCACCTATTACAACTCTTCAATTCTCAATTGACTCTTGGCTGCTTAGATCTGATGATTTATCATAGATTTTGATAATTCAACTTTTTGTTCCTCTAACTCATTGATCTTTTCTTCTAACTCTTGATTCTTCTTGCATACAATCAGCCATTTTTCATACATCTCCTTGTATGCTTTCATAATTCATTCCTCATCCAGCTTATCATCGCTACCAGATTCTGAATTCATGTTACTGTCATCTGAAAGTACATGTTCAGCTATGATCGATGTTGTAACAGATGGTGCAATATCTGCTGAACCTGATTTTCTATCGTCCTGTCCTATTGCAATAGCGAATGCAACATAGTTGCTGGTGTATCCTTTATCACCTTCAGCAACATCATCTGAATCTTCATTACTCTAAGTGGTGTTCATGGCCTTGTTTTTTTTTTAAGGCATTTGTACATTCAGCTTGTATATGACCAAAGCCTTCGTACTTCCTGCACTGAATACCTTTATTTTTTTTCTCCTCGAACGTTCTTCCATTCTGCCTTCTAAATGTCTTTGGATTTGCTGCAATAGACTGCTTCCTAAGTGCGACTGGCCTTGATCCACTTCTATACTTCCTCCACTTCTTTAGCACTTTGTTAAAATTCTTTGTAAGCAATGCTAATGATTCAGTAATCTCTGCATCATCGTCATTGTGAGAGCTTTCATCATCTTGTTTCTGGACTTTTGCTTGGAATGCAATGTTTTTCTCTTTTCTCTTTTGTTTGAACTTCATCTCAAATGTTTGGAGTGAGCCCATTAGTTCATCCAACTTCATGTCATCAATAATTTTTGCTTCTTCAATGGCAGCAACCTTGATGGAAAATCTTTCGGGAAGTGATCGTAAAACCTTACTCACAAGCTTTGAATCTTAGTATTTTTCACCTAGTGCAAACGCCTCATTTGTAATGTCACACAACTTGCCATTGAAATAAGCTATGGTTTCATCATCTTGCATATTCAATTCCTCAAATCTTGTTGCATGGATTTGAACTTTGGACACTTTGACCGTTGTGGTTCTTTCATATGCAGTTTGTAAGATAGTCCAAGCATCCTTGGCAGTTTCACAAGTTGAGATCAATTTAAATTGATTTAGATCAACTGCATTAAAAGTCGCATTTAAAGCCTTGGAATTATTGTTGGCCAACCGATTTTCATTTGCAGTCCACTGATCCTTAGGTTTTGGCACATCAACTCCTTCATCATTTTTCATTGTAGGATGCGTCCATCCCATGACAACTGCCTTCTAAGCTATTTCATCAATGGATTTGATAAATGCTTTCATCTGAGCCTTCCAACATGAGTAGTTTGATCTATCCAGTAGTGGTGGTTTGTTAATCGAACTTCCATCACGAACTGTGTCCACATCTGCAAAAACAACCATAAATTTTTTTTCCCAAAGATCTAACTGAGTTAGTTCAATAACCTGCTCTTGATGCCACTTGTTAGTTTCTGGCCCTTTAATCAATTTGATAATTAAACAAACTAACTAAGTAAACTTGTAGGAAAATAACTTTGTTGCAACAAGTGCAAGAACACATAAATTTTAACGTGGTTCAACTAACTTGGTCTACGTCCACGCAGCCACTCCTTGGCCAACAAACCAATTCACTAAGTTTTAAGAGATTACAGACACCAATGGAAACTTACGCAATTGAAGACTCCCTCTTAACCCTTTTCGCCTAGGTGTAAAACTCCATTGGTAAATTCTCTAGTTTGGCAAGCTCTCCTCGACTTACAAAGTTCTCTCCCGAGAACACAACCTCTTTTCCCGAAGAACGAATACAAAAATACATAAAAAGGGTCTTGAAACTCTAGATGGATTGGTCAATACATTTGACTCAAAACAGACTATGTTGCAACACTATCTAGAACATCAGTACTCTTTGTTACACGGTATGTTGCAACACGACTAGAGACATACAACCTCTCTTTAACTCATGATTTCTGCTACTTTTCTATCTTTTCTGCTCACTGTATTCGCTCCACTTCAATTGGGAATTGGCACGCCTATTTGAAGGATTTGTTAGGGATGTTGAGTACAAGCAGAAGAGTCTTCAAGATTATCCATTTAGCTCAAGAGTTCTTGATAACTTGACCTCTATCACATTATCACATTATCTCAAAGATTGTAAAACTTCTTCACAATAACTTGGACTCTTCAAGAATACTTCTAGCATTAGTACTCTTCAGAACTTGAATCCCTCTTGATCGTGACCTCTTCATAGATTCCTAAAATTTCAAACTTCCACACACAATATCCATAATTTTTGCTAAAACATAACCAATAAAAAAACTTTGGTTAAAATCAAATCTTAACAAAATAGTTCTTAGAATTATGTGGCTTGATCCTAGATGAACATGCTATTATGTTTCTACTGCATTATAAATTTTTAAAACCTTAACTATATCTATGTAGCATGCACCTTCAAGTAAAAGACCTCATATTTATTGTAGGTTTTACATAGAGGGGCATTTAGGTCATTTTACTTAGTAGGTCAAACACAAAGGTCATACACTGTATGATGAGCTTTTGTATGGGTATAGCAATCGTCCTGGGGTTGTAACTATGACTCTTTAGTAGAATGAGTCAAAGTTGAGCACCAAAATGTAGCTAGGGGTTAGTGATGACATTTTGGTAATCTTGGGAGCTAGGACGGCTATGTCTTTGAGTCCCCTTTCTAGTTAAAACCCTAAATTGATACGCTTACAATAGTATGTGGTTTCTAAATATGGCATGTGGTCAAATTAAGGAAGTCCTAATGCAACTGGGATTTTAAATGAGGAAAGAGTTCCATTTTAGAAGTGAAACTGCCTAATTTGGACAGTTGAGCTAATTTTGAAAACTTTTTGGATAAGTCTGCATGTGTCAGGCTATGTCAAGTGTGCTCCTCACAGTTTCAAGATGTGCCAACATGTGTGAGAAGTGTGTAGGCGTGTGGCTTCCGCAAGTCTGCAAGAATTATTTGCAGATTAGTGTTAGAGGTTAGGAATATGTCCAAATACATTCTTGACTCGACTAGGACACTGCATATTCAACACTTGTGATAATTTTGTTAAACATATAGATAATTATACACAAGAGCATGACCTAAGCCACTCTTGGAGCTCTCATACATGATACACACACTCATACATGCTTAAGAACACTCACTTGCAAGCAAACAAGATTCCCACAAGTCGTTTTACATCAATTGCATGGGAAATCGGTCATAGAAGGGAAGATTCTTAAAGGATTAACTCTTCCATGATTTTTTTCCAACTTTGGACAACCTTCATTCAGTGCTAGACAATCCACCATCGTGCGTTTATTGTTGTGTATTAAGCCAACGATTAGGTAATTCATAATATACCTTAAACTAGACAAGTTTTACAATGACTATTTCGGCTGTTTGCATTCATTTGGCTTGTCTATTGCATGTAATCGTATGGGCATGTAAATTTATGAATTCTGCTGCGGTTTTAATCCTACATTGGCCAAGGATTAGTATTAACCCTAAGGTGTCATACCAAGGGTATTTACAAGGTTTTGATGACAATAAACATATTAATGTGTGATTGAACTTGATATAAATAGAAAAAGTCATATACATTATGTGAGGGAAGTCAAAGATTCCCTATGTGCTTTATTGGTTCAATCTTACTATTTTGATGCATAGTATATTTAATGCATAAGGAATTGGGGAGTCAAGTCTTAAAGACTCCATGTTTGGCTATAATATGCTTATCTTGAATATTATCTTAGTTATAGTATATTGTGATTTGTCATCATAAAAAATGGGGAGATTGTTAGCTTTATGTTTAAATTCATGATTTTAATGATAACAAATATGGTTATTTAGCTGTGTTAAGTGTGATTAATTAAATGTGTTTATATTGTTAAATTCACACTTGTGACTCTTGTGGATAAATTGTATATATTTATTTGAGTAAACTATTGATTGGTGACTCTTGTGGATAAATTGTATATATTTATTTGAGTAAACTATTGATTGGTGGCATATCTTGCATGAAAAAAATAATGGTGTTGATCAAATAAAAAATGCAAGTATGATTAAATTTATCAAGTGTGCTTTTGTTAATATGTTCACATACTTAACACACATTTGTTGGCTTTTGTGCATTAACAATGTATATATCATTATAAGCCAAATTTTACTTGAATGTTTTAGCTTGTGTGGATTATATTGAACATACTTCATTGTAAGCCAAAACATATCGAAAATAGAAAGTGTGATTGAATTAATATAGTTATATGGCTAGTTCACACTTATGACTCATATGGATAAAATATTTATATTGCTTTGAGTCAATATAGTATTTGAATGTTTGGCATTTATAGATTACATTATATCTATGTTATTATGTGCCAAATATATCATGAATGCTGGTGTTTAAAAGGAAGAGAAAGGAAGAGAATCTTGCTTGAAAAAAGATAATATCATTAATCAAAGAAGTATTGTAAGATTGAGAAGATGCAATTGTGTGGCCATTGAGAAGAATTGAAAAATGCAATTTTCTATCACACCACAAGTATTGCAAGATTAAAAATATGTAATTGTGTAGCTTAAGCTCTTGGTAATTTCTCGAAATAATTTTAATCTTTCCTCAGGTACTTTTGAAAAGGATTTGAGGTTAATTGGTCAAAATATCTTTTGAATAATTGTTCTTAAAAGGCTCAGATACTTTTATTTTCAAAAGATTGAATTTCAGGTGAAAATTTGTTTTGAACTCTTGAAGTTTCAAAAATTGGCTTTTGAAAAATTCAAACATCTCAGAGATAGATAGAAAGGTAAAAATTTCTCGAACGAACCGCACTCCTTTGTAAATGTTAAGATTCCATTAATAAGAAAGGGTTAGGGAAAGCTTGAACCGAATTCTTACAATGATGAATATGAGCGCAATTAAAATTCCTGACGAGTTATACATTTCCGACGAGCAAGGACACGAGTAGAGGCTATCAATGCGATGATTTCATAACTAGTTGGTGCATTCGATTAATCAAAAGAAGTTATGTTTCTAACCCTATTTTGATTTAATTCTGTCGAGTGAATACAATCAAGTAGAATTTAATTTTAATACAAACGAAAAACAAAAAGCTTAGAAAATATTTTGAGATATTAAAAAGGTTGGAAACTCTATTGAAGAAGTATTCTTGAGGTTTCTAACCGTTTTACCTTCAAAAGATTGGATTTTCGATGAAATTTTCACAAATAGCCACATTCTAGAAATGTAGGATGAGCCATGTTGGGTGAGACCTCTTCTGACTCCCCGTGCTTGTCTAATTAGATCATTAACACGTAAGATTGACCTCCTCAAGTACCTCTTGTATATGAACCGGAAGGATATGCCTATTACTAATTTGACTGGGTTCCACTAGTGAAAGTAGTAGACTGGGAAGTGCCGAAGAAGGAGAGAGTATGTAGCAGTGGTAAAGTCGGCCGACTTTGTTAGTAAGTTAAAAAATAGTCGTTAAAAAGACGTTGAAACATTGTCCGTTTATACCAAATTTTACCCTTTTTATCCTAGACCTCTTCCATACCATTTTCATTGATTCTAAACTTATAGTGTTGGTAAAAAAATCAAATTACACCAAGTTTGAGCTAACTCTTGCAAATCTATTGAGCATTCAAGAGTCCTTTAAATTGTCTTATCTACTCATTGAGGAGTTATCATTGTATCAAACTTCATATACTCAATCTTCGTATCATATTCATTCTTGGAGCTGCAGATTAGGATTGAGAAAATTCTTATAAAGAGAAGAGTGTGAAAAAATCCTTTGTGGACTTAAAGGGTAGAGTTTGTAGTAGGTTTGAGCTTTACCTACATTTGAAGAATCTTATATCTCTTGTGGACTCAAGAGAGGTTGTAAGTTGGTTTGTACTTCACCAACATTTGAAGAAGTATCAATAGTGGTGTTTATAGAAATCTTAAGGGAAGAAGACCGTAGGTGGTGGATGTAGATTAGCGAACCACCTAAAAATCTTTGCGTTTGATTTTTTTTTATCCCTACTCTTTTTACTTTCAAGCTTATTGCATATCTTGTGTTAAATTCATTGTTGAACTCATAAGTTTTACATGCAGTGCATACAAGGTGTTTGATATATTGTCATTGAAAAAGTTTTTCAAGCATTTATTGCCTAAGTTACACCATAAATTGTCGTGCATATTATGTGTTTGATATATTGCCTAAGTGAATATTATAGTTGAATTACATAAACTTTTAAAGTAGTGATTTGCTTCTATAAGCCTAATTCATGCCCTCTTAGGCTCATTTGGACTAACAATTAGAGTACTTGTTCCCTTCTTTTCAATGGTATCAGAGCCATGTATGAAACTGCATGCATATAGACATAGAAAAATGCATTAGAAAAACTCGATGGTGGCAAGTTTTAGGAATGTATTGATGGCTGGAATTTCTGATTTTATGTGTTTTTATGCTTCATAAATTATGGTGAATGCGTTAATAGCTTGTTTGCAGTGAGATTAACCCCCCATGATGTTTAGTATGTATGATTTTAGTTAAAAATCATGTAAGATTGTTATGTAAGATTGTTGTTTGTGCAATCATAGGTGCATGTAATGTTTTAATTAGAATTCATATGTAGCTTCCAATGGAGAAGCATAGGAAATTCTTGGATGCAATTGATTACTTTTTCAATTAGAAGTTTTTCTTTTATGCAATTTTTATAATCGAGGTAAAAAATTGCACCATTGGAGCACAAGAATGGTTCGGCCAAATAGAGCTTGTGGTGGACTTGTTTGGCCCGTTTCCCTAGGCATATGGGGCTGTTTTGGATGTGGTCAAAGGCTAGTCAAAGAGTTTAAACAGTGGGAGTTGACTAGGAAGGTCAAGTGTGGCATTGTGATGAAGTTTTGGGGTCAAAACTGAAAGGTTTGTCTTAATTCGTAGGGAACCATCATATGAGGGGCATTCATATAATTATTTATATGTGTATGGATGTTTTTGCAATTTCATATATGTGGATATATTTTAATTTTATATTCAATATGTGAATGTATGCAAATTGACACCTAGAAACATGCCACAATAGGATTAAAAATGGCTAATCATATTTAATAAAGGTTGAAATTAATAGAGAGGACAATTGGAAATTAGATTAAATTTTAAAGATTAATCATCTATTAAAATTGGTTAGGTAAAGATCTAATCTATCCTTAGAGACCACACATTTTGTTTATCAACTTGCTTTATTGCCTAAGCTATGAATTTTTCCATAAAATTTAGAAATAGATAAAAATGATTTGAAAAGGAAATCCTTAAAGATTTTAAACAAAGGGCCTTTTATTTTCGTAAGTCCTTGGGCTAGTCTTTTGGACAAGTGAAAATGCTTGACCCAATTTGCTTTGAAAAATCTGAAAAACAAGTATTAAGGTTAAATTATTGAAAAACAAACCCTAAATTCAAATAATTGAGTGGGAGAGAGGCTTGGAAAACCCCATGAATTTCCATTTTCGGTTAAAAAAGAAATATCACCTTGCCTTATTTTGCAGTTTGTTCCCTAGTGAAGGGTGGTATTTTTCTCAGATTTTAGTGATGTACTCAAATGAATATTCATAAACAAACTGAAAGTGGGGTCGATCATTCCATCGATAGAGTTCTTCACTGTGGACCATTTTATAGAATGTGAACCTAAGTCATTACCCTATTGGAGGGCTTAAATCTAGAATATTCTAGGGAATATCATAAGGAATGGTGATACACTCAACTCAAGATGTTAGTATCCTCCCCATCAAAATAAGTGCTAAAGGATTCTCGAGAAGCCAAACCAATCACTGATTGGATCACCATTAGATAATGACTATTTAGATAAATGAAAATCCAAATAGAGAAATCTAACTTAATGTTGCTGCAATTTCGGTCATCCCATCGGTGGAGGGTTTGTGAGGAGGTTAAGACATTTATGCAAGACGTAGTTTAAGAGTTGACTACTAAAAGCAAAAACAATTAATGTACTTCACATTTAAATGCTTATTACTAATTATGCGCACACACACACTTACACACACACATATTGTGTATTCACCAAAATGTTAGGAGTTTTTTTCAGCCCATTGGCCTCTATTCTCAAGGAGAATAAGTTGACAGGCCCGTAGACTAGAAAATGAATTTGGACATAGTACTTGAGGCAGAAGAGTACAAGTATGCCCTAACCCAACTTTGTCCTGAAGTTTTAATTAAATCCACTAGTGATGAGTGAGAGGTAGAAAGACACTGGAAGAAAGCTGATAGTGTGGCTAAAAGCTACATATTGGCTTCAATGTCTAATATTCTGCAGGTTCAACATCGTCACATGGACTCTGCTGGTCAAATGATAACTTCGTTGGCTGCCATATGTAAAGTGTTAATAGCAAGAATGACACCGGGTACTTCTATTCAGCAACATATGCTTAAGATAATGGATAAGCTTACCATAGCCAAACTTATTGACATTAAGACTAGTCATGTACAATAGCTAGACCTGATCCTTGACATTTTACCGGATTCCTATAATCTGTTCAAACTCATTCGTAGAATGGGCATGTTGAACATGTCTCTTCTTCAGCTTATGATGGAACTCCATGATGTAAAGAAAATGATCAAACAATGAGACCAAATCAGAAAAGTGGGAAAACTAGTAATGATGAAAAAAAGAGGGCAATAGGTGAGAAGCCCAAACAGAAATGCTTCAAGTACAAACAAAAAAAACACTAAAAGAAAGATTGTCTCAAGTACCTTGCTAAAAACGGGACAGGTACACCCTTAGCTCTTTACATAAAAACATGCTTAGTGGTTAATTCTACTAACTCATGGATTGTAGACTCAAGAGCCACTAATCATATATGTAATTCGTTGCAGGGGTTTGATGTGAGAGCTTAGTAAAGAAGAATTTGCTCTGAGAGTTGGTATCGTAGCAAAAGTTTGGGTTGCTGCTGTTCAATGTGTTTATTTACATTTTAGTAATGATATGATATTGTTTTTAAAGAACGTTTATTATGTATCGGATTTGTGAAAAAACTTAATTTTAGTTTCGCAATTAATAAATGATGGTCATGTTATTGTTTTCCATTCTAGTGTTAATATCAGTAGAAATGGAAATGCTATCTGTTCTGATAGCATACATAATAATCTATTTTACTTATATCCTATTTCATTTACTCTTCATAGTATAGAGCAAGATAGATATACTTCCCTTAAAAGGAATATTTCTTCTATTAATAATACTTACTTGTTTCTTCTACCAATAATACTTACTTATGGCACTTGTATTTGGGTTATATCAGCCTAAAATGAGAATTAGATCTTGAACCTCTACTTTAGTATGAAACTTGTCTCAAGGGAAAAATGACCAAAAGGTCGTTCTCCTTCAAAGGACAAAGAGCAAAGGAAGTATTGGAATTTGTTCACACTAATGTGTCGGTCTAATGAGCACATTAGCTCAAGGAGGTTCTGAGTGTTTCATCATATTTATCGATGGCTACTCAAGATATGGATACATCTACTAAATGTGATGTAAGTCTGAGTCTTTTGATAAGTTCAAAAAATTCAAGGTTGAGGCAGAATGCAAATTAGGAAAATCCATTAAAGCTATTCAATCTGACCGAGGCGGTGAATATCTCATGGGTGAGTTCAAGGTGTACCTTGCACAACATGGGATTGTGTCTCAATTAATTGCACCAAGGACTCCTCAGCAAAATGGTATAGCTAAAAGGAGGAACCATACTCTTTTAGATATAGTAAGATCTATGATGAGTCATGCAACATTACCCATATCTTTTTGGGGGTATGCTCTTAAAACAGTAGCATACATTTCAAATATGGTACCTTCTAAATTAGTACCTAGAACACCCATTGAATTGTGGTCGGGCTATAAACCAAGTTTGAGGCATCTCCATGCTTGGGGATGTTCGACTTATTTATTGAGTAGCCATGCTACTAAAGTTGAAACCAAGATCTAAAATGTGTCATTTCATAGGGTATCTTAAGAGAACTAGATGCGGGATATTCTAGTATCCTATGGAGCAGAAAGTACTAATTAGTACTCATGCTAGATACTTAGAAGAAGATAGTATAATCCCGACAAAGCCAAAATCTGGAGTTGCTCTAGAGGAGATACCTAAAAGGCCTCCAGAAGCACCTATACCTATAACTGAATATGTGAATGAACAACCAACTATTTTTAGTACTCTGATGCCTCGTCGCAGTGGGAGAATTATCATGCAACCTGATAGATACTACAGAGAATCTTTTGAGACAATCTCTGAGGATCAGATTCCTAACCCCCACTAGTTACGATAAAGTAATTATGGACATAGATGTTCATTATTGGCAACGAGCAATGGAATTAGAATTAGAGTCCATGTTGTAACGACCCCACTCCCCATGTGGAGCCCACGTAGAGTCTCACAGGGCCATCACTACCTAGGTATTGTCCGCTATTGGAAACCTGGCCCGCAGGCACAAGCCCCTCACGGGTTTTTCCCTTCGAGGATCTCTCCTCAAAAGGCGCCTCGGCTGATACAAGGAACCAAGCCCTTATATCCAGCTCTCTCACTTCCAAATCTTCTGATGTGGGATTGTGTTACCACATTCCATCCCCCTTAAGAGGCCCCGCGCCCTCGTGGGCACGAGCACAAGGGAAGACTAACTTTGATACCATTTGTAACGACCCCACTCCCCACGTGGAGCCCACGCAGAGTCTCATAGGGCCATCACTACCGAGGTATTGTCCGTTATTGGAAACCTGGCCCGCAGGCACAGGCCCCTCACGGGTTTGTCCCTTCGAGGATCTTTCCTCAAAAGGCGCCTCGGCTGATACAAGGAACCAAGCCCTTATATCCAGTTCTCTCACTTCCAAATCTTCCGATGTGGGATTGTGTTACCACACATGTACTTTAATAATATCTCGGAACTTGTAGTTGCACTTGAAAGGATTAAACCCATAGGGTATAAGTGGGTCTACAAGAGAGAGAAATGTGGATGGAAAGGTAAAAACCTTCAAAGTAAGGCTAGTTGTTAAAGGTTACACTCAGAAAGAAATGATCGATTATGAGGAAAGTGTTTCGTCGGTAGCAATGCTAAAGTCCATTAGAATTCTCTTAGTTATCACATGTCATTATGACTACGAGATATGACAAATAAATATCAAGACTACTTCCGAAATATGAATCTTGTTGAATGTATCTATATGATGCAACTAGACAGATTTATGCGAAAGGCCAGGAGAATTTTGTTTATAAGCTTAAAAAGTCCATTTATGGACTTAAGTAAGCATCTCATACATGGAGCATCAAATTTAATGAAGCCATTAAGTTTTTTGGTTCCGATCAAAATACTAATGTGTGTTTACAAGAAGAGTAATGGGAATGTTGTCGCATTATTGATCTTTAATGTAGATAACATCTTATTCATTGGCAATGATGCACGGATTTTGTCATCTATAAAGGTTTAGTTATCTACTCAAATCACTACAAAAAAGTGCAATTTTTGCGGCAGATGTTTCATGGCATTTTCATTACCACCGGAAAAACCTAAAATAAAATAAAATTTTAATGGCGGTAAACATTTCTGCTGGCATTCAAGGTATTAATGGCGGTTTTTTGTATTTTTGTCTTTAAAAATTGATCAAAACTTGCCTAGAAGGCTCGAACGCACGACCTTTTAAAAAAAGTTCAAGTACTTTATTTTTCTCTAGAACATTATGTTCTTATATAGATCTTTTCCACGTTACTCGTCATCAAACCCTCTACTTACTTTTCATTAAAACGCTATCACATACACACTCTTCACTTTGTACCTCGCATTTGTAGCTAGGGTTTTAGCGTAGCTTTCTCTTCTTCCCTCAAAGGTTAGATTTGAGCTTAGCTCGTTACTTTTTATTTGATTTTACAATTAATAAATGTATTTTGCCATCAATGTTTTATCTTTGTAATGTACGAAGATGATGTTTAATCATTTTGTTATTGTGTGTATAAATTTATCGTTTGATAATGTAGCTTCACTAGAAATTCTATATAAAAATCATTGTTTACTTATAGATCTATTCTTTTGTGAGTGCAAACAAATTTATAGATGACATATATAACATAAATCTCTTCCTTTGTGATTGTACATATATATATGTATATAAATGTATCTATATATATATATATTATGCATATATATATATATAGCTTGCAAATTAATTGATTTGTTTGACATGTATATATGTTAATATATGCATATATATATATATATACATACATATATAATTATATACAAGTCAAACAAGTCAATTAATTTGCAAGCTTTATATATATATATATATATATGTATCTATGCATGCATGTTTGTTTCTATGTGGATTTTGCTTTTGGCATAGATATGTATAACTATTACGTTTATATTTGTGATCTATTTGTATCTACTATGTTAGAGTCTATTGATCTGTGTATATTTAGAGTTATTTCAAGAAAAATGTAATAGAAAAATCGTATGAAATTGACTATAGTCAGTCATTAGATGCACTAAATTAGATTGAATTAATAGTATTGATAATCTTTATGAATTAGTTTAATCAAAATTGATTGTTGGTTTGATAACAATAGAATAAATGTTAGAAAAATGTGCATTGTGAATCTTTTTGGCTGTGTAATGCTATTATGTATTATCATATTTTGTATTTTAATATTATTTTTATGTTTTTGAGTAAATATTAATTGTCATGGATCTTATTATATGTGAGCCTTTAATTCAATTTTATTGCGTTTCATGGGGTCTGTTGATTAGCTATTGATTTTATCTCATTGATGGTTGATTATCCAAAATGTATACCTGAAACTTCAAGAACTGAAAACTGTTATATCCAATGTGTACACCTAAAAATTCAAGAATTGAAGCCTGTTATAATTCTCTTAAAGTTTATCTTCTTTTCTTTTGTTGCATGGAATGACCTATCATATATGTATACATACTTACCTAGAGATGTCAAAATATTTTTCTCATTCTTTAGAGGATGTGTATGACTCAACCAATTGGGTTGTCAACAAAGGACTAGAATATCACTGTTAGGAGAATTTAGTTCCCTTTATAACTCTGACAAAGACTTTTGATATGCAACAATATGTTACTTCAGGTGCAATAAGAATGGCAAGATCAAGAAATGCTTCATATGTTGTTCCAAGGAGTAGCCTTCAAATAGATGAAGGCACATGAAATGAATCACAAATAATTGAATCCCTAGAACCTGAATCTAGTAATGATATCTATTGCCATATACCTTATTTTTTCGTTGCATCTCTTAATTGTAATATTCTTGTTGTAGAAAGTTCTCAGTTGAAAGGAAAACGGGGTTGAACCAAGTGCCTATAAATACATCTCCTACCTTGTGATATGGTCATGCTTGTACAATAAAATATCTATAAATAACCTGTTGACATAAATTTAGTCAAACTTCAAAGTTTTTTAGGCACAATTGCAAGGAATGCAAATCTTTGCCCTATTGGCTTTAGTAACTGGAGATATATACCAAAAACCCTGAAACAAAAACATTTTCATCTAGTTGAGGTTCAATGCTACTTATTTGTAATTAATGTATCTGGATTCATTGAGTTGTGCCAGGCAAAGTTCTCGTTTAAACTTTTGAGAAAGAAGATGAAGAGACTTAATTGGTAAAAAATGGCGAGAGCACAAAAACAAGATAAGGAAAAAGTTCTTTGACATGATCAAAGGAGTAAAACTTCAATAACAACCAACCAAAGTGCCTATAGAAGAATGGCGGTTTTTGGTTACTTTTTATTTATCAGATAAAGGAAGGATTTTTTTTTTTTTGCACTGCCTGATATTTGAATCAAAATCTAATTTGTGTTCCATCTTATATATAACTTTTGTTTTCTATTTCTTTAACTTTACACTTTGATATGTCTAAATATGTTTAGTGTTTTATATTCAACTTTGTGGAATTATATGCTCTTCTAAAACTAGGAAAAGAGCTTTGTGCTATGCAAATGTTGAATCATACTTTTGGAAGGCAAAGATTTGCTAATGTTCGCAATGACATGGTAATCTATAACAACACTACAAGAGAAAAAATAAGAAGATATATATGTGAATTGTGTTAATATTTAATTAATGCTTCTGTTTTAGTTAATTATCTAGCAATATTGCTTATTTGTTATACCTCAATTTCTCATTAGAATCCTAAAATTTCAGATCTTATCTTGCTACGATTGAGTCTACATTTCATTTGTTTGCTAATCCTATTGATATTGCATGCTTCCACGTAGTTTACAAATATTGTTATTGCATTCTAAATTTGTTAAAAGTCCAATCTTTTGTGAAGTTTGACCAATTTCTTCACATGTTATCACCTATGCCAATCTTGCTTGGAATAATTTGGTTTCTCTATTGATTGTATTGGGGTAGATTGAATGCCCAGTAAAAGAGAGACATTTTCTGTAACTTCAGCCTAGGATTCACAGGGTCATTATCTTATGTTTGTGGCATTTCAGTTTAATTTGCAGTTGCATGGATAGTGATATACTAATAACAAATGAGAGACACATTATTGAATTATTTGTAGTAGGTGGTTGTCATTGTTTCCATATTGAAGTTGTGGCAAATGGAGAGTTTAGGAGGTTTTAAAGTGAATTGTTGAAATAATTTTGAATTTTCCTATAGTCTCCCTGATTATGGGGTAAAACTTTGCTTTTAAAAACATAAGAAGATGTTGAAATACAGTCTAACTTTGTTTTTAGAGTAATTTTGGAATTGTTTTCTTCTTTGCCTCTCTCATATCTGCTACTTAAATGTGAAACATTAACATTTAGATCAAATAAGATTGTTATCATTTTCTTTGCACGGGCGCTTGGATGAGTAAGGAGATCATCTTTTTCTTTATTACTATCATGTTGCTGGATTCATACTCTTGAAGCTTGAAATCTTTATACATTATACATAATTTCTTAAACTAGATGTAAGGTGGTGTAGCAAGGTTGTGGTATGCTACAGTTGATATCTGCTTGATAGTTGTATTTGCCTTAGGCATGTCCTGTTTGGACTCATATCCTTCATATTATTATAACATTTTCTCTGTAGGAAGAAAAAAATAAAGGGCTTGTTCGACCTCTAGAGTTTTTTCAAGTGACACATACTAAGAAGTCAGATAACATTGATGAAGAGGTAGCAAAGATAATGGTATATTCTATCTTCAAGTCTAGTAAATTCACATTCTATTAATTATTTTAGTTATTGCTATCTCACAATTGAAATTTTCAATTACAGGAATCTGCTAAAAGAAAAGTGGTTGGGAAAGTTGGCGAATTAGATAAGTCTACATGTGATCTTTTTGAGTTGGAACAACAAGCTTTTATCGAGACCCTTGGACTAGAACATCTTGGATATGTCAGAGGATTTAGGTTTGTAGCCACCTCATCTCAGGTTTATAGCTCCTGTAGGATATCTCATATGCAAAATTTAGAAGTACAAGGGTTGGAGCAATGAATGTTATATGCATGCTTTAGGGCTCAGAAGTCATACCAATCATCCAAAATTGTCATTCATTCAATTACATTTAACATGAAATTTATGTAAAGCTTGATTTTTCATATCTCTAGAGACTTGTATAAAGCTTTCGCATTTGTCATCCAATTTCAGCATTTTATGAGGAGATGCATGTCAGTCATGAAGCCCAAAAGGCAACTATTCCAATTCATGTGTTATAATAGATGCAACATAGCTGAGAATTATAATAAAAATCAAAGTCTTAAAGACATGCATCTAACATGAACTAACTAATCGAATTCATATCACTTGGATTAGCTTGCGAATTCACGCTCGTTGCATTACCAACTTGTGAGAAAGTAGATTTTTGAGTATTTTATTATTGAGGCAAAATTATGCAACAATGATAAATAAAGAAGCAATAACTTATATGAGATGGTTTACCCATGAAAATTGGAGTCGCTTCAACATGTCTATATCTTCTTCCAATTTCTTCATTTTTCTATCCTTTTTCTCGTTATCTTCCTCCATTTGTTTTATTTGTGCATTTAATTACTTAAATACTTACTTAGGAAAAGTTACTATTCACTTACGTTTTTGATTGTTTTATTTCATTGATTTTAAAATTTTCCCATGTTACTTGACATTTAGGAGGCATGAAAAAATTGGAATTACTTGCAAAGCATATCGGAAAGGCGAGTAGATAAAATATTTTGTGTGTGGCATGAATAGTATTTTCAGGATGTTAGTTTGAGTTTTCACTTTGTCTAGCATTTTACTTAGCCAAATAAATTGCCTAGCCAAACAACTTGACCTATTGACCTACCCAAATACCATGGACCCTTTTGACCAATTGACAAAGTCTTCTTATAACCCAAAATTTCTCAAAAAATGCTCAAAAAAAGTCAAAAATCCACATATGGGAATAATATTTTTTTCTTGCAAAAATTGCTATAGTTGGTCATTTCCATCCATTCCAAGCTTGAATCTTGAGTTCTTGAACATGTCTAAGCCATCTTCAAGCTTCTCTAACCTTGTATCTAGGTGAGGGATGCATTTATTTGAGTATTTTTAGTTAGGGTTATATTATATAAAATTCTTAGATTTGTTCTAATGCTTGAATTATTGGATTATATTGTCTCTAATGATGTTTATATAGTTAGTAGAACATTCTATATTTCTTGTATTAATTGTTTAGCCATAGAAATGCATATAAGCTAATTGGGGAAGATGATGAATAGTTAGGGTTTCTTGAAAATTATGAATTCTTGCTTGTTAGCTTATCTATACTTATTGATGCTTCTAATATGGTTAAATATGTGTAGAGAACATTCTTTGATAGTTAGATTGCAACTAGATTAAGAGATAACCAAGTTCTAGCAATTGAAGTCTTGAAACGGGTACTATTCATTCAGGACCAAGAAATCTTGCTCTAAAATTCAATCTAACGTTAGATATAGACTCTAGGGATATAAAAATGGCTGCTCGATAAAATTTATAGCATTCTGAGATCGTTGAATTTTTATGTGTATTTCGGGTAGTTTAATGGATTTTGCGTAATTGAACCTTAGATGCTTATGTAATGCTTCACATTGGTGCCATAAATGTTATAGAAGCTAGGCAGATGCTTGGAGTGAATAGATAATTAGTTTAACTCGAAATTAACAGGTTTTACCTAAAAAAATAAAAAGAGTCTTTTGTTGGATTGAAAGGCTATGTGTAATTGGTTTTCACCTAAGTTGTTAATTAGTCAAGGGAGCACTTTTGGTGTGAGTATGGCATTGAATAGAGGAGTGGATTGAGTAACCATAGTTTAAAGTGACCTCGGGCGCATTCAGAGCTTTAGTATTAAAAGTGAGTTTGCTTAGTTTAAAAGGGGTTTATAAAGTGTCCTTAAGAAGGTAGAATGATTGGTTTGTGATTGGCTTGAGTTTCATTTGTATGAGCTTGAGATTGGACTAAGGGGATTAACTTATGAAAGTTGAGAAACATGTTAGTAATTGGCTTGTAGTTGATTATTAAAGTGTCTAATTGTGCTTGTATAGAATGTTTAACGTTTATATCTTTGTGAAGTTGACTTGTTCAAAAGGGGTTGATGTAGTTAGTAAGTGAAATGCTTAATCCAATGCTAAATTCTTGTGCCATAAATGTTCATAATGTTAGATTAATACTTGAATTGATTAGAGTATGGTTAGAACTTATTGTAGGTATACGAGAATGAATTGAAGCCAATTCTTGCATCTTGGAGCTCGGTAGAGGTGATGGAGTTTTTATCCTTGTGTGCATCTTAGTTACTTTATTGTTCTTAAATTGTATGATTTAATATAATTGCTTGAATTTATGTGTGTTTATTGATTGTCATATTGTGTGCGAGGGCAACCTAATTTGTTTTCCCTCAATTATGTATTTATTGGATTATCTTGTATGTTATCATCTTGAGTGCATTACATCATGGTTGCGCAACCATTTGGGCATGGTAGTGTCAGGGAAGTCAGGCGGCATCAGGCTTGTCGGTATACCTCGGCTACCATGGTTGCCCAGTCCCTCTCTCGCTTGGGCCCTAAGTCCTTGGAGAGTTAGGTCATAGGATCAGGGTACATCTGGAGTACACCCATTGGAGATATAAGGTGGTATGCCGACTTGTCGTTATTGTTATGATTATTATATTGGGTTTTTATTCGTGGTTCGTGGATCGTGGTTCGTGCTTGTGGGCAACATGGTATCCTTATTGTATAACTCTTACTTAGGCCCTAAGTCCTTGGAGAATTACCTCGTATCCTTTTTAAATGTACCTCTCGCTTGGGTCGTAAGTCCTTGGAGAGTTACATATTAGTGAATTCTTATTTGTGTGCTATTAAATTCGTGGTGTTAAGATCTGATTTTAGCTAATATTTTTATTCGCTATGTTTTAACAAAAATTATGGATATTATTGTGTGGATATTGCGTGTAGAATTTTGGTATTGCAGGTAAGTTTCTATGAAGTATTCAAGTGCAAGAGAAATTCGAGTTTTGAGGAGTTCTAGTGTAAGTAGTATTCAAGCCATGAAGAGTCCAAGTTCAAATAGAGTTTATGCTATGAAGAGTTCCAACATCTTTGGGAATAAGGTGATAAGGTGGTAAAGTTCAAGTTATGAAGAACTCTTATGCTAAAGAGATAACCTTGAAGATACTCCTACTTATACTCAACATCTACAACAAACTCAATAAATAGGCGTCTCAATTCTTAGTTGAAGTGCAGCAAGCAGTAAGCAGAAAATATGTAGCAGATTTGTGAGTTAGGTGTAGGCAGTTTGTGTCAAGTTGTGTTGCAACGTATTGTGTAACAGAGTGTACTGAATGTTCTAATTAGTGTTGCAACATAGTCTGTTTTAGACATATATATTAACCAATCCATCTAGAGTTTCAAGACTCTTTTGTTTATGTTTTAGTATACATTCTTCGGGAAAAGAAGGTGCATTCTCCGGAGAGAACTCTACAATGTGTCAATATCACGTCTTGCGAGAATGCTGCATTGTTGAAGCAGATGGGCTATCGATAAGCCCATTGGGCCATTTGAATGAGTCATCACTCTTGGCTGGGACTGTGAACCGTCAACACATAAGGGCTTTGCACCATTAACATATCGAGTGCGATCATACCAGCACTAATAAACTGGATCCCATCAGAACTTCACCTTCCAGCAATAAGAGTAACAAAAAGTCAAAACAACGATACTTCAAAAGCCACACGGGTGTGGAATGGTCTTATTCTGTAGGTTGTCGGGTTGTTTTGTTTGATCACTTCACATTTCTTAATATTATTGCTTGTCTGTTGGCCTTCATTATTCAGCTTCCTTCTTGTTTCCAAGGCCATACCAACCATCACAAGTACGGGCATGCACTGATCCACGGATTTGGATAAGTCGAGGGGAGCTCGCCAAACTAGAGAATCTACTAAGGGAGTCTTACACCTAGGCGGCGAGGGTTAAGAGGGAGTTTTCAATTGCGTAAGTTCCATTGGTGTTTGTAATCTCTTGAAACTTAGTGGATTAGTTTGTTAAGCCGGGGAGTGGCCTCGTGGATGTAGACTTGGTTGGTCGAACCACGTTAAAATTTCTGTGTCTTTACATTTGTTGCAACAAATTTACTTTCCTGCAAGTTTACTTAGTTGATTTGTTTAATTATCAAATTGATTATAGGGCCAGAAATTTACAATTGGCATCAAGAGCAGGTTACTGAACTAACTCAGTTAGATCTTTGGGAAAGTTTTTTTAGTTGTTTTGCAGATATGGACACATTTCGTGATAAAAGTTCAATTACCAAACCACCACTACTGGATGGACCAAACTACTCATATTGGAAGGCTTGGATGAGAACATTTATCAAATCCGTTGATGAAAAAGCTTGGAGGGCAGTTGTCGTAGGATGAGCGCATCCTACAATGAAGAATGATGAAGGAATTGATGTGCCGAAACCTGAGGATTAGTGGACCGCAAATGAAGATCGTTTGGCTAACAATAATTCTAAGGCTTTAAATGCGATTTTCAATGCTGTAGATCTAAATCAATTTAAACTGATTTCAAAAATATGCTTGGACTATTTTACAGACAGCATATGAATGAACAATAGTCGTCAAAGTGTCCAAGCTTCAAATTCTTGCAACAAGATTTGAGGAATTGAAGATGCAAGAGGATAAGACTATTGCTGATTTCAATGGCAAGTTGTGTGACATTGCAAATGAGGTGTTTGCATTAGGAGAAAAATACTCAGATTCAAAGCTTGTGAGGAAAGTCTTGCGGTCACTTCCTAATAGATTTGTCATCAAAGTTGTTGCCATTGAAGAAGCAAAAATTGTTGATGACATGAAGCTAGATGAATTAATGGGTTCATTTTAGACATTTGAGATGAAGTTTAAACAAAAAAGAAAAAAGAAAAACATTGCATTCCAAGCTGAAGTTCAAAGTAAAGATGATCAAAGCTCTTACCATGATAAAGATGCAGAAATCACTGAATCTTTAGCATTGCTCATGAGGAATTTTAACAAAGTGTTGAAAAAATGGAAGAAGCAAAGAAGTGGATCAAGGCTAGTGATTTTTGAGAGAAAGCAGACTGTTACAACAAATCCTGAGACATTTAGAAGGCAAAATGGTAAAACAATTGAGGAGAAAAAGAAAAATAAAGATATTTAGTGCAGGGAATGCGAAGGATTTGGTCATATACAGGCTGAATGTGCCAATACCTTGAAGAAAAATAGCAGAGCTATGAATACCACTTGGAATGATGAAGATTCAAATGACTTTTCTAAATGTGACACGGGGCATACCAGTAACTATGTTGAGTTTGCTATTGCAACAAGGTAGAATGGCAGAAAGATTGTTTCAACTGATGTCACACCATCTGTTGCAAGAACGTTCACAACAGAACATGTGCTATCAGATGACAACAACACGAATTCATAAACAAAGAGTGATGATGATCTGGATGAAGAAGGAATCATGAAAACATACAAGGAGATGTATGAAAAATGGCTGATTGTGTGCAAGAAGAATCAAGAGCTTGAAGAAAAGATCAATGAATTGGAGGAACAAAAAGATGACTTGACAAAATCAGTGAGAAACCATCAGATCCAAGTAGCCAAGAGTCAACTGAAGATTGAACAGTTACAACTGGAGCTAAAACAAACTCATCGAAATGTGAAGATGTTGAATTCAGGTACTTTGAAGCTTGATCATATGTTTTCAATTCAAAAGCCAAATGGAGATCATACTAGACTTGGGTTCCAAGAGGGTACTTCAATTGGAAAAACTATCTTTGTCAAAGAATCTAAGGAGCCGAAGGTGGAACCACATGTTGCAACATCTCTTGCGACAAAGGCAAAAATTTTAGAAGGAAAACAAAGGAGATTTGTTCCAATCATCATTACTGCGGCATTCCTGGACACATCAGACCACGATGCTATAGGTATATTGATGATTTGAAAAGAAGAATGTTTGTCAATCCCTTCTTTTATGATAAGCCTAGGAAATCACCAAAAGTAAGGGCTGATTTGTCACAACAGAACTTGAAACATATCTGGGTAAGAAAATCTAACACATTTGATGCATTCAAAAATTTGTGTTTAAGGTTAAAAACAGAGAAAAGTTGTAACATAGGAAATGTTGTTAGAATAAAAAATGATCATGGTAGGGAATTTAAGAACTTTGCATTTTTTGAATTTTGCACTGAACAAGGAATAACACATGAGTTTTCAGCACCAAAAAACACCACAACAAAATGGTGTAGTTGAAATAAAAAGATTGTTCTAGAATATGTTGCAACATAACATCAGCTAGCAGACATTTTTACTAAGGCACTTGACTCTGTGAAATTTGAAGTTTTGAGAAAAACTATTGGTATTTGTACCAATTACTGTTGGCACATGCATTGAAACATGAAAGTGATCAATCTCAAGAGATGTGAAAGTTTAATAATTAAATCAACTTGAGATTTATTTTTTGAACCACACTTCTTGTGCACACTATATTTTGATCTGATTGAGAAACTAATTTTAATGGTTTGCTAGTCCAGGAATTTGAACTTCCTAGTGATTCTGGATATAAAGAGAAGTCCTTTTATCCATTCATGTACTCTATTTACTCATGAAAGGGAAAAAGATTTTTAAAAAAGACAAACAAACAAAAGGAAAAAAAAAGAGAGAAAGTGGAGACTGGAAAAAACTACCTAGACCAGATTGAAGGTTCTAGAGTGAAAGCTACCAAGTTCAATATTCATTAAAAAAAATATTACAATGTGATTAGATGATCAGGTTGTTTGAACAGGTTGTTTTAAATTCTAAATCTTGCAAATCTTGATTTTGAGAAATTTCATGAAAGATCTTTATATAGCTTTCACACACACACATGGTTCAAGTTATAAATTCTTGTGTTATTTAAGTATTGAATAAATCTAATTTCTTGTAGATGAAATCACAATCAATGTGGATTTTGTGTAACATTCATTGTTTTATGATTGAGAAATAATTCATAAGTTTAAGTGCCTAAGTGGCTGATTGATGAAGTTATGTTGTAACATGTAATGAAACAACGCAGCTCACTAAACTTGTGGCTCATTATTTTTTATTAACTCTAGGACTCTAATCATTGAAAAACTCTCTCTTCCATAAAGTTTGCTAATCGAAGGCTTCTCATTATCCCACTTTGATCTTTGGTGTTTTAACTGCTCAAAAGGCTATTTATGACAGGGTAGAACCCCTTGTGAAGTTGTCATCTCCATTACATTTTTTCCCAAGTTTTTGCAGGGTCAAGATAAAGTAGATATTCAGGGAGATCCTCGAGCTGAAGGGAATGTTGGACCAACTTCTGCAACAGCTTCTGATGCGCTGTTGTAACAAATGCAGAAACTTCAAAGTGAAGTTCATGAGTTGCACACTGATCACGCTACTGTGAAAGCTAAATAGCTGAAGATAATGGCTGATCTTGAGAAATTGATGAAGGGTCAATAGACCTTACTTAATTTTATCTCCAAATCAGCTGTTTGAATGTCCATGTGCTTGATGTTTATTGCTCTGATACTTTACAATGTTTAGTTATACCCTTTGTTGTTCTACAGTTTTTAGTTCTCTTGCTCTGATACTTTGTGTTACTACTTTGGTTTCTTTTGGCAAAAGGGGAGATGGACTCACAAGACATTGGTTTGATGTTTATGCTTTTTTCGTGTTGTGGGAACTTTGCTAAACTTTACTAAGTTATGCGTTAGTATTATATTGTTTTTTGATGTGGCTGTTATGCTAACCATTGCTTGTGAATTTTTTCCAAAACAAAGCCAAAGGAGGAGTGTGAGACCCCGTATTGAGCCAGTACAGAGCCCATATGCATTTATAACATTTCATACATTTTTGCATCATTTAATATGTATTTCTATAAACTAATATGAAATTACATCATTTTACGTGTTTATACCTCGTTTAACGTGCATTTAAATTCAATTACGTGTTCTTGAGTAATTTAGGTAACGTAGATAATAATTAAATCATTTTATGTGCATTTGACGTGATTTATATGTTGTTAAATAGGTTTATATATATTTATCTCGATTTACGTGTATATCATCGTTTAACATGCAGTCGAATATTTTAGAGCCGTAGGAAATTAGTTAACATTATGGAGCTAAGATTAGTAACTAGATAGTCAGGAATTGACCAAAATGGCAAACTAGTAATACGCAAGCAAGTTCAAGGGCACTCTTGTCCTAAAGCAAATAACAAAATATCCTAACACTATTAGGTCTCATCCAAGTCAAAACACACAAACACACACCAATACACACTCAACCACTCAACATACATATTACACCATATACACACACATATACATATCATATATACACAAAACAAACACCATTTACACACACCACACACACACTTACACGACACAAACACACACACATACAGCAGCTCACACACACTACACACATCAAACTCATATTTTCGTCCATAGAGAAGAGGGAAAGAAGATAGAAAGGAGAAGAATGAAGAAGGAGAAAAGAGATCTTCAAGCCTTTCTTCAGCTTTTCTTGCATCCTACAACATTTTCTTGCATATCAAACTATTGGCTAAGGTGAGGGACTTTTCAAAACTTCTTTATAAAGCTCATTCTAGGTTATTTGATGTTAGTATTGTTTATGGTATGCTTACATGAGATTTGAATGAGGATTGATTATATTGTGTATTGTAGATCTAGGAATTGAAATCTCATGTTGGGTGTTTGTGGATTGTTGAGGAAAGGTGATTGGGTGAAGTTTGAACCCTTGTATGATGCCTAAAAGTCATCTTGTACGTGCTTGATCTTTAGTAGAGAGTTGTGTGGTCACAAGGATTGATTGTTGTAGAATTTGTGTTTTCCCGTCAGGTCATCCGGTTGTTACCTACTTGATCCGGTCGACCGAATGAAGCAGGTAATACCCGGATCTATATTCTCTGCCAGGCATTATGGCTCATATCCGGTCGACCGGATAGGGCATGTATCGCCCGGATCACCCAAGATGCACAGAACTTGTTTTAAACATTTCAGGAGCTACCGATGTCGGATTGTGGCACGGTCAGATGCGTTGGAACCGTATCAAACCCTAGTTTAACATGGTGGACTTAAATTGTGGATTTGTGCCATAGTCATGTGTTACGTTATTGCCAATCCCTATGTGAGGCTTAAGAGACTATTGAACATAGGCAATATTGATATCTTTTGTTCCATTATTTCTAACTTGTTCCATGAACCTTCTTGGATTCTTATTTGGTGAGCATTGAACATATAATTTAGCCTTTATCTCATGTACGTAATATATTGCATTAGAACCTAGCTGTGAGCATCAAATTAACATGAACCTCTTACTATACTAATGATTATGCTTAGCTATCAGAGGTGTTCTACTTGGTCTATCTTCTCATGCATGTTTATGTATTACATGAACTCTATTTGAATCATGATTCCACTATTATGTTTTTATCACTGTTACTAACCGGTGGCAACCTACTTTGTTGCTTCCGAGCCTGTTTGCTATTTTGAATTCTTCTCTCATTTGTGGTATCACCGGGAGAGATAGAAGGTATATATTTGACACAATTAAGTAATCTAATGAACCTCATGGTAGAAGTTCCTGTAACACCTGGGCGGTATTGGGCTTGCTAGGATGAATAGGCTACCATGGCATTTGGGTGTATATCCAAATTTCACCGTCGTGATTGGTGTATGGGGTTGTGATATTGATAAAGATGATTTGACAAGAAGTGCTAAGACTGACCATCTCCAACAAAGTTCCTAATATGGTATCATTTGATCTACTCTCACTTGGTACAACCCTCGGAGAGTAGAATTGAATATTTGTTTTATTATCACTACCAGATATAATGTTCTTCCTACTCTTACTTGGTACAACCCTTGGGGAGTAAAGTCGTTTGCTTGGTATTAAGTTTGATTCTTGTCTTGTTTAAGTTGATTATTCTTGTTACGTTGGTTGTGTTCTTGTTATATGTGATATATGCACATCACAATTTTAGAAAGAAGCTTTCGAAAAGATAAAGCATTTGCAAAAATTTGTCCTTGTTTACCTCCTTACTGAGCTATATGTGAGGATCTAGTTCATCCCTCTTTTAACCATTTCAGGTGAAGATTAGCCTAGCAAGCTCCCATGTGGTTACAAGTTTCATTGATTCGATGAGTCGGATTCCTGCTTATGTGATCTACATGCTTGCTTGTGAAGATGTACTTCTTGTTGTAATAAGTATGATTTTGTATAATTGAACTATTTAATCTATTGTAATATTCTTTTGGTCAACTAGATACCCAGCTAAGTTGATTACTCTACTTAGTAGGCCTAGGTTTGGAATGTCGGCAGGTGGACTCGGGTATTGTAACATATAACAGGGTGTTGTAAACCTTTAAGGCCGATGTTTGGGGAGAATTTTGGAAATGTTTTGGAACTTCTTGTGGAATTTATAATTGTTCAGGTTTCTACTTTCTAATCTTGCAGGGGTTAAGTATCGACACGTCATGTTTCAGCCTTAGCCTAGCAATGGGTCGGGGTTGAGTCGTAACAAGGAGATTGTTAAGATATGATTTTAGCTTATATTTTTATTGGCTATATTTTAGCAAAAATTGTGGATATTGCATGTAGAATTTTGGCATTACAGGTAAGTTGCTATGAAGTATTCAAGTGCAAGAGAAATTCAAGTTTTGAGGAGTTCTAGTGCAAGTAATATTCAAGCCATGAAGAGTCCAAGTTCAAATAGAGTTTATGCTATGAAGAGTTCCTACATCTTTGGGAATAAGGTGACAAGGTGATAAAGTTCAAGTTATCAAGAACTCTTACGCTAAAGAGATAAATTTGAAGACACTCTTACTTATACTCGACATATGCACCAAACTCAATAAATAGGCATCTCAATTCTCAATTGAAGTGCAACGAGCAGTGAGCAGAAAATAAGTAGCAGATTCGTGAGTTAGGTGTAGGCAGTCTATGTCAAGTCGTGTTGCAACATATTGTGTAACAAAGTGTATTGAATGTTCTAATTAGTGTTACAACACAGTCTATTTTAGACATATGTATTAACCAATCCATCTAGAGTTTCAAGACTCTTTTGTTTATGTTTTAGTATACATTCTTCGGGAGAAGAAGGTGCGTTCTCAGGAGAGAACTTTATAAGTCGAGGGGAGCTCACCAAACTAGAGAATCTACTAAGGGAGTCTTATACCTAGGTGACAAGGGTTAAGAGAGAGTCTTCAATTGCGTAAGTTTCATTGGTGTCTGTAATCTTTTGAAACTTAGTTGATTGGTTTGTTAGGCCAGGAAGTGGCCTCGTGGATGTAGACCTGGTTGGTCGAACCACGTTAAAATTTATGTGTCCTTACATTTGTTGCAACAAATTTATTTTCCTGCAAGTTTACTTAGTTGATTTGTTTAATTATCAAATTGATTATAGGGCCAGAAATTTACACGTGGAATTGATTGATTCTCTTATGATTAGGTGTTACTTGGCTCTACTACTGAATGAATAATTATTTTGTTATTTGATTTGAGATTTATATGCATTGCATGGAAACCCTTTTGCAAAAACTCCCCGGATACTTATTCCATCCTTCACTGAGTATACATGTATTGTTTGCTCACCCTTCTTCTTAACCTTTTCAGGTTTAGTACGAAGCAATTGTAGTGCCTACAAACTGTTTGGCCTCCTGAGCATTGAAGTGTTGATTGCTCGTGATAGTGTAATTTGTAAAGTAGAAGTCTTGCGTGTATTTGAATTATGTTGTGAATGATTGTAATAGATGATTTAATATTTGTATGATGTGATAATTGTAGTGGTATGTAATAAGTTAAAGCTTTACTTTATTGCTTAGTAGGTTGCATGCTTGTTTGGTTAATTGGAAGATAGGTAGCCGACTTAAAATATAAGAATAGTAAATAGATAATGTTAGAGTAGTATGATAAGTGAAAACTGTAAACATAGTTTTTCAATAGCCTAAGTCATGCATGCTTATGTGTTTATCTTGTCTTAATTAAGGCTCGGATAGCCTTAAGGATGGAATGAGGGTATGGTTTTGAAAGATAAGGTTTGTGATGAATGTTGGGTTATTGTTTTGTGGTTCTTTTTTCTGTATACAGGAATGAGATTAGTCTTAGAAACAGGGGAAACTCTATCCGTTTTTTCTCATTTTTCGTGACTTCAGGCTTTGGATCGAAACTCCGGCCTCGTGAGGGATCGGGGTGTTACAATTGGTCATTGTAGTTTTGGTGGCTTTGAATTCTCTACTTTTTAGGGATAATTTTTTTGGATGATTGGCATGTTTAAGGAATGAAATTTGGATGATTGTAATTTTGGATGATTGAGAATTCTCTCAGATTGTGAATGTTTGATATGTTGCTTTGGAATTCATGTTTGATATAATTAAGGAAATATTTTGTGTTTGATATAATTTTTGTCTTCCTTTTAATGTGAATGATATTATGTTATAATGGTTCTTGAAACTTTTTTAAGACTATTAAACTATGTGAATGATTTTATGTTGTAATGATTCTTGGAAATTTTTAAAACTATTAAATTGGAATGCTTTTAGAGTAAACAATCATAGTAGTAGCTGCAAATGCTTTGAAATAAGACTATACAATTGTATTATGTATTAGATGATCTACAAGTTTTAAAGGTAGTTTTGAAAACTACTATTATATGCATAGTACAACGGCTTCGAAAACTGCCGAGTATTTATGACATATTATTTTTGCCGTCAAAACCCTTCAACGGTTGGTGATTCCACGAAAGATCCAATGGCGGTATTAGATCTACCATTGTAGCTTTAACGACAGTTTAAGAATTGCCATCGAAGCCAAAAAATGCTGCCAAAGGCAATATTTTTTGTAGTGAATCCAAATGAAGGACTTAGGAAAAGCTAGTTATAGTATTGGGATCAAGTTTCTATGAGATCGCAAGAACAAGACACTAGCATTATCCCAAGCCTTATATATATTGAGAAGATTTTGGTAAAATTTAGCATGCACAACTCCAAGAAGGGGCTATTACCTTCTAGACACGGAATGCATCTATCTCGAGTTCAATGTGCTAAAACACCTGAGGAGATAGAAAACATAAAGAAGATTTCATATGCTTCAGCTGTTGAAAATCTCATGTATACAAAGCTATACATTAGACCAGATATCAATTATGTTGTCGGCATAGTAAGTAGATATCAATCAAACTTTAGACCAGCACACTGAGTAGCGGTCAAACACATTTTCAAGTATCTTCGGAGAATGAAATACTATGTGTTGGAGTACCGTGCAGATGATTTGACGCTATTGGCTTATACAGACTCGAATTTGCAATATGATAGAGATTCCAGGAAGTCCACTTCTACATATATATTTACTCTATCAAGATAAAAATATGTATGTGTGTGTGTATGTATGTGGCGCTCGTACGCGTGTATTTTGTATATGTATATATATATATGTATACATATATACATGTATATATGTATACATATATATATATATATACATATACATATTTGTGTGTGTGTGTATGGTGGCAGGGGCGAAGCTACACTAGAGCGAGTGGGGACTATAGTTCCTACTGACTTAGAATAACGTTAAAAATTTTATGTATTTTTTAGGAAAAAAAATTAAAATATTTATGTATTTTTAGTTAAAAAAATTAATTAGCCCCCACTGAAAAAAAATAAAGTCATATAGTTGAAAATTTATTTATTTTAGTCCTCACTAAGAAAAATTATTTATTTTAGCCCCCATTGAGAAAAATTCCTGGCTCCGCCCCTATATGGTGGTGTGTAATTGTATATATGTGCGGGTATGGGTGTGTATTTGTGTGTATGCATGTGTATATATATATATATATATATATATATATATGTATATATATATATATATATATGTATATATGTATATATGTATGTATGTATGTATATATGTATATATGTATATATGTATGTATATATGTATATATGTATATATGTATGTATATATGTATATATGTATGTATATATGTATATATGTATGTATATATGTATATATGTATATATATATATATATGTATATATGTATATGTGGGTATATAGAGGTGTACTTGCATGTGTGGGAGAGATAGGGAAGAAGAAAGATAAAAAGGAGAAAAAAATGAAATTTCAGGACTAAATTGAATTTGTTTGTAAAATTTGAGGGTCAAATTGAATTTTCTAAAAATAATAAAGATTAGTCAAAATATTATAATTATAGTTTTCATTTTATCTTGTGTTACTGCTCACTTTTGTTAGATTTAATGCAATTTTTAATGTTAGGAACAAAATTGAAAAAAAAAAAAAATAGAAACATTGGGGATCAATTTGACTAACTTAATTGGAACAATGAAAACTAGCTTACAAAAAATTGGAAACAATGAAAAGTATTGGTGTAATTTACCCTTAGGAAAATAAATAGAGTTTAATAGAAATCCTTATTTTCTCTTCCTTTTTTCGCTAATTTTCATCACAGAAACTACACAAACTAGATTAGTTATATTGGGTACATAAAGGCAAATACTAGTTGAATCTAAGATATGGTAAAGTCAATCAAATGTCATGATTGCGGTATTAGTATGATCACCATAATAAACCAATGTTTCTATGAGCATTTTACATATGAATTTAAGTTTAAGCTACTGAACTATACCAGAATAAGTGTCATCTCTTGAAATTTGTAAGCCCCGTCTTTTACTATTTCTCGCACCAAAAAAATTGTTGCTATTAGTGAGGTGTTGCGACCTGTGCCGCCATAAATTATTGATCTTACTGTGGAACATTTTGTGCGGGGATAATGGTGCTTACGACTGGGATCTCCTAAATTCAACCATACTTACCTGCTGATATACTAAATCATGTAGTTGGTATGAGAGTGTGGATTGATGACCCTCGTGATGATTTTGTGATCTGGAGATTCGATACGAAGGGCAATTTTACTGTTGGTTAGGCTTTCAAATCTCGCAGTGCATCTCTCTCCAATTCATGCATCGAGTGGGAGAAGGTTTGGAAAATCAAGTGCTCTCAACGAGTTAGACCTTCATTTGGCAAATGGCGTCTCAGCAGATTGCGACTTCATATGAGCTTAACACGCGAGGGATTCTTGATAACGTAAGGTGTCTTTCTTGTGGAGAAGTAAAGGAAGATGTTGAACATGTTATTAGAATTTGCCCAGTGATCAGAAAAGTTTGGCAAAAGCTTGTTCCAAGGAGTCTTACACCAACCTTTTTCAGTGATACATGTCACTGTTGGATAAATAAGAATATTAAACATAAGCAACCTTATTTTGGAATGGGATGGACTTCTTTGTTTGCAGCAACAGTTTGGGCTATTTGGAAGCAAAGAAATGAGCTTTTCTTCAAAGGTGCTAGGGCCAAACCCACTACAAGTCTGGTTAGTGTTATTATCAAGTTGGCTAAAGATTTTGAAGATGCTTGGCGAACCCATATGAAGCTCAAGTTACATACTTGCAATGAGATCTCTATTGGCTGGCTTCGCCCATCTCGTGGTGTCAAATTAAATATTGATAGTTGTTCTAAAAGAAATTTCGGGAGAGCCGGGTTGGGTGGCTTATTTTGGACTACCATGGGTGATTGGATTATTGGGTTTGGTATAAATCTTAGGCTCCGTTTGTTTGCCGTAAAATATTCTTCCGGAAAACATTTTCTTACTTTTACGGTGTTTGGTAACACCGGAAAATTGGTCAACCGGAAAACATTTTCCGGTCAAAAATTGTAGGCTACTTTTTGAAGATTTTCCGGTGTTTGGTAACACCGGAAAATTGGTCAACCGGAAAACATTTTCCGGTCAAAAATTGTAGGCTACTTTTTGGAGATTTTCCGCTGTTTGGTAACACCGGAAAATTGGTCAACTGGAAAATGTTTTCCGGTCAAAAATGACGGCTAGTTCAAAATTTGGGAAAATGTTTTCATTTCTTTGGGAGATGAAAACATTTTCCGGAACTTAACCACTCCTATTTTATGTGTATATTTTTTTTTTATATAAATCTCATGTCGAAAAATATTTTTTATTGTACATCCAAACACCGGAAAATATTTTTCAGTATTCTATTTTCCAGGAAAATATTTTCCTTTAACAAGTTATTTTACGGCAAACAAACGGAGCTCGGAAAACATTTTTCACTGAAAACATTTTCCAAGAAAATATTTTCCACTGAAAACATTTTCCACAAACAAGTTATTTTACGGTAAACAAACGGAGAAAAATATTTTATTTTCCAATAAAATATTTTCCACTGAAAACATTTTCCACAAGTAAGTTATTTTACGGCAAACAAACGGAGCCTTAGTATTGCAACGAATAGCAGAGCCGAATTAATGGCGTTGTGGGAAAGGTTGTACCATGCCGAATCTCTTAGGCTTTATGACCTCATTGTAGAATCCAACTCCCAATGCACATGTAATCTCATCAGGATGGAGCCAACAAGCAATGAGCCATTGAGATGTATAATTGAAGATTGTAGACGGATACTCAAATGTTATAAAGGGTATAGGGTGGTCCGTGTTTATTGAGAGAGTAACCGTTGTGCAGATTAATTAGTTAACTTTAGCCTTTCCCAACCTCTTAGGACTGTCACTTTTGAACAACTTCCAAAATAACTCTATCTCCTACTAGAGAAAGATAGATATGGTGAAACATCCCCAAAATGGATTCCATTATAATTGGCTAAGCCTCCTGTAGAGAGAAAAAAAATTTGTTGTTACTGAATTTAAGTCCTACAATCTTTTCCATGAGAGCTAGTTTCAATATTCCCAATGTATTAACTTTACTAATAAGAACAAAGGGATTTCCATGTGGATACCAAGGGACCAAAATTGAAAAAAGAATACGTTGGGAAGGATAAGGATTATCGCTCTAAGAACCTGTTTAGTTCAGACTACTTTTTGGTTATGAGTTTGTGAGGAGGGCTGGACGAGTGGATTGAAATTTTAGTGAGGGCTCATGAACGCAGACGCGTCACCTACTTGCTGAAAGCAAAAAAGCAAAAATAAAATGGTCAATAATTTATTGTATGACGCATATCTAAATAATCAATCATAAGATAAGTGATCAAGAATTAATCATAGCTTTGGGGTATTCATCCAACCAATAAATATGACCTCTAACTCCAGTTTTTAGCGTCAATTTTGGGCGCAATACATCTTGAAGCAATTTGTTAAACATGGCTAAATCTTCTAGCCTCCACTGCTGGTTTCTTGCCCTTGCCATCGGCAGTTTGTGCATTACATCTCTTCTTTATGTCTGTGATTCATGCATGTTAATGTAGTCTAGATTTCTTTTTTAACTTATGTTCTTCTTGATGTCTAGCACTTTGATCTGCTTAATGTTTCTATGAATTTAGACTTGTCGTTCAAATAGTTAGTATAGTCTAATAGAATCGATATACGAAGCATATTTAGAAATAGATTTGAACCCGTCATAATATATAACATTATAAGATCCAGCATTAATGAACAGTCCAAATCATTTTTTCATAAATGTATGAAAAGTTAACCACCATCAGGTCTTCTTTATAACGTTATAATATTGTGAAAAAATCCAACTTCTCTTTTCAACTTACCCGAAAAGGTAGTTTTAATGTTCTTTTTCTTTTTTTGTGGGGTAATTAGTTTAGGTGTGGAGAAACGTCGTTCACCTTTTTTGCCTGCATCTTGTGCTTGTACCTTTAAATGCGAGTAGTTGAGGTTGTACTTTTCAAGTTTAGGTTTTGATTTATCAATACTGTGTTCTGTATATGCTTGTCAAGGGGAATTAAGTTTATGTTTTACTATTATGAATACTGTGATTTGTCATTTTCTTTTAAATTTATTTCTTCAAATCTCTTGTTAGTAAAGTATATAGGGGGATTTAAATACAAAAAATTATTATATGAAGTTCAACTCTTAAAATATGACAACCAAGAGAAATGATTTACAACGTTTGCAAAATGGAGAATGTCATGCAAAGAATTAAAATTTAAATTCCCTGCCTAGGAATTGGCATAGATTCAAATTTCATCAAAACATTAAATGAAATAATTAAATACTGACTTATTATACTTAGAGGTTCTGAGTTTAAATTACGAATTCGTCTTCGTTTTACACACAAAGAAAATAGCACACAAGTTGAAAAGATGCAACCTCGTTGTACATTCTTAAGCATGTGTTACAAATCTATTTGCTAAAGATGACCAAAGAATTATTTCTTACTAAATTCCAATGGATAAATGAATGTTGGAATTTGAACTCGCAAGGAATCAATTCCCGAAATCTAGCTATTTCCCTTGAAACATTTACTTACACCCTTTGTAAAGTTTTATTATTGAGATGGGAGATTATATATACAATGGGTTTTTTTTTTTGCTTCAGACCCCCTCACTTCTTGAAAAGTGTAACCTAGACCTTAAACTTTTTTTTGCAAAAGAGACATACATCCCTTCTGTTAAGGGGGTGTTAACTTTTCTGTTAAATACCTGCAAATTGACAGTTTTGCCCTCAAACAGCACGTATGCAAATATAGTATCCAAAAGAAATTACTTCTGCTTTGTTCTCAATCAGTATATTACAAACCAACTACGCAGTAATTTAAACCGAATTGTTTTACCATAACATTAATCAACCAACTCTAAAATACTAGCCGACAAATTCTAATTCTTTCTTGTAACAATTTATCAAGAATAAATTGACTAAACATTAACCACACACTATCAAAGTGCAATCCAAAATAACTTCCAAGACTACCAAAAAGCTTCTTCACTGATATTTGTCATCAACAAATTCTAAAAAAGCCCAAAAAAGAAAGAAGTTAATATAAAATAGGACTTGTAAACTGAAACCAAATGCACGATAATTGTCCTATAACACATAAAATAAATTTCATTAAATAAAAATAAGCGCTTAGACTTCAATGAAAAAAAAATGATGAAATAACTAAATCAGAAAAAATATATATTAGATAAATGTTAAGAATTATGTATTATATTTAGCTATTGCATGTTTAAAAGATGACATATAAACTCCTTAAAATTATCCTCTATGAAAAACTATATAAATTTGGATTTAAAAGCACAAAAATTAGGTGAAACTTCAAATCTTTGAAATTAAGGCATATAGAGTAAATATTTACCTATTCTGCTTTCAAGAAATAGCTGTTCGGCAGAGAAATTCCTTATCATTTTCTAACCATAGAAAGTCGAAGAGATATCTGTTTGACGAGAGAAGACGAAAAACAAATGCCAAAAGAAGGGAAAGGTCTGTTAACATTCAAAAGAAAAGAAAAGAAAGGTAAGTTTTTTTTTTTTTTTGTACGGGAGAGGTAAGTTTATGAAAAGAAAAAGAAATGGTAAAAGAAAAGGCAACTAATACACATACGGGTAAAAGAAAAGTAGGCTGACTAACAGTTGATCTAACGGATTCCTTAACAAAAAAGGTGTATCTCATAGTTTTTAATACGAGTTTAAGTTCTAAGCCTATCTTTAGGTGAAATTCTCCTGTTGTCCTTGGGAATTCCCTTAATTCATAGGGAATTTTCTTTGGTTGTCAGTTTGGAATCTAAGTTATATTTTTTTAAGTGTATCTTTAATGGACATTATTATTCACAAAAATTTATTATTTTTGGTAATATTTAAAGATTTGGAACTCTATTTTGACTCAAATCTTCAATGGGACTCACCACTTTTTAGAGATTTGAGTTAAAATAGATACTCAATTACTTTTTAGGTCTCTAAATTTGTTGTCAAAAAAGTAAATTAGGTCTCTATTTTAACTCAAATCTCTAAAAAGTGATGGGCCTTATTGGAAATTTGAGTGAAAATAGAGACTTCAATCTTTAAAAATTATCAAAAATAATAAATTTTTATAAATAGTAATACCTATTGAAGATACCCTACGAAGGGAATGGATTTGAAGCAAAATGACCCATAAAACAATTAATGATGGAAAGACAATTGATTTGACAAATTAACAAGTAAGATCATACACAATCATTTAACAACATCAACAGCAATGGGGAATTTATGATTATGGCTATCGGGCCTCTAGCTCCATGGATCCCAATATAGTCCTATGGATCTTCTAGTGAATATTTTTTAATAAGTTCAATGTACAATCCCATTTTTCACCATTTTGAGTTCTTTCCTTCTTGTTGTTTTGTCTCCTTCTTGTTTAATTTTTAGATTTTCAAGAGTTGAGTTGCAGTTACTAATGATCTATAATGTATGGAAAAATAGAAATAGAAAAATATAAAGATACCAATATATATTCAAGAGTAACGTTAGGTTACTATTGACGTATGAACCTCTAATAATAATACAAAAAACAAATTCGTAATCAATGTGCATCCGAAAACACATAAATATTTTTTTTGCACATATGATTGTCATACATATTGATTTTAGTTAGAACTTATTTTAAATGATTGAAACTCGGTTATATTAACATTATTTGGGCTATTTTATTAGAGGCATACAACTCAATATATAATTCATATATATTTGACTTTCATTTAAAACCTTCATTTATTTTCATTAATTATTTAGTTCAGTTTTTGAAGTTATATGCTTCAAATTGAACTCAATGCCTGTTTAAAATATAACAAAAAATAAGCTTGTAATCCTCATTCCCCATGGCGGGGAGGGGACGGGAGATAGGTGTCCTCCCACATGTGTTGGAGTAACCTTTTTATGTGACGGAATGAGGAAATGCACATTGAATAAAGAACAAGTTAAAGTTCGTGAAGGAGTTTGGGATAATACTATAAATTCATGGAGAAAAATGATATTTCTCCTTTTATACAATATTGTGCACATTATCATGATGAAAATGTTTTTAAGCTAAAGCGACTTGTGTCCTCTGTTAATTGATCAAAACTATATTTTCCTTCATCAATATTAAATCTTCAAATGATGTACATTGTCTAAAACCTTCGATTTGAATGTTTTAAATTTGCCCTATATATCTATAATTGATGAACATAAAGAATAGAAAGGAGAACTCTCTAGAGACGGACAGTCGTTATATCATTCGTGCAGGTCGCTACTTATGCGACAAGTAATTTCGCTATCTTAGGATTGTTAGAGTTACTGTCGTCGTTTACTGGAACTTGCATTCAAAGCTTATAACACTTCTCTTTCAGACCTTCCAGTATCAGGCAAGTGTCAGACTATATATATCGTGTTATCACTTAATAGAAAATAAACAAAAACCTCATCATCAAATAAAATATGACGGAAAAAAAATGATTGACCTCTTAATCAATGTGATATATTGAAGAGAACAAAGAAGATGAGTTTGTTACTTAACATGATATACCATCTCTTGAGATATGTTATATAGGAGGATCACCAGATATTGGAATGACTTTTGTAAGAGTTTGTTGCATTTAACGAGCAAAGCAACATTTAACGTTCAAGATAATAGGGGGTGCAGTAAAGAGCTTTTTTTTTTTCTTTTCTATTCAAAGAAGGTCTAAGCTATATAATATATATCAAATGATGTTATCAACAAGAATTAATATTATAACATCTCACATTCACAGTGAAGAACATACAATTAGACCAAAGTCCCAGTGGTGTGCAATAAAGTGCTTTGCCCATTACATAAATCACTCTCTTTACGTTGTCATAACAAATTAGTATTCATTTTTTTTTTTAATCTCTTTTAGAGATCAAGAAGTTATTTTGTAGCTGTGGACAGTTTTCAAATATAGATTACCACCGAATAATCATTTCTTATTGTTCAAACGATCATAATTATTAAGCTGACGAACTTTGGACATTGTCTTCAAAGTCGGTGGACAATTAAGTTAAACTCACTCACAAAAATAGGAAAGCATAAAGAAGAAAAAAAGTAATTGTGCATATACGAGAATATTCACCAAATCACCAGACACGGATATTTCTTCCATCCACGCACTCCACTTTGCTTTGATCTGCTCTAGACCTTTGACCACTATTCTTCATCCAGTAATTTCCCGTAAACCATCATCTGTCAAGCATCACGAAGCATAAAAAAAAGCCTTTCAGATTTTCTTAATCCCATCACGCGCGACAAAGGTATCATTTTGCAAGCAAAGGCCCACTCAAATCTATTACTTTTTTTTTTTTTGGGTCAAAAGTCGGATGGAGAGTAGGGACTCATTGTGATTAAAATTCTGAATTTGAATATTTATTTATTTTATTATAAATATTATTTAGCTCTTAATTGACTTGAAACATGCATAAAAATAGGTCAGTAGACTACAAAGTTTGTACTTTAAGTTGAATTCAATGTGATCCTACTTAAAATAAATTTTTCATTATTATTATTATTTTTTAAAAGAAGGTTATTGGTTTCTTCATTCGACCACGTGGCAACATGAAACACTTATTGAAGCATACTTGCTCGGTTGGTTATTGGACTTGTCCAGAAAATTCAATGAGGGTCAAAACGAAACTTGGGAAGCTGTGTCTTAATCGTTGAAAATGATAATTGTTTTAGAGCATTAATAATGATAGCGTGAATGTTTACGTTCATGTTGTTTAGATAATAGGGAAATTGTTTGATGAATGAGTAAATCTTATTCAGTATTTGTTATTCAGTGATATAGTAAGTGAAAGCAACATTAAAAAGATAATGTAATTTATTGTAGGTCCAAGGAATTGACACGTCCTGAATAAGAATGAGATTCTTGAATCTGAATTTCAATGACTTAGTAGTAAGCGTGTGTATGGGTCTGTTTGTACAGTTTAAATGATATTTTTTAAATCAAATCAATACTTTCGATTTAAAAAAAAAAAAAAAACTGAAATAAAAATCAAATTATACACGTATCAAAACCATCTAAACCAAACCAATATATTTGAAAAAATCAAACCACTCAAACCAAGTCAAACCATACATTCGGTTTAATTTATAGTTGCATTTGAATAAAGTAATTACGTTGTAGAAATTTAAAATACAAAGGGAGTTACTCATGATGTCTCTAAGTTTTTCAACGAAAGGGAAGAGATAATATACAGTAAACCTTCGTGTTGGTTTGGGTTTAGCGGTTTTGAAGGTAAAAACCATAAATCAAACCATATGGTCAGTTCTTATGAAACCTTAAATCATAACCAACCAAATTTTTAGAAAATCATCACAAGTGGGTTAGTTTGGATTGGATTAGGTAGTTTGAGCGGATTGGCGATTTCGCTTCATACCATTACTTAGTAGGAGGGGTAAACTGGATGAGCCAAAGCTCGAGGTCTTGCTTGGCTAACATGACAAAC
Source organism: Ehretia macrophylla (assembly GCA_037974665.1). NCBI lineage: Eukaryota > Viridiplantae > Streptophyta > Magnoliopsida > Boraginales > Ehretiaceae > Ehretia > Ehretia macrophylla. The sequence goes on along the minus strand of CM075771.1, from coordinate 55,356,937 downwards.
AGTTAGAGGCGAAGTTAGTACCCCAAAATCAGAGTGTGCACTCATATAATTATAGGAGTCACAAGGTGTACTTATATAGTGAGAAGAGTTCAATATAATAACTTCTTTTAGACCAAAAAAAAAAATCTAGTTCAAGCACACCTTCATTTGAATGTGGCTCTGCCACTAGCCACTACTACAGATACTGGCGGATCAATGAATGATCCATTGAGGCTAATAGTTCTTATTAGCCCCAAACAATGCCTTGATTTATTTTACATTTATGTTGATTTTTAGTTGGAATAAATCAGCTCGACTGATCTCCTAATTTTTATTTTCATAACCACTTAACTCTCATATATTGCCCATTAATAATAAAAAATAATTAAATTCGCCCTCGATGACAAGATTGAATGCTTTCAAATTTTGGAACCCCATGCCATCTTATTCCTTTCTTCTGCACATCTTGTTCCCACTAACTGATGGATATTTTTGTGTACAAAAATCTTAAAATTCCAATATTGTTTTAAATGTCGACATTATCGAGCGATAGTTATGAGCATTTACATGTTTACAAAAAATGCTAGATATTACGTCATTTTTATCATCATTTATCACATTTTATAATAGATGCTTAGTTGGCATATTGAAATAACAAATCTTTTTATTTCTTTTTTTTTTTAGTATGACAACTAAACATTTACATAAAATGTGATGAAAAATAAAGTGGTATATAAAAACGTTTTATATCCACACATCCCAAATTGATACTTCAATTTTTAATTTTACAATTGGTTCCCTGGTTACCTCGTTCGAAGCACTTTCAATTTGGATATTTGTAAAAGAAATTAACAAAAAACTTGATTCTTTAGATGGCAAATAGAAGTCATATGGGCAAAGGGAGTAATATTCATGCTGAGAAATTTTGACCAAGGAAAATGGTCAACCAACATTGAAAGTCGGTTACTATTGTTCCAGCACAACGTTATCATTAATTGAATTAGGATATCTTCAATGAGAGTTTTAAATTGTAATGATTACTATTTTTTAGTAAAAATAGAAACTTTTGAGAAAAAAATCAACACCAATGGATATTTTAGATATTCAAATCTAAAGTTTTAGTTCAAATTTGACACATTTTAACAAAAATAGAGACTAGTCTATATTTTCTTCAACAAATTTATTAAAAAAAATAGAGATTCAAGAAAAAAACAAAAAAATTTATAGACCACATGGATCTCTTCAACAAATCAGATATAATATCTGACATGTCAAATCTGACAACTTTAACCAAAAAGAAAAAAAAAACTGACAACTTCAAAAAAAAAAAAACACAAATCTTAAAAAAAAAAAAATGTCATTGCAGATTGAATCTTCAAAAAAAAAAATAGTCGTTGGGGTGTTGGATTTTCTATATATGCAAGCAAAAATCTTCAATACCCCAACTTCAACAAAAAGCCAAGAAAAATTCATCAAAACAACCCAACTTCAATATTTTATCAATTGCAAAAAAAAAAAAAAAAAAAAAGGTATTCAAATGTCTTCAAAAAAATGAAGGGCAACGAGGAAGAGGGGTGCTTTGCCGGCGGGGATGGGGGAGGGGGAGGGGAAGGGCAGTGGGGATGAAGGAGGGTGCTTTGGCTGCAGGGATGGGTGGGTGCTTTGGCGTAGCAGCAGCAGGGATAGGGGAGGGGAAGGGTAGCGAGGATGAGGGGTACTTTGGCGTAGCAGCGGCGGGGATGAGGGATGAGAGGGGTTGCAGAAGGGGATGTGGGTGGGGGTGAGGGTAGGGTAGGGGTACGGGGGAGGGGAAGGGGCAGCGAATGAGAAAATAAATTGAGTGAAAAAAAAAATGAAAGGGGGGGTGCGTTTATATGTAGGGTTGTGGGATTTTTTATTTAGGTTTTTTTTTGTAATTTAATTACTCTAAAATTTAATTAAGTAAAGGGAGAAAAATCAAAAAAAAAAAAAAAAACCTGAACGGAATTAAATGTCATCATAATTCAATAATTTTTACCGTTGTCAGAATTAATTATTTTTTTGATTGAAATGTTTGTAAAAAAAAATTACGATAATATAAATAACAATTTATCAAAAGAAAATTAACACACGAGAAAAAATAACACATATTCAAATTAATTTGTAAAATTAAATTTAATACAATATAGAGACTCAATTTTATTGAGCCCCTCACTGGGGATTATTTTTTTTAGAGACCTTAAAAAATACATGGATCTTTAAATGGGGCTCTAAAAAGCAACAATGCTCTAAATTTGTTTATAGAGTCCTTCAAAATAGAACCTCTATTGAGAATAGTCTTACTTGACCTCACACTAGAGGCGATGGTCCCCGTCTTTCTTCTTCCCATCACCGATTGCAACATCCTTCATGAGTTTTGTCTAGTTCTTTTATGTCCAATTGTTAGTCGGTGGCACATCTCCCTTTCCCCCTCCCTTCTCTCTTTTCTACTCCTTTTTCCATCTTCTTTTTTGTTTCTTTTCAGTTTTTCAAGCTTCAAAACCCAAATCTTGGGTTTCGGATTCCCCCAAACCAAATCTGAACATGTTTTGTGAATATTTGGTGGCAACGGCTGGTGGCTTATGGTGGTGTTATCTTGGTCTATGTGGGTCTGTCTTTCGTTGATGGTTTCACCGCCTCCTACACCGCCTTTCATCTATTTTTGGCTTCCTTTTTTCCTTTTTCTTTATTTGTTTCTTTTTTCTCTGGCCTTTTGTTACTAATAATTCCAGATCTTATATTTTGAGTTTCTCCCACCTAGATTTGGTGTTTGTTTTTGGCTTCTCAGCGGCGGTTCGTGTTCCTTTCTCCGGCAAAAATGGCTACTGCTCTATCTTTCCTCATCTTTCTTGTTGACCATCGAGTTTGGTGGTATTTTCGGAAGTCTTTCGGTGAACCACGTCTCTACCACTTCCATGCTCGAGCTCTGTCATGTTCACGACTACTGGAATCTCCGACGATATGTTGCTTTTGGCGGGGTGGCATGTCTCGCATACCACACTCATTCTTCACTCGCCTCTAGCAGACTTGTGGTCATTTTTTTGTTGGTGATGTTGTAGGAGTGGGTTGCAAACTGTTTTCACCGGTAGCTCTTGCTTCGATTGCTTTAAGTCTGTTAGGTTAGGGTTTATATTGTTGGGTCTATAAGTTTGACCCCAATTTTATTTTTATTTTTTATTTGGACTTATATATTGGCCCTTGTAATTCTGTTTAAATTCTATAAGTTTTTTTTTTCTTGTTGGGCCTTATGTATGCTCTGTTAGGCCTGACTTTCGATCTGCTATATACTTAAATGAACAAGACCAATTCTAGAACCTTAATAAAAGTTTTATTCATTGTCTCCCTTATCAACTTCAATTTTCATCAGAATTCATAATATGACCATATACAGTCAGCTTCGGCGCCTATGGAATTTTGTGCATAAGCTATTGTAATTTTATAAAGAACATTCAAAATCTGGTCTTTGTCACTAACATAATCTATTTCCTTTACATTCTTTTCTTCTCTCCTTTCGTCATAAGTGGGTTAGTTCTTTCGCGCGATTACCTTAAAATTTATTTTCATCAGACGGTTATAATAATGAATATCTTCTTTAAAATCGTGATTAGTATGATGGAAGGGGTTAAGAATCAAATTACATTTCCTATTTTATCACCATTTTCATGCTTGGTATAAAGTAATGAGCATCGAAATCTTATTCTCTAGTGTTCTGTTTTGCCTAATTTTTAGACACTCAAAAGCGTTTCCTATAAGTTTAGAAGCTGAACTAATTTGTTTGGCCCATTTTTTAAAGTATTTTTAGGTAAAATTTGAAACTAAAAAAAGCTAAAAAATGAGAAACTCCAAATTGGAGATTTTTTTAAAAAAAATTTGCAAAGTTGTTTTATATAATGCGGGAAGCTTTTTTTTTTTTTTTTTCTTCAAATGTACCTTTTCATATTTTTTAAAGTCCGATATTACCCTCAAAATTTTTAAAACCTCAATGTTGCAAATACAAGCCAAACAGTCAACGACTTTTGTTCAACAACACTTCTAACAAAAGTTGTACTCTAAAAATTTTACAGCTTAAAAGTTGAAATTTCACAAGTAGGCCAAACAAAGCCGTAATCCAATTACCCACTAATTGGAAATAGCCATTTATGACAAAAGACATGAGAATAACCCGTTCCCATGTTCGTAGAAATTAACTCTCATTTGTGAATGATCAAAAAGCCCTTTAAAAATAACAAAAAGGCTATTATTATTATTATTATTATTATTATTATTAAAATTACGATAAATACCCTATTAAAACATTACATATATATATATATAAGAACAAAAGAGTAATCATTATTATTATTATTATGAATATTATTTATTATTTATGAATGTTATTATTTAATTAATGACCAAAATACCCTTTCAAACAAAAAATGTATATTATTTATTATGTATTAATATTATTATTTATCAAATTTATAATTAATTATTAATATAATAATTATTATAATATTATGCTTATTTCTATTCCGAAGACAATTACATGCATATAATAACAAATTAGTAATTCTGTCATTTTATAAAAGACATTCTCAATACTACACTAGTATACTGACTACCAAACATGAGTTTTGAATCAATACATTCATTCCGATCTTCATTTCTAAAGCATACCAAGCATGACAAACTCTTTTCCAAGTTCATTCTATTCCTCTTCTATTTCATTCTTTAAATCATTTTATTCCTGTCTAAATTTATTCCATAATTCCAAGCCTCACCTAAATGCTTTTATCATGCTTTGGATCCATAACCCTGGCCGCAAATGAGAACGGCGTTCTAGGCGTAAGAAATAACTACTTGGTGACCCTTTTTTCACTTGCCCAAAATGGTTAATCAACACTTTCCCTTGTACCTATAACACTTGAAAATAAAAATTGAGCAAATTATTGAAATATTGTATTTACAGGAATGTGATATTTTCAGGAATATTTTTTTTATTCCGTGAACCAAATATGAGAATAACATATTCCAGACTTCACATTCTTGGGAATCCTGTAAGATTTCACGAATCAAACGCCCCTCAAGGGTAGTTGTGTACATTCAAATTTCAATGTAATGCTTTGAGTTTAATTTTTATTGATCAGTATAAAGAGGTGGTTAAGTAACACAAAAAAATATATTAAGGGGTAAATCGTTACATTACTAATACATTTAAGAGGCAAAGTGTAATTAATCCCAAATTGTAAAACTACACGGGCTAAACTTTTAGATAACTAATTATTTTTGCTTGTGAAGAAACTGTGTTTCTCACACCTATTATTAGAGCTATTTCTGTAATGATGTAATATCCACATGAATTTAGTCAATCAAACATGCAAAGACAAGAAATGATAACCAAATTAGGTCATGATGCATCACAAACTTGACAAAAGACTTGATCTCCAGACTCCAATAGACCCTTGACAGAAAAAAAAAAAAAAAAAAAAGACTTCAATAGACCCAAAGCCTTCAAATCAAAGACAGATTCAAATTTTTTTTTACAGTGGGATTACCCCATGAAATCTAACAATCATATGATAACATATTTTTGAAAAGATTAATTTTATATAAAGAGTATTTATAAATTTTAAATATTTATTAGGATATTGGATCCACAATTATTTGGTGATGTGAGATGTGACTCTATTAATTTTTAGACCTAATATTCAGACTAAGGGGACGTTTTGATTGCAACATGTTCGGACTTAAAACCACTTCGAAGATGATTGCTGCTGTAATTTAGATAAAATAGGCGTGAAAACGCTTATCCAAATTCCGACCAAAAAAAAAAAAAAAATTGCAGACAATCAAAGCAAATATATATATATTGTCGTAATCAATGCAAATAGGGAAGGGACATAGTTTAGTATATTTTAGAATTTTGTCTTCACACAATTTCCCAGAAACATGGGTGACGAGGTCCATATTGCTTTCGGGAACGTCACCTGCTGATTGATTCAAGACTGAGATTGTGCAGGTAATGTCCACGGCGAGCTATCGTAATCTGAAGAACAAGCATGTGATCATTTTTTTTTTGGCTGACGAAAAATCTCACAAAAAACACCAAATCAAAAAGAATCCTTGAAACTTAACCTATGATCTCATGTAGATCTCAAATACTACACAGCTCTCTAGTACATCTGTTGTTTTTAAATTTTTTTGAGGTCATCATTCTGCTTCGGACATCATAAATGATCTCTTAAAGATATGGTCTTCATTAGCAAAAGTATTGCTAAAACATCTCACATTGTGTTTTCCCCACAAAAGGTAAATGGAAAAGGTGAAAAGAAGCTTAAGAATATAGGCCTGAAGATTGTTTCTCTTTCCCAAACGACTACAAACAACAAGAACTCTATCCCATTGAATTTCAACAACTTTAATTTCGGCTTTCTTCAAGCAATCACGACAAATTCTTCAGCTAAAAGAGTATTTGAAAAACAAGTAATCTCGTGTTTCAAGTACTATGTGACAGAAGCTACACATTCCTGCGTCATTTAGACCCCAACTAATCATTCGACTTTTGGTTGTGAGTCTATCCTTGATAGGAAGCCAGCTACATAAACTAAACTTTGGGATAAATATGTTTTTCCAAAGCAAATGATATCAATCAACTTTGTTGTGCTTCTCCTTGATATTTCTTTCCATGTAACGGTAGAATCAAAAGTTCCATTAGAACCAACCTTCCATCTAATGACATCCTCACTCTTCGAAGTGCTCATATTTTTTAGAGTTGGTGCTAACTAAGCTAAATATCTCGGTAAATGCCACTGCCCATCTCTGATACAAACATTGACTCTGCTTTGAAGACTAAGTTTGATGAAATAATCAGCTCATGGTTCACACAGTCCACAAGTCTACCTCTAGGGTGTTAACATATATAGATGTATACCATTAATATTCCATGTATTTTTCGCGTACAGCTGTATTGTTTAGCATATATAGGTTTATCATATCTAGCTTAACTTGGAGAGCAAGTAGCCCTACATCTATATAAAGACTTGTACGTTGTAATTGTAATACACAATCTTCTCTAATCAATCAAGAGAAAATCTCACTTCTCTCATGTCTCATTTCTATTTCGACATAGTATCAGAGCTACCATTCTGGTAGCCTGTGCCACTATCATCAAATCCCCTTTATCGTTATTTTAATTTCAAAAACAAACCATAACTAGTCTCTCTATTTCGGGGCTTTTTTGATCTTTTCCAAGCATCCAAAAATTACATGCACACACCACCGTGAAACTATTGTCGAGACGATCAAAACCATATAAAGAGCGTCGCAAATGGATGCCGAACGCGCTCATAAGCGCCACTCAAAGATCTGCTGCTGATTTAGTTTTCTGTCTGGTCAGCTGCTGATATCATCATCACTGCTAGTTAAAATCATGTAAAAAAAAAAATTTTAAAAAAAAACCAAAAAAAAATTTGACAGATCCCTTCCTAGGGTTTTCGGCGTCCTGGGTCTGTTTTTTGCAGCTATTTTCTTCAAATTCTCACTCTATCATTCAGTTTTTACTTAAATATGGAGCGTATGGAGGTCTCACAACCAATTTCTTTTCTCTTGGATGGCGCAAATTATGTTTTATGGGCCCAAGCCATGACTAGCTTTTTGAAAGGTCAAAAACTATGGAGAATTGTAACTGGAAACATCAAAGAACCAACAAAGAAATCTAATGACTCAGCAGAAAAATACGTTGAGCGCCTTGGGGATTGGGACAACAAGAATCACCTAGTTCCAAAATACCTTAGTCACCTTTATCAGTCTTCAGTTTGACTGCTTTAACATTGCAAAAGAAGTTTGGGACTTTCTTGAGCAGCGATACACCACAGCAAATGGGGCATATTAGTACCAGCTTGCCACCGCTCTTCATTGCATGCGTCAAGAAGCAAATCAATCTAACAATAGTTTCCTGTCACAGATGTATTCATTTTGGGATCAACTTCTGCCTGCGAACCTATTTGGGACTGTAACGAAGATGTTGATAACTTTGCTACTTGGCGAGATCGTGGCCGACTTGTTCAATTCCTCATGGCTCTTCATGATGATTTTGAGCCCGTTATTGCATCGCTCCTTCACCGTAATCCCTTTTCTACACTCGAACAAGCAGTTCAAGAGCTTATCTCTAAAGAGACTCGACTCTATTCTCGAAAATCCTGCTCATCCTATGTAGTGCTTACAACACCTAGCCATGTATCAAAGAAGACTTCAGTTATGCCACTCAAACATGCACATTCTGCAAGAAAACAAGTCTAGGTCATTATCAACATAAGTGCTATCGTAATCCCAATAGGAATTCTCAGGGAAATAGGCCCAAGGATGGTTCTTTCAAGGCTCAAAATTCAAATGTACCATCATCTTATTCTGCTGCTGTCACTACTACTGAGTGTTCTTTTGCCTCTCCCGGTGAACCATATGCCTCTTCCATATTTGATGCCGATCTCGAGGATATTCTTAAACAGGTTTTAGCCCAGTCTAGTTCTTCTTCTTCCACTGCACTCTCAGTCACTCCTGGTAAGTCAACCTAGTTCTTTGACTCTGCCTGTTCAAATCATATGACCTATGATTCTCATATCTTGATAAATAAAGCCGTCAACTCATCTGCATCTGCTATTTACACTGCTGGTGGCACTTCTATGCTTGTTAGTCATATCGGATCCGTATCTACATCTCATGCTTCGTTTACTTGTTAGTCATATCGGATCCGTATCTACATCTCATGCTTCGTTTACTGATACTTTATCGTCCCAAAATTTACTCTTAATCTCATATTTGTTGGTCAACTATGTGACCTTGGTCTCACTATCAGTTTTTCTTCTTTTGGTTGTCGTGTGCAAGACCATCAGACAGGATAGCTTATTGGGATCGATCGTAAAGTTGAGGGACTCTTTGAGCTTGTCAGCCTGTATATTCCCTCTTACCTCCCCACTGCTGTGTCTGCTACCACCTTATCAGGCTTTCCTTCTATCTACTTATCGTATTCTAGATTGGGACATGCCTCTTTAGGCAAATTATAATCTTTAATGTCTAGAGACTCATTAGGCAAACGGTCTGTACACAATTTTGATTGTTTATCTTGTCACCTTGGAAAATAGTCTACTTTACCATTTAATCAAAGTGACTCTTATTCTTCTGCATGCTTTGATTTGGTTCATTTTGATATTTGGGGACCTTCTGTAACTCCTACAATGAGGAGGATCACGATATTTTGTAATTTTTGTAGATGATTATTCTCTATTTACATTGATATACTTTATGCCTCAAAAATCTAACTTGTCTCGCATCTACTCTGAATTCACTACCATGATCCACACCTAATTTAATCAATGCATAAAGGTCCTTCGAGCTGACAATGCAATGGAATATAAAGAGTCAACTATACTTGAGCTTTTTTGCAAATATGGCACTATCTCACATCGCTCTTACCCCTATACATCACAACAAAATAAGCGTGTTGAGCGAAAACACAGACATATCCTTGATATCACTCGCACATTCTTCATCTCTTCTTCTTGTTCAGACCACTTCTGGGGAGATCTGCCCTCACCGTTATTCATGTCATTAACCGTTTACCTTTCCCATTATCGACAATCTCACACCCTTTGAACGCTTTTATGGTCATCCACCTAACTATGATCACCTTAGAGTTTTTGGTTGTGCATGTTTTGTCTTACTCCCACCACATGAATGTACCAAGCTCGAACCTTGGGCTAGGTTATGTTGTTTCTTGGGTTATGGTATTGAGCATAAGGGTTATCGACGTTGGGATCCACTCTCTAAACATCTTCATATATCTCGCCATGTCAATTTTTTGGGAAAATAAGATGTTCTCCTCTATTTCACCCTTTTCTCTTCCACATGCTACTTCTACCCCATTTTTTACCGAGCTTTCTCTTTCTTTATTTCCTAATGATGATAGTGACATAGGTACAAGTGCAGATACAAGTTTCATTCCCAACATGGCTCTTCCTAAAGAGACTCTTCCATCTGATGGCCTTGTACCCGATGCTCACTCCTCTAACTTTGTTGATCCATCTTTTCGTCGCTCTACTTGTGTAAGATCTACCCCTCCCCACCTTCTTGATTATCATTATTTTTCTACCATTATGTCCTTCCATGAGCCTCAAACTTGTCGTGAGGCCAGCTCTGACCCTCTATGGCAGCAAGCAATAGCAGATGAATTACAAGCCTTGGAAGCCAAGCACATTTGGAATCTTGTTGATATTTCTTCTAGGAAAAAATGCTATAGGATGCAAATTGGTATACAAGGTTAAGATGAGCTCTAATGGTTCTATAGAGTGTTATAAGGTTCAGCTAATGGCAAAAGGTTTTACTTTGGAGTATGGAATTGATTATGAAGAAACTTTTGCTCCAGTTGCCCGTCTGACCTCTATTCGGACACTTGTTGTTGTCACCACCGTTAAGTTGTAGAAACTATTTTAAATGGATGCGAAAAATGATTTCCTTAATGGTGATCTTATAGATGAAGTTTTTATGAAGCCTCCTCTTGGTTATTCTCATCCTTCTAATAAAGTGTGTCGATTACTCCGTGCTCTTTACGGTCTCAAACAAGCTCTACATGCCTAGTTCTCAAAATTCAGCTCTGCTCTTACTAAATTGGCTTTACTTTGAGTAATCATGATTCTGCCCTCTTCATTCATCATTCTACTTCTGGTGTAATTCTGTTACTCTTATATGTGGATGTATGATTATCACTGGGGATGACTTGATCGGTATTTCTGAGTTTATACAATTTCTCAGTCGCCACTTTGAGATGAAAGATCTTGGCCCTCTGAGTTACTTTTTAGGCATTAAAGTCTTATATGATCCTGTTGACTACTATCTCTCTCAGGCCAAGTACTTTCCGATCTTCTTACTCGTGTTGGCTTGACTGATAGTATGACTACCTCAACATCTCTTGATGCTAATCTTCGTCTCACCCCTCTGGATGGGACATCACTTTCGGATGCATCCTGATACCGTTAGCTAGTTGGTATCTTATCTATCTCACTATGACTCGGCATTATATTGCCTATGCTGGTCATCTAGTTAGCCAGTTTATGTCTACCCCTCACACTTCGCACTATGCTGCAGTTTTTCACATCCTTCGTTATGTCAAAGGCGCCTTATTCCATGGTCTCTTCTTCTCTTGCAGCTTATCATTGACCTTGCGTGGGTACTCTAATACAGATTGGGTTGGGGATCCTACTGATTGGTATTCTGTAACTAGATATTGCTTTCTTCTTGGTGATTCTCTTCTTTGTTGGAGTAGTAAGAAATAGACTCTTGTTGCTCGATCGAGTACTAAAACTGAGTATCGTGCTCTCATTGATGCCACTCAAGAAGTCATTTGGCTCTGTTGGCTTCTCACTGACATGGGTGTTCCTCAATCTCTTGGCATTATCCTTCATTGTGATAATTAGAGTGTCATTCAGATTGCTCATATGATGTCTTTCATGAGTGTACTTGCCATATCGAGTATGATTATCACTTTATTCATCAACATGTTGTTCATGGCACCATCAAGCTCCAGTACACTCCCTTAGTTGGTCAGCTTGCAGATCTGTTTACTACAGTACATCCTCCAAGTTGCCTTCAAGATCTCGTTTGCAAACTCAAGCTTGTGTCCTTTACACCACCTTGAGTTTGAGGGGGTTGCTAACATATATAGTTGTATACCATTAATATTCTGTGTATTTTCCGCGTACAACTATATAGTTTACCATATCTACTTTAGCTTGGGGAGCAAGTAGCCCTGCATCTATATAAAGACTTGTACATTATATTTTTTGCTGGAAATTGTGTATGGTATTTAAAAATTTTATTATCAGAATAAACGCATAATTATGTATCACGTTCATGGCTATTTACGTAGATTACATACATGCATAATAATCGACATTAATTACGCATTAAAGTATTTCAGGATTACCTTTCCATGATGACGAATCTGTTGTAGAAATTGATTGAATCCAAAGCTTCCCAATTGTGAAGCCTCTGAAAGTATCCACACAAGATCCGAGCTATCAATCAGCAAAACCCTCACTACGAGTTTTAGAGAAAAGTTTATTTGCTATGAAAGACATGATTTGTGTTAGCTTTCTATCTGTCATAGTTTCCTATTTATAGGAAACATAGTTTGTGAATCGTGAATTGTATCGATTCGGTCACAATTTTAAAACTAGATGATAATTAATATATTATGTTTCCATTAGCAGTTTTGAATATTAGAAGACAATATTTTAATGGTTAATGCCAAAGTCTTAAGACAAAAGAACATAAAAATATCAAATAAGTAATAGTTAGTAGCCAAGTAAAGAACATAAAAAAATTAACAAGTAAAGAACATAAAAAAATCAAATAAAGTTTAATATTTAATGATGCCAAGACAATAAAAAAATCAAATAAAGTTTGATATTTAATAATGTTGTTGTAGGCCATAAAAAAACAAAAAAAAAGATGGTTGTAAAGACACTCGAATAAAGACAATAAAAAAACAATAAAGACCATAAACCAACATAAAAACAATAAAGAGTAAAAACCACAAACAATAAAAAAAAACATAAAAAGCATCATCAGACATTAGCCACTAAAGTCTCTTGGTCAACGAAATAAAAACCACAGACCAAACTTACCAACACTATAAACAAAGACAACTCACCAACACTTGATCGCGAAGACTTTTGATCGGCGAAGACAACTCTTGTTTCAGACTTCAATCGAATGATATGAGTTTTAATTTTTGACTTTTGAATGTTTTGATTTGTATTATAATTAAAAATTGATGTTAAATCTAAATATGTTTTTCTTTTTATTTTGTTTGTTGAAATAGGCTCTCTTTTTTATTGATAATGGCAAAAATTGAAGTGGGCTTTTTTTTTTTTTGGACCTTCTTTTTTATCCGAATCGTTCATGATTCGGTGAATCATCTGATTCACTCTGATTCTGTAATGCCCCGAACCCAACCCCACACTATAGGTCAAGTCCAGACCCGTCACTTGGACAAAGTCTCTTCTGTACCGAGGACTAAGCTGGTACCTTCATATAGCCACATATAAATCCTAAACCACAACCAAACCTCTTAACACCCTAACTTCTAAGATTAATATAGTCAACCAGTTTCACAAGGCCATTCGAGCCTTGGAACAACAAAATAGATATCATGCAAGCATGCAAGCTAAACCTCTAACTTTAATTTCAAGTACTACGTCATAGCTATAAGCCAAGCTTAACAAACTAGCTACTACACACTCAAGCATGCAACAAGAAAAATAAGTTTACTATCTATTATTAAATGTCATCTACTATCTTATCCAACATGCAAGATTACAAGTCAAATACAACCACAAATTATATACTAGACCCCAAGGTCTCAAAAAGAACAACAATCAACACCTTCACACAAGCTTCACATTATAGTCAACCTTATCACACAAGAAAATCTCGGAAGTTGTTCAACTTGCTTTTCTTCCTCTTCAACTACGGCTACTAGATGGGGATTCACCTCAGCTTCTCCTGAAACATGTTAAATGAGGAGTGAGCAACAATGTTGCCCAGCGAGGGAGGTGATACAGCATACCGGGACGTGCAGCATGACATGCAATCACAGAAAGCCATAAATATAACATAAAACAACAAGATCAAATAGTCAAGTAAATAAACACATTTTAAAAAGATACGGTTCCACTTCAAGTCTTCAGTCTCGTACCACGAACCACAAACTTCACGCAAGTGCCAGTAAACCCTTACTCCTCCAAATTGGGGTACTCCGGATGTACCCCGATCCTACGACCTTTTCTCCTGAGATAGGTCCATATGCCCAACAGGTGAACCACGCCTCTGGGGTAGTGGAGTATACTCAGCGAGAGAAAGAGAATAGGCACCATGGTAGTCGAGGGAGCACGGCAAGCCCGACGCGGCTGTGTTTCTCGACGCTACCATGTCCGAAAAGGTTGCGCAACCTTGAATCAAGTCCACGAGAACCAAGATCATCAAATAACACATAAGAGAGATGACAAAGTAGGCCGCCTTCGCAATTAGTCACAATAACACAAAAAGACACAAGATGACAAGTAAAATAATACATATAAACTTTAACAATTATTAATAATTAAATTTAGAAAAAATAAATCAAGTTAAAATGCACAGAAGAGATAAAGACTCACTCACCTTAGTGAACCAAACCTGTGAGAATTAGCCAAGAACTTCTTCATTATGCTCCAAATGTACTATTCCTTCAATTATCACTACCTAATACAATCAACTATATGCATAAGGAGTTATACCTTTATTCTCTACTAAAGCTAATTCATAAAGCCATTAACTTATCCAACTCTATTTGATTCGCTTGAACTACATAACTAACAATATATTTCATGGTTTAACAAGCATTCTAATCAATATTTAAACAATACATAAACTCAAGTGATCACATATGCAACATTCTTTAAGATCCAAGTATTACACAAAGACAATAGCATAATAAATAACATATACATAGCCATGACAATTCACATAAGTAGAAGTACTATATAACATCTAACCATAAGATATATAAGTGTATCTTTACACATATAATACAATTAATAACCAATATAAACATGTTTACTCAATCTTTAACTAGTATCCATATAGCTTAACTCACAACTTCTCCGAATAGATGAACTTGTTACACAAGTACATTCAAACATTTATCCAATCAATCAAGAATCAACTAACAACAAATATTACCATGGTTCATTATTAGTTTCTTTAGTCCATTCTAAATTCATAATCAACCAAAGCCATGTATGTAACGCCCCGATCCCTCACGACACGGGGTCCAGATCCCAAAACCCAAGGCACAAAAATTTAGGGGAAAACGGACGGAGTCTCCCCTGTTTATAGGACTAAACAAAAACCTGCAAGCAGCAAGTATAACCATAATACAACAACAATTCCTCAAGGCCATCTGAGCCTTGGAACTCAACGGAAACATATCATATAGGCATACAAGACATATCTTTAGAACTTCGAGTCGTAAGACTAGTTCTCATAATATGCTAACATTAACTACAAGCTATACTCATATATTAAGTTCATCATTGAATCTTCCTTAACACACAAGCATGGATTCAAAGCGGTAAGGCCTATTTTCAAATATTATATCCCAACTACCAATAACACGAGCTTAAACTTTACATTACACCACTAACTCATTCAAGCCTAACAAATACATACAAGGCCATGCTTCAAAGTAGATCATATAATAACAACTTCACGTAATTCATATGTAGGCATCCAACCTCAGCGCGATAGGCAACCAGCAACATGACACTCAAGGGAGTTATTCTAACTGCTCATGTAACCATTTAAAATGAGAAATGAGTAACCCAAGTTACTCAGTGAGGGAGGTGATGCAGCATACCGGGGCCTGCAACATGATATGCAATCACAAGAAGTCATATATATCATAAAGCAACAAGATCAAATAGCCAAGTAATTAACCACATTAAAAATGATACGGTTCCACTTCAAGTCTTCAATCTCGAACCACGAGTCACGAACTTCACGCAAGTACCGGCAAACCCTTACTCCACCAAGTTGGGATACTCCGGATGTATCCCGATTCTACGACCCTTTCTCCTGAGGTAGCACCATATGCCCAGCAGTGAACCACGCCTCTGGGGTAGTGGAGTATACTCAGCGAGAAAGGGAATAGGTACCATGGTAGTCGAGGGAGCACGACAAGCCCAATGCTGCCTGTGTTTCTCGTCGCTACCATATCCGAAAAGGTTGCGCAACCCCGAATCAAGTCCACGAGAACCAAGATTATCAAACAACACATAAGAGGGATGACAAAGTAGGCCTCCCTCGCAATTAGTCATAATAACACGAAAAGAGACAAGATAGCAAGTAAAATAATATATATAAATTTTATCAATTACCAAGTAATATAACTTTAAAACAATAAAATAAGTTAAAATGCATGGAAGAGATGAAGACTCTCTCACCTTGGATCCGACTAAAATGCAAGAAAATAGCTCCGATTACCCCAACCTCCTCGAACTAGCTTGGACATGCACCCTAGTGTGTTCATATAAGTTTAGTACTTTAGCAATTAACTATATTAATTTATAACTTAACTTTTGTTTAACTCAATCCACAACATTAGAGGCTATATATATAATCACTCACGTATTTCATAATGCCACATAGTCTAAGCAATCATACGAATAACTCCAAAACATCTCTTTAATATAACCAAGAACATTAACTACACAATTATTAATTATCTACCAGGTTAGTTAATTTATAGTTTCACTCATTTAGCATACAATATCTATTGGAATTCCATCTTTAACAAAATGTCACCTAACTATGCTTTAACTTATCATGTGTCCCAAGTAACCATATAAACACAAAGGCAATTATCATACTTTTCCACGAAACTCTTCAACTAACTTGAATATACCTTAGACATGCATTTTGACACATATCAAGCACCTACAAACTCATGAAAGCACAAAAGTATCTATTTCTCACATTTTCCCCTTTGATAACTATACAATTCTTCTTCTATACAAAATTCAAGGCCACAATCCTATAAACCAATCATACCACGCTCCTAAGAATACCAAAAGATACCCATTCAAGCTCTGAAAATCCACTTTGGAGACAAAAACTCGGGAAGGCCCCGAGCAGGTTTGAACTACAACTACCGTATCCGGACCCCAAATTCACGTAACGAAAACACCAAAAGTGCTTTCATACTCCGAGGATACCTAAACCAAAGCCCAAATGTGCCCGGATTGCATTTCGGGAAATATCCCCTTTTTAAAAATTACTAAATTTGCATTTTAACATATCTTCAAGAAATTCAATCACACGTGAGCCTAGGACTAGTTCCACTAACGTCTAAAGCACTTAATTGAAGTCTTAAATTAATCCAATTAACAAGTTTTCTCAAAACCCTAATTCCAAGCACTATTCATCATCTTCCTCATATGCATTTGACAAATTCAACCATAGAAATTGCTAAAAAGCTATAGGAGCATGTTCTACTAACTCCATAAAAGACATTTGAAGCATCAAAATATATAAATAAGCAATATATCATCAAATTATAAAAATACAAGTTTAAAGCTAAAAGATTCAAATGCAAAAATAGAATGAATCCCTCACAATTATACGTGGTTGAAGGTTGAAGAAAGCTCCTAGATGGTCTAAACAACTTTTAGTGCAAGCTCAAAGATCAAGTCTAGAAGATTGATGAAGAAATTTTCTTTTTCTTTTCATTTTCTTGCTCACGGGTTTCACCCCATTTTTTGTGTTTTTTGTTGTTTTTATTTATTTATTTTGGCTTATTACAAAGTCAAAGGTCAAAGGTCCAAGCTAAATGGTTCAAGTAGTTCAAGCTATTAGGGTCAAGAATTGGTCTTTGGGTCAATTACCTAGCAAATGGATCAATAAAATGTTAAATGGATCTTGGTTGTCTAATTAAAAAGCTGAAATCACTATTCATTTGAGGACACTAAACATTTTATATCTAACGCTCCCAATATACTATGCACGTAAATTTAATGAACGAATACTTCAAATATGGTAAGTAATGATAGAAAAATATTAAATTTGAAAGATAAAATAGTTTAAAATTTTCTTCGGGCTCAGAGCTACTTTTCCATTTAGTTGAAAAACAAAGTAATAAATGCAAGGAAATAAATTCAAATACTACAAATAATAAAAGTTGTTAATATTCATTTCAAATATTAATTTAGCTATTTATTTATTTATTTATTTTTGAATATTCTTGAAAAATTATGAAAATAATGCTTAAAATGAGTAAATTAAGTAAAATAAACATATAATTATATACTATCATTTAAGATAACACTTAATTAAATACAATTAGATGCTATTAATTATATGTTAAGTTCAGGGTATCACATCCTTCCCCCTTTAAAACAATTGCGTCCACGCAATTTCTTTGGCTCAACAGAACTCTCAATACCTGCAACAGCTCCCGTCGAACTTAAAGTCAAGAAGTATAATATCCAAGAAGGCTAACAAGAATACCTGCATTGATTACCATGAAATTCAGTAAGAATAATAGAAAAACTTCACTGATGAAATCCCAAACAATGTAGCCAAATAAAGGCTCCTATGAAATACCAAATAGAAGTCCGGATATGAATACCATATGAGAAGCCATCTAGTAATGCTGAGAAAATACCGTAAAGAATCCCATATATAAATACCGAAGGCGGAGCTGAATGGAAACTCAATAGTAATTTCTGTATACAGATAAGATAATACTAAGAAATTCTCAGATAATGCCGAAGTGATGTCATACGTGAAATCCCGAATAAGGATCCAAATAAGAATCCATGCTAAGAGCGCCAGTTGAACATATTGAATGTGAACGTCCAAATAGAAGTTCCAGATATGTAGTCCATAAATGGTGCCAAATAAATATTTCATCCAAGATTCCAAGGAATACTACTGATGAAAATGCCACTAAACCCACTGTTGACAAATAGCCTTCGACAAGATTGTCAGAGTGAATACCCCTCAAGAAGTTTAACTATATATAACAACCCCCGCTGATGTCTAATTAGCTGCCCCTTCTTCCGTTTGGTTACATCTCTGGTAGATTCACTGTTGGTCATCGTAATGTAGAGGGAAGAGATTCCTTACCAATTCCAGGGGTAACATATATGCATGCAGTCAAATTCACTTAAGGTACTCATGTATTAGCATATACCCAACTTATTGAATGCAATGCTGGCATGTCAACATCCATCACATAAGGTTAATAACACATAGTTTGAGTGGCGAGCTATCCTGTTACTTATGACTCCTAGTTCATGGAATTCAAACACATATAGTATTATTATTAATTGAGGTAAGTAAGCATTTATGACATTACTTAAAGGCACACCTAATCATATAAGCACACGCATTATACAATTTTCATATACTACGCAGTTAGGACAGATAAGTACACACATGCATTCAAAGACCCAAAAGTCACATATACATATATGCACAATTAGGATTAACTCAATCCAATAGATAATCTCATGCTAATCTGGTTCTGAATTCTAATACTGTACCCCCATATTCCTGCATGTACTCAAGTACCCCTTCTCACATGACATTAAACAATTTACAACCAACAATCAGTTCTAAACAACAAGGTGTTAACTCAGTTATTTAGGCAAGTAAGTATACACATAAGCTCAAATATCACCTAATAACATGCAATCAACATGTAAAGTTAACACAATGCACAAAAGATGAGTTCTCCATTTACCTAGGCTCGTGGTCATGCAAGGATTTGATTAAGCAAGCCTATTCCTTCTTATCTAGACATGCACAACATATATGTAACTAATTGTCCATCATGGTCAACAACTACAGCTCACTCCCTGCCACTACAGAATCCTACCTCTGAATCTCATCTAACTGTCTCCAGGTTCTTCCCTCGGTACCAGAAGGGACAGTGATATAGTAGATAATCATATAACACATATAGATGAAACATTTACACTCAAGACATATTATTCACATAGCCACATACGATGCACTAAGTTTACAAGACAATCTAGACATGTCATAAACACACATTTTCATACAATAGACTCTTCATATTTTACTTTCATGCTAGCATGCCATTCACCAAGACAAGCACACACTTAGACAAGCAAACTATTACACGACCACATAATCACACAAGGTCACTTACTCCACAACCTAGACACAAGTACATAAACTAATCATTAATATACGGTTTTCCATATTTCGAGCATACAAGACATTTATATACTTAGCACACAAGTCACATATATTACCCTATCCACGCAACACATTTTACAAGTACATGATTCGAGGTTACTGCCCCACAGACAGAAGACCCTATCCCGGCTGAGAGTTATTTAAGCTCTGATACCACAACTGTAACGCCCCGATCCTTCACGAGACTGGGGTCCCCATCCCAAAACCCAAGGCACAAAAATTTAGAAAAAAACGGACGGAGTCTCCCCTGTTTATAGGACTAAACAAAAACCTGCAAACAGCAAGTATAACCATAATACAACAATAATTCCTCAAGGCCATCTGAGCCTTGGAACTCAACGGAAGCATATCATACAGGCAAGCAAGACATATCTTTAGAACTTCGAGTCGTAAGACCACTTCTCATAATACGCTAACATTAACTACAAGTTATACTCATATATTAACTTCATCATTCAATCTTCCTTAACACACAAGCATGCATTCAAAGCGGTAAAGCCTATTTCAAATATTACATCCCAACTACCAATAACACGAGCTTAAACTTTACATTACAACACAAACTTCTTCAAGCCTAACAAATACATACAAGGCCATGCGTCAAAGTAGATCATATAATAACAACTTCATGTAATTCATATGTAGGCATCCAACCTCAGTGCGATAGGTAGCCAGCAACATGGCACTCAAGGTAGTTATTCTAACTATTCTTGTAATCATTTAAAACGAGGAATGAGCAACCCAAGTTACTCAGTGAGGGAGGTGATGCAGCATACCGGGGCGTGCAACATGATATGCAATCACAAGAAGTCATATATGTCATAAAGCAACAAGATCAAATAGCCAAGTAATTAACCACATTAAAAAGGATACGGTTCCACTTCAAGCCTTCAATCTCGAACCACGAGCCACAAACTTCACGCAAGTGCCGGCAAACCCTTACTCCACCAAGTTGGGATACTCCAGATTTATCCTGATTCTACGACCCTTTCTCTTGAGGTAGCACCATATGCCCAGCACGTGAACCACACCTCTGGGGTAGTGGAGTATACTCAGCGAGAAAGGGAATAGGCACCATGGTAGTCGAGGGAGCACGACAAGCCCGATGCCGCCCGTGTTTTTTGTCGCTACCATATCCGAAAAGGTTGTGCAACCTCGAATCAAGTCCACGAGAACCAAGATTATCAAATAACATATAAGAGGGATGACAAAGTAGGCTTCCCTCGCAATTAGTCACAATAACACAAAAAGACACAAGATAGCAAGTAAAATAATACAAATAAATTTTATCAATTACCAAGTAATATAACTTAAAAATAATAAAATAAGTTAAAATGCATGGAAGAGATGAAGACTCCCTCACCTTGAATCCGACTAAAATACAACAAAATAGCTCTGATTACCTCAACCTCCTCGAACTAGCTTGGACATGCACCCTAGCGTGTTCATATAAGTTTAGCATTTTAGCAATTAACTATATTAATTTCTAACTTAACTTTTGCTTAACTCAATCCACAACATTAGAGGCTATATATATAATCACTCACGTATTTCATAATGCCACATAGCCTAAGCAATCATACGAATAACTCCAAAACATCTCTTTAATCTAACCAAGAACATTAACTACACATTTATTAATTACCTACCAGGTTGGTTAATTTATAGTTCCACTCATTTAGCATACAATATCTATTGCAATTTCATCTTTAACAAAATGTCACTTAACTATGCTTTAACTTATCATGCGTCCCAAGCAACCATATAAACACAAATGCAATTATCATACTTTTTCACGAAACTCTTCAACTAACTTGAATATACCTTAGACATGCATTTTGACACATATCAAGCACCTACAAACTCATGCAAGCACAAAAGCATCTATTTCTCACATTTTCCCCTTTGATAACCATACAATTCTTCTTCTATACAAAATTCAAGGCCACAATCTTATAAACCAATCATACCACGCTCCTAAGAATACCAAAAGATACTCATTCAAGCTCTGAAAACCCACTTTGGAGACAAAAACTCAGGAAGGCCCCGAGCGGGTTTGAACAACAACTACCCTATCCGGACCCCAAATTCTCGTAACGAAAGCACCAAAAGTGATTCCATACCCCAAGGATGCCTAAACCAAAGTCCAAACGTGCCCGGATTGCATTTTGGGAAATATCCCCTTTTTAAAGATTACTAAATTTGCATTTTAGCACATTTTCGAGCAATTCAATCCCACGTAAGCCTATGACTAGTTCCACCAACGTTTAAAGCACCTAATTAAAGCCTTAAATTAATTCAATTAACAAGTTTTCTCAAAACCCTAATTTCAAGCACTATTCATCATCTTCCTCATATGCATTTGACAAATTCAACCATAGAAATTGCTAAAAAAAACTATAGGAGCATGTTCTACTAACTCCATAAAAGACATTTGAAGCATCAAAATATATAAATAAGCAATATATCATCAAATTATAAAAATACAAGTTTAAAGCTAAAAGATTCAAATGCAAAAATAGAATGAATCCCTCACACTTATACGTGGTTGAAGGTTGAAGAAAGCTCCTAGATGGTCTAAACAACTTCTAGTGCAAGCTCAAAGATCAAGTCTAGAAGATTGATGAAGAAATTTTCTTTTTCCTTTCCTTTTCTTGCTCACGGGTTTTGTCCCCTTTTTTTGTGTTTTTTGTTGTTTTTATTTATTTATTTTGGCTTATAAGATGATACAATGTCAAAGGTCAAAGGTCCAAGCTAAATGGTTCAAGTAGTTCAAGCTATTGGGGTCAAGTATTTGGTCTTTGGGTCAATTACCTAGCAAATGGATCAATAAAATGTTAAATGGATCATTGGTTGTCTAATTAAAAAGCTGAAATTACTATTCATTTGAGGACACTAAGCATTTTATATCTAACGCTCCGATACACTATGCACGTAAATTCAATGAACGAATACTTTAAATATGGTGAGTAATGATAGAAAAATATTTAATTTGAAAGATAAAATAGTTTAAAATTTTCTTCGGGCTCAGAACTACTTTTCCATTTAGTTGAAAAACAAAGTAATAAATGCAAGGAAATAAATCCAAATACTATAAATAATAAAAGTTGTTAATATTCATTTCAAATAATTAATTTGGCTATTTATTTATTTATTTATTTTTGAATATTCTTGAAGAATTATGAAAATAATGCTTAAAATGAGTAAATTAAGTAAATTAAACATATAATTCTATACTAGCATTTAAGATAACACTTAATTAAATGCAATTAGATGCTATTAATTATATGTTGGGTTCGAGGTATCACAATGTAAACTAAGTAACTCAATTCACGAGGCTTCACTATTATGTTACGTACACTACACAAAGACATATAAACATTTAATTACTCAATTATAAAGCAATTATCATGAAATTAACTATGTGAACACAAAGGGGTTAATATTATACTTTTCACAAAACTTAACCAAAAGCTCACACATATCGTAGAATTGCATTTAGACACGCTAGGAGCAACTACAAAGCAATACAAGTACTAAAGCAATTAATTCATTTATTTCTCCTTTGATCAACTAGGCTATTTAGCTTCCTACCAGAATTCAAGGATCAAGTTAAGCTAGCTAACCATCCTACCAATCTAAGGATACCTAAATACCTCATTTAGAACCTCCAAATCATAACCTAGAGTACAAGTACACGAAAACATCGAAAATGTCTCTTTGTGGGTTTACACTACAAGTACCAATTCTGGAACCCAAACAAGCGAAACGAATGCACTTCTAAGGCTTCAATACTTAATAAAGACTAGCTATGACGTCGAAACATGCCCGGATTCGAGTTAACCCCAAAACCCCTTATTAAAGTAGCATATTTTGATCAAATTTTTCAAAATTTTCACATAAAAAGCATAACAAATATTTTTTCCATGCTCAAGGACCTAATTAGCAACTACTAGAAGCCTCAAATCGAATTAAATTACAATTTTTTTTCGGAAACCCTAGTTTGACACTATTCATCATATTTCTCAAGTGAAATCTTGTCAAAAACTTAGTTTCAAGCTATACCAATGCATATACAAGGTCTCTAGCATGTAATAATACTATATAGAACAAGAATCAAGCATGTTATGGCACATTAATGGAAAAATTCAAAAATTATAAAATTGAACATAGACTTTAAAACTCCATGAAAATGCAAAAATTCCTCACAAAGTTTTTGTTTCGAAATGCAAAAAACGATCGTAGAAAGATAAAGGACGCCAAGATGAGTCCAAATATGCGATTTGAGCTTCAAACTTCTTCATTTACACCTTTAAAGAGCCAAAATTGTATAAAATTTACTATTCTCGTAATAAGGGTTTGGTGGCTGATTTTGAACTTGTATGGTGTTAAAATAAAGTCAAAGGGTCAAAGGATGATATATGTGAGTGAAAAATTACTATTTGCTCTAAAAACGTTACTTTAACACGCTAAAAGTCAACTTTAATCTCATATTTTTGTAAATTCAATTTTTTTCTAAATCAATAGTCAAAATATAATGGTAGACTAGTTTTTAAAATGTTTAAAAGACTAGTTTTAAAAATTTTAGGAGAAAGATCAATAAATGGAACTTAAAACACTTTAAATGCAGTTTTCACTAAAAATCCTTATGAAAATAATATGAATGCACATATTTCATGTAATAAAAAAAATAAACACGAAATTATACATTATGTGACAAATAATCAATTTAAACAAATAAAAACATGTAATTTACAATTTAAATAATCAAATACACGTAAATAACAATTAAAAAAGTATTTGCACATAAATTCGGGACCGGGGTCTCACAAATTCACTACGATTCGCTTAACGATTTACCTTAATTAACGATTCACTAACTGATTCAAATAATTTTTCGCCTGAATCGAACCGAATCGTACGATTCAAATTGCAAATCGTACGATTACGATAACTGTGAAACACTAGACACATTAAGGCTAGCTTTTGGGTCAGTCCTAATTACTAGACTTGGACTGATTAAATGATTGGACTTATATTCTAATCTAATGAGTCTTAAGTCCAATTAAATATCAGACTCTTCTAATATTTAATCTACTTTTTCTCACTGATTAATTTTCGATCTTTTTTGTGTATGACCTCTCGGATTCATAATTAATTGGCAGCGAAATAATATTAATCCAATTAATATTTAATTAGAAGTCTTCTAATTTATTCTAATGACTTTTATTTAAATAATTAATCGCATTAATGATATTTAAATAAACTGCCTACATTAAATAAATAATATAATTATTATGTCTTAAAATTAACTTTTAGAGCATATAATCCAACAATTGTAATACACAATCTTCTTTAATCAATCAAGAGAAAACCTCACTTCTCTCGTGTCTTCTTTCTATTTCGACATAAGGTGCCAATTATCCCATCAAAGAAAAGTATTCGCGCCATTACTAATCTTGTGCTCAATGTACTTAGCTGCAACTTCTCTCTATTTCAAAAGCTTTTTCCTAGTCCATGTTTAGTCTTCTGGAATTGTAACACTCTAGATACATTGGCCTTTGAGTAAAATCTTCTTAGCCCACATGTCTTAAAGGGAAGATTTATATGTATATGTGTGCCAAAACTGCTTTTAAAATGGCATTTTGTTTGATTCCTCCAAAGGTTTGATTCCTTGACGTCCGTCATCAAAGGGTTTACTCACATCCACCCAAGCAATTTTAGCATGTCTAGTTTCACCTTGGCTACCTCCCCAAAGGAAAGTAGAGAGCTTTTTTTAGACTTCTCTAATTACACTTTTCGAAAGGATAAAAATGCTGCTCCAAAAGTTGAACATACTGATCAGAACATGTATAACAAGCTGCAGCTTCCCAGCATACGACAACCATCTAGTTGTCCATTGTTGAGTCTTAGCAATAATTTTCTTGCACAGCCCATTTCTAATGGTGGAGCTCATCCTTCCATACACAAGTAGAATTCCTAGGTATTTGATTGGAAAAACCCCCTCTTGAACTTTTAAGATGCTACTAATTCTCTGTTTGAGAGTGTAATGCATAGTGGCGTTGGATCCCAATTCCAAGCCACTAGCATTTTTTTTAATTTATTATTATGAATAAAAATGGCCTTTAGGCCACCACTTTTCCCACTTGCAGCAACTTTTTCTCTATATCCAACAAAGTTGACAACTTTGTTCTCCACTTTTCCCTAATTTGCTAAAATATGTTCCCTACTCAGAATAATTTAATCCCCTAATTGACAAAACGGTTTTATTTAAACCAAGCACTTGCAGATCCCAAAACGAGAGAATAGCTCATCTGCAGTGCAAATCGTTCTAATTTCATCTCACTTCGTTTCTTTTTCTCTTTCTCTCGTCAGTAGCAATAACAGAAGAAGAAGGAGTCAATTAGTGCATAATATTTTGACTTATTTCAATAAGGTGGGATTCTAGACTTTTGATTTATATAATTTTGGATGGTTTATTTATCCTAGAATATTTTAGGAAAAATGATTAAGTAAATTGAGAGTTAACGAAATGAGAGTTTTGATGAAATTTGTAGGTTTGTGACTGAACAAAGAAAATATTACCGTAAAATTGAGGTAAGTGGAATTCTTTCATTTTGACTACTAGCCTTCTTTCGGATATATTCAAAATATATTTTGTTCATGTATTCGTATAAGTTTCGTCATTTTATCCGTTTGATTATTCCTTTCATAAACTTGTTTCGTTATTTTTGGCTATTATGTACGTACGATATTTTTTAAAAAAATTCTCTAATTACTAGTCTTCCTTTGAATTTGTCTAGAATAAATTTCGCTCATGTATTTGTATCCGTATAATTGTAGTATTGATAGGTTCGTTGTTCTCTTAAACCCGTTATTTTATATCCAAATAATATTATATTTCTTGTAATATTTATATTAGCTCATATAATATTTTTATTGGTTCATATGGTATTTTTATTTTATTTGTTTTTTTTTTTGTCCTATCTAATTTTCTAGAGTATTTCGTTCCTATGTCGCGTGTTTATACGTTTCATTCATTTGTTCGATCAACGCGACTATTGTACTCTAGAATAATTTATTCCTTTTTAATTACCCGAAATGATCCATTTGTATATCTTGATAAGTATTTATGTCTCACTCATTTTGATTTTCGATCAATATGTTAGAAATTGTCCTTTTTATTTTTATTGGATAATAAATTAATTATTATCATTATTATTTTAGTACTGCTAATATTATTATTACTACTACTTTTATTTTGATAAGTCAAATTATGAAATATGTATTTGACTTGTTCTCAACTGTATACTTGGATATTAATTTGTCTGCCTGAAGAGATCTCTTGCCTGATGAGGGCGTAATACTCATCATCCTGCCTGGCCCGATGGGGGCATAGTGCCCATCTTCCTGATACAATTTGAGAACTATGATCTGTTAGTTTGATATCATTATTAAAATTATTTTAATATATATTTGTGCCTTTATTTGTTCGTCTACCCGTTTGTTCGTTATTTGTAACTTTATTCGTTCGTCCGTTCGTTCATTCGTTATGAGTGTTTTGTTCGTCTGTTTCATCATCATTACCATATTATTTGGGAAAGTTTTTCCCTTACTGAGCTTTTGTTCGCTCACCACTTTTGCTTCCGCCTGATTTCTTTTCAGATCCAACAGAGTAAGGGTGATGACTCAGGTTGCGAGCGGGGTAGTCAACAGGGAGAAATAAATAAGACTATGAAATTGAAATTTGGAGATTTGGTATTTCTATTTAAGTTCGTCGGTGTGGCTTGATTAATGTATCGATTTGTGGATTAAGCTTAAATTTCTGATTTGGCAAATGATTGTAAGAATGATTTAATTTATTGTGGAATGTAGTACTCTGATTTGTTTTTATGGTTTCATAGTATAGCTTAGCGTGCTTAAGAGGTTACACCTCTCGAGTTCGCGGTGTGTCACACCTTGAACCTGTTCCACATGACAGTTTTGGGACGTGACAGAGAGGTAGCAGACAATCCCCGAAAAGGATCGAGCTCTTCGCATGACTGATGGCGAGCCCTGGCAGTATGGAAAAAAGATTCAATCCCTTTTGAATAGCTTGTGCTGTCTTGATATTGCCTTTAAAAAAAAAAAAGTAAATCATCGAAAAAGCTCATATGTGTAAGTTTGATCTTACCGCACTTTGGATGAAAAACAAAGTCCCTACTTTTAGTAGTAAGCTTTAGGATTTGAGACGACACTTCCATGCCTATAACGAAAAGGTACGGAGAAATAGGATCACCTTGTCTAAGTCCATTCATACCTGTAAAATACCCCTCAAGGTGGCCATTTATTGCAATAGAGTACTTAATGGTTGTAATACACATCTCAATCCATTTAATAAACTTCTCTGGATGCCCAAGTGCATCCATGGAATTGAAAATGAAAGACCAGCTCACAATGCCATAAGCTTTGCAAATATCAACCTTGAGAGGACATCTCTGCCCAGTTCCTTTTCTGCCATAACTTTGGAGAATATCCTACGCTACAAGGATGTTGTCAACCATTCTCCGTCCTTCCACAAAAGAAGTTTGGTTAAAGGAGATGATGCTAGGAAGAGTCCCTCGAAGTGTCATAAGCATGTGATCATTATTAATTTTTTTGTGATCAAATTGATTAGATTTCAGATAACCAACTTCAAAACCAAGCAAAATTTTCTATGGTGATATTGACCAGACTTTATTTATTTATTTATTTTTAGAATGGAGGTTGAAGCAGTGGTTTAAATAAATTTGATATTTTTTTATAATTTAGATTTTGATATCATATAGATTATCACCTTATCTAAAAATTAAAATTACAATATTGGAGTATATTACATTCAGGGATAGATCCGGAACTTTTATTCAATGGAGGCTAAAAACAAACAATTGAACACTTATATATGAATAATTTTTTTCAATGGGGGTTACGTTAATTTTTTAGCCTCACAATACCTTAAAAATACACGCATTTTTAAAAATACAGGTTTAACTCACTCGTTAATAACTCTACTTTCGGAGTCAGTGAGAGTTTCAACCCCCACCGGCTCCCATATAGATCTGCCCATGATTATAGTTGTTTATTATCTTCAACATACTCCTCACATGCATGAGGGATTTGTTTTGAGTGTTGCACATAGGAAATTTTAATTTATGCTATATTACAATATTAAATTATTACTTTATCTAAACACTAAAGCTATTAGAAAAAGATTTATTTAATTTATTTATTATTTGCAAATATTAAGTTCGGTATAGGCAAGCAAGTTTTCACAAAATAGTGAGAATTGTTTTTTGCCAACATTTAATGTTTTTTTTCCGAAACAAATTTTTTTTTGGCGGATTGTTATATAACTAAGAAAAAAAGTTTTACATCAGCCTATTTTATTTCTGAAGGAGTAGCATCCTGAAGTACCCAGTCTAGATAATTTCAGGGGTAAGATACTAACCCACTGAGGAGGGAGGGATCATGTCTTAATTATTCGAACAATTCAGTCTGTCACTTGGTTAGTCGATTGAAGGACAAGTCAAAAAGAGTGGCCAGAATGGGTGGACAGGGAGAGAAGAGAATTACAAATAATAGAAGTAAGACTCCAGTCATAATTTAAAGAACTCCTGAAAATATCGATGATTGATTTTGCAACTAATTCGACAATCATATGAGAGAGAATGGAAGTTGCAGCAATCATAAAGCATGTTAGCTGACAGGCTAACGCCTTCACTTGGGTGGCGGAGGTAACTGTCGGAACATTTAGCGTTATATGCTAGTCTAAAAATTATGCTCGGAAAAGTTTCACTAGAAACATTGAGATATTTCCTGAAGACTTATCTAGAAAATACTTAATCCTTCTTATCAAATTATAATTTACAACAGATACAAATAGTTGATTGTTCACAGTTGGGCATCTATATATATATATATATATATATATTGAAATCACAATTCTGAAAAATAATGTTATCTATGTGATAATACTTTCTGAGGAATAGAAAAATAAACAATTTTTCCATATTCCCAACTCCAAAATCACTAGGGTGAAGTGTATCAAACCCCTTTACCATTAAAAAAATCCGTTAAATTTAACGGAGAGTGTATTTCACACTCGTTAAGTGAGATTTTTTTTTATTTTTAACGAATTTATTCATAAATAATTATATGAATTGACCAAATTACCAATTTTTTTTTTTTGGCCTAAACAAAAGAGGAAATGGCAAAAGAGAGAAATGAAAAAAAAAATGAGGGTATTTACGTCTTTTTTACAAAATCCGTTAAATATGACGGATTTTATAACTGTAAGGGGGTGTTGTGTACTTTTAAAAAATATAGGGACTAGTTCTGAGAGTTTTTGAACTATAAGAAAGTGTTGTGCACTTTTACTAAAGTATAAGAGAGTTTGGTGCACTTCACCTCACATTTATACTAATTCTTCCTAGCTTCCTGTTTTTTCTACAATCACTTGTAGATACAACAATTTTATAAGTGCAATTGGCACTAGGAGCTGATTAAGATTTGACTTGGTCGAGCATTTTCAAGTAGCTTCATCCAGAAAGTCATTCGTTATATCAAAGTCACAACAATATCTTTTAAAATCCAGCTGATTTTCAGAATTCTCTTTCTGGTGAATGCAGATCCATTTTTGGTCTAGATGGCATGAGCAGATTCATACTTGGAATTGTTGCGTCGTACCTTTACAAAATACGTACCGTAAAATAATACTAAAATATCTTGATATTTTTTGTTAAAAAAATTATTTCTCTTACAACATTATTAATTTTGGACTATAAAAATTACTTATAAAATACCTTAAATTTACCCGACAAGGTTACTTCATTGAATTAAGTCTACATCTCACACAAAGTCTTAATTACAAATTACTAACGAAATTAAAATTCAAAGAACCTTATCCAGATTCCAACCCTTATTTCCCCATTACTAAAGAAATTAAATGATTTCAGAGCTAATCACTAAAATTCAAAGAACCTTATCGAAATTCAACGAATATATAATTAATTATTGTGGTAGGTGGGTCCTTTATCCAATCAGTTTCTTAAACGAAAGATATTTTCTGCTGTCACTTTTGGAATACTCCCAAGCCCATAAGGCGGTGATTTTCCCAGTTGCCACGAAAATATATGATTGCTTCCAAAAAAAAAAAAAAGGATTAGAATCTGACCTATAAATTATTTTTAAAATACCACTATTACGAAAATATTCACAATCATCTCAATACACGTGGAATTAACATTCTGGGCACATCAGCAATGATGACATGGAAACAGATAAGCAAATCCTTATGGTCACATCATGATGACATGGTAACAGATCAGTAAATTAATAGTTGTAAAATGACAAAACAAAATACACGTGTTCTTGCTTGTCGTGTGAATAATTCTTTTACCACGTGTAATAAATGTTTTTTTTCCTTTTTTTAACAAGAATTTGTTATGAATAGAACCACATTAGATTTAATTTAAATCTCGTAGTGCATTATTATTTTTTAATATATTCTTTAAATTTGTCAAAATTTATACAATATTTATGATAAAAAAATATTATATGCTACTTTAATTTTCGCACTTAAATATTATTTCATATATATATGTTTTGTTGACATACTAAAACAAGAAAGAGAAATAAAAAAGTGAGATATAACAATACTCTAAAAAAATTAAATTATAATTTACAAATTTTAATTACTACAAGTCGTTATAGACGGCACAACCTAACCTTGTGAGAGCATGACCCCAAGGGGTTGCGCCAATGGTTAAGGGATGTGGTAGAATTATTGAGATCCTGGGTTTAATCTCTCCTGGCGCTTTAGGAATTAGATTTTTAAATGAATTGATACATGTATTTGGTCAGACCACTATATCTTTAAGTTTTAATTCACAGTCAATTATTAGACCAGACGGTGAGATGTTGACATGACCCTTTTAAGAACTAAAAGTTCCCATCGGATTGAAATAGGGATATTTTTCAAATTAGCAAAAAAAATAAAAACTCGAGAGAGCAAGTGCGAGATATTTATCCACAGGATTATAGAAAATTCGTCAAACTAAGAACCATCATAGCTTCTTCTTCTGTTCTAAACTGTAGCATGATTTTTTAGACTGTCATACAGTCGTGGATCCGACGTGGTCTTCTGATCCACCGTTGCACTTTACGACCAAATCTAGAAAGCCCATAACTTTTACCGTTGATATCGCCTAACACGGTTTTGTTTTCTTTCCCAAAAAAGAAAACCGACTCCCAAGACACACTTCAATTGGCTGCAATGTTTCCGCTTTCAGGTTCATTTAACAGGTCCAGGTCCCCAACCACTATAAATTGGTTTCTTCCGAGACCATCTCCTTCGTACACATTCGTTATTGCTTCACTTACAATACCCTCACACGTATTCAATCCTTATTTGCTTCCAATCTCTCTCTTTATTCGTATTTCTCCTGTCAATCGCATTGTTTGTTACAAGGTATACATTTGTTTAAAAATTTTCGACATTTTTGTAATCTTATGCTTTGTTCTAATGATGATTTTGTAAGATTTTAAAGTAGTAACATTGTGGAAAACTATGTTTATGTTTCCAGGGAGGCAACTTAGAATTTGATCATAGCAAGCTAGAGAAAACCGCGAAGGATATAAAAGAAGCCATGACAATCACACCAGCTGTGAGGATCGTAGACAGGAAATTGGTGGTGAAGGACCGAACCATTCTGACGAATGTGCCGGACAAGGTGATCGCCACGTCCGGGTCGGCGTCAGGTCCGGTGGAAGGGGTCTTTCTTGGTGCAGTATTTGATGAAGATGACAGCAGGCATGTGGTATCACTTGGAACTTTGCGTGATGTGAGGTTCTTGGCTTGCTTTAGGTTCAAGTTATGGTGGATGGCTCAGAAAATGGGTGATTCAGGAAGCGATATTCCATTAGAGACCCAATTTTTATTAGTGGAGACTAAAGATGGGTCTCATCTTGAATCGGATATTAATGGTGATGAAGATAACAAAATTGTTTACACTGTGTTTTTGCCATTGATTGAAGGGCCATTTCGAGCTTGTTTACAGGGAAATTCTCAAGATGAGCTCGAATTGTGCCTGGAAAGTGGTGATAATGACACTGTTGGATCGGCTTTTAGCCATTCTGTTTACATCGGTGCTGGTACCGACCCTTTCGGTGCCATCACAGATGCTATAAGAGCGGCGAAGTATCACCTGAAGACTTTCAGGCAGCGTCATGAAAAGAAGCTGCCTGGAATTGTGGACTATTTCGGTTGGTGCACATGGGATGCTTTTTACGAGGAGGTGACTCAAGAGGGTGTGGAGGCTGGTCTCGAAAGTCTCGCCACGGGCGGGACCCCTGCAAAGTTCGTCATCATTGACGACGGTTGGCAGTCAGTTGGAGGGGATCCGCAACCACCTAAGCAAGAAGAAGAAGAAGATAACAAAGAACATGTTGATCAATCACAAGAACCGTCTAAACAGGCACCATTGTTGAGGCTTACAGGGATCAAAGAAAATGAGAAATTCCAAAAGAAGGATAATCCATCAGTGGGGATCAAGAATATAGTCGATGTTGCTAAGCAAAAGCACGGATTGAAATACGTGTACGTGTGGCACGCGATCACGGGCTACTGGGGTGGGGTCCGGCCCGGGGTGAAGGAGATGGAGGAATATGGCTCGTTTATGCAGCATCCTAAATTGTCCAAGGGAGTGTTAGAAAATGAGCCTGGCTGGAAAAGTGATGCAATTGCAGTTCAGGGATTGGGTTTGGTCAACCCCAAGAATGTGTACAAGTTTTACAATGAGTTGCATAGCTACTTGGCCTCAGCTGGTATTGATGGGGTCAAGGTTGATGTGCAGTGCATATTGGAGACCCTTGGGGCTGGTTTAGGTGGTAGAGTTGAGTTGACCAGGCAATATCACCAGGCTCTTGATGCTTCAATTGCTAAGAACTTTCCTGATAATGGCTGCATTGCCTGTATGAGCCACAACACTGATGCACTTTACTGGTATGGTTTTTATATGTTCCTTTCGACTACTTTCTTTTCGATTTTACCAATTGAATCTATGGTGATTCTGTTAATGTTCTGTTGTTGTTTGTAACTCTGTCTCAACTTGTTTTTCTGGTGCTTCTGGAAATATAATCTTAGTTTCGAAAAGAAAACGAAAAAAGTGAACTCTGATAAACCATATTTGTCAAAAATTTGTTTTAATTGCTTAATTATTTTGTTTTATGCTGTTCTACTTAATTTATTTCTTTTAGATTTTACCTACTGAACCTATGGTAATTCTTTATGTGTCCTGTTGTTCTATGTAATTATTTGTTTCAACTATTTCAGGTACTTAATCGAAACGGTTTCTTAATGTTAACTCTTTACTTTCGATAAATTTATGTCACCATTATGCTCCTATTGGTCTGTACTTGTGCTGTGCTTACTGCTAATTTCAAGTGAACAATTAATTTCATTTTACGCTCTAGTATTTGAGATATATTAGTTAATCTTCTGCATAGACTATGTTGCTTGTTCGAGTTTTTTCAGAATTTCTTTTTGATTTGTTTACATTGATGAAAGATTGACGTTAATTAAGATCAGACTTTTACGTTTCTCTGTTCCTGTGAAGTACATAGTCTATCTTTAGATTCAGATCATAGTTCCGAGTATGTCTGATTAATTCATTCTATTCATTTCGTGAAACAGCTCAAAACAAACGGCAGTGGTGAGAGCATCTGACGATTTCTATCCTCGCAATTCTGTATCCCACATGATCCATATAGCATCTGTTGCATACAACAGCATCTTTCTTGGAGAGTTTATGTTGCCTGATTGGGACATGTTTCACTCTCTCCATCCAGCTGCGGAGTACCACGGGTCAGCTAGGGCGATCAGCGGTGGACCTGTCTATGTTAGGTAAGAAATACAGCCCTGTATCACATATTACTTGATGTTGTATCTGGCATAGTGTTAATGCTTTCGTCAATCACAACTTGCTAATATTGATTCCTTTCTGGAAACAGTGATGCACCTGGAAAACACAACTTCGATCTTTTAAGGAAGCTTGTTTTGCCGGATGGTTCAATCCTCCGTGCTCGCTTACCTGGTCGGCCCACAAAGGATTGCCTCTTCTCCGACCCTGCCCGTGATGGTGTTAGGTGAGCTTTTCGATTTAGTTCTTGTACTCTTACTTTGTATACAGAAGAGCATGATTTCACATAGCATGGCCTAATTTGCATAAATGTAAAGAAAGAGGAACATGCTTAACATGGTCGTAATGCATACTTTGCGCACTCAATTCAAGCTTAGGACATGAATTGGAATCTAATAGGTGAGTGACGTTTAGGACAACTTTGATTAGATGGTGGTTGCTAACTGAAGATTGTTTTGTTTCAGCCTGTTGAAGATATGGAACATGAACAAGTACACGGGAGTGCTTGGTGTGTACAACTGCCAGGGTGCAGCATGGAATATTGTTGAGAGAAAGAACACATTCCATCCAACAAACACTGAAGCAATAACAGGCTACATCAGAGGCCGCGACGTTCACCTCATTGCCGAAGTTGCCATGGACTCCAGCAGCTGGAACGGTGACTGCGCCTTATTCTGTCACCGGGGTGGTGAAGTCCTTATCCTGCCGTATAATGTTGCCATGCCAGTGTCTCTCAAAGTCCTTGAGCATGAAATTTTCACCGTTACACCAATCAAGGTCCTGGCACCTGGATTTTGGTTCGCACCATTCGGTCTCATTGACATGTTCAATGCTGGTGGAGCTATAGAAGAACTCAAGTATGACATCAAGTCTGGCGAGAAACTATCTGAACTAGGGAGTGGATACGAAGGGGAAAGCAACATCGCTTCTGGAGAGAGGATTGAAAATACGAGTACAGAAGCAGTAGCAGTAGTCTCAATGGAAGTAAAAGGTTGTGGTCGCTTTGGCGCATACTCCTCAGTTAAGCCAAGAAAGTGCAGAGTGGGATCAAATGCAGCAGTTGATTTTGCTTATGACTCGGCATCTGGATTGATCACCTTGATCTTGGATGATATGCCTCCAGAGGATAAGAAAGTTCACAATGTTGAGATTATATTATGAGAGGTTAATCTCAAGATAGACGCAAGAGGACTGTGAAGCAAGCCTGGAGATGCTGGGGATGATTTCAGAAGAATATACAAGATTCATTTGGGTTCATGACTGAAACATTTATATCAGATGAAGTTAACTATTAAAAACTCTTCTGATTATAGTGTTTATGAACCCTTTATTTGTTTGATTGCATCTACTGAAAGAGGCTCATGTAATAGGCATGATGTCAGTTTAGGATTAAGATCAGCAATATTTTAGAAATTTGGTAAAATGTATGATGACTTCCATTCATATTGAATGGTGGTGTTATAATGAAATGAAAGCATATTTTTTTGATATATTTGGGGGACAATCTTATATTGTGAACGACGGATTGATACTTATTTTGGCTCTCGATTTTCCTTGGGATATTTATATTCTTAAAAGTGTTGCTTAGTGTTAGCGTCAACAATTTGAAAAATCAATCTATCAGTATTTTATTTTATCCAATTTACATCCGTCTTGAAAAGTAACAAACTCAATAATCCTCAGAAAATTTTAGACAAGAATTTATCAAAGGGAGAAACAGAGACTTGCAAATTTATTGAAGGCAGAAGATGGTCTCGAAATACAAACTGGTTGTTGATATTACAAACTCATTGTTCATGATGGAATACAAGGAAATAAAGGAAGATCTTTAAGAGATCTTAAAGATTGATAAATTCGACACACTTTAAAATTTACTCTATGATTTTTTTCTCCTTTTATAGATATTTTGGATTTCAACTCCATTTAAAATGCATTATACAACTTGCTCTGAGATGAATTATTGTCTTTTGTTCAATGGTGTTGTAGCTTTCGTCAGATTTTTGGTCATTCGGGAATCTTTTGCTTTTATGGTGCCTGAGAAAAGATTTCAAAACAGTCATATTCATTGTCTTGTGTATGTTTTGATGAGTCTTCACTAGGGCATGCTAGAAATTTCGATCTTTTTCAATGTAATTATTATGTAGTAAATCAACAAAGTCTATAGTAATTTTATGACCGATTCAAGAGAAATGAAGGGATAATGTATTTTTTTTTTCATTACGAATTTCTTGGAAAATGTCGTCTTATATTTCTTTGATGCCTTATTATATATTTTAAAAATATATATTATCTCGAACCGCGCATACGTTATCTTGGGCTAAAGTTATAGTAGGCTGAGAGTCAGGCATGTGCATGAATGCACATACGCACGCCAACACTTTAGTGCACGCACAAGTAGATTTCCCAGGCATACTAGTGAAGATAACAATGTTAGCAGCCGCCACAGTCCCCTCCAGTGGGTGCTCATCTGCTGTTAGATTCAATCAGCATTTAAACCACATCGCAGAAGTTCATAGTATCATGAAAACAATTAAGATACTTTGTAACTGAAATCCGACAAAAAAAAAAAATCTCTGTAACTGAAAAGGAAATTGATATTCCCTAGAATGACAGTGAATAAACAAATACCTTGAAAAACTCATGAACAGATTCATAATAAATTCCACCGTATGCCTCAGATTCATAACTGAGATACATGATATATGCTCAGAAAGGATGAATCATGACACCCAGAGTATTAGCTTAGTAATGGAGCGTTTAGAGTAGGAGAAACTTGTTTATTAGTTACAAAGTTAATTTTTTCGATATCAATTTTATAATATTTTTGTATATAATTAATCTGAACCATACCTCGTTCAGTAGGATCATGTATATTAGGATTTGACATCTTATTGGAGAGACTTAATCATCAACTATGAAATTAATTTTTTCGTCACTGATCTCAATAAATCTTGTGTCTAACTAATTTGAACCATACTTTTTTTAGCGAAATTATGTATTTCAGAACCTGACATTCGAGGCGTGAGTCTTGAATTGGAATTCCCTAGGAGTGATAATGAATAAACAATGGCCTTCTCATAATCGATTCTACTGCATTCCTCAGATTCTTCTTTTTTTGTTTTTAATTTTTATAAATACTAGGAAAGGATATATGATGATGCCCTGATACATCAAGTCGTCAGCCATTAGCATACCGGATAATTCCATCTCTTTGCTTCACTCGGCCATGTACAATGTTTCCGGCCGGGTATTTTATTTTAGCAAAGGGGAGGAGTGAAAGATCACTTCATACGTTTTTGTATGTTATGAGGAAATTCAATAATTTAAACTGTAAAGATCGTATTAATTGTAACTGTATTATCAATTCATTATTGCATCTTTATGATGCTGACCATTCTCGGCATGGGGAGGTCACAGGGAACAAGAATAATAAAGACGCGTGACATGTTTGACAAGAGCTGGAAATAAGAAGAGACGTGAAGCCATAACACATGGTAAGCAAAGAATAGAGAATGAACACAAGTGAACTCCTAACAGTGACACATTTAAAGGATCCAAAATATGGACAATAAGTTTTCAATGTCAGAACAGAACAATTAAAAAGGAACAAATTACAGCCTAAAGAAAATAGACATCACTAACTAGCAGACTAAACAATGGATCCAGATAATGAAACAAAAATCTAAATAGGCACTTCCATTTTTACGAGAGCTCTCGAGGCATCTACTGATTGGTTTTGAAGCCAATCCTTTGCACTTATAAGGGCTTCAACTGTCTCAGGCCGTAAGGAACACCTGTAACGATCCATCTCCTTGCCAACAGTATCAAACACCGCGTCTGCTGCAACTGTGGAAACTGGGATTGATAAGATATCACGAGCCATCTTTGAGAGCGTAGGGTACTTCATTCGATTTAGTTTCCACCAGCCCACCACATCAAATTCATGAACTCTAGGCAATAAGGACTCTTCCAAATACTGATCTAGTTCAGACTTCGACTGCTGGCTAGTAGTTTGCATGATATACATATCAAAATCTGTAAGACCAAGCCCATTATCGGACAATGAGTCTCCTCCTTGGGGATCCTCTGGCTTGACGGTTCCATTGTTTGCTTCTTCAACAAATGTAGGGGTCAAAGGCAGGGGAAGTGCCACATATTCAAGGAAAAGCTCATGAATCCCCTCATCAACAATTTTCACATATGTGGCAGCTTCATCGTCCCCGTAAATCTTTTGAAAACTAAATTCAACAAGCTTCATTTTGAACCGAGGATCCATAACCACTGCAATCGCCAAAATGAAGCAACAACTCTTCCAATAGTCATCAAATTTCTCTTGCATTGACTTGGTAAGGCTGCTGACAACGGGATCCTCACTCGCAGCTGCACGTGCCAGTTCCAATTGAATCTTCCATGCTTCATGGAAGAATGTGTTTGTGGTCGGGACAGTTGGAGAAGTCAGGATATTAGCGGTGTCAAAAAGTGGTTTCAAATACATGCACAGAATCTCAACCAGCTTCCAATCTTCCATGGATGGGCCATCTTTGTAATCTGGATCAGAAGTATCCAAACAAGAAAAGACTTCCTTTAACTCAGATGCTGCCAACAGCATTTCATAAGTCGTGTTCCATCGACTTTGATCATCAAGGGCTAAAATCTTTGAGCTAGGCACTTGAAGCTGCTGCTTGAGCTCCAGAAACTTTTCCTCATGGGATTCTGAAGTTTTTACATACTTCACACTATCTCTGACTTTTTTTACAGTTCCCTGTACAGACCCCAGAGCATCTTGGGCAATGTTGCTTAAAGCGCGAGCAAGGCAACTCCCAACCAACAATTGACCATTGAGCACAAGAGGGTTCTTGACTGAGAGTAAAGCTCTAAGGTTATCAACAGCAGCATCACTCAGAGGCTGGTTAATCGTGACAGAAAATAGCTTCCCTTCTAATGTCCAATCAGAAACGCACGCAGCAAGAGCATGGCTGAATGCAGTATCGGAATCAGGATATGGCTCCATAACAACATTAAGAATTTTCCTATGCATTTTCCACTCACTATCAATGAAGTGTCCAGTTACAAACACATAGCCAACACTATGGTATGAAGACCACATGTCCAATGTGAGGCAGATACGGCCCGGCATCGCTTCGATTACCTTTTGAAGGGTTTGCTTTTCCCTAAGGTA
This sequence comes from Ehretia macrophylla, assembly GCA_037974665.1. NCBI lineage: Eukaryota > Viridiplantae > Streptophyta > Magnoliopsida > Boraginales > Ehretiaceae > Ehretia > Ehretia macrophylla. The sequence continues at coordinate 55,317,028 of CM075771.1, read as the reverse complement.
AGTTGCTACACAATCACCTTGGACGGTATTGAAGCTCACCATATCAAATCGAGGCTGGAGATTCTGGACAAAAGAAACAAAGCCAGGGTGCTCAACCATGTGAAGGGGGTAGTCATGCATGATGATCATTCTAGCAATCTCATGGCGGCAACGGTCTGGGTCAAAAGAGAAATAAGGTGCGTTAGTAGTTCTATAACGTCTTTTTGGTGTGTCACCATATCCACCCATCTTTGAAGGTGCACTGAATGGACTGCCTTGATTATTCTGCTGATTACGAAGAACAAGAGGACACGCTCCCTTAGCAATGTGGCGCTTGAGATGACTTGTACCAGCTACTTTAGACCCGGTACTGTATGCAAATGATTGCTTGCACTGTTTGCAGCATGCTCTTCTACATCCAGCACCAACAGTTTCAATTGTAAAGTGTTCCCACACAATTGACTTCTTTTTCCTTCGCTTGTTAGGTTGAGCTTCCGGATACGCAGGCTGTGTTTCTACACTATTAGGCTGTGGCTCTATCGGAACTAATTCATTGTTCTGAATAGGCATTTCCATCTTGATTGCAGTTTTCGATCCTGTTGTATGAAGAAAAGTATGAAATAAAAAGATCTATTTTACAATGAGCCATGCTTCAGCATCAATCAGAGACTGATGTATAAACATACAAAAAGGCAAGAGAAACACAAGATCAGTTAACCAAAATTGGAGCACATGCATGCAATATGAAACTACAAGTTCTCAATAATTCTACCAGAAAACAAGGAAAGAAATGCATTGCGGCATCAAAGACTACATCATGGAACCATTCACACTTACATGGCAACTACTTGGGAAGCCAGTGTAGGAAACTGTGATGATCCAAACAAACAAAAAAGCAAAGCAACCAACTTATTGTGATAAAAGTACATTCTATTTAAATTTAAATTGCTTTTTCTGAAATTATCTACGCAATTACATTTGCATGTATAGTTAGTAATTTAATAATTTACAAAATGTTACTTTGGCATGTCTTCCCTATGGTACTTCACCACTGAGCATGTCTAAGAATTTGTTCACTTGGTTTATAGTGTCCAAATCAAATCCCTCGATAATACTTGTTATCGGGTGAGAGTCTCCCACCACGTCATCCATACACTGGCCAGTTAGAAGTTAACACGTTACACTTATTATTATAACCGTGCAACCCATGATGCTACGTGATAAAGCACATGAATGGCCATCAAAATGATCAAGTATATGATCGCTTGTACATGAATGATGTGGCGAAAACCTTCCACCCAATAATTTCTCATTATTCAGGTATCTTTAAAACACTCTCAGCTGGAGTTTTTTTTATACAAATAAGACTTAGGCCCACATGAGCCCATGGTTAGCCTGAGCCTTATTAACTCCAACATACTCATGAGAGCACTGTGTAGGACACTTTCAATACATATGACACGTCACTCAACTAATGTTTTATTTTGACCAAAAAAAGAAAAACCAATGTTTTATGGCTTTGTGGGCTTCATATAAGAGCCAAGTCACATGAGAGGGTTAAAATGGACATTTTAACTTTTTCATGGGTTATTACAACAAGTCAACTACCACAACCAAGTGAAACAAACGGATCTGGTGGGCTTCAACAGATCTAAACAGCCCAAACAAAAATCTAAAACCCCAACATGAACATGAACACATAATATTACCTGAACTCAGAACATTCATAAGAACAAAGCAAATTACGACAATAACTTAACTCATTTTGGGCTGAAAACAAAGAATTTTAAAGGATAAAAAAAGAAAACAAGGAATAAAAACCCAGAAAAAAAATAAAAGAAACCCATTTGAACATGATCCCTAAGAAACAAATAAGACCATCTGAGATTCAAAAATAACAAAGCACACTCATATATACATATGAATATACATATACATGCATACATACATGCATACATACATATATAGATTGCAGACCAATTAAAAAAATTATGAAATAGAAAATGCAAAAAAGAAACAAAAAAACAACAATTAAAGCCTCAAGTTTACCAGTTAAACAACAAGCTGAAAATAATTAAAAGTATATACAAAAAGATAATAAAAAAAATTCAAGGAACAAAAAAAGGTAAAGGGTAAGCATACCTTTAAAAGAACCGATTTTGAGACGAACCCAGATGGAAAAATTGGATTTTGAGAGATACCCAGGTGATAAAAAGGCTTGTTTTGGTGAAATCACAAGCTTGGTAAACGAATTTCAGCTAGCCAGATCTAGGGTTTTCACAGAGGAGAGAGAACATTGAAGAGAGAGAAAGTGAGGAGAGAGAAAGTGAGAATTGGGCTTGGTTGGTTACCCAATTGGACCTCTTTTTCGGTGTTGTTTTTTGGGGTTGTCAAAGTTTATTGGGGTAAAGGGTAACGTAAGAATAATAAAGTTGTGGTTGGATATGGACTCTGAGGTCCATTCAATGTCTTAGTGTGTGAAAATTCAGTGTGTTTTAGTGTGTGAGCCTGTGTGGTACTAAAAATATTTTGTGCTAAGCGTATAGGGTCTTTTTGTTTGTGTGATTTGTGATCTTTGGATGGTTGGCCACGCCACACAGCCCAACTTTAGGGTTTGTTGGGAAAACTTTAGAGGGTATGTGGGGGTGGGGTAGGGGTGGGGTGGTATTTGTAGCCCACTGAAATTTGTGTGGACTCTTATTGATGGTAGTGGCCAATGGAATGCTTCTTTTTGGAAAGTTTTAAATTAGTAGTAATCTTAGGACAAAAGATCTGATCCAAGCAAAGTAGGATCGACTAGTTTTGCACATAAAACTTACTAATTCAGACCATAAAATAATTGTTGATTCTTCCAAGGGCATGCTTGAGGATTTTTCTGTGAGATGGAATCCATCATAACATTGTTCCTAATTTGTGAAGAAATTGTCAATTTTGTATATTAAGAAAAGTTGGAGTCTTAAACACAAACATTTGCTCAAGTTTTAACATATCTTTGGCATATCAATTCTTTGATATGATTTGAATGTGGATGATTTTTTTAAATCTTCCAAGCCTGAATAATTGGCATATAATTTTTTAAGATCCTTTTATATCCAAGTTGACCATTATTCATATAAAAAATTATAGTAATAGTTTTCTAGAGAAATATAGGAACACAAATATACGATGCAAAAGACTTCTGAATGATTCACAATAATGTAGCAATCTCGAACCTAGTTTCTCACCTAATCTTTTTTTTTTCCTTTTATTTTTCACCTAAGCAATAATTAAAAAAAAAAAAAAAGAAACCCAATAGAATAAGATCCAAAAAGGAAGCACATGATTGAATTCTATTTATACCTTGTATTCCATTCTTTTTGTTTTGGTCATTGAAGAATAGCAAAAGGCCAGTGAAAACTCTTATGGCATCTTTTTTCCGTTATACACTAAAAGAAAACTATTAACATGCAATAATTTTTTGTCATAGAATTTCACTACAGGTCATTATTGTTTTTAAAAAATTAGATACTATTGTTTCAAATGGTTCAAATCAGTTTTCAATATTTTCAATATAACCCCTGGTGTTAAATTTAATGAAAATGAATACTAACATATGCATAAAATGGTACAAATAATATAATATTTTCATAAAACTTCAATTTTATCCCCAAAATTTACAAATAAATTCAAATTAATCCTTAAATTAGAACAAAAATTCAACTTAGTCCCCAATCTATCTTTCCTTTCACCTCCATTAATACAACCACTATCACCACCGCCACTACCACTGCTACCGCCACCACCACCACCACAATCATATTCAACACACAAAAACACTTCCATGCATGCACATAATCACATACAACATACACAAACACTCACATACACACACAAATCATATACAATACATATAAACACCACCTACAGATATACTCTACCATTACTACCAGCACCACCACCGTCACCACCACCGTCACCACCACCATTGCCACCCTCGCCACAACCATTACCAGCACCACCACCGTCACCACCACCATTGCCACCCTCGCCACAACCACCACCAGCACCTCCATAGTGACAACACATAAAAACACTTCTATGCACACGCATAATCACATAAAAACACAAATAGTATAGCTAGCAATTTATAGATTTTCAGTTAAATATTTAATAGTAAGGACTTAAATTAATACTTTTAGAAACATTGGAGACTAATTTGAACTATTTGAACAATAGGACTAATTTAAAAAAATGGGAAACAATGAGGACCTATAGTGAAATTTTTCCGTTAGTAATACCATTGGTATGGAAATGGTAATACCAATGGTCAATTTAGTCACATTTTGGGAAACAATGAGGACCGATAGTGAAATTTTCCCGTTAGTAATACCAATGGTATGAAAATAGTAATACCAATAGTTAATTTAGTCACATTTTTTAAAAAAAAAAAATATTGAGGACTAATTCAAATTTTATATAAAAATAATAAGGACTAAATTAAAAAAATTTGAGAAATAATAAGGAATAAATTGGTTAATTTTGAATAGTAGGGACGAATTTAAATTTTTGAAAAAAATAATAGGGACTAAATTGGCTAATTTTGAATAAGATGAACAAATTTAAAATTTAAAAAAAATAATCGGGATAAAATTAAAACTTTTTAAAAATAATAGGGACAAAATTGAAACTTTTTTAAAAATAATAAAGATAAAATTTAAAAAAAAATTAAAAAATAGGTATAAAATTGAAACTTTGGGAAAACAACCGGACTAAATATGTCATTTTCCTACTAATGGAATTAGATTTTTTGTAATTTAGATATTGATTAGTAATCACATATATATGTATTTTCTAACGAATCTAAACCCTTAATCTTAATCTTATGAAAGTGATTTAAACTCAAGAACAAGTGCTTTACCTTCCGCTATTCCTGAGTAGAAAGATGAGTCCAAAGTCCAAAGGCCAGTGAAGCAAACCTACTTGTCATCACTTACTTAGATCTCAAGAATCTTTATTTCATAGAGTATTCAAAAGGCGCAATGAAAAAAATTAATACCTATTAAGCGAACAAAAATTAGGCAATTTAAGCCTACAATATAAGGGCTTTGGTTACGTGTTATGGAAAGTAAGATTATTTTTGCTTCCTACAATTTATTTTGTTGTTTTTGAGCTTCAGAAAAGGTAACTTTGAATATAAACTCATATTTTTAGACTTTATCTTGAGAAATTTATTATTTTAGGCATGAGAAAGTCTATATTAGAATATAAATATGTATTTCCATAATATATTTTGCTATAATTTATTATTCAAAAAATAAATAAGGTGATATTTGATTGTAATTTATAGTGTATATTCTTGTTGTAACTGAACTTATAATTTACCATGTCTTGAAGAAATATAGAAACTCATTAAAATGTTTATAAATCTAACTTTAGTATGTTGTTATATTGTAGAAGTTTCTTGACATAGCTTTGCATTGCACTTAAAAGCTATGAGCTCAATTTATTTAATTTCTTGTCGTATTATTTTGTGAATATATTAGTAAATATTTTTCGTAGATTATGTTGATTTTTCAATTTTATTTTAGGAGAAATTTGTTGATTCTTGTACTATGACTTATGATGACAATATATTAATATGTGAATCAAGAAAACATGAATCAGGCCAGCTAGACATTTTCTTCTACAATGTTAGGATTTAAGAAATATGAATTTCATATCCGTATCCAATTATTAAATTTGGTCAGGATATTTATATCCAATTATTAAATTTGGTCAAAATTTCATATCTGTATCAAATTATTAAATTTGGTCAGGATATTTGTATCCAATTGAAAATGCTTGGGTCGCTGTGTTGCCACCTGTGGGATCAAACCATTCTCCTTTGGTCCTATCTCTTGATCAAGAGGATTATTTTCCTCACTCAAAGCACTTCTATTTTGAATCGTTCTGGTTAGATAATCCTCAATGTGAAGAGGTTGTTCAATCTAGTTGGAACTATCCTGTAAGAAGCAATAAAATCAGGAATGTCAGGAAGAAACTTTGGATTTGCAAAAGCAAGCTAAGCTCTTAGAGTAAGTCTGCTTTCGACAACAACAGGAAGATTATTCTTTCTCTTAAGAATAAACTGGATGAATTGACAAATGTTGCCCCCATAGACTTCAACTTTGAAGAGTTTGAAAGAGTAACGAATGAGCTGAAAATTTTATGGAATCATGAGGAACAATATTGGTCAGTTAGAGCCAGAGTAAAGTAGTTGGTGGCTAGTGACAAAAACACAGAATTTTTTCGCACGACCACCAAACAGAGAAAAAGCCAAAATAAACTGCTGAGACTTTAAAGAGATGATGGTCAATGGACAGAGGATCAGAATGAAATCAAAGGTATGGTGCAAATCTTCTTTAAAGACCTTTATAATTCCATTGGTCAAAGAAATATTCACCCTGTGCTTGAGTGTATTGAGCCTGTTATTTCAGATGAGGATAACCAAAAGCTCATCCAGCCTTTCACTAGACAAGAAATTTGTATTGCAGCTATGAGCCTAAAAGCAAACAAAGCACTAGGCCCGGATGGCTTTAATGGCTTTTTCTTTCACATTTTCTGGTCAATCATTGAAGATGACATCTTGCCAGCCTTTCAAAGCTTCCAAAATGGGAATTCCCAGGTAAATGAAATTAATCATACCATAATCTCACTGATTCAGAAAATTAAAAATCCTCAATGCGTGGCTGATTTGAGACCGATAAGTTGTTGTAACTTCATTTATAAATTCCTTACTAAAGCTCTTGTTAACAGGCTTCACCTGTTGGAATATTTGATTATAAGGCAAGAGGTGAATGAAAAATTAATGATCAAATTGATGTCATTTTATCAATTTATTGGAAAACAAATCGTTTTCTCATTACACAAGGGAAATGAAGGAAACGTCTTGGTTTTGAATACGTTTGAATAGTGCTGAAATGCATTGATGTGCATTGAAATGCATTTTAAAGCCTTTTGGTTATGAAATGTATAGCAGACGTTTCAAAAAGTAAAGCATTTAAGTTGACTTTTAATGCATTGATATGCATTGATGCTCAAAGTTATGCTAGCTTACGTTTCATTCTTGCCTACCTTAATATTTCAACAATGCTGCAATAACATAAAGGTAAATGCAGACTTTATGATGAGATATTGCAGCCTTTGATTGGAAATTCCAACTGATCAGATCCTTGCATTTTTTCCTCTAATTAGGAGGTTTGTTTGCATTGCTAAACTACTAATTCCAGAGCATTATAATTCGCATATAGAATAGCATCCTAATATAGTATACCATTATCCAGAGAGAGTTTAGGCATTGTTAGTTCGAAAGCTTTTGTAACTTGGAGTGCTACTGTTGCAAAAGGTAATTCCGTTATATCCTAGGAGGTTTATGCTATTGAGCCGTGAGCACATTTAGCGGAGCATTATCCTGATATGCAAACCGTTGCAGCCATTGATGCTTGGAAGCATTCTGACTTCCTATGCAGAAACTATATCCTTAACGGATTGGATAATGCGTTGTATAACGTCTATAGTCCAATCCCGACGGCAAAGGCTTTGTGGGAATCGTTGGATAAGAAGTATAAATCAGAGGATGCAGGCACAAAGAAATTCATAGTTGCCAGGTTCCTAGACTTCAAAATGGTAGATTCCAAGCCTCTATTGCCCCAGGTAGAAGAATATCAATTGATTCTTCATGAGTGTCATGTAGAAGGAATGAATATGGGTGAAACTTTCGAATCTGGTGCACTCATTGAGAAATTACCTCCTAGCTGGAAAGACTTCAAAAGCTATTTGAGGCACAAGCGAAAGGAGATGACTGTTGAAGACCTGGTTTTGAGGTTGAGGATAGAAGCAGATAACCGCAAGAATGACAAAAGGGTTGGACTCCCGCCTTTTGAGTCAAAGGCGAATATGGTGGAACACGGCCCTAGTAACAAAAAGAGGAAGTTCAATGGCCAGAATCAAGGAAATAAAGGTACTGATAAGAAGAAGTTTGCTGGTAACTGCTACGTCTGTGACAAGACAGGACATAAGGCTATAGATTGCAGACTTTGTGCCAACAAGGGAGCTCAGAAGAAAAGAAAGGCTCAGGCTAATGCTGTTGAAGACCTGGGAGAAGAAATGTCTGACATGAATTTGGCAGTGGTCGTGTCAGAAGTCAATTTGGTTGGCAATCCAAAACAGTGGTGGGTGGACACAGGAGCTACTCGTCATGTTTGTTCTAACAGGAATAGTTTCACCACCTACCAAAAATCTGAAGAAACCATCTACATGGGGAATTCTTCCACTTCAAAAGTAGATGGGACTAGAAAGGTTGTTTTGAAAATGACTTCAGGGAAGGAGTTGACACTCAGCAACGTGCTGCATGTCCCAGACATCCGAAAGAATTTAGTTTCTGGATCTTTGTTGAGTAGAAATGGATTCAAGCTGGTTTTTGAGTCCGGTGTGTTTATTTTGCTTAAAAATGGGGTCTTTGTGGGCAAAGGTTATGACTGTGATGGGTTGTTCAAGCTTAATGTGATGACTGTTGTCCCAAAAGTTGTAAAGGCTGATAAGCCATCTACTTCCATAATCAATAAGAACAAATCAGTTGTTTATGTTATGGATTCTCCTAATTTGTGGCATGATAGATTAGGACATGTTAATTTTGATTCATTGCGTAAATTGGTCAATTTAGGACTTTTGCCTAAAGTTGATTTTAATCTCAACAATAAATGTGAAGTTTGCACGGAATCAAAGTTAACAAGAACTTCTTTTAAGTCGATGGAAAGAAGTTCCGAACCTCTAGAGTTAATTCACAGTGATGTTTGTGACTTAAAGTTAGTGCAAACTAGAGGTGGGAAAAAGTATTTTATTACTTTTATAGATGACTGCACGAGATTTTGTTATGTTTATTTGCTTCGAAGCAAAGATGAGGCTTTAGAAGTATTTAAACTATACAAAAATGAGGTAGAGAATCAACTCGCCAAAAAGATTAAAATGTTAAGAAATGATAGAGGAGGAGAATATGTATATCCATTTGAGGGATATTGTGCTGAACATGGAATTGTTCATCAAACCACAGCTCCTTACTCTCCTCAACAGAACGGTATTGCTGAGCGTAAGAACCGAACTCTTAAGAAGATGATGAATGCCTTGTTGATTAACTCGGGGTTACCTCAGAACTTGTGGGGGGAGACAGTCTTAACTGCAAACCATATTCGAAATAAGGTACCCCACAAGAAGTTGAGCAAAACACCGTATGAGCTGTGGAAAGATCGACCACCTTCTTATAAATACCTAAGAGTGTGGGGGTGTTTAGCTAAAGTAGGAGTTCCAGCTCCTAAAATGGTCAAGATACGACCAAAGACTGTAGACTGTGTCTTCATTGGATATGCACAAAATAGCGCTGCATATAGGTTTCTTGTGTATAAATCAGAAATAACTGATATACGTGTGAATACAGTTATTGAATCAAGGAATGCATAATTTTTTGAAGAAAAATTTCTTTGTAAAAACACACAAGAACCTAGTTCTTCTAAAAGAACATATGATGATTATCATGAGGATGGTATAGATAAAGAGTCTCTGTCTAACGATAATGAAGATGAACCGAGACGTAGCAAAAGGGCTAGAACGGTTAAGTCTTTTGGTCCAGATTTTCTAACTTATTTGTTAGAAAATGAGCTTCGTACTTTTAATGAGGCTATGACAACCCCTGAGGCTCATTTATGGAGAGAGGCTGTCAATAGTGAGATAGAATCTATCATGAATAATCATACGTGGGAACTGGTGGATCTTCTTCCTGGAAATAAGCCTTTAGGGTGTAAGTGGATTTTCAAGAGGAAGATGAAAGCTGATGGATCAATTGACAAATACAAGGCCATACTTGTCATCAAGGGATATAGACAGAAAGAAGGTCTTGATTATTTTGATACTTATTTACCGGTTACAAGGATTACTTCCATTAGGATGTTAATAGCGATTGCAGCTATTAATAATTTAGAGATTCATCAAATGGATGTAAAGACTGCCTTCTTGAATGGGGATTTAGAAGAAGAAATCTACATGGAACAACCCGAGGGGTTTGTGGTTCTAGGTAATGAGACAAAAAGTTTATTGGCTTGTAAAATCCCTTTACGGATTAAAACAAGCGCCTAAGCAATGGCATGAAAAATTTGATAAAGCCATGATATCTAATGGATTTAGAATTAATGAGTGCGATAAGTGTGTTTATGTGAAAGGCACAAGTCAAGAATATGTCATTGTCTGTCTATATGTAGACGATATGCTTATTATTGGGAGTGATAATAACATCATTAAGGCTACCAAGAAAATGTTATCCAAGAACTTCGACATGAAGGATTTAGGTGTGGCGGATGTAATTCTGGGTGTGAAGATCACTAAAACATCAGATGGACTAGTCTTGTCCCAGTCTTATTATATACAAAATATATTGGACAAGTTTAGTAAAGATGATGATAGTGTTGCTAAGACACCTGTGGATGTGAATAGCCACCTTGCTAAGAACACAGGTGATGGGATATATCAGCTAGACTATTCTCGGATAATTGGTAGTTTGATGTACATTATGAATTGTACAAGACCCGATATTGCACTTGCTGTTAGCAAACTTAGTAGGTATACCAGTAATCCAGGGCAAGCCCACTGGACTGCTGTTGTGAGAGTTCTAAGGTATCTTAGATACACTTTGAATTACGGATTGTACTTTTCAAGATATCCAGCTGTACTAGAAGGGTACAGTGACGCTAACTGGATATTTGATACCAAAGACACAAAATCCACCACTGGATATGTCTTTACGTTAGGAGGTGCTGCTGTATCTTGGAAATCCACTAAGCAAACGTGTATAGCCAGATCTACAATGGAATTTGAGTTTATAGCTTCGGATAAAGCTGCTGAAGAAGCTGAATGGCTTCGACATTTCTTAGAGAATATTCCAAAGTGGCAGAAACCTGTGCCAGCTATCTGTATTTTCTGTGATAGTCAATCAGCAATTGGAATGGCACAGAGTAGTATTTACAATGGTAAGTCTAGACATATTCCTTGCAGACATAATACCGTTAAACAATTGTTCCCTAATGGGGTTATCTCAATTGACTATGTAAAGTCAAAGGATAACATTGTGGATCCGCTTACTAAAGGTATAAACAGAGATCAAATCTATAAATGGTCGAGGGAAATAGGTCTTAAGCCTATATCTAAAGAGTCGACATAATGGAAAACCCTACCTTGTTGACAGGAGATCCCTGGATCTAGGTTCAAAGGGAAAAACTGAATTATGTACAACTCAATGGGAGTACTGTGGGGGTATCACTCCCACCTATTCCTATGACGTGCAGACAGTGCTACCTGTGCGTTTCTTAGGTTAAGCTATGCTTTTAATGATTCTTATATCTTGGAAATCCATGTGAGGTATTGCAGGAATACTCTCTATAAGCATTACCTATGTGAGTAGGAAGGGGCCGATCCTACAAGAATATGAAGGCTGAATTCTCTAGAGTACTCATGAATATCGGGAGTTGTTCAGGGCCAAAATGAACACAACTGTGAGAATTTAACAGTGTCAGTGAGGTGCTGTGTGAGTTCTATTGTCTTGGTTTACATCAAAGCCAAACAGTTCAAGACACCGCGTTCACTGGTTGGCAAGTAAATCCGATAGTTCTCACTAGGGAAGGTTCAAAGCCAAAAGCCACCTATCCCGATGCAGTATCTTGCTATCAAACTCTCTCTCGAGTCTGCATGGCATCTGCACTCTGATCACCTATTTCCATTCATGTGGGGGAATGTTGGAATATTTGATTATAAGGCAAGAGGTGAATGAAAAAGTAATGATCAAATTGATGTCATTTTATCAATTTATTGGAAAACAAATCGTTTTCTCATTACACAAGGGAAATAAAGGAAACGTCTTGGTTTTGAATACGTTTGAATAGTGCTGAAATGCATTGATGTGCATTGAAATGCATTTTAAAGCCTTTTGGTTATGAAATGTATAGCAGACGTTTCAAAAAGAAAAGCATTTAAGTTGACTTTTAATGCATTGATATGCATTGATGCTCAAAGTTATGCTAGCTTACGTTTCATTCTTGCCTACCTTAATATTTCAACAATGCTGCAATAACGTAAAGGTAAATGCAGACTTTATGATGAGATATTGTAGCCTTTGATTGGAAATTCTAACTGATCAGATCCTTGCATTTTTTCCTATAAATAGGAGGTTTGTTTGCATTACTAAACTACCAATTCCAGAGCATTAGAATTCGCATATAGAATAGCATCCTAATATAGTATATCATTATCCAGAGAAAGTTTAGGCATTGTTAGTTCGAAAGCTTTTGTAACTTGGAGTGCTACTGTTGCAAAAGGTAATTCCGTTATATCCTGGGAGGTTTATGCTATTGAGCCGTGAGCACATTTAGCGGAGCATTTAACCTTTAGGACATCGAGTTTAACTCGAGCCTCGGACTTGTGTTGTTGTCAATTTATTTTAATTGCATTTATCTATTACTATTCCATGTTATTATCTTAGTACCTAGTTATCTATATTATTTTTACTTTCCTTCCTTTCCAATCATTTGTTCTTATCATTTCATTATATTTCTTTTCTCATTTCGTGCAAGATATCTACTCTATATTTATTAACATCACCCTCTACTCAATAAAATTGTGTCCCCTCACAGTCTGTTTTTATGCCAGGAAGATCAATTCAAGATAACACACTCGTTGCACAAGAAGCATCCTATTGGTTACATAAGAGGAAAAAATCAAAAAAAAGGGTATGCTATCCTAAAAGTAGACATAAGTAAGGCATACGATAGACTTGAGTGGGATTTCTTGAAAGGAGTTTTGACTAAACTTGGATTCCATCACCGCTAGATTCAATGGATAATGAATTGTATCTCCTCTGTGTCCTTTTCCATGCTAGTTAATGGCACCCCCGTTGAAACATTTACCTCGTCTAGAGGCATTAGACAAATGGACCCCCTTTCTCCATACCTGTTTGCTATTTCCACTCAAGCTCTAACGAGCTTATTTGATCGGCAAATTAGAAATGGCCTTCTCAAAGGCTATAAAATTACTAATCTTTGCCCTCCCCTTACGCACCTCTTGTTTGCAAATGATTCTATTTTCTTTTTTGAAGCAAATGCTCATGAAGCCCTTGTGGTGCAGGACATTCTCTATAAGTATTGTTTTACCTCGGGTCAATGCCGTAACATAAATAAGTCCTCTATGTCTTTAGTCACAACACTTCTGAAGGGATGCAAAGGAATATAGCTAATATCTTTCGAGTAAAAAGATCAAGAAACTTGGGGAGCTACCTTGGGCTCCCAACTGATTAAGCTCGATCATAACATAATGCCCTTAAATAGGTTCAAGAAAAATGGTCATGCAAGCTTGAAAGATGGAATAACGTGTTGCTTTCTGAGGGTGGTAAAGACTTTCTTTTAAAGGCAGTCTTTCAGGCTATTCCTTCTTATGTTATGTCCTCTATCTTGTTCCCTAAAACTTTATGCAAAAAACTCTCTTCTATGGTTGTAGATTTCTGGTGGAAAAAAGATGGCAAGAAAGGCATTCACTGGATTAGATGGGATACAATGACAGAGCCAAAATGCAAAGGAGGATTGGGATTCAAAGATCTTCACTGCTTCAACCAGGCACTCATTGCTAAACAAGCTTGGAAAATGATATCGGATCCCAATAGTCTTGCTACTAAAATCCTCAAAAGTATCTATTGCTCAAAGGAAAACTTTTGGAATGTCAAGAAGAAGAACCAAGCCTCTTGGTCCTAGAAAAGTATCTTGAAAGGAAGGGACCTAATCAAATTAAGAGCTTTATGGTCCATCAGCAAAGGAAGTAAAGTCAATATTTGGGAAGATCCTTGGGTCCTTGACTACCCGAACCTGTCTAACTTTAGATCAAATGTTTACTCTAAAGTTGGTGAGCTTATTGATCCACTCACGGGTAGATGGATTACTAGTCAATTAAAGTCACTTTTTCCCGATCACATTGTGAAGAATATTATGGCAATCAATCTCCCCCTCTTAAATGTTGATGATGCTATTGTTTGGCCCCTCACGAAGGATGGAGTCTATACAGTCAAAACAGGGTGTAGAGTTGCTAAAGAAATTCAAGCATCCAGCCAAGATCTTGTTGCTTTGGCAAGTTCATCTCACGAAATTCCTCCTTCAACTTGGAAGCTTATATGGAACGCCAACATCCCTTCAAAAATCAAAATCTTCTTGTGGAAAGCATGCAAGAATGCCCTTCCAACAATGGAAAACCTATTCAAAAGAAAATGCAAAAACTCGCCTCTTTGCTGCATCTGCAATACAGAGATTGAATCGATTGAACATATCCTCCTTCTCTGCCCCTGGACAAGAAGATTATGGTGTACCTCCCTGATCCAATGTGCCATTAATCTTATCAATATATCCAGATTGGATAACTGGCTCGTGTCAATCATTAAGCAATATATCAATGTTGGATATAGTAAAAGAGAGGCATTGACAATCATTGTTGTTTGTTGTTGGCAGGTATGGAAAGAACACAATTAGGCCTCCCTGGAAGCAAGAGAAGTGAACATTGACAAAGCCATCTTGATGACCAAGATCAATATTTCTGAGATTTTCAACTCGCAAATGCAAGAGCAAAACAGGCAGAGACCAAAAATATGAAGTGACCAATCCATTCCAACCTCGTAAGTCCTCCCCTCCTGAACATTGTTAAATTCAATGTAGATGCGGCCTTTTGTTCTTCAAAAATGTTAGCAGCTTGTGCATTTATATGTAGAAATTGTCAAGGAAGTTTAATCCATGGGCAAACATTCAATATTTCGTGTTAGTCGGTTTTCGAAGCTGAGACTTTGGCCATCAGGGATGCATGCTACTTCGCTGCTCAGTCCTTTTTTCCTAGCGTCACGATTGAAAGTGATGCAGAAGTGGTTCGTAAGGTAATCAATTCTCCGAGCTTTGCTTCATGGAAGGCAAGACCAGTGTTGGAGGATATACAACCGGTTCATACGGTTACAATGCATTCGAAGAACTGCTAACTCTGTGACTGATTGGGTTGCAAAATGTAAATTGAAGGATAGCTTGCCTATAGATTGGACTTCAAACATTCCTATTCATTTGTATAATCTTTTGTCCTCTTATTTCCTACCCATAGGCGTAGGATGATGTACTATTTTATCTTTGCAATATATAATATTATCTTTAGACAAAAAAAAAATGGTAATTTTATATGTTATAGTACAAGACTGGAAAAAATACTTAAAAGATTAGTGATTAAGTAAATGGATTTGCTTGTGTCTCTCCAAGTCCTTGATGATGAAATTTTACAGTGTTACACTCAAGGTCTTGGACCCTGGGATTTTGGTTCGCACTACTGGGTCTTATTAACATGTACAGTAGAATCTCTTTAAATTAATACTCGATAAATTAATAATCTC
Source organism: Ehretia macrophylla (assembly GCA_037974665.1). Lineage (NCBI taxonomy): Eukaryota > Viridiplantae > Streptophyta > Magnoliopsida > Boraginales > Ehretiaceae > Ehretia > Ehretia macrophylla. The sequence continues at coordinate 55,301,595 of CM075771.1, read as the reverse complement.
TTTTAATTAATAAAAATGTATGATCCTGACTTGGGCCAGTGTAAAAAATTGATAAATTCGATAAAATTATAATATAATACATTTAAAAATTTTCCTTTGTATTTTATTGACCCAAATATTTCATAAATTAATAATTAGCTAAAAAGTACATAATAAATTGACTATGAAGTTTTCTTAAAATATAAATCAAGATAAACTTGTGTTTTGTTGAACTTCAAATCTAGTTGAATATCATATTTAATTATTTAAAGAGAAAACATTTAGATAATCCTACAAGGATTGGAATACAAGATTAAAGAAATTAGTTTTCATCCTAATCCTACAAGAACTTGGATACAAGATTAGAGAAACTTGCTCTAATCATACTAAATTAAATTTTATTTTTTATTCTCATTACTTATCTTTTCAAATTGGACCCAAAAAAATATAAGTTACTTTTCAAAAAAAGACATCATAATCATAATATGTTTACTATAAAATCAAAAAAATTAAAAATATCTATATAAATTAATAGTTATTAATATCTCGTTAAATTAATAGAATTTGATAGTCCTAAAGCTATTAATTTAAAGAAGTTTTACTGTACAATGTTTGTGGAGCTATAGAGATGGATACAAAGGGAAAAACAATGTCCTGCTAGGGAGAGAATTGCAAATCACAGACTATATATGATAGAAGAATTGATAAAGCGATTAAAAAAATCCACCACGAACCTCCCTTATTTGTTTTGAATTGCAATTTCTGTATTGTTAGTTCGTTCTCCTTCTCAAGTTAAGGATGGGCCTCCACTAAAAAAAATGAAAAAGAGAATCCCAGGTTAAAAAAAAATTGTTGTCATCTTGAGGTGACCATACAGGAGTGAAAACTTACAATAACCCATAAGTCTAGACTGATGATATTGTTAGTAGACCTACACACGGTTCAAGCTATTTGAAGAGTTTCCCTTACAAATCAACTCATTGCCAAAGATTAGATGCCACAGCCATTTTGCTGACACGGACATTGAGTGCTGGGTTTCACTACAAAACATTCAATGCGCCCTACATTTCATTCGTAGCACGTGAACTCACACGCCAAATAGGGCCCACGGTATGTGAGAGTAACATTTCAAATGTCAAAATATTTTGTAACCAAATCCTCGAGTGCTATATTTAAATCACAAAAGCTGGAAAAAGAAAAGCCGTGAAGCGTATTGTTGGGGTCAGCTAGAAATAAAAGAAGGAACACATACAGAACTCCTAACAGTGACGACACATTTAAAGAATCCAAAATATGTTACAATAAGTTTCCAATGTCAGAACAAGCAAACAGAAAGAACTTACAGCCTAAAAGTAATGACAACACTAACTAGCAGTCTAAACAATGGCTCCACATTATGAAACTAAACCTAAATAGGCACTTCCATTTTTACGAGAGCTCTCGAGGCATCTACTGATTGGTTTTGAAGCCAATCCTTTGCACTTATAAGGGCTTCAACTGTCTCAGGTCGTAAGGAACACCTGTAATGGTCCATCTCCTTGCCTACAGTATCAAACACCGAGTCTGTGGCAACAGTGGAAACTGGGATCGATAAGATATCACGAGCCATCTTTGAGAGAGTAGGGTACTTCATTCTATTTACTTTCCACCAGCCCACCACATCAAATTCATGAACTCTAGGCAGTAAAGACTCCTCCAGATACTGATCTAGTTCAGACTTCGACTGCTGGCTAGTAGTCTGCATTATATACATGTCAAAATCTGTAAGACCAAGGCCATTATCAGATAAAGAGTCTCCTCCCCCCTGGGGATCCTCTGGCTTGACGGTCCCATTGTTTGCTTCTTCAACAAATGTAGGGGTCAAAGGCAAGGGAAGTGCCACATATTCAAGGAAAAGCTCGTGTATTCCCTCATCAACGATTTTAACATATGTAGCAGCTTCTTCTTCACCATAAATCTTTTGAAAACTAAATTCAACAAGCTTCATTTTAAACCGAGGATCCATAACCACAGCAATCGCCAAAATGAAGCAACAACTCTTCCAATAATTATCAAATTTCTCCTGCATTGATTTGGTAAGGCTGCTGACAAAGGGATCGTCACTTGCAGCTGCCCGTGCCAGTTCCAGTTGAATCTTCCATGCTTCATGGAAGAATGTGTTTGTGGTTGGGACAATAGGAGAGATGAGGAGATTTGCGGTGTCAAAAAGTGGTTTAAAAAACATGCACAAAGTCTCGACCACTTTCCAGTCTTCCGTGGAAGGGGCATCCTTGTAATCTGGATCTGAAGTATCCAAACAAGAAAATACTTCCTTTAACTCAGATGCTGCCAACAGCATTTCATAAGTCGTGTTCCATCGACTTTGATCATCAAGAGCTAAAATCTTTGAACTAGGCACTTGAAGTTGCTGCTTGAGCTCTAAAAATTTTTCCTCATGGGATTCTGAAGTTTTCACATACTTCACAGTATCTCTTATTTTCTTTACAGTTACCTGTACAGACCTCAGTGCATCTTGGGCAATGTTGCTTAAACTGCGAGCAAGGCAATTTCCAACCAACAATTGGCCATTAAGCACAAGAGGGTTCTTGACTGAGAGTAAAGCTCTGAGGTTATCAACAGCAGCATCACTCAGAGGCTGGTTAATCGTGACAGAAAATAGCTTTCCTTCCAATGTCCAATCAGAAAGGCAGGCAGCAACAGCATGGCTGAATGCAGTATCTGAATCAGGATATGGCTCCATAACAACGTTTAGAATTTTCCTATGCATTTTCCACTCACTGTCAATGAAGTGTCCAGTTACAAACACATAGCCAACAGTACGGCATGAAGACCACATGTCTAGTGTAAGGCAGATACGCCCAGGCATCCCTTCGATCACCTTCTGTAGGGTTTGCTTTTCCCTCAGGTAAGTTGCCACAATATCCCCTTGGACGGTATTGAAGCTCACCATATCAAATCTAGGCTGAAGATTCTGGACAAAAGCAACAAAGCCAGGGTGCTCAACTATGTGAAGGGGGTAGTCATGCATGATGATCATCCTAGCAATCTCATGTCGGCAACGGTCTGGGTCAAAGGAGAAATAAGGTGCATTAGTAGTTCTATAACGTCTTTTCGGTGTGTCACCATATCCACCCATCTTTGATGGTGCACTGTATGGGCTGCCTTGATTATTTTGCTGATTGCGAAGAACAACAGGACAGGTCCCTTTAGCAATGTGGCGCTTGAGATGACTCGTGCCAGCTACTTTAGAACCGGTACTGTATGCAAATGATTGCTTGCACTGTTTGCAGTATGCTCTTCTACATCCAGCACCAACATTTTCAATGGTGAAGTGTTCCCACACAATTGACTTCTTTTTCCTTCGTTTGTTAGGTTGTGCTTCAGGATAGGCAGGTTGTGTTTCTATACTCTCAGGCTGTGGTTCGACTGCAACTAATTCATTGTTCTGAATAGGCGTTTCCATCTTGATTGCAGATTTTCAAATCTGTTGTATGAAGCAAAATATGACGTGAAGTGATTTATTTTACAATGACCATGTACTTCAGTAATAATCAGACTGATCTAATAGCGCACCCAAACAGGCGTGAGACAACACAATATCAGTGATTAACATATGGAGCACATTAACAAAATATGAAACTAAAAATTATTGGCAATTCCATGAGGAAACAAGGAAAGACGAGCATTATGGCATCAAGACAACATCATCAACCAAGGGACAATGAAACCACTTTAGGGAACTGTGATAATCCAAACAAACAGAAAAGCAAAGCAACCAAAAAATAAGGACATCTGAGCTACTCAAACATTAACGCGAGTGTAATTTGTGAAATGGTCTTTGAAAGTTATGATAGCTCATTTCACGCAGTGTCCATAGAGAATGCTACATAAAAGGAAGAAAACTAAAAACTTTGGTCCAATTTAGCTAGGTACTATTATATTTTAGAAAATTTATCAATATTAAAAATGTAAACAATTTCATACATATTTGTACCGTTTTCCATAAGTAATTACTGTTCTATGTAAACAATTTATTTTGACAAAAGTACACTTCTTGTTAAATAACTTAAATTTAAACTTTCTTTTTCTCAAATAACCTATGCAATTACATTTGATTTCATAATTGGTAATTTAATAATCTATAAAGATGTTACTTTGGTATGTTTTGAATATGGTACCTATGGTACTTCCCTGGGCATGCCTAGGAATTCGTTCACATAAAATTCACCATGACACCAAAATAAGGATGAAACTAGAAGAGTTGTTCCCTTGATATATATATTGTAACAGGTAATATACAAATGCATCGAATGTTTGAGTCGAATTTACTGGCTAGGAGTCTTCCACCACGTCATTCATGCACTATCCAATTAGAATTTCACATGAGTAACTTTTTTTATCAAGATTGTGTGACCCGCAAATAGATGGCCATCACTTGGATAGTACATGAACAACGCAGTGAACGACTTCCACCTAATAATTTCTCATTATTCAGTTAGCTGCAGTATTTTTTTTATTAAATAAGACTTAGGCCCACATGAGCCCATGGTTTGTCCCGAGCCTTATTTAATCCAACATACTGAACATGAGAGCACTGTCAATATCTTCTGAGACTAAACAAAGTCTTGGACCCTAGCATATCTTAAAAGGGAAAATGTCACATTTAGTCCTTATTATTTCCTTTTAGTTTCAATTTGGTCCCTATTGTTTAAAATATCTCTATTGTTTCTAAAAAAGTCTCAATTTTGTCCTTATTGTTTTAAAAAAATCTCAATTTTATCCTTATTATTTTCCTAAAGTTTCAAATTTGTCTCTATTTTTCAAAATTTGTCAATTTAGTCCCTATTATTTTTAAAAAAATTCAAATTCGCAGTTATTGTTCTTCAAAAATTTTTAATTTAGTCCTTGAATAATAGAGACGAATTTGAAACTTTAAAAAATTAATAAGTATGAAATTGAAACTTTAGAAAAATAATAAAGACTAAATTGAAATGTTTTTAAAATAATAGGGATGAAATTAAAACTTTTGGAGAAACAAGAAGGACAAATTTGAAACATTTTAAATAATAGGGACTAAATTGAAACTAAAAGGAAACAATAGGGATTAAATTTGGAATTTTCCCTATCTTAAAATGTCACATGACGGGGTTAAAATGGACAATTCACTTTCTATGGCTATTACAACAAGTCAACCAATAAGCGGATCTGGTGGATTACATCAACTACGGGCTTCAACAGATCTAACCAAAGCCCAAACTAGAATCAAACCGAAGCCCAAAATGAACATGAACATGAACATGAAAAGAAACAAAAATCTAACAAGAACCAGAAAACTCTTTTTGAGAAGTAACATGAACCCAGAAAACTCATAAGAACAAAACCCAAAAAAAAAAAAAAAAATATTACAACAAATTAATTCATCATGGGCTGAAACCAAAAAAATTTAAAAAATAGAAATAAAATAATAAAAAATATCCAGAAAAACTAAAGAAACTAAAAAAAACCGAAAATAAAATTAAAGAAACTAATTTGAACATGATCATCAACCCATGAAAATAATCTCGAAACGGAACGATAAAACAAAGGAATTTTTTAACAAGTAGCAAGAAAACAACAATCAAAGGCTCAAAATTATCAGTTAAAACAACAATAAACTACAAATAATTAACAAGAATATACAAGCAAAATATATAAAAAAGGGTATAGGATAACTATACCTTGAAATGGATCAACGATACCCAGATGAGAACAAGGCTTGTTTTGGTGAAATCAGGAGCTTGGTCAACGATTATCAGCTAGCCAGATCTAGGGTTTTCAGACAGGAGAGAGAAAACAGAAGAGAGAGAAAGCGAAGAGAGAGAAAGTGAAGAATTGGGCTTGGTTGGATAAACCCAATTGGACCTCTCTGATTTTGTGTCTTGTTTGGGGTTGCCAAAGTGATAAGGTTTATTAACTGGATTGGATATGGACTTTCAGGTCCATCTAATATTCTCAGTGTGTGTGTATATTGAGTGTGTTTTAGTGTGTGAGGCTGTGTGCTTTTTGATTGGGTGTAGTATGAGTATAGGTCTGTGTGGTTTGTGACCTTTGGATGCTTGGACGGACCACACAGCCCAGCATTGTACGGGGTGGGGTGGGTAGACGTGGGGTTGGGGGGTGGGGGTGAGGGTGAGGGTGAGGGTGAGGGGGTACTTGTAGCCCACTGGGAATATTTGTGTGGACTCCTTGTGATGGTGGGGGCCAATGGTGGATTTTGGAAGTTGGAGGAGGCCTTGTCTATCTTTGAGATTGGAGTTTTAACCAAAGAGACCTTTACCTATGTACTCCCTTTTCTTTTTTTTGTCCAAAAAAATTGATGCCATATAGTAATAATCGAAAAATTATCCAATCCCTTCACGGGTTAGAATGCAATTAAGTTGACTAAGGGCCTTGTTAATATAATCATTAAGTAATTGACTGTACCTGACCATCTTAGTAATCTAACCTGGTGCAGACTTTGGTTGTCTTGAATAAGAATAAGAATAAGATTGATTGAACGTTTTGAAGTTAAGACAATTAGTGTTAGATACAATGTGACAATTTTATACCATGACTATGTCGTCTCAAACTTTTTATTTTGTTGGGTGTCGGCTCAAACTTTAGTCCTAAACATACGATTCTTTTTTTTTTTCTAGTCTATGTGCAAGTATTTTTCTATGATATAAGATGAATTAATATTGTGAGAGTCTAATGTCTATCGTTGAGGAACAAAATATTTTTTTAATCATTGTTTCTAGTTTGTCAAAAATGTCAAATTTGTTCATTAATAAGAGTAAAAGGAGTTTTGAAAACTCAAACATTTACTAAAAATCTTTAACGGTAAATGTATTTCTAGTACATCCATTCTTTGATATGATCTGGATGTAGATGATAAGTCCGAATCTCTTTCATGTGGAAGTAATTATTTAGATTACATATGGAATTAGAGAATATCTTTATTTGTAGTACAATTTATTTCTTAAAATCTTACTATATCCAACTTTGAGAAAAATAGACAACTTTAAATTGCAAAAAAATTAATTACAGTTCCCGAAGGAATATTTAAGCACTAATATATAGACAATGTAGAAGATCTTCAAATACAGAGCAAATGATCATTTTATTTCTATGTTGTCGATAATGCAGCGACACGTTCCAACACATATATTAAATCAGTTAAGAGTTTGACCCTAATTTATAACTAAGGAATTTCGAACCACGCTTTGATAAATTTTACCTCTGTTTATTACCACCAGGCAATCCCATGGGTTTTTCATACTTTTCGTTTTGGTCATTGCAGAATAAAAAGATGGTTGATGAAAATATTTAGGTAGACGAGTACATTCCTTTCTTCAAAGCATCTTTTTCCTCTATTTAATTTGACAGACTTTACTAGCTAATATAGGTTGCTATGTGTGTCACCTACACCTCCGTCATTAAATTTTTACATTAGTAGCAAACAACATCACAATGTAACAATCAGAAAAATAAGATGGAAGCTTAAATTTTCAAGGCAATTAGATATGGCTGCACTTTATTTATTTATTTTGGTCAAGTTGTTATTAGGAATGACAACGAATCAATTAATCGTAAAAATAAGATAATTATAACCTTAACTATTTAACATAACTCAATACCAAAAATGTAAAAAAAATTAACCAGTTGAAAAATCACTAACTATAGTCATAACCATTAAATACAAAAAGAAAATACGAGTATTCGTACCTCTAATCATTTATGAAAACCAACCCAAAAAATGTAAAAGAAAAAGTGAATTAAGAGCCCAAAAATATCCCAATTCATACACAATAAGATAATAAAATTTAAACTAAATTACATAATCATTGAAAAGATACTATCGGGTTAATAAACATAGGCTTAAAAATGTAATTTTAAGTTTAATTTATTAGGCTTATATAATTTTTTTAATTTATTGTCAATTTTAAAAATTGCTCTTGTTAGAAGGGCAGGGCTACTATATTAGATGGGAAAGATATTTCACGCCGGACCAAGCTAACAAAGAGGATTTTTCTATTTTGAGGTTAGACTCTATAGAACTAGAACAACAGATTAATGAATTGTGCTCAAGTTAGAGTCCTCTTGATTGCTTTTTGTTATTGTTATTAGAGTCCAAATGAAAGTAGAGTTCCAATGAAACAGTAAATTGCCCATATCCAAAGAATTAAGGGTCAAGAAGTTACTTATCACTTCGTAGGGGCAACTTATCATATTCCTTATACTATTTCTCTTTGCTCACTCAAGATTGGCACTCGAGCTGAATCTTAAAGCATTCAGATTAAGACTAACTATTAGGAGTTAGGAGACTGATACCAATTGTCCATATACAAAGAATTAAGGATCAAGAAGTTACTTTTCGCTCTATAGGGATAACTTGTCCTATTTCTTATACTATTTCTCCTTGCTTACTCAAGATTGGCATTTTGGGCTAAATCTTAAAGTCTTCAAAGTAAGACTCACTATTAGAAGTTAGAAGACTGAGTCTAAGTTTTGGATGCAATGCTAGATGAATAGAAAGCAATTACCATTCTTTCACATAAACTACGGCAGTGCTCGATCCCACTGAGGCACATAGGCTTAGAACTATAATTTTGGGTATTAATTTATTAGACTTATATAATATTTTTATTTATTGTCAGTTTAAACATAATATTATATTATATACGTTTCGTGTGTGTATGTATATACATAGACGACACACCCACGAATTTTGGTCATTTTTAATATTTAATATTAAAATTTACTTGATTATAACTTTAATGAATACTTCATTTATTTCGTTATCAAATTTGTAATCTCATTGAATACTTCTTAATTTTAAATTTAAACCCGATACGCTATCGTCCATGAATGTGATCGCACTTTGATGCGCGTGAATATGCTCCTTTTTCCCTTTCTTAATTACAATGTTGGAAGTGTAGTGGTGAGTACGGCAACACAACGAAGATTAGAAGATCGAGGAAGAAAACGGATATTTATCATTATGGTTTAAGTATTAAACCAGTGTATAGTGCTTATTAAACTTCATTCAACTCAATTTTTTTAAACAACGAGCAAAGGTAATCAGAACTTTTCCAAATATGCAAGTTGGTATAGTTTGGATGTTTGCTATATTTTTAGTTATTTCAAAATATTCTGCAGAATTAATAAATTAATAAAAATGTTTTCTTGAAAAAACTTTTTTAGAAAAAGAAAATGCCCTTCCGCTCGTTAAATTCATAGATATAGACAATAATTTTACATCACTAAAAAACTTATTACGCACGTATGACGTGTATCTTTGTCAACATATACAATATATAGTAAAATATATTTCATCTTTCCACATTCTTCTTCAGATCTCCCTCCTCAACCACAAGAAAAAGAAGGAAAAAAATCATCTACATACAAAAGATAAAGAAAAGAGATAGTGAGAATCAATCAGAATCTTCTCTTAACTATATTTTTATCCGCTAATAGCCTATAAATAACTCATATTTATCTTATAAGTCTTTTGCTTCTAGATATTTGGAACTTATGGGCTAAGCCATTGGACTTGCGAAAGGTAGGTTTGAAATGGACGTGATACATACATGTTTCATGCTTTGGCTGGTATAATTCTCATGAACCTCGTGACATGGGTACCCTCGATTCCAATGGCTTTCCTCCGATCCAATATAATTTTCTTTTTCAGATTGTTTATCTGGAAACAATGTTTGGGTAATAGGTTTTACCATCAACCTTTGGCTGGCAACCTACAATAAAGCTTTGGTACATGTTTATCGGGAGATTAACAGTTGCATTAATTAATTTTGGATTGTATAAACTTTTTGAATATCATGCTTCGGATTATCTCCCACCACCTCTATTATTACTTTTAAAGAAAGATAAAAGGGACAAAACAACCCTTAGTTAATTATTATACAAATGGGATTTCCTTGCTTAAAGTTAAAGATGAAAAAAAACAATATATATATTTTTTTTGATGACGTAGTTTTTAATTACTATTAACTTGTATAAAATATTAGACTATATCAGTGAACTCGTTATGTTTCGAATTCACTAATTATTGATGACAAGAACTTCACTCTCTATCCATATGGTCCACTTATTGCGTAACCGATACTTCTGAAATTGGAAATAAGTTGGCAATTGAAATTCATGCTTAGCCAAAAAAAAAAAAAAAAACTACAAAAATTTCATACCAATCACCAAGGACCAAAATAAAGCACTGCGTTGTTTAATGGAGACAGACGCCCAAATCAGTGTTGAAGCCATTGCCAAATGGAATAATTTAATGTGAAAGCCCAATATGATGTTCACTGTAGAGATCACAAATTTAAGTCTGCGGTACTTATTAGTTGCAAATGTAGTACCTAACGATAAGAAACATGGGTTTAATTCTAAAATTAATTAATATTAAGTGTTTTTTTTTGGTCGAAAGAGTGGTTTCGGTTACTCATTAAAAAAGATTACATCATTTAAATTCAAGCTTAAGGAATATCCAAAGAAAGCAAAATTTATATCTCTTCAAGAATGCTCGAATTTTAATCTAAAGATAAAGAATTATAACGAATGTCCCTTATAAGTCACTCGAAAATTCGATTTTTTGTTTTTTGAATTTAATGAAAACTACAATATGCCTAAAGTTAGTGTTGGATGAATCAGGGATCTAGAACTTAGCATATCTAACTAGATTGTCTATACCCCAATTGTATGGTGTGTTGGCGATTACAAGAGAAATCACTTCAACTGCATCCGACTCTATACAAAATTTTGTAAATCCATGAGCATAAGCAAGGTAAAGGCTCCTGAGCTGTTAATGACTCAATCGAAGCTCCTCCAAGCAACAGCTGCCATCCGTGCCTTCTTGTCGGCTGTCAAACGAGACATCACAGTTTATCTTTATCCGACCAACAAAGAGCGGGACAATTAAATTCTCTAATACCTAAAATTATTTTCTCGTTTCAGGTCACTTGAGGGATTTTTGTCCATTTAATTAGCGATACCCTTGGTACTAACTGAGAATCAGTATTATAGTATCAAACATACAATACTGGAACAATTTGATCCTCAAGTTTCAGGGAGGCATTATTAAACAAGAAGCAATTTCTCTTTAAATGCAGTTTAAATGATTGACTCCAATAATGAATGGCTTCAATGAATGTAGACAATCCCTTTTGAAACTATCAGTGGTTTAATCACACGGATTAGGATCCTTATTACACTGGCAGTGACAAACAGCCTAGCATTGGCCTTTTGCCTGTCATGAGCTACCTGTGTACATTAATGGAAAAATTGCAGCATTTTCGTCTTCGAAGCAGCTTAGCAGGACCAAATGGTCCCAACTTTTGGGCCTTAGATGGCTAATGATACTTCCGTCTCTTCTCAAATCAAATGAAAAAAGTTTTAGGCCCACCACCATCATATGTATTTGGTAGAATGTTTTTCAAAAACTCAATAGGAAAAACATTTATACGTCATCTTTGGTATATTGACTAAAATCAAATGATTGCAAAACCAGACCCAATTGATTTAGTTGCTTGCGAGGGTGGATCCAAAAATTGTTTCCAAGTGGGAGCTAAAACTATTAATTTTCAATTATATGAATAAAGTTTTTTCCTTAATGAGGGCTAATTAGTCATTTTCATTTGGCCCAACTATGGATCCGTCTATGGTTGCTTATATGATTTATATTAAGCTTACTAAAATAAGCTACTATTTGGTGGCGATTGGTATGTGTTGGCCTAAAGGCTTTAATTATATATTTTGATAATAATTAAAATCTTAATCATGCCTTTAATCAATTACTAATCATGTATTGTACAAGTTTATTTTTGTTTGAAATTAGTCAAGAATGCTAGAATGCTCTAGTGAAGATCTATGAAGTCTTGAAGAAACTCATCTATGAAGATCTCACCAATAAAGAGAAAGAGAAGAGGGAGTCACAAAGATGGAAATGTGGTGTCATAAGTGGTAGCGGCTAGTCAAAATGTCGCTTCACTTTGAATGCTCGATAAAACTCAAAATTTGCTTAAAACTTTCTTTTGGATAAATATATATGCTTACTTGTTTTTTAAACTTCTTTAAAATACAATTTATAAGATTGGATAAAATTGTTTCTCTCTCAAAAGATCTTTCCAAAAGATTGCGAACAATATTGTGTCCAAATGCTTTCAAAAGACTCAGCTTCTTTAGGTTAAGTTACTAGACAACCCTGTCGATATACTACACTGACTACTCAACTAGCTATTCCAATCTTGGCCGGTCAAGTAAAGCCCGTGGAATCATTCGATCGACTTTATCAACCAACTATTCCAAACAATACCGATCGACTATGTTGGTCTAGTACATCGACTGACCATGTCATCTGGCTCTTCCAGAACAAGCCGGTCGACTAATACTAGTCAAGCTTGTCAACTGTCTCTTCAATCGATGTTTGAAAAATAGAGCCATTAACTAGCCGTTGGAATCTTTTCTATTTATAACCAAACATTTCTTTTTCATAAATCACCTATTATAACAGCAAGCAATTGATTCAAAGCTTTCATATCTTTTTAGACATCTTGCTTACACAATTATTGAGCTTTAACTTGCAAATCATTGAGCAATCAAGTTCTTTCAATTGTATTATTCAACTCTTTAAGGAGTTACATTTTTTGTTTACTTCAATTTCTTACACTTATAGTTAAAAAATTGTTGTACTTTGATTGAAAGAATCTTAGAAGTAGGAAGAGTGTTGTACATCATTTGTAGACTCAAAGGAAGTGAGAATAGTAAGTTGAGTTTCACCTACATTTCAAGAGGTTTGTGTACGTACTACTCTTGTGGACTCAAGAGTTTTTGTAGTTGGTTTGTGTTTTACTAACATTTGAAGAAGCATTATAGTGGGAACAATAGAAATCCTAAGAGGGAGGCAACCTTAGGTAGTAGAGTAGAGTAGCGAGACACTTGAAAATCTTTGCGTTTGATCTTTCTAACTCTATTATCTTTACTTTCAAGTCCTTTGCATTCTCGTTTCTATATTTGTGTTAATTCTCCAAGTATCATATTGTATACCAAGTATTTGTTAAACCTCCTTAGAAACTAAAATGTTGAAGCTATTATTACTTTAGTTTCATCACTCTTAGTTTTGCTTAGAAGGTGTTTGATAAATTGTCAAAGAGAATATCAAGCTTTTATTTATCTCATATTTAGTATATCTATCATTGTCATTAATTTTTAAAAGTAGTAAATTTGCTCAATAAGCCAAATTCATCCTCCTCTTAGGCTAATTTAGACCTGCAGTATGTTAACGTGGGTTAAGAATGAATGGCATTTTTGGCTCTATTTTAATTTCATACTTGGTATGAGGTAATGAACCTAGAAATCTCATTCACTAGGTAATCCAATTTTTCCAATTTGAGATTACTCATTCCAGAAAAAATGCATAAGATTAGCCCCTTTCCATATTTTTGTGAATAAGTTCATTTGCCAAATAACTAAAATACCCTTTTTAAAACATATTATATTCCAAAATTATGTCTTTCTATGCATGTTATTGTCTTAAGAATAAAAATAATAATAACAGTAATAATAATGATAATAATACTATTAATAATAAAATAATAATAATAATAAAAATAATAATAATAATAATAATAGTACTCCTAATAAATAATTATAAGGCAATAATAATCATTTATTTTACCAATCTCCACTTTAGTTGCTTATAGGACCTAAGTGATTTTAAAAACTAAAATCACTAAACTAGTAGGAGATAATTGATTTTTTAAACAAAACATGCTTTCATATTTAAAGTATTTTACGAGTATCAATGAGGCCTACAACCCCTACTATATATCTCCCATCTAAATCTGGCACTGCATGGTATACATCTAATCTATTTTTTTTTCCTTTTCTTTCCCTATTTTCATATTATTTTTTTGTTTCCTTTCTAAACTTGATCTAGAGTTGTGAAGATATGAAAACCCTAAAATGAGACCTCTATATTGTTATTCTGTGGATTATGCCTGCAAACATTTTTGACTTTTTGTAAGATGGAGTCTGCGGTATAATAGCGCATTCCAATGAATGTATCAGGTTAATTAAGAGCGACAAGGGAGATACTGGTTTCAAACCAAAGACCTATTGTGACGAGGAACTATGACCTCAAAACTCCACCTAACCTTTGCAGGAAAATGCAATTTTATTTTTATTATTTACTCTTGGATATGTTGGGAGTACTTATTTCAGTTTGGACTTTTATAAAATGACAAATAGCCATATTGAGATCAATTAACTTTTTGCTTTCCTTTTGTTGATTTTGATAGTGAGGGAAATTGTGACACACTTATCCATCTTATCAAACCAACAACTTGTCACCCCTATCTATTAGTAAAGCTTGAACGAGGGGCATTCATCAAATTTATAGAAACTATAGAACAAATAAAGATGGGCCATTTTGAGCTAAATCTTGTTTTCCAAAATAAAGAATGGTTTAGAAAGTGAGTAAAAGGATAAGTGTACTTGGAGTTTAATGAAAGCTATTCTAAAAAATTAAATGGAGTTGTCTGTGACCAATGATACTAAAAATGTAGGTTTTCTTTTTTCTTTTAGTTGATCAAAGAGTGATATTGTTAACAATAATGGAGCAAAAAGACATTACAAGCAATATTAGCCAATTCCAATCGGCTCAAATAAGACAAAAGTAGATATTGTAAAAGGGGAGGAATATTAGACTCCGTTTGTTTGCCACAAAGTAAATTAATGGTGGTAAAAAATAAAATATTTGCTGGTGTTTGGTTAACACATTGAAAAATATTTTATGGTGTTTGGATGTTATAGTGAAAAATTAGTTAAAATTATTATTATTTTTAAAAATTATTAATAATTAATCAGTATTAATTAATTAATTAATTAATTAATTAATAAAAAATTAAATTAATTTAAAAATAATTAATTAATAAAAGTTTTAATTAATAAATAATAAATACATTAATTAATAATTTCATAAATTAATAGTAATTATTCAATTAATTATTATTAATTTATAAATTGTTAATTTAAAACTAAGTTAGTTAGATAATTATTTAATTAATTATTATTAACTAGTATTAATTTATTGAATATAAATAATATATATATTATTTATTAATTTAATTTAATTATATTAATATTAAAATTAATTAATTTATTATTATTATTTTTAGTATTAAATTAATTAATTTTTAATTAATAATATTTAATTAAAAATATGACGGGAGTAGGGTGGGGTGGGGTAGGGTGGGGTGGGGTTGGGGTGAGTGAAGATGGAGTAGAGTGAGTAAAAAATATTTTCTTTTCTAAAAAGATATGAAAATATTTTTCACTATTTCTAATTAAACATTTTACTTTGACCAAAAAAGTTTTTTAATTGACCAATTTTTCAGTGTTATCAAACACCAAAAAATTAGAAAAACTTTTTAAAAAAAAATATTTTACAGCAAACAAACGGAGCCTTAGTTAGCTAATCCTCTTGTGAATTGCCACTTAATTTACATTTGTAATCAAATCAGCAGGGCAATGAACAGACCTTCTAACAAAATTGAATTGGATCCCAGACAGATAAGCAGCTCACATCTAAACTTTATTGACTACAGAATTAGTCATAATCTAGGTGAGTGTTGAGCAGACTGTACTAATACTATTTGGGGAAGGGAAAGACAAAGTTGTGGGGTAAATCAAATCGCCAATTCCCTTTAAATCGTGTCGGGCAAAAGTGTTCCTAGTAGTTAGATGCTGTTTCTGTGATATACTGACAAAAGAATACAAGATCTTCCATGCAATTGTCCCCCACAAATACACGTAGTGAACTTGTTCTTATACCACATAGTACGGGCCTCACTCTAAGGCCTATTATGTAAGCATTCATTTTATTAGGTTCAAGCTGCCCCCAACTACGTGCAGAGCCGTCTCAAATAATTTAGAAATTTTGAGCTATCATCTAAATAGAGGTCTTAATAATTAGGCTTTTCTCAATAAAAAAAATTCTAAATTTTCTACTAAAATAATCACTACAAATAATAAAAAAATACCAAAATTAGAATTATAAAATAACATAATATTACAAGTTAACAAAAAGATAGACCTATATAAAATTTATTTTTCTTACCTTTTGAGATGCAAAATTATTTATTAAATCATTATAATCAAGTTTATCTAACAATTTTTTTTCAAAATAATATCAATATGTTTCTTTTTTTTAAAGTTTTCATCTCTTGGAAGAGAACCTATTAAAAAAATAATTATTTCAAGTTAAGATATAGCTTAGTATTATTTAAAAAAAAAAAAAAACTGGACCCCCCAAGCTAAGGGGGCCTTGGGCACAGGCTCAAGCTGCCCTTAGCTTGGGCCGGGTCTGAGTACGTGCTTAAGCTAATGAATTCCACAGCTTGTTTATAGTCATAAATATTGGGTATAGAATGATTACAAGTACACAAACTTGAGGGTATTGTTAATTAAGCTCTAACTAAATACTGAAGGTCCATTATTAAGTAGCGTTAGTACTCCATTATTGAGTAAATAAAGTCCTTTCTTGTTTAGACGAATGACAGAATATTTCAACGAAAAATTGCGAAACTCTCTTTACATGGTATCAATAAGTCTAATACATCTCATGTTTAAAGGGTAACTTAGTTCACAAAATTCTTGTTTTATGTGGTATTTAGAAAAATGCCAAACCCACTTTAAAATTATCTTATACAAGTTTACTTTACATTTTTTCAAAAGACTAACCCTACTGCTTGATCTTAATACGAAGTTATATAAATTTGCATGCACGTAAATGATGGTTTTGGAAAAGAGAGTTAACCTAGACTGTTTCGATATTGAATAAATAATTGAGTCATTATTTTTAGTCGCATAAATAAACTTAGTGCAATCAACTTGAATTTGGTAATGACCTGAACAAGTTCACCAACATATGGATGACGTTTCCCTTGACCTTTTCTCCACTCCAATAAAGCTTGGTGCACTCTTTTCTCTCTAAATGCCATACACGTTGGATACATCTTGTCTAGCCAATGAACATAGATTGTCGTGACCAATCTCTTCAAAATTAGACCAAGCACTAGTATGTAATATTGTTTGAAATAAATGAATTCAATAAAATTTTATGAAATTTATTTGTATATTCAATTATTTGTGTTTGGAAGTACTTATTTAACAAATTAAAAATTTGTAAGTCTTGGATTTATTTAATTTCTTATTCAAGAAGTGGAATTTGCAATTCTAAATCACCAAATTAGTTACTCATCTTTTAAAGACTAAAATAACTTCTAAGTTTTCTTCTCTTTTTTATTGCCCTTATTCTTTCACTCTCTTCCACTGTAGTTAGCTCTTGTTATTCTTCTTGCAAGCTTCTTGACGACAAACTTCTTTTTCATATTTCTTTATATAAGCATTTTTTTGTCTTCTAATTAAGAACCCAAATCATAATTTTTTTATTAATTCATCATTCCTTTTAGGGTGTCGTAGCATATTTAGGTTCTGTTTGGCCTAGTTATGAAATTTCAACTTTTCAACTGTAGAGTTTTTAGAGTACAACTTTTGTTAGAAGTGCTGTTAAACAAAAGTTGTTGAGTGTTTGGCATGTGTTGGACAACTTGAGCTTTTAAAAATTTTGAGATTAATATCGGACTTTAAAAAATATGAAGGGGTATATTTGAGAAAATAAAAGAAAACAACTTCCTGCATTGTGTAAAAACAACTTCGCATAAGCCTTTTCTGAAAAGCTTCAATTTGAAGCTTCTTATTTTCTAGCTTTTTTCAACTTCAGCGTTTACCTAAAACACTTTTACAGATGGGTCAAACAAGTTAATTTAACTTCTAAACTCACAGAAAACACTTTTGAGCATCTAAAAGTTAGTCCAAACAGAGCCTTAGTTATCTAAAATCACAAATTATTTATTGTGTTATCTCTTGATTCATCGATACTAATTAACTAAGTTTAATTTTAAAATTGTGTAGTGCTATTGATAGAACACATAGTGGTGTCAAAGTTTTAAAAGCAGAACTCCAAGATATAGAGGCAGATAAGGAGTACCAACAATAAATATATTTACAAATTATAAAATTGACTTAATACGATTTTACAGTTTCGAATAAAATTCATTTGTAAATACAAATCTTTACAGAATTCATTCATAAATCAAATGTATTCCATACAAGTGTTTCCATACATTGTGTAGTGTCACTATAATATTTTAACTATTTTACAATACTCTATTTGAAAAATAAAAAATATGTTGCAATATTTTTACAACGGTATTAAATTGTAATAGTTTTTAAATCCTTGCTTATTATTTATGAAAAAATCATAACAGTAAAGAATTTGCAAAGAGTACAAAAGCTGTATAAAGTTATTTTTGATGATTTTTGACCTTTTAACAACAATTGTAAGTGTAATAAGAAATAAAATATATGGTAGTGCTAAAACTGGTAGTTAGGCTCCATTACATTACAAAAGCACTTAAACATGAGACATACTAAGAGCATGTCAAATGACTATCACAAAAAGAATATATTAGCAACCTCATATCGAAAATTATCTATACAAAAGGAGTTTTCCAAGGAAGCGTAAGTTTAGATATGGTCTAAAAGGGTTAATACTCATTTTGGTCCTCTATCTTAAACCTCATTGATAAAGTACTCATTTATCTTTAAAAGTGCTACATTTTAGTCCCTTATCTTTGGTTCGAGTGATACTATTAGTCCTTTTTTGAGATTTCGTTAAAAAACTGATGGAAAACGCACGTGATTAACACGTTTCTCTTATATTTCTCAAATTGCAGGGGTATTTTGGTCCGCACAACAAAAGAAAGTCGTGAATCAAAAGAGGGATAAGATTTAGTCTAGGGTTTTGATGCCTTATTTTTTCAAATCCCTAAAGTCATCTCTTTACTACAAATTCACTCCAAAATTGCAAAGATTTCACCATAAACTCCAGTCACAGCTTTGATTACTCACAATACAAGACTAATTTGTGGTATTGTATCAAACGGAGATGGCTCCAACAAATCATGACAAACC
The DNA here is from genome assembly GCA_037974665.1 of Ehretia macrophylla. Taxonomy (NCBI): domain Eukaryota; kingdom Viridiplantae; phylum Streptophyta; class Magnoliopsida; order Boraginales; family Ehretiaceae; genus Ehretia; species Ehretia macrophylla. The sequence goes on along the minus strand of CM075771.1, from coordinate 55,282,551 downwards.
TAGTTGTAAGCTTAACGTTTTCAATTTGTACGAAATATATATATATATTTTTGTGTTCTTTACAAATATAATAGTCATGTTATTTATTTAATTGTATTTAGGTATACTTTATGTGTTTGATTATCTAATCTACCCATTATCTATTCTAATTATTGTTGATTATAAAATATTAACATTGCTACTATTTTTATTAATACTTTAATGCTGACATCATTCTCATTTTGTTTCTTAGCTTGCAAACAATATGTTTTTTGGTGTTTAAATTAATATTTTTTCTAAAGCTTTTTCTCTTCGGGATTGATGCCTTTATGTGATGTATTTCCATATGGATGTTCAAATTATTTTCCATTAAAGGTGCACTATGGTGGGCAGTATATGCATATTCAGAACAAGATTTAAGCACGAGGTAACATTACATTTAAGGAAAATTGTCGATATAAGGACATGGTAATACAAATGTTAATGAAGATAGATGTTAAATTGGGACATGATAACTATTCTAGCTTATATTATAGGAAACCTGGAGTGGATATGGATAATGGATTGCAACATATTTGTACTGTCCATGATATATTAAATATATACATGTTAGGGAGTGAATTAAAGTTGATAGAGTTGTATATTGTTGGGTCCTCAAAAGAAAACTGAGTATAAGGATGCATATGAACATATAAAGATTAGTCAAGAGCCATATATGAGTTTTGTATTCTTGGGTTGCCCATAATCCAAAAAAAAAATGCCAGAACTAAGAAAACTCTTAGTGGATTAGTTAAGGTGACTGATAAAAGTAATGATTGTAATAATACATCATTGAATGAGGTTCGTGCAGGAGGTAATAAGAGCTTTGATGTTTGTGTTAATGTTGAGAAGGAGAAGAAAAAATACTGAGGGAGAAAGGTAAAATGAAGATGATAGAAGTGGTTGAGACAACTTGTGAAGACAAAATAACAGTGATGATTCAATTTTTCATGATAGTAAATATTGTATAAGTGATGATAATGATGAATTGTATCCACAAAACATAGACCAGAATGTTAATGACATTGAGAAGTTTCTAAAAAATAAAGGAGATGGTGTTGATGAAGAAGGAAGTCAGTCATTTGCTACATAATATAGGTAGGATCTACCATTGAGCGATAACTCATTTTCAGAATTAATGTCTGGAGATAATTTAAGTAGCTTGGAATCATCAAGTGATTATGATAACAATAAACCCAAAAATGCCAAATTTAAGAGATTTTGGCCTGATGTGGATATGAATGAGCCTAGGTTTCATTTAAGAATGTGTTCACTAACGCAAATCAACTTAGATAGACTATTTGATCACATGGAATTCAAAGTTGTAGGGAAGTTAAGTTGGAGAAAATTGACAACAAGAGAATAAGGGCTAAGTGTGAATGAAAGTCATGTAAGTGGTTTTTATATACATCTCATATGCCAGGAGATAACACATTTCAGATCAGGGGATTGCATAATGAACATGACTATGGTCTAGTAGTAAATCACAATAATTTAACAAGTAAACAATTGTGTAGGCTATATTTAGATGAATTCAGAATGAACTTGTATGAAAACGTAGTTAATTTCTAGACAAAGGTTCATAATGATCATAATGTGAATGTAAAAAAGAAAATGTATAAAACATTTGAGTTAGCTAGAAAGACAACGAAGTGTAGTATAAAGAGTAATATAAGAAGTTGTGGGATTACTGTAAGAAGTTAAAAAGGGCAATTCCTGGGTCAACTGTAGCATTGGATACTATAGAGGATGAAGAGACAGGAGAACAAAGATTTAAGAGGTTATATGTCTACCTTGATGCTTGTAGAAGACTGTTTATAGCTAGTTGTAGACCCATTTTAGGTCTAGATAGCTGTCACTTGAAAGGGCCACATTCTAGGGTCTTGTTGACTACAGTGGGATAAATGCTAACAATTGCATCTATCCAGTGGTATATTGTGTAGCTGAATCTGAAGACAAGAGTTCATGGAGTTGGTTCTTGAACTTGAGAGTATAAGATTTTGAGATCTATGATTAGGAGAAATGGATTTTTATCACTGACAAACAAAAGATACTATCCCTAATTTCTAATGTTTTAAATATATGGTTCTATGTCTTTATCTTTATATTATGTTACTGATATTGTTTAATTGTATGATTTAGGATCTTTGTCCTGCTCTTAATGAAATTCTTCCAGGAGTGGAACATAGGCATTGTGTGAAGCACATGTACAACAATTTCAACAAATTTCATAAGGGAATTGCTTTAAAAGATAAGTTATGGATGGCTGCAAGGGCATCATTTGTACAGTAGTTTAATGTATACATGGAACAATTGAAAGAGTTAGATGGTAATGCATATGAGTGGTTAGCTGTTGAGGATCCCAAGTTTTGTAGTAAGTCACATTTCAGGAGAACAAGTAAATGTGACATCTTGTTGAACAACTTGTGTGAGAGTTTGAATGCAGTATTGGTGGTGGTGAGGAATAAATCCATCTTGGTAATGTTAGAGAAGATTAAAATATATCTGGTAACTAGAATTCAGTCCAAGAGAGTGTGGATGAGTACATATAATAGGAATGTTTGTCCAAAGATATCACGCCCCAAAATTTAACAAGAAAATTTAGGGATGAGACCGTTGCAAACCTAGAAAAATAAATCTTTCTAAGCCCGCAAGACTCTAATCCTCAATAAAATTAATGATGATTCAATAAATTAAATATCAATAATTCATCTAGAGCATCTATAATCCCAATAAAAATATAAAAACACTAAAACTTTAATTACATGACAAATCTTCCAAAAATAATAGTAACTATAATTCTTTATAAATCCATTCGAATCTTTAGCTCTGTCACGATATTTCTAGCTTGGTAAACTCGATCTAACTTTGTTGTCTACAAAAAGATAAAAAGAAAGGAATGAGCATAACAATGCTCAATAAGTAGATTTACCCCGAAGAAAGCCAAGGTTCAAAGATCAATAAATAGCCAAATAAGCACATGATAATATCAAGCACTATGAGTACTATAACAAGCTGTTACTAATTAATAGCAGCACGATCACAAATTCAAATTCACAGTTTGATTCACATATCAATAACAAATGACGACTCATTAACTCCCAGCCGTTAGGGATTTGATACATAGCTTATATAGCTCATAGGACCCGAATCAAAGATTCATATTTGACTTATCAAAATAATCGATACGAATAACAAAACAAGAGTCACATATGAATATCAGATCATAAATTGATGCTTGCAGAACAACAAATGGGGTAAATCAAAAGAAATATATAAACTACTTACCTGAATTACATAAAATATAATTCAAAGCTTAAAGTTTGTAATAACGTTCTCTATAGCTACTCCTAATCAAGGAAACGTTACAACCATACTAGAAGAAAGCCTTGACACCTGCTGTTTCTTCAACCAAAAAGTGATAAATTTTATTGCTATGGTGGAAACATATCTAAGCTAATGATAGATGGAAACAAATTTTATATATACTGGAACTCTATTGTTACTTGCAGCCACCGGAGTTATATAATAATAGGCCATATCATATTAACTAAATTGCCATACTTATTCCTATAATTCAACCATTAACTTAATTACCATAACTTATTCATATAATTCAGCCACTATGATTTTATTTTACAACATTTATTTGATTGAGTCATAACTGATTCTTATAAATTAGCCACAAGCAATAACTAACCATTTTTTTTTATATAACCATTGCCTCAAAATGTGCTACTAAAATTTTACAAAAAGCAATATTTTCAAAGTCTTTAATATTTAAATCAAATTTGTGACCTAAAAATATGGGGTGTTACATCGTTCCCCCTTTAACATAAGTTTCATCCTCAAAACTTAATTAGTTTAATAAAATACCCTCAAGCTCGAGACTCCAGATCATAGCTTAAATTCTAGAGGCACAAGCCACAAATGCATTATTATTGTACTTTTATGAATAATACAAAATGCGTGTATGGAGTTTATAGATGAGATGACTCTTGACAGAAATGAATGAGGTCGCATGATCCACCTAGTGGAACAATGCTTAGTTTGGTTTGGTTTGGTTTATGAATAATACTAAATATATCATAATCCAGAATTTAGAGAATAATGTCCAAAACATGCAAATATATGTCTTGATCCTTCCATGCACGCACCAAATACTTAGTCACCCATTCCACTTAGGCCTCTAGTAATCTTAACCTATTGCTTTGATACTATTCTGTCACGCTCCCAAATTCAATGAGCAAATTTAGGGACGAGATTGTCGCGAACCTAGAAAGATAAATCTTTCTAACCCCGCAAGGCTTTAATCCTCAATAAAACTAATGATGCTTCAATAAATTAAATATCAGTAATTAATCCTGAGTATTTATAATCCCATGAAAAATATAAAAAACTCTAAAACTTTAATTGTAACGACCCAATCCCTCGCGGAATTAAGTCTCGATATAACAACCCGATCCAAACCCCAAGGCAAGAAACGAGGAAAAATAGATGGAGTTTCCCCTGTACTATGGACCATCCAATATCTATTCAATCAAACTCAACCAACAAGCATTCAGCATCCCTATATCTCATACTTTACAATTGAAGCCTACTAGTAATACAAGTTCAAATCAAACTAAATATACATACATTACATCCCCACAAAAACTGTTAACATTTAACATTCTCTTGACATTACAAGATACTTATGAAATATCACAAGCCTAAGATAGCATTTTTTGAAAAGTAGGCCTAACCACTAGCAAAATACTTCAAAGTCTTCCTTGCTTTACCTAAAATTATGGAAGAAAAACAGGGTGAGTAACTATGTGCTCAGTGAGGAAAAAATAAATACGGGGAGGTTTTGAAAAGCCTTTTCATGAATGCAATGCATGTAGTCAAGAAGAGAACATTAAAATCAAGTACTTTAAGTAAAATAGAACCAAGAAGCATATATCAACAATAGATAAACATTAAATGGATACCACATGATAATATGGAGTAATAAACATTAAAAGCCGATAATAAGGTACAATAACATTCAGTCAAGCTTTGAGAAACTATGTAAACACTTTAGAAAATGATACGTTTCCGCTTGCTGCAGCTGATCTTCATTTCGTTTCCACGAACACTTTAATTCTTAAACACTTGTCGACATCCCCTTATCACTCTCACTGGGGTACTCTGGATGTACCCCGATAACCTACGACCCAACACCCCAAGACCTTCAATGACTAAGCGAGTGAGGGAATAGGACGTGGAAGTTGTGCAACCAATCACTGGCAAGCCTGATGCTGCCCTGTGAAGGCACAACACTGTCGTGCCTCGCTTAAGGTTGCAACCTTCGTTAACGCTTAATAAATCACTTTGATAATCATTGTAAACATTTAATAAGCACAGAAATTGAGGGGACAACAAAATAGGTTGCCCCTTAAGCATATAAGCATTTAAGTAAGCAATAACACTTAAGTAACACATTCTCACATTAGCAATCAATGAACGCTTAGAAAACACATTTAGTAGGTGACAAAGTAGGCCACCATACCGTTTATGCAACATTTATACTCGTGAATAACTTCAAAGGCAAGTAAACATGCATGCATATATTCATTTACATGACATGACTTTGTTTCCCTTACATATACCTGCAAACATTACAACCATAACATCAAAGCTCTTTTCCTTTCACTCAAGCTTTCACTTCCTTTTACACTTACACTATTTAGACCTTAATTCCATCGAGCAACCATTATTCATCTAGAATTTAACCACTAATACAACATAAAACACTTAGTAATACAAGTTGAAATTCTAAACGGCACATGCATGAATTATCCAGTTCAGTTATCAACCTTAATGTTCTCTAAAAACTCTGAAACTACACAGACCTGTAGTTCTTTAAATGTAGATGTGTTTATCATCAAACGGATCCCAATTTAGAACTATATTCAACAAGTTATGACCTCTAGAAGTTTATTGCGCAAACTGCCTTGCACCTACGTGAGAATCAGAACCCTTCTGAAATGGCTCTAAAAGTGCATCTTAACGACAAACTCAAAACTTGTACCTAAAACAAAGTTTGTTCCTCAAGGTCTTGGGCATAACATACTAAAATTCCAGTCAAATCTAACAACGTTTACTACTTCAAATAAACTCTGGAAATCAAGTGCGCAAATCTGTCCAGAACACACGCGCTTGCACTAGTCCACTTTTAAGCCACTATTTTGCATGCTTATCTAGCTTTGAATATTATTCACTACATATATAGATTAGAAATCTCTCTAAGGCCTTTAATCAAGCATTTGAGTAACACCTTCAATCATCATAGAATGACTTTAACAATCAACTCCAACTACACACAAGGATGACTTTAACAATCAACTCCAACTACACACAAGGTTTAGCTACACAAGCCAAGTGATATAAAGCTAATATTTCACACACAATAGTTACCTTGCATGCTTCCATAACTCAAACCATCAATTAACTACACATATATAAACTTAATACTAGCAAAATTGTCACAAATATGCACATAACCATGAACCCCTCACCTTCTACTAGGAGAATTGCATGAAAACTTGCTAGAATAAGCCCATGAGCACCTTTTTCTTCCTTTCTTTCTTTCTTCTTCTTCTTCTTCTTCTTCTTTCTCCCTTCTTTTTCTTCCTTTCTTCCTCATGTTTTCTCTCTTCCACCCAATTTCTCTTGCTTCTTCTAGAGCTTTCTCTTGTTTGTTTTATCTTATATTGGTTAATTGGGCTAAATTAGGCCTTAAGTGATAGTCTAGCATGATTTATTAAGCCCAATAACTTATTTAGCCTTCTTACGAACCAACTAAGCCCACTAAATGCACTCAATATATTATTGTCCATGTAATCTACTACTATCAACATTAATTCCACTTACCTTAAGTGCAATGGAAACACACATCGATTCATATATTGAAAAATAAGCCAATTAATATCGGGCTCAGGTATCACATTAATTATATGACAAATCTCCCAAAAATAATAATAATCATCATGATTCTCTATAAATCCATTTGAATCTTTAGTTCTGTCATGATATTTCTAGCTTGGTAAACTCCGATCTAACTTTGTTATCTGCAAAAAGAGACAAAGAAATGAGTGAACGGAACATTGTTCAGTAAGTAGATTTATCCCGAAGAAAGCCAAAGTTGAAAGATCAATAAATGGCCAAATAAGCACACGATAATATCAAGCACTACGAGTACTATAACAAGCTGTGACTGCTTAATAGTAGCGCGATCACAAATTCAAATTCACAGTTCGATTCACATATCTATAACAGATGACGACTCATTAACTCCTAGCCGTTAGGGGTTCAATACACAACTTATATAGCTTGTAGGACCCAAATCAAAGATTCATATTTGACTTATCAAAATAATCGATATGAATAATAAAACAAGAGTCACGGACAAATATCATATCATAAATTGATGGTTGCAGAATAACAAATGGGCTAAATCAAAAGAAATAGTTAAACTACTTACTTGAATTACGTAAAATACAATTCAAAGCTTAAAGTTTGTAATAACGTTCTCTATAGCCACTCCTAATCAAAGAAATGTTACAACCATACTAGAAGAAAACCTTGACACCTGATATTTCATCAACCAAAAAGCGATATTTTATTGCTATGGTGAAAGCATATCTAAGCTAATGATAGATGGAAACAAATTTTATATATACTGCAACTCTATTGTTACTTGCAGGCACCAGAGTTATATAATAATAGGCCATAACATATTAACTAAATTGCCATACTTATTCCTATAATTCAGCCATTAACTTAATTACCATAACTTATTCCTATAATTCAGCCACTATGATTTTATTTTACAACATTTATTTGATTGAGTCATAGCTAATTCCTATAAATTAGCCACAAGCAATAACTAACCTTTTTTTTTATAACCATTGTTTCAAAATGTGCTGCGAAAATTTTACAAAAGGAAATATTTTCAAAGTCTTTAATATTTACATCAAATTCGTGACCTAAAAATACGGGGTGTTACAAAAGATCTGTAAGGTCATGAATCAAAGAAAACTTTAGAATGCTTCTTGGAACTCAACTTTCTACGGTGAAGAAAAATTCCAGGTTAGATACTTAGAAATGAGCAGTATATTATGGACTTGAAAGAAAAAACATGTTCATGTAAGAAGTGGGGCTTGACAGGTTTACCTTGTGCACATGTTATTAGTGCAATGACAACCTTGGAATATGAAGCTGAAGATTATACAGATGATTGATACACCAAGGAAGCATATTTAAGAGCTTATGAGCCAGTGATATATCCAATCAATGGGTTGGAATTGTGGCCCGTAACTACTTTTCCACCATTGCTTGTGCCCATAAAATTTAAACTTCCAAGAAGACCCAAAAAATGTAAGAGGATGAAGCTGAATGAACAACAACCAACAAGGTCAAGTAATATGTATGTGCATGTATCAAATAAACTTGGAAGGAAAGGTTTAAATGAAAAATGTTCCTTTTGCCATCAATTTGGTCATAATAAGAGGAAATGTCTAGGTAGAGGCCCTCAACAAAGTGCACAATGTGAAGTGGAAAACAATGTGGAACTGAATGCTGATTTGGAAATGCAAGCTTCAAGCAACAACATGGACATGACAAAAAACATGATTGATGTGCATGTGGATGTTATTGAGAGAAATATGGATGTGCATGTATCAAACCCGACACCTACTCTGAAGAAATTGTATGTGTGAAAAGTTAGGTGTAGCGTGTATTTGAAATAAGGGCATGACATGAGAACCTGCCCAACAAAAAGTGCAAACACCATGAGAAGAATAAAAGTTGATGCCTTGGGTTCGACTACTAAAACTACAAGCAAGAGACACACTCACACATCCCAAGCAAGAGAAGAAGCTATCTTCTCTTTGTCCTTCACTCCACACGTAAGAAAGGTGGAAAAATAACAAGATTGAATTCCACAATTCAATCTAGTACTAGTCAGCAAGGAAAAATGTTATAAGGGAGAACGACATTAGGAAATCCTTTCTCTAGGCATGTAGATCAACACGTGACCTTCTTCAAATCATTGTTCAATTTTTTATTCATTAAGTTCTAAGCTAACAAACTGACATAAACTTCAACTAGTGCTGATTTTTTTTTATCTATACATAATTACGATAGCATACAAGTTTTTGTTTATTCAATTTTTCTATGTAAATTATGTGGTTTGATTCTTACTTTGCATGTTATTAGCTTCCCCTACGTTGAAATAAATATTTGAACATAGTACTATCTAGGTATCATGCACCTTTACTAGGTCCATTCTCTCAATCCATAACCCAAGTGGTCTAGGCTAGACTTGGAGCGAGTCGACCTATATTCAAGCTCTTACTTTAGCAAATACCTATAATTAAAAAAATCAGGAAATTATAAATCATTCAAACATTATAGTATTTTTTGAACTATTTATTCCAAGTTATGAAGAATTAGTATCTTTTGAAACATTATTGAATTAGGCATTTGGCGGTTCAACTCTTTATATAAAACGGTGAGCCCGAAAAAGATTGGATCTACATGCTTGTAAGTAAGCTGAACGTCCAAATACTTGACACAAGTTCAACCCGTTTCTTTTAGGTTTTAAGAGAAAGTCTGTATATTGCTTTATAGAGTAAGATTTCCTTCAATAAGTAAGGATATATAGGTCTATGTACTTAATAAAACAGATAGTGAAATCTTGTTAGAAAATATGTCCCTCAAAGGAATCTTTTTGCTTCTATAAAAAGATTCTTTTAGCTGCTATACATTCCATGCCTTTTTACGCATTGAAAATTGTTGTTTTCCTTGTTCTTGTAGACCTTCTTATTTCTACTGTCTCTTGTATGTTTTGAATATTTGGGACAGTAGGTACATGGTAAGTTGTTTCTCGTGTAGAGATTCCTGATTTGGTTGCTCTTTAAAATTTTCCATAGGAGTATTCTGAAAAACAATCAATCCTCCAATTTAAGGTTCAAACATTTGCTTATTTTCCCCAAAGTTACTCTTTTGAGGAAATTCACTCCAATTGATTTTAAGATCTTCGAGGAATTTTTTCTAGCTTCAATAATTCTAGGAGTGTGTGAGGGGAAGTAAAATCTATTCCCTTTTAAGTTTATTGCATAGCCAATGAAAAACCCACTGACTATTCTACGGTCCAATTTCTTTATGTTTGGGTTATAAACCCTAAACTTTACAGGACAACCCTAAATATGCAAATGTCTTAAATTGGGTTTTCATCCATTCCACAATTCAAAAGGTGTTTTGGGAACGACCTTAGATAGAATTTTGTTTAAGAAATAAATTGCAATCTTTAATGCTTCATTCGACAAACTCAAAGAGAGATTAGAATTACTCATCATGTTCCTTATCATGTCCATAAGTGTACAATTCCTTCTCTTAGCACCCTCATTTTGTTGAGGTGTTCCAGGCATTGTACATTGTGCAATAGTGCCATCTTCTTGAAGGAATTTTGTGAATGGACTATGTAACACCCCGATCCCTCACGAGACCGGAGCCTTAATCCAAAACCCGAGGCCACGAAAAATAAGAAAAAACGGACGGAGTTTTCCCTGTTTCTAGGCCTATCCAGTTACCTGCACACAGAAGATTTGGCCACAATAGCAATATACAAACATTTATAACAATCATAACCTTTATTGACATAGCTTTTCAAACTCATAAGGCCATCCGAGCCCTTCTACTATAACAAAATATAACAGACAAGCAAGCATTCTTATAAGCTATTGAAATACTATGTTATAAAACCGGTTATCATACCACTCTAATCTTATCTATTTCATTCTCTTAGATTTTTAAGTCATTCAATCATCCTCCAATTTACCCAAACAAGCATGCCAACCAATTAAGTAATAAAGTAAAGCTTAAAAGTTATTACAAGCCAATTCCTAGCTAACAAATCATACAAATCTCTAAACTTCATATTACAATCTTTCAAGGCAGACATAATTACATAAAAGACCATAAGGTCTCAAGATATATTACAAGCCAAGCTATACAACAACTTTACATAAATCCACATATAATAATCAATTAAAGCTAAAACATCATCTCAGGGAGACTTCTGCGCCTTCCCCTTCTTAACCTCTAAAGAATCCGAGCTTGAAATGGTTAGAAAGAGGGAATGAGCAAACACAGTTGCTCAGTGAGGGAAAAGAACAGATAACCAGGGAGTTTTGAAAACCTTTCATGCAATGCAAATAAGTTAGCGAATCTAATAACATAAAACTCCCACTCAAGATAAACAAGTTAATCAATACATTAAAAGAACTAACTTAAACTATTATATCAAATAAACAATTAAAGACTTGTAATGAACTATAGCCAAGTAATAAGTTATATATAAACAATAGGAAACGAACCACACAATCACATACGAACCACATCATCACAAAAGAATCAACTAATAACACCAATTAAATAACATTTAAGTAAATAATGAAATCATTGGTAACTCTCCAAGGCCTTAGGGCCCAAGCGAGAGTTACTCAAAATGATATGATCTCAATAACCCTAAACACTCCAAATTCTAGATCTTCAATCTCAAAACTCGATCCACGATCTACAAACTCGATTAATGTGCTGGCATATACCCAAAACATTCCAGTGGGTGTACTCTGGATGTACCCTGAAATCCTACGACCCTACACCCCCTAATGTTCTCTAGACTAGGCGAGTGAGGGATTAAGACTATGATAACCGAGGTATACCGGCAAGCTTGATGCCGCCCGACTTCCCCAACACTACCATGCCCAAATGGTTGCGCAACTAGTATCGATAACGATTGTAACATTAACAATTCGATAAGCACGTAAACCGGTAAGCACGCAATGAGGACAACAAAAGAGGTTGTCCTCACACATAAACAATATAGTTTTAAACATGTTCTAACCCAATACAATAGCTCAAATACCTATTAACCACACAATAATCATTATAATACAAAGCGATAAATCAATTGAGATGTCAAGTAAGATGCATCCCTCACCTCTAAAAAGCCAAACACGTAGAAGTCTAGCCAAGAACCCTCCAAATCATCTCCAAAGCACCGATTCCCTTCAAATATAATAACATAATACAATCAACTACTCACGTAAGAAATTATACATGCAATGCGACTCACGAAGTCCTTCAATTAGATATATATTGAGTAATATTTAATCAATTCTATTCATGCTTATTTAACTAGTCATACACTCAAATTAACAACCAATAATACAACATTCATTAAGCTAGTCCTTTATATCTCATAATTATAGAACTAGACATCTATCAACCAAGATACATTATAAGCACTCTAGACACTCCACAATAACTTATGACCCACAACTAAGCTTTTCAAAGCTCGCACACACACTTTCAGCCCAAAGTCCACCAAAAGGCCCTGTATGCTAGATCGATTCTCTATAAGCTCTAATAACATTCTAGCAAGTCTAAGCATGAATCTAGTTATTTTAACACTTAAGGCACCTACTACAAGCATCGAATGAGTATTAACCCTTAATTCAACAAAATACTATTCATTTGACCAACTTTCTCAAGCTACTCATTCCATTTGAGATACGAGACTTGCAAACCAACTTCACTATTCATTCTGGACACTTTATGATGTGTTGCAACCATACAAAATCATATTTTAACCCACGTCTACTTCAAAATCCCGATTTGACCCTTTGCCTATTTGAACTACAAGTACCCAAATCGATCATCAATTCAACACAATAAAATGCATCACAATCATCCTCTAGCCTATCTAAGACCATATATCACACCCAAATGCGCTCGGTCAACACTTCATCTGATCGACCCCTTTAGCTCCCAATCATTTAAATCCAATTATAGCTATATAAAAACCATTTAAATGATACATTTAGGCTTCTAAGCGTTTATGGCAGCTAACCAAATCGATAAAATGCAATTCGGGACGAAAACCCCAAAATTTGAAGATTTTACTATTCAATCACTATTCATCATCTTCCTCAAGCTTCCAACTCCATTTTCAACCATTCCAATCACTAAATAACTACAAAAGAATGTTCTACAAACATAATAAGAAGAAATATATGCAATTATAACATTGAACATGCATTATACAATAAATGACAAAATTTCAAGAAAGCTATATTAACTTGAATGCAAAATAAATGAATTTCCCTCACTAAATACAACTTAGGGAAGCTTGATTTAGGCTTTAGATGGCACAAGAACACTCCAATTGCAAGATTAAGGATCAAACCTAGCAAAAGCCTTGAAAATTTTCTTTTTTTTCTTCTTTCTACCCTTGGCCGATTTTGGCCCTTTTATTTTAGCTAGTTTTGATCTTTTTTTATGGTGTTATATGGGTTATAAGATGATGGGTCGGGTAGTTGGGTCAATGGGTTATGGGTTAAAGGGTTTGGGTTGGGTTTAGTTAGAGAAAATGCAAGAAAACTATATTTGGTCCAAAATGTGTTTTAGCTTATACTATTCACTTGGTGACACTAACTATTTTATATCTCATGTTCTAGATATGCTATGCACATACTTTGAATTTTCTCATGCCTCCTAAATGGCAAGTATCATGGGAAAAATGCAAAATCAGAAAAATAAAACAGTCAAAAATCTTAATAAATAGTAACTATTCTTAATTAAGCATTTTAAGAAATAAATGCACATAAATATATGCAAATGAATGGCACTACATAGTAAATACACATGTATGCAGGTCTGGGGTCTCACAGACTAGGCATTTGAACATTTCAGTATACTCTCATAATATTTCCCACCTATGCTTGACCTTATAATCCTTATTTTCTAGTCTTTTTGTTTCTCTACTTCTGCTTTGAATACATTAAAGGCATCTAGTGCCTCAGATTTATCAAATAGAAGATAGAGATACATATATCTTGTATCATTATCGATGAACGAGACAAAGTATTTTTTTCCTTTCATGCAAGGAATATGATAGGGTCTCCGTATGTCTGTATGTACGATCTCAAGTATTTTAATACTTCTCTTAGCTCCTTTAGAGAACTTGCTGGGTTGCTTGCCTTTTATGCAACGAACACAAGTATTAAAATCAGTAAAATCAAGAGTTTGTAATGTTCCATCATTTACTAATCTTTTGATACTCTCTATAGAGATATGTCTGAATCTCCTATGCCATGACTTTGGGGCGTTTTCATTTATGATGCACCTTTTGCTACCAATATTATAATGTATAGTCAAAAGACTACACTCACATGTATGATTTAATATAATTTTGTATAGGTTATCAACCAAATTTCTAGAACCAATCAAAATATTATTTTTGAATATCTCAAAAACACACCATGAAAATTAAATCCAAAACTATCTTTAGTAACTTTAGAAACATAAACTTGATTTCTAGAAAATGATGGAATATAAAAAGTGATATTCAGATCTAAAACATATCCTGTTTTCAAAACTGTCCTAAAAGTTCCCACAGCTTCCACTTGTGAACATATTCGGTTTCCTGAATATATGCATTATTCAATTCCCTTTGGTTTCCTGAAGTTTAGGAAGCCCTGCATGGTAGTAACAACATGGATTGTACAACCAGAATCAATCCACTAAAAAGGATTCATGGTTGTATGGGGCTATCATTAGGATGTGTGGGGTTGTCCTATGCAAAAATAAAATCCACTGAGGATGATTCTTCAATGATTTTCCCTCCTATGATTGATTTCCAATCACTATGATAATATATCAAATTGTAGGATTTGATTACGCTTACTAGAGTTTTTAGCCATGTGTGATATGTGAAGGAGAGATGAGAATACTCTTAAGCATGTAGGATGATTCTATTTCATCAGATAATAAGATTTTGAAAGATATAAGTCAACATGTGATGGAATACAAAGTCCTAGATAAGTCGAATGTATCTGGACACTATTCTGACTTCTAGCTATGTATTTTATCTACACTTAAATTCTACACCCTTTCATATGCCTACACATGTCAAACACATGCCGGCACATGCTAGAATGATTCAATTACCAAGAAACTTTCATAATAAACTCAACTGTCTAATCAGGAAGTTCTAGTTACAAAATGGAAACTCTTTCCTAATTAACACTTCTTGTTGCATTAGGACTTTCTAATTGTGAACCATATGCCATGTTTAGAAACAACACTCTACTGCAAGAACATCGAACAACAAATTGGCTAGAAGGGGAACCAGAAGACATAATTGCCCTAACAATCAATAACAGTCTATTTTTGCCTATTGATAGATAGTGGGTTGCTTCCAAGCTATAAAGGCCAAGGAGAGTGCACTCGATGAGAATTCACCCTACTTGTATTATGGCCAAGGAAAAATCTTAGGATCTTGTCTTCATCTAGCAAGGCAATGAAAGGTCCCAAAATGACCAAAATGCCTCGCTAACCTGTAGCTGCATTTTTTCATTCTAACATTAACTCATTCCACTAAAGAGCTAGAGTTATACTCTAGGACAATCACTAAACCTTACAGAAGTCACCATTTGATGTATGACCTTTGCATTTGACCTACTAAGCAAAATAACCAAAATGCCCCTCTACGTAACACCCGCAATCAAGATGAGGTTTTTACCCGTACTATCACCTTCTTGATTGCATCTATGCCTTGAGACCTCTAATACATGACATGATCTTCCTCTAGACATAGTACATTTGATCTTGGGAATGACCTACAAGTCTATTGTCTGATATACCCTTGACGGAGTTATATCATTAAGCTTAAAGTTAGGCGATATTGGATAATTCAAAGGGGGCGATTACTCCATTTAAAGATGACATGGATTTTATATTATATATGCACGTCCCAACTAATCAAATTCATATACCCAAAACATGGAGCTATCGACCCACAACTAAGGTCTCACCCATGGTGAATCAAAGTATATGAACTTGATTTCGTCAGTTCATTACATATGTTTAAGATTAACAGCACTAGTCACTTAGTAGCAATAAGTATATATTGTTCTCTATCTTTGATAGTACTATTCCATAGATCATACCTATAATAGTTCAGTTCAATACATGACACATGCACTAATGAGACAAGTCTGCAAAGACCTCCAATGGTCAAGGTAGACCATTCTAAAATGAGGGAACTTTTTCACTATAGCCTTATCCTAATAGAGCGCCTAGCTCGATTATTTGACTACGAATAAAAATCATGGCATAAGCATCAATGACTTAGACCTTCTATGTGTAGCCACCGCATACCTAAGTCATCTACTCCATACATACATTCACATATGAATATAAGAGAAGAACAGACAATCACCCATGATAAAATCATAAATACAGATATCCAACTAATACTAAGCTATCTTATCAATATATTTACAAAAAAAAGCCTTCGATGTAGTGATGAAATAATGATACATAATACATCTTATTTGTTTTTTCTTCATTACTAAATTGAATAAATCTTATCAAATATTTATATTCATCTTTTGAATTACTCATATATATGCTATGAATTTTATTTCGCATCGGAAACTATTTTATGGAGAAGTTTGAATTTGTTTGTTAGAAAAAAACTCTTTCACGTTAGCATTGGTGGTCGGGTGGTTGCGGGAATAATTTTTCTTAGCCATACGATTGGGGTATTGTCACTCCCCAACCCGACCCCGCCTAGGACCTAGTCAGGACGCCACGATAAACGAGAATTATGACGCCTGTACTATGGCACATTTGACAATAAACTTGTGAAACAAATCATTTAACAACAATAAAAACTACACATTATATGACCTGGACGTTCTACATACATTAAAGTTTATATAACCACTTGAAAGACCTACTTTTAACATGGTCATAAAAGCTACATTCTATCTCAAAATAGATGAAACCAACCAAGAATCATGTACATTGCCAAAATAAACTTACAATTTTTATAGCAAAAGTCTTCTAGCCTTCCAAATATACAACTTTAATCTAATACATTACATGAGCACCAGAGTATTCATTACACAAGAACTCCACAATCACATAAACAATGTAAGCATTATCCTAGTAAATCAAGCAAAGCTATGGCTTTCATTCACCTCGTGGCTCGGTCTCAGCTTCACCTAAAATGTGTCATAAAACGGGGTGAACTTCACAAGCTGAGTGAGGGGGGAGTAAGGGAAGGTTTTGGAAAAGCTTTTAACTTGAAAACCTCTTTTGAAAACGTGCATTGAACAATATATAAACAATAAGGATCATTAACTCAAGTAATATCAAAGCTATATAAACATTCAAGAAGGATACATTAAACATTGTTGATGTCGCTCCTTATACCACCATCATGAACTCTACCATTTTCCCTTGTTACTTTCGCTCATTAAACTCTACGACCCAATACCCCATGGATATTGTCTATCTACATGAGTGAGGAATTAGATCTTGGTCCCACTTAATAAAAGCTACAACCCATCACCCCATAGACATTCTCCATCTATGCAAGTGAGGGAATTGAATCATGGTCCCCCTCAATAAAATCTATGACCCAGCACCCCATAGACATTCTCCATCTATGCGAGTAAGGCAATTAGATCATGGTAGTCATGCCCCCGCCTGGCAAGCCTAATGCTGCCCAGTGTGACACGACGCTACCATGCCGAGCTAAAAGGTTGCAACCTTACACATTTGTTTCACATTCGCATTTAATCACGTATCATGCATCACATTCATTTGGAGAGGACAACAAAGTAGGTTGCCTCTCAATCACATTTAACATTCAATAGCACGTTTGTTGGGTAACAAAGTAGGTTACCCAACCATTAGCAAACACTCACATCATTTGACAAGTAATGATAAACCAATACTTTGCAACAACATTCATAGATACTTTACAACAATATTTAGCAACACTTTATCTAACTCATGATACTACCCTAATGCACAATGATATACTTAGTAATTATGTAGCAATATAAGCAATTAAACCAACCAAAAGGAAGCCATAATTAAGCATAATCACATATTCAACACAATAGAATTCAATTCAACACTTTAGCTCTTTTAACAGTACATTTATCAATACACTTTGTAACCTACAATGTAATACAAATATACAAGTAGTCATCTAGAATTTAGGGAGCAATTTAAGTAAGCAAATAACCCACTAAGAAAGGAACCCTTTTCAACACAATATTCAAACACCACTTAAAATCAACATTTAGCAACATTTACAACCACATTTAGTAACACTTTTATCAACACCTTCCATAACCTACAATATAATACAATTACACATTCATATATCTAGTAACTAAGGAGTAAAATAGGCTTATAACTACGCGAAAAGGCAGCCAAATGGCATTGCTACAGTGGTTGCCAACGCTGGAAAATTCCAGCCAGCCCACTCCCACAAAAACACCACTAACTCATTGTCACCAAGCCATTAAAGTATGCTATGAAGGTACATATATGCATATAGACTTCATGTTTAAGCAATGAACAAAGATTGAACGCATTTCTAGCTATAAAATTCAAACTACAACACATATTAGCATGCTACAACAATTCATGGTTCATTCAAGCTATAAATCATATATATTACTCTCAAGGTTCTATCTAGCAAGATTCTCATGCATAATCATTGTTAGAGATATGCTCTAATACTATAATTAGATGACTTATATTGGGCATTTTGATGTATACTTGTTTCATTAATATAAATGGCATGTTTAATCATTCATATTCTCATTCTTTCTCGTATGAATGAGTCCTTAGTATTTCCGTTGAAGAAATATATTCTCAAGGAGTTGAAAATATGTGAGTATGTTTCTTTGGCACGAGAAATACTTTAAAAGTTCATATCCCTAAGATTATTTGAAAGGGACTTCAACTAATCAAGTACGGGCTATCACATCGGTTTGTTACCTTAGATTAATATGAGATATTAATGAAGAAGGATGGTAAGTCACAAGCCATAAAAGCATGAGTTGCTAATAACAAACGTGTGGGTGACTATTAGATGAATAATCACTGAACATGACGTGAATAACAAATCACATGACATGATTAATGATTTGTTATTAGTTGCGATGGTGCATGTGATCCTTAGACTTGAGACAACACTGTGGTCATATGTGTAAGGCCCAACACGAGACCTCACGTGCATATGTGTCATATCATACATAGTTAAATTATTTTATGTGCATTTACCTTGTTTTATATAATTTATGTTGAATTATGTACATTGTCTCGATTTACGTGAATTGCATTGATTAACGTGCATGTGATCCTTAGACTTGAGACAACACTGTGGTCATATGTGTAAGGCCCAACACGAGACCTCACGTGCATATGTGTCATATCATACATAGTTAAATTATTTTATGTGCATTTACCTTGTTTTATATAATTTATGTTGAATTATGTATATTGTCTTGATTTACGTGCATTGCATTGATTAACGTGCATTTGAGTATTTTAGATATCCTACATGATAATTGGGTTCTATTGCATATGTTAGCTAACTAGAATAATTGGATTAGAACTAAATGACAAACTAGTAATACATAAGTAAGTTGGAGGGCACTTTTGTCATAAGGCAATTTAACAAAAAATCCTAACATAATACATACATCAGAAAATATATACACTCACATGATACACATATTACACACACCACACTCAGATTTTCGTCCATGGAAATGAGAGATAGAAGAGGAAAAAGAGAAGAAGGAAAAAGAAGAAGAGGGAGGAGAAGATTTCAAGCCATTACTAAGCATTTTCCTTGCATTTTCTCTAGCTCCCTTCAAGTGTTCTTGCTCCATTTACATCTAGAACTCAAAGCAAAGGTGAGGGATTCTTTAAAAATCTTTACAAAGTTCATTCAAGATTATTTGATGTTCATTTGGTATTAATCTTGTTATTGTATGCATACAAGGGCTTATATGAGAAGATGTTGTAATTTTGTGTGTTGTAGATCTAGGAATTGCCCAACCTAAGTTGGATGTTTTAAGAAGTTGAAAGATGAGTTTCTGTTGCTCTTGTATGTATATTGATTATATGTATAACTTGTGTGCAAGAATTGAAAGCATGGAGTTAACTTTTGAAAACTTAGATGTTAATCTTGAAGTTATGAGCTATAGAGAATTCTAGCTAGTTTGTGTGTTGATTGTTGGTGTAGGATGTTTTGGTTGAGGTTGGAACCATTACTTGATGCCTTATAAGCCACATTATGTATGCTTGTTGGCTTGTAAAAAGTGGGAAGAATGGTAGCAAGTTAAGGTGTAAAATGTGTGAATTTACGGGGGTGAGTTGCTTAGGCCGATCGAGTAAGCCGGCTGAGTAACTCACCCAATTACTCAACCAGCATTGAGCATCAATTCTCTGGAATGACCGGTCGAGTAGGCGGTCGATCGAGTGAGGTCGGTCGAGTCACTCGACCACCTACTCTGCCGACTTCCCCTGTTTCAGTCAACATGTTTGTAATCTTTTAAGGGCTTTACGTGATTATATGTTGCTTAGTCCTCTGCTAATACTTGTATCATGAACTTAACTTCTAGAATTGCTACTTTTAGGCGCATTACTTGTCTTGGATATGATACGATAATCAACATGGCATTTCAAATATTATAGTTGATATTATTGTTGTGACGGAAGCAACCTATTTTGTTGCTATCTTAGTCCCTCTCTCGCTCGGTGTATTTGCTTGGAGAGTTGGGTATTATATATATATATATATATCAAGGTTGTAACCTTCTAAAGGCCTTGGTGAGATCGATGGCCCAAGCAGCATCGGGCTTGCCGGTTATACCCACGACCACCATGGATGTGATAACCCGAACCCGGCATGCATTTAATAGCACTTGACTGCATTTGATTAAATGTTTAATTAGTTAAATCATCTAATTTTCACTGTTTTGCTATTTCTTTTAGAAGAATTCGAAAAGGATTTATATTAATTGATTAAAAGATTATTACTTATTTCTAATAATTGTAGTAATTGAATTTATTCTCTTGTGATTAATTAAGTGTCATCTTAAATGTTAATATTTAATTGCACTTGATTTCATGTTTATATTTATTTGTTCAATTGTAGCTTAACATTAACTTCATAATTCTTTAAAATGATCTAGAAATAGTTAAATTAATTATTTTAAATGAATATTGATTACCTTGATTTTTTTGATTACTTTAATTAATCGGTTTTGGTTGTTTTGCGTTAAAATCACTCGGTTTTCAAATAAATGAGAAAGGTAACTCCGAGCCGGAGTAAATTTTAAACTATGATGCTTTTCAAAAATGATATATTTCTTAGATTCTTTGAGAATTAATTGTTACTTCTTTGTTGTCGCAACGTGCATTGCATATCGAGAGAGATAGTTAGGAAATTAATTCGAGTCCTTAGCAAATAGTGAAACTAGTATTTTAGTGCCTTAAAATTTATAATTTAATTGTTGTTAGTTAGAATTGATGTTTCATTGGTTGTTTTAGCCTAAAAATGCATGAAATAAGCTAGTTTGACCAACTTAAGTGAGCATTGACCAAGCCTTGACCATTTTGACCTTGTGCCCTCTTTTAATAGCCTAAAATAGCATAAAATAAAAGAAAAAACAGAGCTGAACAGAAGCAAGCAGGGCCGAAAATGAGGGAGAAGAAAAAAAGAAAGATTCAACTTCAAATCTCTGATTCTTCGCGTGGGGTTGCACGGGGTGGTTTTCGAGGAATCCTACGAGGTTTTCCTAGCGTCTAGGAGTGTCTAAGGTGAGGGTTTCATGTTTATTTGCGCATTTGAAAGTTTTATGCTTTAACTTTAATTTTTGGATTTTATCCGTAGAATGTTATTTTGATTGTTTTGAGGCTTGTAGAATATTCTTTAGCAATCGTAGAACATGTATTTATAGCTTTTTACCATTTTCTGTGGTTGAATATTGATATTGAAATATAATTTGTTAGTTGAATAGTAAAACATGAATAGTAAACCCTTGAAACGATAAAGTTGCGCTGTTATGGTGTCTGTTGATGTGAAAAGGTGTTAGGTATGCTAGAATGTCTAAATGCATGATTTGTTTAGGTTGCGTAATGGAAAAAAAATGAGAAATATGCCTTGGTGAAAGTTGGGGTCATTTAGGTCGAGTTTAGCGTTTTCTCATTTTGAATGTTGGCATTGTTTCAGAAGGCCATGGAAGCACTTTTGGTACGATTATGGCATTGGTTGGGTGTTTGGTTGGTATAGTTGTAGTTCAAACGAGCAAAGGGGGAAATCGAGGCTTTGCGCGAATTCTAGGGTAAAGTAAGGTTTCGGGGTCCTTAGACGTGCCTTATGGTGACCTAGGAGAATTGGCGAAGCCGGTTTCCAGAACTCGTGGCTCGTTTGGAAATAGTAGTGTTTTGATAGTTGGGGCCGATTTGTGATTTTGCTTGTTATCTTGATATTATGCCTATAGAATGCTTAGGGTTGCTTGATATACTTGTTTAATTGGTGTGATTGTTGCTTATTATTGCTTGTTATGCTTGAAAAGTTAATTGAATGCTAGTATTGATTGTGATTGCTTGTTATCTCGTTTGTTGTCACTAGTTTGTATGTTGTGCTATCGCTCGTTTATTGCCTTGTATCGAGTCTTGCATTGCATAGTGTCTCATGCGTGAGTGATGGGCCTCTCTGGGTAGCCTCGGGTTGCCAGTGTTGGTTGCTCTAGCTTCGCTGCTATTCCCTTTTCTCGCTTGGGTTGCCTCCCAGGGAGATTTGGGTCGTAGATTGATGGATACTTCCGGGGTATTCCAAACTGGTGTTATAAGGTGGTTTCGCGCTTATTGTCATTGTTGTCACCATCAAGCTTGAGATTGATGTATCGCTCGTGAAATGGTATATTGCTCGTCAGAGTGAACCATAGCCTTCAGAGTGTGGTATAGCTTTGAATGGTTGTGTTAATACTTTCTTGAATGTTTAATATATTGTCGTTTGTATTGAATGCTTTCCTATTGACTTTATTGCTTAGTTGTGACTATTTGCATTGCACGACTTTCTTTCTCTCCAACTCGATATCTGTCTTGCCCTCACTGAGTATACGTGTTGTGTATACTCACTCCTCACCACCACATTTCAGGAAATGTCATATTAGCTGGAAAGTTCGTGATTTCGTGAAAGTCCGTGCTTGAAGAGTTGTCTTGCGTGCCTATGTGACTCGAGTTGTAAAGGTTGTAAAGATGTATACTTTTATGTATTATATGTACTTAATGTTAAAGGGGATGTAATTTAAGTTTCATTAGCTTATGTATTTAGTTAATGTAGCTTAACTTCAATGTATATTTGTAATGACAAAGGAAAAGAGATAGAAAGGTATGATAGTCTAGCTTATGAAATAGGTTGGTGTAGTTTAATTGCTAAGCTTGAATGTATATTTACTTGTGATTTGCTTGTTGTGAACCAAGGCTCGGATGGCCTTGAGGTGGTTGAATGTTTGGACATGGTATTGGTCCACTTATATGCTGTCGCAGGTTTTACATTTCGCCTAGAAACAGGGGAGACTTCGTCCATTTTCCCTAAAAATTTATGTCCGGGTTTTGGTTTGGGTTGTGTTTAGATCGATTGATAGAACTCCCGGTCTCGAGAGGGATCGGGGTGTTACAGGTGGCATCAGAGCTTGTCTAGCTCATAAGCCGGGACAGGGTCCTCGGTCTGGTGGGTAGTGACCCTTGAATGTGTGCTTGTTAAGTGTGTCTTGAAAGTATATGCTTGTATGTGAGATTGTGTGTCTTGACTTGAATGTATGCACTTATGTGATAAAGTTATGAGTTAATTGTGTGCTAAGTAAAGTGAAGTGTCTAGTTGTGCATTAAATTGACCTATTGAATTAGCATTGTGAATCGAATCGACCTCGTGAATTGTTATTTGCTTGAATTATTGCTTGTAATGTGTGTATAGAATGTCTTGAATTAGCTATGCCGTGATTTGAATTGATTGTGTTGTGCTTGAATTGATTGTCATGTTTGAATGACTTAGATGATTAAATGGTTTGGTGAACTCTTTTGTAAACTTGCTTGCATAATAGTTTAAGGCATGTGTATAACTGTGATATATTGGCATTCATACATGTCCTATAGAAATGGTAAGTAAGTCCTCTTCCTCCCCTGAAGAAAGTGGTTCACCGCTGGCTTTTCAAGGTGTATGGATTGGCAGGAAATGAATGGTATTTGACTAGCCTTTATTTGGGAATTGGTGTTTGCTTTTGGAGCTCGGTTATTGGCGAATCTCTATGGTCCTCCTCTGTGCCTAACAGTTGTGAAAGAGCAGCTTTCTCTTGGAGTTTTATTTGGTTGTTCTTTGGAGCATTCTTTGGTTTTCTTAATGGGTATTCTTTGGAGACTCCTATTGGCACTTTTTGGTAGACTTGGCTATTGGGTTTTCAGTTGGACTTACTGCATGGTATTATCTATGGTATATGTGTCTCGGTCTTTATTGGAGTGTTACTGGTATTCCTTATTGGAAATTCTTCAATGGCATTCTCTAGGATTCTTAGTGGACATTTATTTAGTATTATTTATTGGGCAATTCTTGGTACTTTCTTACTGGAGCATTGTTCGGGTATTTTCTTTGGCATCCCTCAGTTGGTTTGGTAACTGGAATTCCTATCAGACTCATTATCTCATATTACTTACGGTATTCTTTGGAATTCTTATCGGGCATTTTACTAGTATTTTCCTTATTGGCATTTATTGGAAGATCCTACACTTGGAATTCTGCTTGGACATATTATCTTGTACTGCTTACGGCTTCTCCTTCGGCCTTTCCACTCAGGGGAAATCTATATTTGCTGTTTGACTAAGATGTTGCGGTAGGAACTCAGTGATTGGAAGATTTCATTTAGAGGTTTGCCTTTGGTATTCTTCTCTATATTCCTTTACAGAACTTTCAGCTGGGTCTATTTACGGTAATCAGCATTGCATGAGGTGCATCTACTCTGGCTATCTCTTAACTTTCTTATTGGGTACTTGTTAGACTTCTATTGAAGATTCTTAAATAGGGTATTCCTTCGGTACTCTTCCTGCCATTAGTATGTGGTATTGATAATATCTACAGTATCTTTGGTTCAGTCTTTAGTTTGTATTTCCTCGGCATTCTTGATTGGGATTTCTATTTGGGATTTCCTACGAGCATTCTTATATACTATCTTGCTCAACAACCGATGAAGATTAAGCAGAGTTGGATTTTAGATGATGCAGAGTCCTATTGGAAGAAGAATTGTGAGGACGCAATTATTTTAAGGGGGGAAGGATGTGATAACTCGAACCCGGCATGCATTTAATAGCACTTGACTGCATTTGATTAAATGTTTAATTAGTTAAATTATCTAATTTTCACTGTTTTGCTATTTCTTTTAGAAGAATTCGAAAAGGATTTATATTAATTGATTAAAAGATTATTACTTATTTCTAATAATTGTAGTAATTGAATTTATTATCTTGTGATTAATTAAGTGTCATCTTAAATGTTAATATTTAATTGCACTTGATTTCATGTTTATATTTATTTGTTCAATTGTAGCTTAACATTAACTTCATAATTCTTTAAAATGTTCTAGAAATAGTTAAATTAATTATTTTAAATGAATATTGATTACCTTGATTGTTTTGATTACTTTAATTAATCGGTTTTGGTTGTTTTGCGTTAAAATTACTCAGTTTTCAAATAAATGAGAAAAGTAACTCCGAGCCGGAGTAAATTTTAAATTATGATACTTTCCAAAAATGATATATTTCTTAGATTCTTTGAGAATTAATTGTTACTTCTTTGTTGTCGCAACGTGCATTGCATATCGAGAGAGATAGTTAGGAAATGAATTCGAGTCCTCAGCAAATAGTGAAACTAGTATTTTAGTGCCTTAAATTTTATAATTTAATTGTTGTTAGCTAGAATTGATGTTTCCTTAGTTGTTTTAGCCTAAAAATGCATGAAATAAGCTAGTTTGACCAACTTAAGTGAGCATTGACCAAGCCTTGACCATTTTGACCTTGTGCCTTCTTTTAATAGCCTAAAATAGCATAAAATAAAAGAAAAAACAGAGCTGAACAGAAACAAGCAAGGCCGAAAATGAGGGAGAAGAAAAAAAGAAAAATTCAACTTCAAATCTTCGATTCTTCGCGTGAGCTTGCACGGGGTGGTTTCCGAGGCATCCTACGAGGTTTTCCTAGCGTCTAGGAGTGTCTAAGGTGAGGGTTTCATGTTTATTTGCGCATTTGAAAGTTTTATGCTTTAACTTTAATTTTTGGATTTTATCCGTAGAATGTTATTTTGATCGTTTTGAGGCTTATAGAATATTCTTTAGCAATCGTAGAACATGTATTTATAGCTTTTTAACATTTTTTGCGGTTGAATATTGAAATTAAAATATAATTTGCTAGTTGAATAGTAAAACATGAATAGTAAATCCTTGAAACCATAAAGTTGCGCTGTTATGCTGTCTGTTGATGTGAAAAGGTGCTAGGTATGCTAGAATGTCTCAATGCATAATTTTTTTAGGTTGTGAAATGGAAAAAATGAGAAATCTGCCTTGGTGAAAGTCGGGGTCATTTAGGTCGAGTTTAGCATTTTCTCGTTTTGCGTGTTAGCATTGTTTCGGAAGGCCATGGAAGCACTTTTGGTGTGATTATGGCATTGGTTGGGTGTTTGGTTGGTATAGTTGTAGTTCAAACGAGCAAAGGGGGAGATCGGGACTTTGTGCGAATTCTAGGGTAAAGTAGGGTTTCGGGGTCCTTAGACGTGCCTTATGGTGACTTAGGAGAGTTGGCGAAATCGGTTTCCAGAACTCGTGGCTCGTTTGGAAATGGTAGTGTTTTGATAGTTGGGGCCGATTTGTGATTTTGCTTGTTATCTTGATATTATGCCTATAGAATGCTTAGGGTTGCTTGATATACTTGTTTAATTGGTGTTATTATTGCTTATTATTGCTTGTTATGCTTGAAAAGTTGTTGAATGCTAGTATTGATTGTGATTGCTTGTTATCTCGTTTGTTGTCACTAGTTTGTATTGTTGTGCTATCGCTCGTTTATTGCCTTATATCGAGTCTTGCATTGCATAGTGTCTCGCGCATAAGTGATGGGCCTCTTTGGGTAGCCTCGAGTTGCCAGTGTTGGTTGCTCTAGCTCTGCTGCTATTCCCTTTTCTCGCTTGGGTTGCCTCCCAGGGAGATTTGGGTCGTAGATTGATGGATACTTCCGGGGTATTCCAAACTGGTGTTATAAGGTGGTTGCGCGCTTATTGTCATCGTTGTCAACATCAAGCTCGAGATTGATGTATCGCTCATGAAATGGTATATTGCTCGTAAGAGTGAACCATAGCCTTCAGAGTGTGGTATAGCTTTGAATGGTTGTGTTAATGCTTTCTTGAATGTTTAATATATTGTCGTTTGTATTGAATGCTTTCCTATTGACTTTATTGCTTAGCTGTGACTATTTGCATTGCACGACTTTCTTTCTCTCCAACTCGATATCTGTCTTGCCCTCACTGAGTATACGTGTTGTGTATACTCACTCCTCACCACCACATTTTAGGAAATGTCATATTAGCTGGAAAGTTCGTGATTTCGTGAAAGTCCGTGCTTGAAGAGTTGTCTTGCGTGCCTATGTGACTCGAGTTGTCAAGGTTGTAAAGATGTATGCTTTTATGTATTATATGTACTTAATGTTAAAGGGGATGTAATTTAAGTTTCATTAGCTTATGTATTTAGTTAATATAGCTTAACTTCAATGTATATTTGTAATGACAAAGGAAAAGAGATAGAAATGTATGATAGTCTAGCTTATGAAATAGGTTGGTGTAGTTTAATTGCTAAGCTTGAATGTATATTTACTTGTGATTTGCTTGTTGTGAACCAAGGCTCGGATGGCCTTGATGTGGTTGAATGTTTGGACATGGTATTGGTCCACTTATATGTTGTCGCAGGTTTTACATTTCGCCTAGAAACAGGGGAGACTCCGTCCGTTTTCCCTGAAAATTTATGCCCGGGTTTGGTTTGGGTTGTGTTTAGATCGATTGATAGAACTCCCGGTATCGAGAGGGATCGGGGTGTTACAATGGATCTATTCTTATCTTTGAGAGGAGCTATCTGGAACCCTCGGTTGTTGATAGAGTTAGTGTGGGGTTTTCTTTGAGGACTTGATCCTCTTTTGTGGTGTCGGCTTATCCCTAATTGATTGAGGCAGAAGCCGTCAGCATCAGCAATCATTGTATCATTTTGCAATAAGTATCTCTGTTTATCTTCTTAATGCATTACTTGAGTTACTACCTATTTACTTACATGTGCATTCCTATGTGTATGACATGATTTCTCGAATTGTTTGCAAAAAGAGAAAACCATTTCGAAAACACTTCCCATTTCATCATCACTGAGTTATATGTAGGATTAGCTCACCTCTCTTTTAACCTTTCAGGCGAGGCTGAGGCTGAGCAGGCACTTCAAGGTGTTGGCGAAACTTCTTGGTGTGACATCGAGGATTTCTGCCTTATGTGATTACTACTTGTTGATGTAACTTAAAATACTTGATGTATAACTTATTATTTTGGACAACTTTTATGTAATCAAAATACTTCTATTCTTTTGAGACTTAGACACTTGAACGTTGGCTAGATTTTATGTATAGACAGGTGGTTCAAGGTCTTGTATATATGTAATCAGTTGTGGTTTCCTTTACTAAGGCCGATGTAATTGAAAAACTCTTGCACCTTTATGGAGTGAATGTGAATGTACAAGTTATTGAGTTGTTGATGTTATAGATTTGAGTTACGAAAGTAACGTACCGGCCTTAGCCTTTGCAGGTATCCGGGTCGGGGCGTGACAATATGTATTGGGGTTTGATACTTACTTTTGAATAATACTTCTCCCAAGCATGAGAAAGTTATATTCACTCGTAGTATTATTCTTTAAATATAGAGAGTGGCAATTATTTGTCAAGAGAGAATCCATTACCTCGATCAATTATTCAATGTCCTATGCGATTTAATTTGGTAAATGAGGAAAACCTTGACCAAGGTATGATTGATGAAAATGTGTTTTTTCATGGATGTCATCTCTCATTTCACCATATTGAATCTAGGCATAGAATTGAGTCTATGAACTTAATCAGTCTATGGTTCTTACTCAATCGGGACTACTAATAGAATGATTGAATTGCACGATAAAACAACTATATAGGTTCATTTCATGATAACTTCATTGCCTTATATATTGTCTTGATATGTTGCTAAACGTCACTCAAGACCTTAAGGGTGTTTCAAGAATTGGAGGAGAAATTATTGAAACAAATCAAGAAGTTGATTGACATTAAAAAAATGTTTAATGTTTCCTTAATGCTATTTGACTATGGACCTAGAAAGTCACACCGTATTAGCAATGAGATAAAGTCTTGCTTGGACTTTAATCATTTTCTCTAAACAATTATTAAATAGTTAATAATTGAAGTCTCAACCATTAAAAGTTAATGGGGCAAATTTGTAAGATTGGTAAAGTTTTGAGGTGCTTGGTACAAATAGATAAAATATGATTTAATCTATTAATTGTTAGCATCAAATATGAGCATTGATCTTGCAAAGAAACAACAGGGGGTTAACTCTTGAATGGTATGGAGAGACTGGATGTTTGAACACGTAACAGGGAAAAACTTAACGGTTGAGTTTACTCCAACTTGTTCTGTCTTGAGAAGGCAAATAGCAGAAATGTTATATGATATCTGTAAAAGTTGTTGCAGAGTTGTCTAACCAGAGCAAGAGAGAGAATGCATTTTTTCCTTCTTCTCTGGTTCATATAGACATATAAACAAACACTTGCATTTGATCAAAAGTTTTCACAAGTGTTAGTTTATTCTTTACTCTACGTATTGGAAGCCTTTGAGACTAAGCTTAAGATAACTAAACTAAAGTAGTTAAGTAATTAGAGAAAGGTTATAGTTCATCAAATCTTCCAAGGTGTTTGCTAGCACTACAACTCTCAGGAGGAGGAAAGCTTTGTCAAACTGCTAGGTGGACAATCGAAAGCTTCTACATTTGTGGAAGGAGCAGTATCTTCTCAGAGGTTTCACCAAGCAATATCAACCTTAGGTCTTCAAGAGGTATTCACTTATTCTTGCTTTACCTTTGGTTGATAATGTATATAACAGAGATATCAAGAGACGAGATTATAATGAATGTTCATGAAAAATTGTATTTTATGCTGTCTTATGCTGCTTAACTTTGATTCATTTAGAGCAATCTCGTTAATCGATCCTTCAATCATCATATATAGAAAAAAATATACAAATACATAACCAACACATCAACTTTAAACATTATATTTGAAAATCCCATCACCTTTTATGGTTGAAAATGCAAGAATTAACAAGCATAGACCTAGGTTGAGCAAGTTCCAACTCCAATTTGGGTCCAAAAGCTTTCTTCGTTCTTCTTCTTCTTCAAAATTTGCCAAACCCTAGCTTTGACACTATTCCCCCTTTCTTCATCTTCTACCCGATTTCACTCTTTTTTGTTTTGTTTTGTGCTTTAGTTATGTTATATAATGGAAGTCAATGCTAAGTCAAGGGGTCAAGTTACTATTTAGTCTAGGTAAACTATTATAAGCGTTAAATGACTACTTATGCAAACATTTTGATCATAATTGCAAGTATGTCATTCATTAACAATTTCTAAATTGACCTCATTGTCCTAGTTTGGTCAAACTAAATGAAATACCACTTCAATTGCAATTACATGAAGTCTAAATGCACATATCACATTCAAATAATAAATTAAGCAGTTAAATGCACATATTACTTTATATAATAATTAAAACAAACAAATGCACATAAATTCATGTCGGGGTCTCACATCATCTCCTCCTTAGGACAATTTCGTCCTTGAAATTCTTACTTTCTTTTGCCAGAAGTCCGCTCATGAACTTTCTGCCATCTAGGACAGTCATTTGGCCTATGCTAACTACTACCACAACCTGTGCATATCTCAGATTTCCTCCAGCACCTAGACTTGAAATGGCCTTTACGATTGCAGAAGATATAATATTTAACTTTCTTGGCAGCATTATTCCCAGAAGAACCTTGAGCTGACGAAATAACTGAACCACTCTGCTGAGTCCTCATGACAGTCAGACTATACTGGCTCTAAGTTTGAGTCTGCCTCTGCTGAGTTTGGGACTAAAATGACCTATGCTGCCCCTAGGGCTGAGATAGCCTCTTATTCTGTTGGCTCAATTCAGCCCTTACTTTACCCTTTTTCTTTTCAACTCTTGATGCTGCATTGAGGGCCTCTGAGTAGGTAGCAAACTGAAAATGAGCCAAATTGTCTTGAATCTTCGGCATTAAACCCCAAATAAACCTCTGTATCCTCCTGCTAGTAGATTGCACCAATTCGGGTGCATAATGAGACAACTTGTTAAACCGGACCTCGAACCGCGCAACCGTCAGATTACCTTATTTGAAGGAATAAACTCCTCATCCCATCTTTCTCGGGCAATCTCCGAAATGTAGTTATCCTTGAAGGCTTGTATAAAGTTCTCCCACAAGTATGGGCTACGCTGATGCTCCCACTATAACTTTACGGTCCTCTATCATTGTCTACCATCCCCGTCAAGTAAAAATACAGTAAAGAAGATCTTTTTATCATCGATATAGTCAAGGGTATCATAAATACTCTTGATCTTCTCAAGCCATGCCTCAGCCTTCTCATCATTTGGTTCCCCTAGAAACCTTGGTGGCCCCTATTTCAAGAACCGCTCTAGCATGTTATCTCCTCTGTTAGCACTGCCACCATTGTTATTATGGTTATTGTTATTTCCTAGATTGTTATGCTCACGTTCAGCCTGCCTCTCTAGAACTTGTGCCATTCTATCCATCGTGGCTATCATTCGACCCAGTACCTGTTCACCTATCAGTGCCTGATCTTCCTATGCATCCATATCCTTGCGGGGTCCACCTCTGGCTTTAGGTGCTCTCGAAGCCATCTTTTGACATTAAAGGGTTACTTACAAGTTATATCATATATGTAAGTTATATGCAATTACAATACATAAGAAACAAGTCTCACACAAAGCACATTGATCACATAATACACACTTAACACATAACGTACATTTATCACATTGTTCACTTAACATGTTATGCATGCATACGTTCATT
Source organism: Ehretia macrophylla (assembly GCA_037974665.1). Classification (NCBI taxonomy): domain Eukaryota; kingdom Viridiplantae; phylum Streptophyta; class Magnoliopsida; order Boraginales; family Ehretiaceae; genus Ehretia; species Ehretia macrophylla. Next base: position 55,250,400 of record CM075771.1, on the reverse strand, counting down.
CAAGACAAGTTCATATTAATACTTCTACCCGATAGACCGAGGACCCTATCCCGACTTATGAGCTATTTAAGCTCTAATACCACTAAATGTCACGCCCCAACCCGACTCCGCCTTGGACCAAGTTAGGATGCTACGGTAAACACATATTATGACGCCTGTACTATGGCACATTTGGCAATAAACCTGTGAAACAAATCATTCAACAACAATAGAAACTGCACATTACATAACCTGGATGTTCCACATACATTAAAGTTTACATAACCACTTGAAAGACCTACTTTTAACATGGTCATAAAAGCTACATTCTATCTCAAAATAGGTGAAACCAACCTAGCAACATGTACATGGCCAAAATAAACTTACAATTTTTATAACAAAAGTCTTATAGCCTTCCAAATATACAACTTTAGTCTAATACATTACATGAGCACAAGAGTATTCATTACACAAGAACTCCACAATTACATAAACAATGTAAGCATTATCCTAGTAAATCAAGCAAAACTATGGCTTTCATTCACCTCGTGGCTCGCTCTCAGTTTCACCTGAAATGTGTCATAAAACGGGGTGAGCTTCACAAACTCAATGAGGGGGGAGTAAGGGAAGGTTTTGGAAAAACTTTTAACTTGAAAACCTTTTTTGAAAATGTGCATTGAACAACATATAAACAATAAGGACAATTAACTCAAGTAATATCAAAGCTATATAAATATTCAAGAAGGATACGCTAAACATTATTGATGCCGCTCTTTATACCACCATCACGAACTCTACCATTTCCCCTTGTTACTCTCGTTCATTAAAATTTATAACCCAGCACCCCATGGACATTCTCCGTCCACACGAGTGAGGGAATTGGATCTTGGTCCCACTTAATAAAAGTTACGACTCAACACCCCATAGACATTCTCTATCTATACGAGTGAGGGAATTGGATCATGGTCCATCTCAATAAAATCTACGACCCAACACCCCATAGATATTCTCCATCTATGTGAGTGAGGGAATTAGACCATGGTAGTCATGCCTTCGCCTGGCAAGCCCGTTGCCGCACAGTGTCACACGATGCTACCATGCCGAGTTAAAAGGTTACAACCTTACACATTCGCTTTGCATTCGTATTCACATTTAATGACATATCACACATTCACATTCATTTGGAGATGATAACAAAGTCGGTTGCCTTTCAATCACATTTAACAATCAATAGCACGTTTGTTGGGTAACAAAGTAGATTACCTAACCATTAGCAAACACTCATATCATTTGATAACTAATGATAAACCAATACTTTACAACAATATTTAGCAACACTTTATCCAACTCTTGATGCTACCCTAATGCACAATCATATACCTAGTAATTATATAGCAATGTAAGCAATTAAACCAACCAAAAGGAAGCCATAATTAAGCATAATCACATATTCAACACAATAGAATTCAATTCGACACTTTAACTCTTTTAACAGCATATTTATCAATACACTTTGTAACCTACAATGTAATACAAATATACAAGTATTCATCTAGCATTTAGGGAGCAATTTAAGTAAGCAAATAACCCACTATGAAAGGCAGCCCTTTCAACACAACATTCAAACAACACTTAAAATCAATATTTAACAACATTTACAACCACATTTAGCAACAATTTTATCAACACCTTCCATATCCTACAATATAGTACAATTACACATTCATATATCTAGCAACTAAGGAGTAAAGTAGGCTTATAACTACGCAAAAAGGCAGCCAAATGGTACTACTACAATGGCTGCCAACGCTGGAAAATTCCAGCCAGCCCACTCCCACCAAAACACCACTAATTCATGTCACCAAGCCATTAAAGTATGCTATGAAGGTACATATATGCATATAGATTTCATGTGTAAGCAATGAACAAAGATTGAACCCATTTCTAGCTATAAAATTCAAACTACAACACATATTAGCAAGCTACAACAATTCATGGTTCATTCAAGCTATAAATCATATATATTACTCTCAAGGATCTATTTAGCAAGATTCTCATGTATAATCATCATATATAACAAAAATATACAAATACATAACCAACACATCAACTTTAAAACTTAGATTTTGTTAGAGATATGAACTAATGCTATAGTTGAGATGACCTGAGTTAGGGTTTAATAAGAATATATTTGTGTGTTTTTATACACTATGTTATTTGTAGGATATTCATACTCTCCGCTTCGATATGAATGTGTTCCTAATGCTTATCTGAGAAGAAAAATGTTCTAAAAGGGTTTAGGATATTTCGTAATTTTTTTTCGATATAATAAACATTAAGAATTGATTCATAGCCCTTCAGATTATTCAACTAGGACTAGAATAATCGAGTACTGGTTATCATATATTATTACCTTTGATTAACATATTGATGTTAATGGTAAAGGATGGCGTGCGAAGTGCCAGAACAACATGATGATGTGAACTAATAAACATATGAGTGATTGTCTGTGTATGGATCATTGAATGTGATAATAAATAGTGAACTGTATGATTTTAGGTTAATAGTTTACTATTTAGTTGGGAATTGTGTAAATTAATCCTCAGACTTGAGAAATTACAGCTGCAAGTTATATCATGGGCTAAATTCTGCATCTGGACAATACCCGTCTTCCATAAGGTGGGTTACGACCTTTCACGTTTTAGTTTTATGGTATGAATCAACAGATAATTGTCAAGATAGGATCTGTTAATCTCCAGCGTGAGGCGATGTCCCATGATATCTAAGATCGGTCGTAAAACGAGGAAGCCCTTGGCCAAGGCGAGTATGAAGTGATGAAAATGGGTTTTTTCATGGTAGTCATCACTCGTTTCACCGGTTTAGATTTATTCATAGTATCAGAGGTGGACTTAACCATTTTATGGTCCTTTCTCAATCGGGGCATTCTTAATAGAAGGATTGGACTGCACGCTAATTCTCAATGGCTAAATGAATTTATAAAGGATGTCGTCTTCATTATCGTTTATATTCTCATCGTACGTTCGTTGCTAGTGTGTCATTCATGAGCATAAGGGTATTTCAGTAAATGGGGGAGACATTTCTGAAATAGATAAGGAGGTTTATTGGTCCCTCATCGGTACACGATTATGAATCTAGAAGGTCACACACTAATAAGTATCATGAATAAGTTTACCGAAAGCTTGTATAATGTGGTTGGTGGCTTTAAGGTGTTAAGAGTCATCTATATTGGTATTTAGGTCAAAAGTATAATTTCAGAAAGTTTTGGGGTCAAATTATAATTACTAAAACTTTTAAGGCTAAACTGTAATTATTGAAAAGTAGTTTCAATGTATTTATTCTAATGGAGAGTAGAATGAGCAAAAACTATATATATATATATATATATATAGTTTTTGCTCATTCTAATCTCCATTAGAATAAATACATAGAAACTACTTTTCAATAATTACAGTTTAGCCTTAATTTTTGGTAATTACATTTTGACCCCAAAACTTTTTGAAATTATATATATATATATATATATATATATATATATATATATATAGGTGTTTATGTATATGTATATGTGTAATGATGATGTACTTTATGAACTACCACGTCATCATCCTAGTCGTTAAAAGGTGAATTGCAAATTGATGACTAGATATATGCATGTGGCATATGCATGCAGAGATTGATGATTAGGATAATCCATGTCATCAATCCTAGTCATTTGAATTTGAATTTGATGGCTAGGATTAAGTCTTGAATAAAGACAAACTAATCCTAACCTTTACTTTTGAGGATAAGTGCTTTTTGTCAAGTGTCAAGAGAAAGAATAAAGTTAACCTTTAGATTGTAATGATTACAATCCTAGGATTTGTATAGCTTTAACTTTAGAAGAAAACAATTATGATTGGCTATCTAATAAAGTAAGATTATATATATATATATATATATATATATATATATATATGAGTATATTATATATATATAATATTAGATGACAACATTCTTTCTCATTCCACTCACAATTTCGGCCAAGCTAAGGAGGAAAGAGAAGATTGAAATCTTGCCATCTAATGCTAATGATTGTGATCCTAAGACATGCATGGCTTGTCATGAAAATGTGACAATTGTGATTGGTCACTTATTATGTTAATAGTTTATATTAATATAAGATGACAACACTCTCTCTAACCTAATGCCTCTCTCACACACGGCACACACACTAGCAAAAACAAGAAAAACTTCATTTTTTCTCTATGGTATTGCGGCTATAACATCAAGAAGAAGATAGGGTTTTTGTTTTTGCTTTAGACATACATACATAGCTTCAAACTTTAAGGATATACTAGCACTTTTCATCTTCAAGTGGTGGTAGAACTTTGGATGCTTGGTGGATCAACTAGGGCCTTCAAGTTAGAAGGATTCAAGGGCTAGTCTTCAAGCATCATCTTCTCCAAAGTTGACTACAAGAGGTATATCTTTTTACCTCTCTTTTGATTATACATATATTTGATATATATATGTTTATATGTTGAGCTTAACTAGTTTATGGACAATGATAGAATAATATATGTTGATGTTAGCTAAATTTTTGGAAATATGGCCTTGTCATTTGCGGCCTTAGCTAGCTATCCATGATACTATTCTTCGATCTTGAATCCAACTAATAAATATGCAGTGACATGATCTCTAATGTTGGCTTGTACTTTCAGATTTGAAAATCCCCTCACCTTTTTATGGTTGAAAATGCAAGAAATAGCAAGAATAGACCTAGGTTGAACAAGTTCCAACTCCAATTTGGGTCCAAAAGCTTTCTTCCTTCTTCTTCTTCTTCTTCAAAATTTGTCAAACCCTAGCTTTGACACTATTCCCCCATTTCTTCCTTTTCCACCAGATTTCACCCCCATTTTTTTGTTTTGTGTTTTAGTAATGTTATATAATGGAAGTCAATGCTAAGTCAAGGGGTCAAGTTACTATTTAGTCTAGGTAAAACATTATAAGGGTTAAATGACTACTTATGTAAATATTTTGATCATAATTGCAAGTATGCCATTCATTAACAACTTCTAAAATGACCACCTTGTCCTAGTTTGGTCAAACTAAATGAAATGCCACTTTAATTACAATTACATAAAGTCTAAATGCACATATCACATTCAAATAATAAATTAAGCAATTAAATGCACATATTACTTCATATAATAATTAAAACAAGTAAATGCACATAAATTCATGTTCGGGTCTCATAGGTATAACTAGCTAGGGACAAGGACAAGGATGGATATGGTAGTTGGTGGCTAGGGAGGAATAAAAGCGGTAGATGCTGGAATGAATGAGGTTTGGTAGGGTTTGGTCACATAAAAGAGATTTTTGGTGGTTAATAAGAATCCCAATTCTATTACATCTCATGTTAAATAGAGTAATTAATATATTAAAATAAATAAGTAACCCCTATGTATCAATGATTGTTCACTTATTCATCTAATATATTGATTAGTCTATGTTAATGAAAAGTAATGATGTAGTCTTCTCAAGTCTATATTATTATTAACTTAATATTATAGTTGAGAAGGTTTGTTGGTCTTTGGTTAGGTTTCACTTTTCACATACTTCTGATTTCAGTTTATCTCATAAAAAGAAATTGAAACAAAATAATAATAAAATCATAAAAAGATAAAATGATCATAGACTAGAAGCGCTATCAACCTAAACCACCAGGTTGAATAATTAAATAAGATATTAACCCATAAGCAAAATAGGTCGCTCCTTTTGGGCTTTACACAACTCCTTTCGTTAACCGGGTCCTTAACTCTTGATGTTTTCATCTTGATTTCTATTAAGTTTATGCACATAAAATCTTAATCTAGTTGAGATACATAATTAAAAATAGGGGTTTTACATATTTAAAATGTGGATAAGAGGTGTGCAAGGCCCATTTTAATCGATCAAAATGGGTAAATAAATAATAAGTGACATTCATTCATTCATTGATACAATACTAGCCTATGATCATCTACACATCATCTTAAACCAAATACGATAATCCTCGATCATAACACAATTAATTATCCTCATATAATCTCATTATATTAGGTTATTCAATAAATAAACTCTTTATTAAATTGAATTCACAAATATTTCATATTTGATTAAATAAAAAAATCATATTTTATTTAAGGTTTTAATTATTAAAAAAATATCAATTAAGGTGCTAAAAATACTAATTTGGACTTTTGAAAATTTTGTCAAACAAATATTATAAAGGCATCCCAAAACATTTAAAATATGCTCCAACCATTATTTAAATTTAATTTGGACTCAATAACAACCAAATATCAAAAGAAGTCCATTAGCCCATAAGTATTAAGAAAATAAAAAAAAAATTAACCCAATACTCTATGGGTTTGGATATGGATCTAGATCCAAATTCGAGTCAGGTAGGGTTCCAAACCCCATATATATACCAATTTTTTTTTCTTTTCCTTTCTTTCTCTCCCCTTCTTTTCTTCCTTTCACGGTAGGCAGCCTGCTTTTCATTACTATTGTTACAACGACCTAGTCACTGTAGTAGGGTACGGGAAGTGGCGGCAGCTTCCGGAAGAAGAGATGGGATATATTTTTTATTTATTTAAAATGGATTGAAAACTATTTTAAAACAGTTTTAAAATTAAAAAAAAAAACTTAACAAAAAACAAATTTTTATGAAAATAACTTTGGGAAGAACTTTTAAGAGCTAAAATTTAATCTAATTAAATTTATGGAACCATATAATTGTGCTACTTAATTAAATTACGTAACAAGCATGAACCGTGGCTTTGATACTCCTGTTACTTACCATACATGGTATTTAAAATTTAAATTATGCACAATGAAAATTACACACGTGCCCATTCTTGGCTAGTTATGTAGATTTGATCACAAGCATATATAATCATATTAAATACACATAATGAGTTTTTAGGATTACCCTCATAGCGCAAAAATTGGTATCTCAAACTAATAATGATTCTAGCTTCCCAAGCATCAAACCTCCAAGAGTATCCACACAAAGTTGATGCCAAACAACTAGTCTTCCCACTAGGATTTAGAGAGAATTCTTGATATTTGCTGACTGAGAAAAGTGCTAGCAATTCGTAAGAGACAACTTTCTATTTATAGACACATAATAAACCTAGGGTTAATTATGGGCTTATCTAATTGCATTGGGCTTAGAATTGGTGGATTGGTTGGATTATAGTTCAACTTCAACAAGTCCTACAATTAAATCAATATCTGGACTTTATGAATATCAATTTAATCAATACTTTCTACTAGTTAGCTTGCAACATTTCTATTGCGTGTGACTTCTTAGATTCATAATTAATTGGTAGTAGAAACTCATGAACCTACAAATATAATTATGGTGTAATTAATTCCTTCTGTCTAATTTGTCGCGATAAAGATAAAGTCAAGTATATGGACGTTAAACTCTTTTGCTTAATCATATGAACCAGTCTAATTAATTAGTAACTCGTCAATAAATTGTGGAATGACTTCCTTTATTTCACCTCAGCTAAGAATTTCCAATTACTTAATTAGTAGATCACATTAGACCCCTATTTAATGAATTCCATATTGCACTCACATATACCTCATATGGGAATAGATCATAACCACTTATGACATGATCTAATATATCCATTAATAGAATTTGATCCTATTGTAAAGCAAATTCATGACTTCCTGAATATGAGATAACTATAGTATCTCAAGTCTAAAGAATAATTACTTAATTATAGCATATAACAAATTACTTATTGTCCATGTAATTTGTTATATGATTGGTCATGTTCAGTCACTTGTCCTCTAACAAATACTTATAAATCTACTAATGAAATATAAGACTCATTGCCTTTATCTTAATATCTCATATTAATCATAGTAGCAGATTGTATACCGATCTCTCCAGATGAATTAACGCCAATAATTCATCCTATAATCCAGAGACTTATTTTAGAATCTATCATTGATTTATAGATCATGCGACCATATTCTTAACGATTTAATAATAAGATCTATAAGATAATTCGAAGGACTTTACTTAAATATAATTATGCATTAATTGACAATTAAATAATTGTCCATTACCCAATAAAATGCTGCAAACTATCATGTTCTAAAAATACAATATATTGACTTTTAGACCATATAATCTATTAGGTGTTACATGGAGGTGTATTTTGGTCATTTTACTTAGTAGGTCGAAATAATATCATACTCGAATTGGTAAGTTTCTATGGATCCAGTTGTCATTGTAAAGTACAACTATAACTCTTTAGGTAACTATTGGTACTCTAAAATGTATTGAAATAGAATGACATTCTCAACTCTATTCTGATTTCCATGCTTGGTATGAATGAATGAATTTGTAATCTCATTTCCTAGGTAATCCTATTCCCCCGTATATGAGATTAGCCCATTTTTCTTGTGTTTGTGAATAAACTTATTTCACAAATAACTAACATACCCCATAAAAATATAACTTTTATATATAGTTTCTTTTTCAGTAATAATAATAATAACGACAATAATAATAATAGTACTAATAATAATAATAAAATTAAAATAATAATAACAACAAAATAATAATAATTATTATTATAAAAATAATAATTAAAGTAATAATAACAATAATAATGATAATACTAATAATAATAAAAATAATAATAACTCAAAAATAGTAATAATAAAATAATATACTGAAAAATAAAAATAAAATAACAATAATAATAATAATAATAATTAAAATAAGAAAAATTATAAAAATAAAAAAGATAATAATATTAATAACAACAATAATAATAATTAAAGTAATAATAATAATAATAATTATTATAAAAATAATAATAATAAAAAAAACAAAAATATAATATTTAAAATAATAATAATAACAATAATAATAATTATTATTTATTATGTTTATGTTGTTTATGGTTATGTTCATGTTTATTCTTATTTTTAATACTATAATTGTAAAAAAAAAATCATGTCATATTATACAAGTCATTCCTATTACTACTCTTGAATACTGACTACCAAACATGGGTTTGTAATCAATATATTAATTCATATCTTCATTCCTAGAGCATATCAAACATGTCATTATGATTCCAAAGTTTATTCCATTCCAATTTCATTCCATCCATTCGCTTATTCTATTTTTGTTCAAATTTATTTTAGTGTACCAATTGTTTTCTTAGTAGAATGAGTTAGGGTTAACTCATTTCAATACAGGTGTCTTTACGTGTAAGGGAAAATATCACAAATTATCCTCAATGTTTACATTTTATTTTTCAATTTTGTCGAATTGTTTTAAAAGTAAAGCGTTTAGTGTCTAAAGTTTGCAAAAAGTTATAATTTAGTCCCCAATGTTTTTACTTTTTTCTACTTTTATTCCCATTGTTTGAAAAGTGACGCTCTTAGTCCCCAAAGTTTGAAACGGTTTTAATTTAATCCATGCCGTAAAATTTTTATTATATTTGTGATATGCACATGAAACTTTGGAGACTAAATTGAAAAAAGTAAAAACAAAGAGAACTAAATTGAAATTTTTTCCAAACTTTGAGGACTAAGCGTCTTATTTTCAAAAAAATGAGAACGAAATTGAAAAAAAGGTATAAATATTAAAGACTAAATATATCACTTTTAAAAAAATAAAAACGAGATTGAGGACCATTTGCGAAATTTACTCTTAGGTGTAACTTTGGTCACCCTAGAATCAGTGACCTTTGTTTCTCAATTCATCTTTTCTAAACAAAAATCTCACAGCTGAAATTTTAGATGGAAAGTTTGGTGTATAATAACCCGAAAATGAATGAATTATGATATAACGCTAATAAGCCACTGCTCTACTATACTCGAACTTAATTACTCCCATCAAATAAGAAAATAGCTTATAGCTGGACCATAATGAAAAGATGACCTAAAGTAGTGATTGCCAGCTAACTTAAACAAGAACCCACTACCTTCCATGAAGCAGCTGGTAAGGCGCTAACGTGCGCAAACCAAATCGATCGGCTTTCTATAATACACACACATAGCAAAATAATTATTTCTAAGAGAGTGTGTATATATGTATTGATAGTTAATAAATAATTTAGAACATACATACACACAAAGAGACATGCAAAAAGGTTTAGAATTTGGGAGGTGCATCGATCGTACAAATGGAAGTGCCCACCAGAGCCATACCCGACAGTGAGACCTCAGTCCGGAAAAAACGGGGTGCATGTCATTTTTGCACACGTTCCCACAGTGGGTCATCCTTCACATGCCACCATGTGATCAGAACAAAGTTTGCTTTCATTTGGCCTTAATTTCCACTTTAATTTATTTTTAATTAGGGTTCATAACCATACCCAATGTCTCCCCACTTGCATCATCCTAAGATGTGTCTTGCACTGCCTAGATGCCCTTTGTCATGCCTATGCGTGATACTTTCATATTTTAGTTAATTCTTAATTTATATCGATCATCCAAATAATGAAGCATCTAATAATACAGTATTTATGAGATCGAAAAAAGCCCATGATATATCATTTTCTCAAAAAAAGAAAAGAAAGAAGAGATGAAAAGTTGGAAAGTGCAACTAATTATCAGAACTATCTCTAAATATTTGCTTGATTCTATTAGTATTATTTAAGCCTGATCGTTAAATATTCATGCAGAACAAATAATACAAATAAATTCAATGGTTACATCAAAATTATGAGATAATCCTAATTAAGTGCCACATATACGAAATTTTAAAGAAATTAATATTTGAGAAAGAAAAAGCCTTTATAATTATTTAAACAATATTGTAATATTTTAGTCAATTATGTATAACTTGAACAAAGAATTTGTATTGTTTCTATAGAAAATCGTATATCTTGTGCAAAATGTAAAAAGATTTACCAAATCTGATGAAGTCACTTATCACATACTTGTTTCTATTTTTCCTACTTTATGATTGTTGTTTTTCGTAAACTTTTGTGATAATTAATTATTATGAGATATCTTCCACACCAAACTCCTAGCCTTAATTTCTTATCCGTCCATGAGAGTTACTTATTGATCATATTTACAACAAATATTGTCTATGTTGCCACGAATATCTGCAAAGTTTTTGCACCAAAAAAATTCATCAAAATCATATGTTATCCATAATTCTCTCTCTGTGATTGATAATTATGTTTAGAAATTAACTAACGAGATTAGAAGGATTTAAGCTTAGTTGTTTGAAGAGATCATCGTATACATATATAATAAATGTATCATTCAACATAACATTGGGCTAATTTCCTTTTTTTTTTTATCACATGGACATAATTTTTTTTTTGATAGCTTTATTGGCATCCCACTAAGTTTAAAAATGCATCTTCATAAGGTGTTTACATGACACAAATCTACATCGAAGTCATGACTTCTTATAACTGCCAAGGATTTGACCAGGGATGTATTTATTAGTGTTTTTGTTTAGTAAAGCTAGAATCACAAAATTTAACAATTATATATATATAAAAAATTTGATGAGTGCCAAATTGAGTTTCAACATAAAAATACTCAGAAAATACATATATTTTCGAAAATATTTTGTGACTGGGGTTGCAGCCCCCTCTAACCATACATTTAAGTAGCTCCGTTGTGGGTTAATTATGGCTATCATCAAGAGGTTATCTTATAAGGGATTATTTGAAGAGAATAATTGCTTGAATTCTCTGTAAGATTTGTTTTAGCCATAGTTAAATTTATCCTTTTTTCTTGATTTTTTTTCCTTTTCATGGTTCAATTATCCCTAACTCAATGTCATATATTTCGTTTCCATAAACTTACATAAAATGCACTCAATTTAGTCAGCACAATCAATGTAATGCATAATTATATATTCATGAATAACCTTTTGATCAATTTTGCAGAAAAGATGCAACTTGGAGAAAACATATTAAATTAGGAACTTGCACAACCTATCCCCAAATTTGGCCATGCATGGAGGCGCGTGGCGATGGTAGTACAACCATTACAAATGGACAGATCCAAGGTGGGACCCTTTAGGTGTGCCCCCCCACTAGGAATATCACAACCGTCAGATCTAGTATACGCTGTAACCCCACCATACATACATATTTTGGTGGCTTTATTCATTTGTTGCTGCTCAGTAATTTCGTAGAATTATTAATGAAATCAAACCCAGTCGGCTTTTTAATATAGAGAGATGAGAAGAAAAAGAAAAGGTAGGTGTTCAGTTGTTCTTAGGCCCAATATTCTTCTCGGGATTGGTGGTAAAGTGGTATTCTCCTATAAATACTGATGGTCTCATCTCCCCTTAACCTACACTTCTTCCTATAATCCTATAATCTCTACTGATATAGTCACCCCCCCCCCCCCCCCCCCCCCCCCCCCCGGGGGCACTCCACCCCACCCTTCTTTTCCTATAACCAAAAACCCTATTAGGGTTAGGATGGTTGCAACCATTGAAGCATATCTAGTATGATGAATTGTTATGCAAATGGTCCTTTTTGTATTCTTCCACAGCTTTCTTGAACTGCATCTGGAAGATCAGTGGCCTTTAAAGGACTGATACAATCCTTGTTGCGGTTCAATAAAGCTGTGGGAAGATACAGAGAGGATCAAGGAAATTCCTTGGTCTTCAACCTAATTCACATCTTTGCATATTCTTATATGAAACTTGCATATGACACAATTCTGATATAATAGTGAGATTAATCTCCTATTACTTCGGAATTTCTGTTGGCAGCCATGGATATATGCTTGATTATCTCATAAAATTTGTGGATATTTTTTAAGATCTCATCTAAATTCAGTTGAGTTGATTGATCTGTTACATATTATGTTATTTTAACCATTGTTTCTCTGATCAGTACTAACATTTTCTGACAAAAGGAAGCAGAATCTTTGAGTATATTCTCAGAAGGTGAATCTGTTTTGGTTATAAACATCTAAAGGAAGCTTCCCTATACAAAACAATGAATTTTGCAATTCTTCTATCTCTCTTGTTGCCAAATACTCAAAGAAAACATGTTTTCTGATAGCTATGCACTCTTCTGATGTTTATTTGCAAGTTATGTATCAAAGTATGTTGAGTAGCTGTGATCTGATTGATCTAGTACATAACAATCAAATTAATAAGATTTTTATTTATGTAAATATGCCGATGTACAGTTTACATTGATCTTCTGGAAGTATTCTTTAAGCCTGAGCCAATTTACCTTTCGGATCTATTAAAGGGGAGACTTTTTTGTTACAGTCCCATATCTTTGATTCGATTTAAAAATAAAACTTTGCTGGATATTCATCTGAAGTCTTATTGTTGTTTGCTGCCTATTGAGGCTATCGATATATCTCTACTATTAGGAGTTCGTTTTGATTGTTGTTCGTTTTGATTACAACAGGTCGTTACATAACCACTCGTTGTCAGTGGTTGTTCAGTTTTATGGCCTTGCAAGCGATACGTCATCCGATACAGCCAATTAAGAGTTAACTTCCACCCGCAACTACCATTAAGGTAACTATTGCTAGTGATATTTTTATTTAAAAAATGCTTATTATGTCGCTTAATTTGAATTCATAAATTTTGAATGTCCGTGATGGTTTATGCATGCTATATGACAAGTTTTTTCTGGCTTCAGTGTTAGATGGACCACAAGGTTTGCATTGCCCTTTTTCATATAAAAAAAAGCATCTCCTAACCCATCCCTTTCCTCCAACAACTTAGTTTTATATGCAAGTCCAAAGGCATTTATTTGAATTTGGTAGAGCATGTTATTGATGAAGTATGCACCTAGGTAGCAGACAAGTTCAACCAAGTAAAGCATTGCCCTTTTGATTTCTCCTTGGAAAAGAAAACTTTCCAAGTCAACTTTGCAGAAAAAATTCATTACAAGAAAATTAGGGTTTAATTTTTCCCCATAAAGCAAAAGATGTGCACATGCATAGCAAGAAATATAGATATGTATGTTGCTTTCTCTTGTTAAGCCTGATCTGCCTTAAGATCAGTTGCCGGGTTGGACGAGCAAATAACTCAAATGTGTTCGGCCTGTTTTTTGAGCAAGAATCACACCGTGGAATAGAACCAAAACTAAAAGTTTTAAAATGTCCAATTCTCTTGGCATATTCTAAGAGCTATGCCAAGAAACATGTGTACTACTACTGATCATTCTGCAACAAACATCTGGATTACATATATAATTCTTCAAGAATTTACTAATAACATATATCCAATCAAATATAAATATTGTGGTTACATGCCTACATCTAGCTGGAGAATATATACACATTTATCTGGATATGCAGAAGCCTCAAGTCCATCCAAGCTGTGTGCCCACTTGTATAATTATACCAAGGAGAATTCACACCCACCTGTTTTGCCTTAACGTCTTCATTAACGCACAAATACAGTAACTTATCATCACCATTAAGCTCTTCTTTTGCGCCTTGGTATATCATATACGGACCGAGAGGAAAAACCATATTTTCATGATTTCGCTAAAACCGAACAGGACATTTAATGATGTTAGAACAAAGCTATATGTTGGTAGAAAGTCTAGATCTTCTAGCTTCTTTTTTTTTTTTTTTTTGAAATCCGTGGGTATCTGAGTTTTGCCCGATTAATTCCTCGGGATTTTGAAGTGTAAATCTTCTTGCCTTAACCGTTCTACTTGTACTAATTAGTCGATTGGTGAAGTAATTGTATAGGATTTTTGCTTGAGGTCTTTGTTGATTGTTAACCTTTCGTTTGTAATCCCTTTCATATCAATGATATCTTTTTTCCCCTGGCTTGGCAAAAAAAAAAAAAAAATACAGTATTGTGTATACTCTGGAAATTTTATCTTCTTCTTGCTCTAGGATGCTTAAGTTTAGTTTTATTCATGTATGGTTGTCGATGAAGCATCCACTTGCTCACCAGCATTATCTTTAACTTTTTCAGATCCCAAGTTTAGATATGTTACTTTTTTGTTTTTGCTTTGCTTTAGTGGGTCAAACCTGTTGATTTGCAGTAACACTGTTGGTTTAAAGTTAAAACATATGGGTTGAAGAGAGGTAATTAAAATAATCATTGTGTTTAATTACCACTTATTCAAGTCAAGAAAAAGGTTGCATCAGTTTGTCTGATACGCTAGTTAATTCTGCTTTTGGCATTAAAGTTAGGGTTGAAAAGTAAAAATAATCACCTTTTTGCTTTGTCGATTTATGGAGGAAGAGAACATTAATTGTTAAAGTAAGAAAACAAGAGATAACAAAATTAAAGTTGCTCAATGGGTAGATCGAACATAATCTTCATGTTGATTTGGCTGTCTTGGTGGGTTTCCTTTTATTTTTCTTCTTTATGTTCATGACAAGAGGGTCTGCAATAAGTTTTCTATCGAACAATTTTTTATGTCACTCTTATCTCTTTACTCTTCTTTCATATGATATATACGGATTCATATATAGATAAAAACTTTATTATACAAGAAGTTGTAATTAAAGGATAAGAAATAATGTATAACAATGCTATTTTGGTATCGGTGATTTAGTTTCTTAGCACACAGAGAAAGCATACTAAAATTGACACATTTATATATGCAGGACATTCTTTTCTCTTGAGGTATAGGAAATATTAGATGGATATGGTGACGATGATAGTTGTGGTGAATGTGACTTGTTCTGTGATAGCTTTACAAATTGGGTGCATTGTTTTAACTTCAACTTCCAAAGCTAGTAATTTTTCAGTAACTATTGTGCTTCTACACAAGTATTATACTTCTGTGTTAGAAGGGTTTCAATTTGTCTCAAGTTGTATAACTCGAAGGTCGAATACTTTCCACTTTATCGCGACTTGAGCTAGGTAGCTCTCTCCTAGCTGTTGCATCTTGCGCAGCTGGCTATCCGTGAATTTATCTACCAATCTCGTGTGCACAAGTGAATTGCACGGGTGAGAGCCGGATTTACTTTTTGAGTCAAAAGGGTTATAATCTCCACTAACCACACAAAATATTTTAAAAAACTCTTATATTTGTATGTCGCAAAACTATTTTGCCTTCGGTTAACATCTACATCTCTTATAATTTTAATTTCCAAACCTATTGAGCCCTCATTGAAAAAATATTCTAAATTCGCCCGCCCAAGATGACATTTGATGAGTGATGATCTGAACCGTACCCCATGCGAATTTATAACATTCTGGTCTCTTAACATGCTGATTGCTCTCAAGTTCTTCCTACTCTGACCATATAATCCAATGGAGGGAGTTCTTGTCAAGTCCATTTCATGGTCAACAAAGTTCCTATTCACTGTTTTTGGGCCAAATTTCGTATTCAATAGAAAGCCGTTGTGAAGTTTCATATACGTGTTGATTAAAAGCCTGAGAAAACTGATGATAACAGCGACATTTCTATTTTATTGCTCCAACATTTTGGGACGGAATAATTGGCCCTCCTTTTCCTTTTCCTCTTTCCCCCAATGTTGGTTACTAGTTTTCTTCTATAATACTTTTCCCCACAAAACAATATTTGATGGGCACATATATAAAGATATGGTTTTCTTATTTTCTGGTATATATAGATTAGGTATATTCTTTAAATATAAAATTTTCTTAATTTGGGTATTTTTAGAGATTCAATGGCTCAAAAAGTAATATTAATGATCTAAATATACGTGGAGTTCACTATTTTTGACTTAAAATATGTCAAAATAGAAATACAGTCTCTATTTTTTTCACAAATTTGTTGAAAAAAATAGAGATTGGATCTCTATTTTGATATTTTTTAAGTTAAAAGTGATGAACTCTACGTATTTTTGTCATGAATAATATTGCTTTTAGAAATTAGGGTTTCTAAAAATACTCAAATTAGAAAAATTTTACATTTTAGAGACTTTATTGATAATAGCTTAAGAGATATTTAACTGCCTTTTTCCTTGTGTAGCAATCCACAGGGTCGGATTCACTATAGTGTTAGTGGGGATTACTGGCTCCACTTGCTCTGATTTTTTTAAAAATATGTGTATTTACCTAAAAAATAAAATTAATTCCAATTTGAAAAAAAAAAAACTAGTATTATAACTCACATTGAAACAAAATCCTAAATCCGTACTTTGCAATATGAAAAATTAGAACAACATTAGCTGGATATATTACAACTGAACTGAAGATTTTAGGTACAAAGTAAAGGAAGTTTCAAGTTTCTTTGTCCAAAAACTCTACTACCTGACTTTATCTTGATTGCACATCCCTTTAATACAATAACACTGGAATCAAGGCTCAACAATTATTCTGGGAAGAGTACTAGTTACTATCATGAGAGATATTAAATAAATTTGGCCAGAATTAAATTTTCGAGTGTTAAATAATTAAGAAATACTAATACCCTTGTAAACCTAGTTGTGGAAAGGGAATGCAATTGGGGCTCACACGCAAGACACGAGTTTACATCAACAACGCATCATTAGATGTGTGAATGTTTGTCACCAGTGACTAGTATTTTATTTCTTTGTAAATATTTGGTGTTACCACTGATCGATCAGATTTTTAAAGCCTTATGTAACTGTTTAAGAGTTGGGTAGGATGCATAGGTAGTTACCTATTATAATTATAAATTTTGAGTTCGAATTACGACTTTAACTTCCATTATAACCCAAAAACAAGCCTTGTGTAACTAATTTGCAGGACTCAACTTAATGTATATATATGTTATGGAGCCAATTGCTTCTTTATTGTGTGCATTCCAATTTATCATTATTTTTTAGGTAATTTTCTTGAAGCAACTCTCACCTTATTGTTTTTCGACAACCTAGAAGGTTGATACAAATTTAATAATTAAATTGTAGATGAAAAATCTAAGTATATAAAACAAGAAGTCTTCTATAAAGTCATTGAAATTTGTATAATTTCCATGGAGGACCTCGAATTAATTTGTGACTGATACCTGCAAGACGACAAACATCACAATTACACATGTCCATTTCTTAATTCCAACTTGAGACATCTTTCATTATGATAATGTACCAAAGACAGCTTGATTTTTTCAATATAAAGTTGACATTTTTAGCAGCCTCAGAGTAGCTTTATGATTCATATCTCCATAAAACCAATGACAACCTTGATAGACAGCATCAGTCTTCTTTCTTTCTATTATCTATATATGACTAACTTGTATTTTGTGGAGGCCATGATTGGTATTTGATTCAATCTTCTATATTTAATGTTAAAGTAGTTTTACAGTTCCATCTCATCTTAATATGTGCTATATATGCTAAGCATCTCTATCACTCTAATTCCTTGAAAGTCATAAAGAAAATGGGAAGGCTTGTTGGTCAAAAGAGAATAATATTACCTTGTTGAAGATCAAGGGTTCATAAATAGATGATAAACTATAAATGATGAATAAAGAAATGATTTTATAAGAAGTTAGAGAACATAATTCAGGTGGAAATGAAGCTTGAGAACATTGTTAAGATGCTTTAATATCAAATAGCAGTCAACTTCTCCAAATATGGCTATGAAAAAAAATATTATGCATTAAAGTGCTAAAGAATACTATTTTCCAATATTGGTTAACTATGAGTTATGAAATGGCCATATAAAATTAGGGAATATTTCACCTAATACAAATTGGCTTCAAAATCGATCGAAATCCATCTTCCTTAATATAACGAAACCCTAAGGGTGTGTTTGGATTGAGGGGAATGGGGGGAAGGGGAGGTTTAGTAAAGGAGGAGTTTAATCCTTTCCCTATTTGGTTTGGAAGTTTTTTAAGGGGGAAGGATGTGGAGGGGTCAAAGCAACCCCTCCCATGTTCACTTTTTTTTTTTTTTTCCCTTCAATTTGGGATAAAATGGAGGGGAGGGAGAGTTAGTCTCCTTTATGAAACTCATTTTACACATAAAATTCATCCCTCCCTTCTATTTTCTTCCTAATCCAAACAAAAGACACTCATACTCCTTTATAATACTCTCCTTCCCTCAAATTATCCAATTCAAACATGATTTAATCATCTCCTCTCCTCTCCTTTATAATACTTTCATCTCCTCTCCTTTATTAAATTTTCTCCCCTCAATCCAAACACACTGTAAAATTATTTAAGATAAGGCACACTAGGTTGGTTGACATTTCCAAACTTATCACACCAGAATGGTATTTTGATCTCACCCTTTTGAATTCTATACTCCAATTGTCGAGGTTCTAAGTCAGCAACACGCATTCTGACACAGTGCGGGACCATCTTATTACCACCAAATTCACTTAAATGCTTGTAAATATTTGGAATTTATTATGTTGTATCGCAATAAGATTTTTGCAGTTACAGTCCAACGTCTAACTAAACTTTCAGAAGATCTTTGTCTAGTTTCTCATTGATGATAGATGTGATGAATTCAGATGCCAACACTTCAACAGTTGTGTATAATTAATGTAACATTTATATCATTTAAAACGCACGTCAATCAGCAACTTTACTGTTAAGTCAAAACTCGATGCAATTTCCATTTATTACGTATTCGTAAGAAACCTAAGTGACTGAGGAAATCATTAGAGGACATGCTATCTGCTCCAATTGTTATACATAGGTTGCAAGAGAAGGTTTTCTTTTTAGATTTGACAGAATACCCATCCCCATTGTCTAGCCTATTTAAACTAATCTTGGAGGACCTACCCTTCATCCAATTACACCCATCACTCCAAATATTTTCATTCCTTTAAGAAAGCATATCAGAGATGTTTAAGAAAATTATGTATGTATTTAATATAGAACAACCATACAACAGACATCAGCCAAGTAAATATAGATCTTCTAGGTAGCAGCAGTAAGTAGTTCTTGATTTAATTTTCCATTATAACTCCTTGTTTATTTATTTATTTATTCGAGTAGTGAAGAAAGATGGTGGTCATTGCTCAATATCAATGTGTTAGCAACCAGAGTTCGTTTCGGATTGCTAATAACATATCTTGTTGGTTAATTCTTAAGTTCAATTTTCCGGAATATGCAGGCAGAAAAACTAAAAAGAATGCACCAACATCAAGAAAAATTGTCAAAGAAATGTCAAGGAAGTTAAAGGAAAATTTACAAATTAGAAATCCATCACACAACCCATAGACTAGTGTATATCTGTACTGCACAACAGAAAAAGGGTTCTTAATGCAGTAGCAGAGTCAACCACCTGTCTCCCACATACAAGAATTCTTAGAAATTGAGGACTAACAATGCAATTCTGGATGAGCTGAGCATGGTTCTTAGTTACAAGTTGCTGAAGATTTTAGATAGATGAACTCATAATTGGCCTGGTGTCGTAAGAACTAGAGTAATGAGATCATGGAGCCTGGAGCCTGAAGAATGAACAATTTAATGACTGACGTACATTTATCAAATGGATTTTAGTCCGGGGGCATATTCTTGTTTGAGATTTCGTGTCTCTGTGTATATCCCTGTGTGATTATGGCCTGCCTGAGTGTGTATATGACTCGGTCTATGTGAGTGTCTGTTATATTGTGTGCACAATAGGAGATACGAAAGACTTTGGATTATTATCATTGGATCTCTTTTGTAACGTTATATAATATGAGGGATCCAAATCCTTCCGGTGGAGAGGGAGGTGAAAACTGATTTTCACATAATGACAAAGTTAAACCTTTTCACAGAAATGTACGATATCACACAAGAAAAGAAACAAACAAGAGGCAAATAAGATGGACTGTCAATTATTGACGATAAAGACGAATGAGAGGGAATCTTCTGTACATTGTCACCCAGTTTTAACCTCGTTGAGTGATAGCTCACTCATTTGATTATAAATCGCAACACAGTAGAAGCACAAGGTAAATACATGATTGAAAAATATCACACCCCACTTCCCACTGTCGGGTGGCTGTGAGATTGGAAAGAAAAGTCATATAAGCATTGCATGGCTGGAAATAGTAAAGAGCAAATTTACTGCAACGACGACTTGTAGTAGTAAACTAATGATAATCGTCAGCAATATGCATATTCTACATTTTATATTGAAAATTCTGAAACTTACCATTGCTAGCTGCCAATAATAGGATGAGAAATGACTTGAAATTATACTTACAAGAATTACCCGTCTCAGAGGCATAAAAGAATTTCTTGTTCCAAGAAATTACCATATCTAGCAGCAGGGAGATAAAAGAGCCTAACCCGATCGAAGCCAAGCCTGTTGGAGAACAAGGAGCAATAGAGTGGATCTTCTGAGCAATGGCCTCAACCGAGAAGTCCGAAATCACCATGTTTTCCCACAGCTTTCTTGATCTTCAATTGTCGATCTATGAAGACCAAGTTCATTGGAGAAGTTCAAGAAAGCTGTGGAAAAGCATGACAGGACTTGTAAACTTCATCAACTTCAACTCGGACCTTTAGATATCTCTTGATTTCTTGTAATGTTATAGATGAGGATGTTGATAGAAAGAAAGCGTTTGTAGAAAGAGATGTGTGTGTGTGTGTGTGAAGCAGCTTGGAGTGAATTGAATCATCCCCATACAAATTCTCATGGACCACACTAGCAAACACTATCTGTGTAACCAGCTTTATAGAGAAGGGAGGAGGGAAGGTAGGGTTCACCTTAACTTACAAGGCGCATTATGCCCACATAATTGCTGCTTTAGTTGTGAGTGCGCAGTGGGGTAGCTATATCAAATTTAGATGGTCTAATATGGGTCATTAATACATAAATGAAACAAGAATACATTCGACTGAGAAGAAAAATTGAATTTAATTTCAAATGATCGAATAGAAAAATAAATTAGAGAATGATAAGATCTTGCGATTTATATCACATCTCACCATGTGGGCATGATCTCTGATGATTTTCTTTGGGAAAAATAGGTATGGGGTGCTTATGGTCCCCCGCCTTGTACGTTCTTTATGCAACATAGCTAGGCTGTCTAACATATTATCTTGCTATTATAACTACGAAAAATGTAGATTTCGTAAGTAACTTTTACCATTCTGGAGCGCTTGAGATTCTTCTTAATACATGTGCTTGGTTCTTTCTAAAACCAAAATTTTATTATAAACCGTTCGTGAAAACTGAATTGGAGACTTTTTTTTACTGCTAAGGTAGACCATTTTTTTAGTGTTTGTACCCGCAAGGGCGCTTGGAGGTGTGGCATCATAAAGTGCGATATATTATTATTTTAGATGAAATATTTTACATCGTCATGTATTTTGTCGAAAGTGTACATGATTCTTATGTGGTGTCAAATCTCTCTCATAACTCTCTTGTGGTCTCTAACCCAGTGCATATGCCCCCGAAACTCATGTTTCTGTCAATGTTGGAACATAATATATTAAAGACATTTATGCCCTTTTCTTAACAAAGCCTAAAAAAGATACTATCGATTATTTATATTTGGAAAACTATTAAAAACGTCCAGACTGTCCCAACAGTCTAGATGTTTTTACCCCATGAAAGGTAATTCAGTAAACTTTGCAACTCAAACATCAAGGTCATTGGGTGATTGGGTTATTGGGTCCCATGTAAATCGCCACATGACGCCTTGTTATTGGCCATGCCCAGATTGTTGTCCAATCGGACTTTTTAATAGTTTCCCTTTATATTTTAATATGTGCCCCACTTTTTCAAATTAAAAATCTCTCTCATCTCACATTTGATTGTTGTAAAATCACCGTTGTAAAAATCTTTCCTTTTAGTCAGAGTTGACAAATCTCATGTTACAATCGCACGTTGCTTTTGTCATTTCAAGTATGACCTATCGCTTTCTATTTTGGTTTTGTTATATAGAAGTCGAATGGTCCCCCACCAATCGATGTTCGTGGTCCCTTTTGCCGTGATTGAAAGGGACAAGGTACAGATTGTGGGGTACACAATGTCTTTGTTGGTAGTTTTAAACATTGATTTCTATAATTTAGGGATTTAAAAAATACATTTTTTGTTATTTACTAAAAAATTAGGGATATAAAGAATTAGGGTTGTACTATTTGTGAGACCCCGTACGGAGCCCGTACAAGAGCTCATGTGCATTTCATATAATTTTGCATCACTTTATATTCATTTATATCAATTAATTTACATTTACATCATTTAACGTGTGTTTGCCTAATTTTATGTGCGTTATATTTATTACATGCATTTACGTGTTGTCAACATCGTAGGTATTAATTAAGCTCTACCCAATTGAACTAGCTAACTAAACCAATTAAATTAGAACTACATGGCATGCTTGTAATTAAGCTTCTAGTTGGAGGGCCAACTTAGTCATTAGGTAACTTAGATATTTTCCTACCTAATAAACACTGTACTTGCCCAGCTAAAACATACACACACGTTTAGCACACATGATACACACATTATACATCAAACCATCAGGAGAAAGAAAAGGGAAAGAAGAGAGAAAAGAGAAGAAATGAAGCAGAAGAGAAGAAGGGAGATTTCAGACAAGCAACATTCTAGCATTTCCTATTTCCTAACTTATCTTGCTTCTCATTGTTTCCACGAAGGTGAGGGATGTTTTCTAAAAGTCTTGAAAAGATCATATCTATGAGTTAACTGTTATATATTTGCCGAGCTATTTATTTACTGGATTTGAGTTTATGCTGTAAAGTTTTGGAGTCTTGAGTTGGTTTGAATAGGGTTGAGTTAAAGTCTAGGTCTTGAATGGTATTGAGTGGCATTGAGCTTAGTGTTGAATTAGTTTGTATTGTAGAATGACAAAGCAAACAAAAGAATCAAAGAAGCAGAAAAACAAAGAAACAAGGAAGAAAACAAAGAGCAAATGAATGATGGAACTCGACTGGTTCTGTTGTCTAGAATCGGATGAGGGACCGGATGAGGCCTCATCTAGTTGGCCTCATTCGGTCATAGGTTCTAGAATCGGATGAGGGACCGAATGAGACCTCATCCGGTCGACTCTCATCCGGTTAGAAGGTGCAGAACCGGATGAGGTCTCATCCGACTATCCTCATCCAGTGGCCTCTGATGTTTGTATTTATTTTTGTATCTATTTCTATTGTTTTAATGACTTAACCATTGCTTTAATAACTTAGCTAATGCCTTAATAAGTTGCCTATTTGCCTTAATAGGTTATCAATTGCAGTAATGAGTTAACCATTATGTTGCATTATCATACTTGGTAAGCCTTACTCTTTAAACTTTGATGATGGATCATTTTGATGATGGATCATTAGTCAGGCTTTGGTTAACTTGAGCACAACAACTGTACCTAACACATTTTAACTGCAAAGTTATATGACATATTCCAAGTTATATCAAAGGTGCTATATCATTGTGCTTGGACATAATTGTATGCTTGTTAGACGGAGGTAACTTCTCTATTTATACTTTGACTGCAAATGCATTTGAATTGTGTAAGCACGTCGGTTGCAACCATTGTTTAATACGGTAGTAACGAGACCTTCAGGCAGCGACAGGCTTGTCGGTATATCTCGCCTACCGAGGTTGTAATGAGAACTCCAGGTAGAGGCAGGGTTTGTTGGTATATCTCGCCTACCAAAGTACTGGATTACTTCTCTTACTAAGACCCACTGATCCTCTAGGACGGCCTACTGGTCGGGATCTAGTTATGTCTTGGAAGATATAGGTTACACGATTATGATTGATTATTGTATGTTCTTGTTATGATCATCTGTGCGTTCTTATTTACTCATTCTCTCACTAAGACCCATTGATCTTCCTACGGATCGAGATCTAATGATATATTGGGAGAAAAAGGTTATATGATTGTTATTGTATGCTTTTGTTATAATCATATATGTGCGTTCTATGTCACTCCTTCTCTCATTAAGAACCATTGATCCTCCTACGAGTCGGGATCTAATGATATCTTGGAAGAAAGGTTACACAAATGTTACTAAATGTTCTTGTCATTATCGCATATTCTTATGTGCATGGCATGTTTTATCAACTGTTTACGAAGAGATAAAACCTTTGTGAAAACCTTTCCTATTTCATCCTCACTGAGCTATATGCATGATTAGCTCACCCCTCTTTTAACAATTTCAGGTGAAGATTAGTCAGAGCAAGCTTCCCTGTGACTGCAAGCCTTGTTGAGTTGATGAGATGGATTCATGCTTATGTGATCTACATGCTTGTCTGCAAAGATGTACTTCTTGTTATAAATAGATGTTTTGTATATTGATCAACTATTATGTTGTATATTCTTTTGGTTTAACTAGACACCTAGCTAAGTTGACCATTTTACTTATCAAATCTAGGGTTGGATTACTGGTAGATGGATTCAGGTATTGTAACAGGTATTAGGGTGTTGTAATCCTTTAAGACCGATGTTTTTGGGAGAATTTTGGAAGTCTTTCGATAACTTCTTGTGGTATTTTAATGGATGTATAGGTTATTAAATTATTATTCACAGGTTTTTAAGCTATTAAGTTATTAATCTCAGGAAGAAGAGTTACGAACGTCATGTTTCAGCCTTAGCCTAGCGATGGGTCGGGGTCGGGGCGTGATACTATTAATATCGATTATTGCAATTTAAGGGTTAGGGTTTCACTTTTTATAATTTACGATTTAAAAATTAATTTATACCAGTTAAGGTATTCTTCCTACAATTTAGAGTTTTTATTTATTTTTGTATTTTAGGGCTTTAAAAATTTATGCCTATACTCTTTTAGGGTTTAGGGTTTCATATCAAACAACTTGCGGTTTAAAATTGATTTATGCCATTTATTGATTTTCTCTTTGTGGCTAAAGAACACTCATTGCCGGTAAGTTTCTTTGGTCGTCTTTGCTTTGATTTGGTTTTGCTCTTTACTTGTTGCATGTGCCCTGATGGCTCCCCTTTGTAGCGGTTAGGTCTGTTTGTTTTATAGCTTATTTTTGGCTCTTAGCCCCTGATTCTTTTTAGGTTTTCATTGGTTTGCCATTAGGCTTTTTTCATTTTATGCTCAGTTGTATGAACACTTGTATTTGCTTCCTTTTTAAAAAATACACAGTTTTTCTTACTTTGCAAAAAAGAAAAAAATGTCCATAGATTTATTTCCTTGCACAATGATTTTGCTATGTATTTGTTGTATGAATGATTATATTAGTTATGACATTCAAATGTAGTTATTCATTCCGTAAATTGGTTACTAAGAATGGATGATGAAAATGTTAGAGTGAATGATTATAACTTTGAATGGTAGATGGGTGCTATGATATTGAGTTATAAGTGAGTAGTAATTTTGTTTATGAACCTAATCTCAGGTGTGAGGGAGGGAGAAAAAAAAACCATTCCTAATATGAATCTAGATAATTTGAATGAGTTTAATTTTATGACTATATGGTGGAGTAAAAAGTAATATATTTGTACACTATACTAGGTCAAAGAAATCATTGGAATATTGAGTTAGAAAGATTTCTAAGGATGCTAGTATTAGGGAGTTCTAATATTGGTTTGCAGATTCTCCATGGGTATGCATTTACATAGTAGAAAAATATGAACCATTAGTTGTAATGGATAGTGAAGTACACCCTCTAAATAATGGTGCATTAGTCTTATATGATGGAGGTTATAGAAGTGGTAAAGAAGTTGTAACTAATCTTATAAAGAATACACAACAGACTCCACATGATATATGATCATGATGGAGGTGATGACAGAGCTGCAACTATTCAGTTAAGGCTAGAACAAGAATTTGGATATGACGAAATCACTAATCAGTTAGGGCATGCACAAGAAACTATACATGATGGATTGAATAATGCAGGTGATATAGGGATTGCAACTGATCAGTTAGGGCATACACAATAATCTGGACATCAAGGCACTTAGACTGAATTTGGTTGGAGTGAACTATATACTAAGACTAATCATAACCATGAAAATGGGGTAGGTAATTTGAATGAATACAGTATGCTAGTATGATGCATTACGGCTATGAGAATGTATCTATTAAGGTAGAAAATAGAACAAAATCTGAGCACAATGATGAAGTGTTTGACATAGAAAAAGTTGCTAAGAAGAATAGAGATTCAAATCCAAAAGATGTTGATTATATGTTGAAAACTGATCGATCCGTTTCTAATACAAATTCTGAAAGACCTAGCTTGGTTTATGAGGACACTGAGGGCTTAAGTGATGATTATATTTTCTAAGAAACTGATGAGGGATAGTCCAAAAGAGCAAGATAGATTGCATCAAAGAAAAAACTTAGAAAGAAGTTTCAAAAGAAAAAAACTAGGACAATACATACGATGATCAAGAGTGGGCCATTGATGAGGAAGAAGATGATTTATATACGAGGGGTTGTGATGGTGAGTCAGTAGAGAACTCTTTCCCAGAGTTTACAAATGATGTAGATATGAAACATTTTAAAATGGTTAAAGGCATAAAGCTTAGGTCAATCAAAGAATTTAGGAAGGTTCTCAAGGATTGGGCTGTAAGAAAGGGCATTGATAAAATATTGGTAAAAAATGAAAGAGGAAAAGTTAGAGAAAAATGTAGGCATGCCAAAACTCAAAGTTGTACATAAACAATACATGCATCTCACGTCATAGGTAGTACAACATTTCAAGTTAAGACCCTTGAAGGTAGTCACAAATGTGGTTGGAATTGAAGTTTGATAAAAGGCTGGAAGATTACAAATACATAGAAAATAGGATGGTTAAACTTGTTAGGGATAATTGGAATGACACCGTATCTAAAACGCAAATAAAGATTTATAAGAAGTTGAAAGTTTTTTATAGTAGATACAAGGCAATGAGAGCTAAACAAGTGGCATTAAAGTAAATAAAAAGGGACTCTAAAGAGTAGTTTGCTCGATTGAGGGATTATTGTGCAACCGTTATTCATCATAATCTAGGTAGTACCCTATTATTGAGGATGGATAGGATTCTTCCTAAACCAATGTTCGAGAGAATGTTCTTTTAATTGGCTGCAATGAAGAATGGTTTTCTTGTTGGTTGTAGGCCAAAAATAAGCCTAGATACGTGTTTTTTTAAGACATTGTATGGGGGAACATTAGTTAACTATTATAGGCTGATGAGTCCGTATTTTCCCTTTATATCTATCTTTTTGCATGCACAATGTAATTAAATTGATGTCAAATTAAAGCATGTTTTATTTTTTATGCAAGGTGGTTGCAATGCAAATTGAGCAATTTTGATGACAAACGAAGTGCAGAATGAAATAGAGATCAATGAAGGGTCGAGTTCGATTGATCGAACCACTTCCCGATCAATCAGGACACATGAATGCAAAAGAGACTGAAAAACAAGACCCCCTATCAATCGCTTCCCGATCAATCAAAATGCATAAAAATAGAATCAACACTCTGCTTGACCCGATTGATCAGCACCCGATCGATTGGGCATTACACAACAAATTTTGAAGTTAGTCAAAACTGACTTTGACCTATTTTAGCCCTTATAGCCCCTTGCACATCCAAGAAGGGATAAAATTTTGAAGCCTTAGCACATCAAGAGGCAAATCAAAACTATTCCAACGCAAGAACAACACAAGATCAATCAAGTGTGGATTCAAGATCTTCAATCAACATCATCCTCATCCTCCATCCATGAGCTCTCTTAAATTTTTTTTTTTTACTTTATTTTTTGTTTTCTTTGCTATGTATACACACTAAACACCCATGAT
This sequence comes from Ehretia macrophylla, assembly GCA_037974665.1. Lineage (NCBI taxonomy): Eukaryota > Viridiplantae > Streptophyta > Magnoliopsida > Boraginales > Ehretiaceae > Ehretia > Ehretia macrophylla. The sequence continues at coordinate 55,221,815 of CM075771.1, read as the reverse complement.
TTGGAGTAGTAGCTAGTTTTTACTTGATTTTATGTTTGGATTTGGGTTGAATTCATTGATTCATACTTGGATTGTATGTTTGAATTTTCTTGGTCTTAGGAGTTTCACATGGTGAATTAAGGAGCAATGAGACAAGTTTCTCCTACATGGAAAGATTAGGAGAAGAATGAGCTATTAATAAACATGTGTAACCTTAAGACCCAATAGCTTAAGCTTTTGGGTCAATAGTTGAGTTTTACACATTTGTGTTAAGGCCTATTTGTTCTTAGATTCTCTGGGATCGCCACAATAAATTGGTATCAGAGCCGATGGTTTGACAATCTTGGCCTAGACTCTCAAAGAATTATGGTGGACTAATATGATGGACTCTCAAGGGAGCTAACAGTAGGGCTCAGACGATGGAGTAGGGACACGATAAGAATAATTCTTGGGCTATACTCTCAAAGTTGTATGAGGTTACAGTAATACGATAGAGTAAGGTTTGGTTGATCTGGGTGATTCTAAGTGGGCTTGTATGAGAGTAAGATCGCGGAGCCTCATGGTTGATCTCGGGTGCACGAGGAAGAGCTATTTAAGCTGGAATGGTAGTAGCTAAGGTGCATGGTTGATCTGGGGTGCACAGGGAAGAGCTAATAGAGCAGGTATGGTAGTAGCTAAGGTGCATAGTTAATTTGGGCTAGACGGGGAAGAGCTACTAGAGCCGGCATGGTAGTAGTTAAGGTGCAAAAAGAAGATCTAAATAGCTTGTGAGAGTGCAATAAATATGGATCAAGACGGAGTTAAGGCCCAACGTGGAGTTCACATGTGAAAAATGGGAGATGTGTTGAGAGTTTCACATGGTAAACTTAAGAGCCACTATAAGAAAATCAGCTTCAAGCTACCAAAATGGAAACAAAAATAGGCTTTGTAGCCAAATTGCTAAACATGGCTACCAAGGGGTAACAAACACCAAGACATAGTTGTCCCTTTGTAGCAAATTTTGGAAAAAAAACCTTTGTCTCCCATGCATCGCCCATTGGCTCCAACAAGCTACAAACAACGTATTTTCAAAAATTTTGAAAAAAAAACTAAACTTTGTCTTCGTGTGGTAGCTAGTGGCCACAAAGTGGCTACAAAACATTATTTCTAATACAATTTTGTAATACTCTAAAATAAGTGTTAAAATAAATTAGTTTTGTCTCCCCATGGTGGCAAATGGCTATGACAGGGAGACAAATTTTAGATTTTGTAATATTCTAAAAAAGTGTTAAAATAAAAAATTAGTTTTGTCCCTATTGTGACAAATGGCTACGAAAAGGAGACAAATTTGAGAACTTGCAGCCCTATGACTTAGCCCTTTTGTTGTCCAGGGTCATTGGTTGCCCTATTGTCGCCAATAGCGACAAAGGGGCCACTAATTTTCCGTATCAGTTGAAAACGGTTATTGGTGGCCTCTTTGTCGCGATTAACGACAAATGGTGTAATGCCCCGATCCCTCATGGAACTGGGGCTCCTATTAATCAAACTATTATCAACCCAATTCCAAACCCGGGCACAAAATTTAGAGAAAACGGACGGAGTCTCCCCTGTTTATAGGACTAATCAAAAACCTGCAAGGAGCAAGTATAACCACAATACAATACCCCAAATCTCTTCATCCAATCCTATCATTCAACAACAGCACAACAACAACTCCTCAAGGTCATTCGAGCCTTGAAACTCAACAGAAGCATATCATACAGGCATGCAAGACCTATCTTTAGAACTTCGAGTCATAAGACCACTTCTCATAATACTCTAACATTAACTACAAGCTATACTCATATATTAAGTTCATCATTCAATCTTCCTTAACACACAAGCATGCATTCAAAGCGGCAAAGCCTATCTTCAAATATTACATTCCAACTACCAATAACACGAGCTTAAACTTTACATTACAACACAAACTCCTCCAAGCCTAACAAATACATACAAGGCCAAGCCTCAAAGTAGATCATATAACAACAACTTCACACAATTAACATGTAGGCATCCAACCTCAACGCGATAGGCAACCAGTAACATGGCACCCAATGTAGTTATTCTAACTGCCCCTGTAACATATTAAAACGAGGAATGAGTAACCAAAGTTACTCAGTGAAGGAGGTGATGCAGCATACCGAGGCGTGCAACAAGATAACAACATATTCAACACCAAATAACACAACTAGCTAAACAAGTAATTAACCACATATAAAAAGGATACAGTTCAACTTGTCTTCAATCACGAGCCACGAGCCAAGATCTTCAAGCAAGTGCCGACAAAACCCTTATTCTTCCAAAAATGGGGTACTCCGGATGTACCCCGATCCTACGACCCATTTCTCCCGAGGTAGGTTCGTATGCCCCAATGAGGTGAACCACGCCTCTGGGGGTAGGGGAGTATACCTCAGCGAGAGAGGGAATAGGTACCATGGTAGTCGAGGGAGCACAGCAAGCCCGATACCGCCCGTGTTTCTCAACACTACCATGTTCGAAAAGGTTGCACAACCCTGAGACAAGTCCACGAGAACCAAGATCATCAAACAACACGTAAAAGGGACAACAAAGTAGGCCGCCCTCGCAATTAACCAATATAAGCCAAATATGCCCGAAATAGCTATATAGTCACAAAGAGGCGAATAACATCATTTCTCACAAAACTCAATAGATAGCTTAAACACATCTTTTCCATGCATATAAACACCTAGCAAGCATCTACAAGTTCATATCAACACAAAAACATCCATTTGCACTTTTTCCCCTTTGTTAATCATGCAATTTCTTCTCCCATGCAAAATTAAAGATGCCAAATTTACAAGCCAGTCATTCTACATTCCTAGGAAGGCCAAAAGACACCTATCTAGACCCAGAAAACCCACTTTGGAGACAAAAGCTCGGGAAGGCCTCGAGTGGGTTTTAACTATAACTACCTTATCCGGACCCCAATTTCACGCAACGAAAGTACCAAAAGTGCTTCCATACCCCAAGGATACCTAATCTAAAGTCCAAACGTGTTCGGATTACGTTATGTGAAAAATCCCCTTTTAAAAGTTGGCTAATTTTGCATTTTTACTCATTTTCGGGCAATTCAACTTCACGTGAGCTTCTAACTAGTTTCACTAATGTCTAGAGCACCTAAAGGAAGCCTCAATTCAATCTAAATAGCAAGATATATTAAAACCCTAATTTTCGTCACTATTCATCATCCCTTTCATGCAAATCAAGCTTTCAACCATGAAATTTGTTATCAAGCTACAAAAGATAGTTCTATAGGCTCTAGGGAACATATATCAAGCATCCATAACAAGTAATATAGCTATAATTAACAATACAAGAATTTTAACACATTTTGAAACAAACTTTAAATTCAAAAATAATGCAACTCCCTCACAATTTTGTAGATGTAGACTAGTTGTAGAAATCCTAGAAGCTCCAAAAATTTCCCAAGATCAAGCCAAAAGACCAAGCTTGCAAAGATTGATGAAGAAATCTCCTCCTTTCTCTCCTAGGAGTCCATTGGGTTTGGGGGGCATTTTTGGCATTGTTTGATTTGTTTTGAGTCTATTATGCTTGTATGTATAATATATTATGTATATAGTATAAGTAGGTTATGTTATACTAAGTCAAATACTAGTATTTCTTAGTCAAACTTAGTTAAAACTCCTATTAAATGCTAACTTAATCAAAACTAATGTTTTACCTATGTAACACTATTCACACGAAGCACAAATCATTTTTCAAACACATGCTCACGGCCCCCAAAGCTCAAACTACAAGTTCCCGATTCCTTTTTATAAGCTATACTATCTAGGAAAAATATTAATTCGAGCAAATTAGATAGTTGATTTTCTTATGAATAGTAGCCACTAATAAAACATATAATCAAGAAAAAGAAATGCACATTGAAATGCTCAAAGAGACATGCAACAGTTACGAATGAACGTGATGAGAAATCTCGGGCGTCACAAATGGGCCACCAAAGGCCTAGCCCTTTTGTTGACAATGACAATTGGTGGCCCCTTTGTCGCTATTTAGAGACAATGTAGCCACTAATGGCCTTGTATCAGACAAATGGGCATAGCCCTTTCATTGACAAAGGAGTCACCAATGGCTATGTTGACAAAGGCCGTTGATGGCCCTTTGTTGAGGAGCTAAAAGTCTTATTTTTTGTTATTTTTAATTCAAGAAAGTTTAAGTCATTTTTAAAAAATTAACTTATCACGAAAATCGACTACAAGACCACTTGCATTTGTATATAGCGACCATCATACCACTGAATCAAATGACCAATGACAAAGATGTTACTTTAAGACATAAAAGGTTTGTCTTTAGAAAAACAAAATGCGTAGCTAAATTTTTGAGTATTTCTCTTCTTGAGTGATAGAACCTAAATGGCTGTTATATTATGTGATCACGTTTTAAAATGTTGCGAGAGGATTTAAATCTGTGTTTTGTCCCGAGGGTTGCAAATATACTAATTTACTAATGAATATGTACATAAGATAGCTCAAGAGTAGAGAAATTAGGGCTATATCTTAAAAGTGTGCTATGGGATTAGCTAGAACTAGAGTATGATGTAATGTAGCAATTTTGATTGTTGAATCTGTTGAAGAAGATGGTGAAGAATAAAGCAAGGGTTGAGGGCTTTGTATGTCAAGCATATATTAATCTTGAAACATCAACATTTTGTTCATATTATTTCGAACTGCATGTACAAACTAAAACAAGAAACATCGGTCGAAAGGATAAGTCAACGGATACTTATTACCTTGAAGGGTACTTACCCATATTCAGTTACCCAGGTTGTCCAATAGGCCAAATGATCTCTTGTTTTCTAGACGATCGAGATTTGAAGGCTACACACTTTTATTTTTTAATCAACTGTGAAGAGGTGTCTCAATATATCAAGTAAGTACATGACCCAACTCTACAAGTATATTGATTATAAATTACCATTTATGTGAATACATAAATATTACATTCACAACCTACAAATTAATATTGCACAGGATATTTGAAGATACTCTTCTACTTAATAATCCAAGATTGACTGACTTAGGAATCACGTACGACATGTATAACTTTTTCTCGACATGGTTACATGAACATGTTGAAGGGAAACGTTATATCGCATGAATCAAATTCTATAATTAACAAGAATAAGGCGAAAACACTCATGCGCATGGATCTTTAAAATGAATAAAGTATGAAATAACTACTTGAACATTTAAACAGTTCAGATTTTAATTATAAAAACAAATAAAGTTTACAGGAATAGGTTTCTCATGAAGAACGAAAGAAGAAAACTTCACCTTTACTGAAGAACAAGCTCCACACACCTGGAATGAGCTTTTGCTCATTGACTTTGGTCTTTCCCTCTATTCTAGATTCCTAACTTAAGTGTTGATCAAATTGTGGGACTTGATCTTGCTAAACTAAACTATAAAAAAACTATTCGAGTTTCTTCAAAAAGTTGAAACTTACTCATGAGAGAAAAAGAGATGTCAAAGGAGATGGTGCAATTGTAGAGCTTGGAATAGAGTCCTTTATATAGGTAAAAATATGCAGGGTAATCCTGTCTGAAAACAGAATCCAAAAGATTAAAGGATTAGGACTTTGAATTATCCTTTAATTCCATAATACAACGGAAATCCTTTTCCACCTCAATTTTCCTTCATGTGGCCACCCCACCTATGACTTAAATTCCCCAGATCCATCGTCCCACCTTGGGTCGCGTGCCATAGGTCCTGGCTCAGCCTATATGCTCTAATTAATTATTTAATTAATTCTAATTAATTTTCAAAGTCCAATCTAGTCTACTATTTAAGAATAAAATATTTATCCAATTATGAAAAAACTATCTTAAATATTTAGTAGCCTTTAGACTTTAATTAATTAATTAATTATTTATTTAATTATCATTTATTAATTATTTAAAGAAAATTCAGCCAGTAATCAAAATAGAAAAGATCTTCCATAAATAGAAAATTTTATTCATGATATCTAATTGCCAAAGGATTAAATTCTTTCTTTAATTTATTAATTCTTTACTTTAGTAAATACACTTATAAGGTAAATGGCTAGAAGAGGGACCAAAGACATCATTATCCTTCCACTGAAAATGAAAAATATTATCGCTAGTCTCTTTGCAATATTTTGTCATTTTAACCTTAGTCTATTCCACTAAAAGACTATGGCTATACTCCAAGATAATTACTGTATAAACAAGAGTTAGTCAATAATATATGATACTCAGTCTTTAGACCAACTAAATGATAATGACCAAAACGCCCCTCTATACTCACCCATAGCCAAGACAGGTTTACCAAGTATACTATCACCTCTTTGACTACATCTTATTCTCCTTAGAACCTCTAACCCATAAGTGTAACAACCAATACACCATGTATTACTGTGAGCATAGATTCAGGATGATCAACCTGGATCATTCTAAGGGAGTGATTATTGTATAGATTCCTTATTGCATACGCATGTCCTTTCTAACCAAGTCAGACGCCCAAATCACGGAGCTATTAACGCATATATAAGATCTCACCTATAGTGACTCAAAGTGCAAGAACTTAATTTCGTCAGTTCATCCACATATGCTCAAGATTAAGAGCACTGGCCCACTTAGAAGCTTATAGGTATAGGTGACCTTTTTCTTTGATAGTACGTATTTAAAGTATCACAGCTACGGTGCCCCGTCCAATGCATATACATGCATAAGTGAAGTAAGTTTGGAACTCTATCTATGATCAAGGAAAATCACTCTACTGTAAAGGGAACTCATTTGCAATAACTTCTACCATAGTAGAGTGCCCAGCTATACTGCTTAGTTATAGACTAAATAGTTCTGCTTGACAAGCAACCATAACTTAGACCTTCTGTACGTAACCACCACGTACCTAAGTCAACACTTGAAGTAAAAACCTTACATACATACACACACACAGATATATATATGAAAGTCAATCACATAAGACAACCCCTAAAATTAACACCAAACTTCACCAAACTTGCACCCAAGTCATGAAATCATGTGTCCAACATATATATATATAACATATAACTTCACATTTAAGCTAAAAATAGCAAATATTAATCTTACATCTAGCCATAAATGCAATAAACAACATACTTTTGCCAATACATGAAACTTAATGTTCATTCAAGCTTCACAACACATAAATTACTTCAAATCATTTATATCCATAATATTCCTGCCCAAACAAGAAAGTTAGCTCATTATATGATTTCATACTCAAATCAAATTTTAAAACTCTTAAAACTTTGAAAACCTTTAAAATCCCCTTACCTAGATGTTGAAGAATGCAAGAAATGGCAAGATTGAGCAAAGATTGAACAAATTCCACTTTGATTTGGCCCTAGAATGCAAGGTTTTCTCTATAATCTTCAAGCCCTAATTTTCTTTTATTTTCTCCTTTTTTTTCTCTTGGCCGATCCTAGCTCTCTCTCTCTCTCTCTTTTGTTATATTAAATGGATAGTTGGTCTTCTAGAAGTTTATAACAAAATATCTCAAATGTTGAAAGACTACTAATGGATGCACCTTTTAGGATAATGACATGTATGTCCTAGTTTGCTAAATTAAATGAAATGCCACTTAAATCCTAAACACATGCAATCTAAATTCACATATTATCTACCAATAATACATAAATTAATTAAATGCACATAAAATTCATGTTTGGGTCTTACACATCAGCTCTTCCTCGATTTTGTAAGGACCTTCCCAACATGGCCCAAGTTTTTCCTTGGTAGGGTTACGTTGGAAGCTTGCCTTTCTCAAGACTGAGTCTCCTTTTTGTAGACGTGGTGGGCATACGAGCTTAATTTAGCTTCGCTCCATGGCTCTTTTGCTCTTTATCATCCTGATCTGAGCCTTCTGCCGGAACTCTTCTATCAGGTCAAAGTCTTCCCTCAGGGCCTGATTATTTGTCTGCTCATCAAAGCTCAGGGTCCTAGGGGTTGGTGATCCTATTTCCACTGGCAGCACCGCCTCCGTCCCGAATGTGAGGCAGAAATGAGTTTTTCCTATTACGGATCTTGGGGTTGCCTTCATCGAACATAATACCTCGGGGAGCAACTCGACCCAAAGGCCCTTGGCATCCTCCAATTTTTTTTCTCAATCCCTGCAAAATAGCTCAATTAGTGACTTATACTTGGCTATTTGTTTGAGAATGAGCTACTAATGCAAATCTTAATGATATGCCTAGATCTTAGTAGTGTTTTTTAAAATAAGCACAGTTGAACTGAGTGTCGTGGTCGGTGATCACAGCTCATGGGATCCCAAACCTATAGACAATTGATTTCCACAAAAACTTCCATGTTGCCTTTTCTGTGATGGTTGAGGTCGGCTCAGCTTCTACCCATTTGGTAAAGTAGTCGACCTTTACGAAGATATATTTCTTTTGACCGACGCCGACTGGAAGTTTGCCTAAGTTGTCGAGCCCCCATTGGGCGAACGACCATGGGCTTGTAATGCAGGTCAGGTCGGTCGCCAACAACCTTGGTATTTTTGAGAACCTTTGACATGTATCACATCGCCGCACAAAGTCTCATGAATTTTCATAGAGAGTGGGCCAATAGTTCCCTTGCCTTAATATTTGCTGAGCTAAAGCTTAATGCCCAAGATGATTTCTACATACTCTTTCATTTACCTCCCGAAGTATATATTCGCTTTCTTCCTTGTCCACACATTAGAGTAGTGGCTAGGTGAAGGACCTTTTGTATAGTTGATCTCTGATGAATATAAATCGAGAGGCTTGATGCTCAATCCTTTTGGCTTTTCTTTGCTTTAGGGGAACGTTCCTTCTTTGAGGTGCTCGAAGATAGGTTAGGTCCAGAAGTCCTCTCTACTGATCACTGCTATTTGCTTGCTTCTAATCGAGATACTAGGCTTCTCGACCTCCCGAGCTAAACTATTGCCCCTTTGGCAATGTTTAATTCAAGTCTGGAAAACGCATCTGCTTTTTAATTATCTCTGCGTGGTACTTGGGATATGCTGAAGCGGTTGAATCCCGAAATGAGATCCTTAACCTGAGATAGGTATACCACTATGGTGAGCTCCTTGGCCTTGAACTCTCCGAGGACCTAGTGTGCAACTAGTTGCGAGTCTGTTTTTACTTCTACAACTTGAGTTCCCAGTGATGTCGCAGTTTTCAACCCAGCCACCAATGATTCATATTCTGCTTTATTATTTGAGGCGGAGAAGCCAAATTTCAGGGAGTACAACATCTCATCACTTTCCCAGTGCACTTGACTCTGAAGTCTGCCTCTCTATAGACTCTCCCAGTATACTCGACTTTGAAGTCTGCGAGTGTTTGTACCTTAATTGCCATTCTCGGTTGGTATTCGATGTCAAACTGGCTCAACTCCACCGCCCATTTCAACAACCTTCCCAACATTTCTGGTCGATGCATGACTTGCCTCAAGGGTAGATTTGTCACCACACCGATTGTGTGTGCATCGAAGTAATGTTTCAACTTTCTTGAGGCTGTGATTAAGGTCAAGGCGACCTTTTCGATTGGTGGGTACCTCGTTTCCCCTCCTTATAGCACTTTGTTAACATAGTATATTGGCCTCTAGGTCCTCCCATCTTCTCGGACTAGGGCTGCAGCTACTGTCATTGTTATTGCAGACAAGTATACATAGAGGGGTTTTATTACTCAAGTCATGAAAGTATGGGAGAAGAGCTCAAGTACTCCTTCAGCTCCTCGAACGCCTTCTAACATTCATCATTCCACTGAAAGTTTTTGGGGCTTCTCAGCATTTTAAAGAGTGGAGCACACTTGTCTGCTGATTTCGACATGAACTAGCTGATGGCAGCTACTTTTTCAGCCATAGACTGTACCTCATTCCCACTTCGTGAAGGGATCATCTCGATGATGGCTTAGATTTTGTCAAGGTTGGCTTCAATGCCCCTGCGAGTAATCATGTACCCTAGAAATTTCCCGGCCTTCATAGCGAATACACATTTCTTTGGGTGCAACTTGATGCCAAATTTTGCCATGGTCTCGAACACTTCGGCCAGGTCGATCCAGTGGTCTTCTACTCTACGGATTTTGACCACCATGTCATCCACATATATCTCCATATTTCTCCATATCTGTTGCTTAAAGTCTTTGTTCATCATCCGTTGGTATATTGCACCTGTATTTTTTAAGCCAAAGGGCATCACTGTGTAACTGTATGTGCCTCTATCAGCTATAAACACTGTCTCAGGGGCTATTTTGATCTGGTTGTATCCCTTGAAAGTGTCCATGAACGACAACATCTCACTCCCAGAGATTGCATCTACTAACTGATCGATCCAAGGCAGTGGATAGCAATCCTTTGGGCATGCTTTGTTGAGGTCGGTATAGTCCACACACATCCGCCACTGCCCCGAGCTCTTTTTCACTAGGACTACGTTGGCTAACCAGGTCGAGTACTACACTTCCTGAATATGGCCAGCCTTCAGAAGTTTTTCCACCTCTTCTCGGATAGTCTTATTTTTATCTGGGTGGAAGTTTCTTCTTTTCTGCTGTACTAGCCTATGATTTGGGTCCACTTTCAGGTAATGTGCAATCATATTTGGGTCGACCTCTATCATGTCAGAAAAAGACCATACAAGTACATTTTATTTTTAGAGATTAAACTAATTATAATTTCTTTTATCGGCAAGGCCAGTTCGCTACCAACTTGAACTGTCTTCCTTGGCTCGATCTCCACTAGATCCAGCTTCTCCACTGAAACAACCTTCTTTTTTTTGTTCTTCTTCTCTTTCTTGCCCTCATCTTTTACCCCTTCCAATGGGCCTGGGCTCCTGATTTTCGGCGCTGCAGCATAGCATTCCTTGGCATCTTTCTGGTCTCCTCTGACCATTACAATCCCTCCTAAGGTTGGGAATTTTATCACTTGGTGATAGGTCGAGATGACTACTCTTAGGTGGTACAAGGCGAGGTACCTTAAGATCTCGTTGTACGCTGAGCAATAGTCTACCACCACAAAATCGGCCATGAATTGGATATGCTTGCCTTAGGGTCCAATAGTGAGGGATAACTTGATGATGCCTTCAATTTTGAACTCGTGACCAGTGAATCCAGTAAGTTCACTGTGGAAAACCGTGAACTGCTTCCTGGCCTGCCCCATTCTCAAGTATGCATAAAAAATAGTACTTCTATAGAGCTTCTTGTATCCACCATCATGGATGGACATTGCATATTCCAATCTACACCATGATAACCAAGGGGTCATCATGCAAGGTCCTCATCCTCTCTAGGTCGTAGGTCGAGATAATGAGCTCCTTATAGACCTTTGACCTCTTTCGCAACGACCCCTCTCTTCCCGACCTTATATAGGCCTTGTTTGCAGCTCGACTCTCGCCTTTTACTACCAACCCTCTTGTTATCATCTCAATGTCAACTAGTCTGCCATCGGTTCGCCTTGTGCTCCGTTCTCGTTCACGTTCCACTCTTGGCTCAAGCTGTAGCTCTTCTTCGCCACATATCTATCGAGCTTGCCCTTCTGGATCAATAACTTAATCTCATTCTTTAAATTTTTGCATTCATTGGTTTTATAACCATAATCATGGTGAAACCAGTAGAACTTCTATTTTTCTCTCTTTTCTGAGTTAGATTTCATCTTGGGTGGCCATTTTATGTTGAGGTCAGGTCAAGATTTGATCTCCATTAATACCTCTGATCTCGGCATGATCAGAAGAGTATACTTGTCAAATTCGCCTCTAGGGGCTGAGGCTCTGGGTGTTGCTCCCGACCTGGGACCTCCCCGAGAGGATGGCTCACCCTTACCCATACTGTGGGATGGGGCTGCGCGGGTGAAACTCTTCTCTTTTTGCTTGTAGTCCACCGCATCCTCCTCCGAGCTGATGTACTTCTGGGCCTTTTTCATCAGGTCATCTAGATCTTTTGGCTTCTTCCTTGCAAGTGAAGAACCGAAATGCCTGGATCTAGTGAAGCCTTGCTTGTAGGCTGTAATGGCCACTGCCTCCTCTAGGCCAGGGATATCCAGTGTGGCCTTGTTGAATCTTTTAGTGTACTCTCGGAGGGTCTCATCATTCCCTTGTTCTAGCTGGAAGAGGGAGCTTGTTGGCCTTGGTATCTTGGTACTGCTTGTGAACTTGTTCAGAAAAATCTTAATTAAGTTAGCATAGCTACTAATAGAGTTTTCAAGTAGGGAAGAAAAATATTTCCTCGCGGCATCATCAAGTGTGCCTGGGAATGCTTTGCATTTGATTTCGTCTGGGATTTCCTTGAAGAACATGAATTGATCGAAGCGTTGAATGTGGTCTTCCTGGTCTCCAATCCCGTCATAAGTAGGAAAATCAGAGAGCTTGTACCCGGCAGTTGATATTTCTCAGATTTCTTTTGTGAATGGATGGAAACCCTATTCTCTCACAGATCTCCTAAACTCCATGGGGATTTTGGATAGATCGATGTTTATTCCCTTGCTTTCTTGCCTTATTGGCCTTTCTCTCACTTCTTTGTTCGAGGGGCTAGTGGAATCTCGATCATCCTTATCCCTTGGAGGTTCCTCGTGCCTGGGTGGGACCTGTCGAACGATCTCTGATTGAACTCTTTGCTGGGCTTGCTATTGAGTTTGTGGCTGGGTTTGCGCTAAACTTTGCTCACAGATGAAACTGTCCATGGTATCCTTCATGGCATACACCAATTGTGTGAGAGCTTGGAGCTCAGTTTGTAGCACTGGGTCATATGCAGTTTGTTCTGGCTGAACTTCTCCAGTTACTCCAACTATAATAGTCCCAGGCTGCGCTGAACTACTGGTCGAAGCTGTAGTTGCCCCCATTACTGAGGTTGCTCCGGTAAGTGAGAGCTCATCATTGACGTATGGCGGTAGCTCGCCAGTGTTGATTTGTCTTCTTGTATTAACCATTGTTTTACTCAGTGGGAATCTTAACAATCGATTCTCACAAACGGCGCCAACCTGTTAAGGTAAAAAATCAAATTTGGAAAGTGGCCTGAAAATAGCTTCTATAACCTGTAAAATGAGAAAGAACTACAAGGGTAGTGCCCTGCGTAAGCACTCCAATGCCTAAGTTAGTAGGGTGTTTTACGAAGAAGAAGAAGCGAATATAATTTCACTAGAATGAATTAAGTACCTTCCCTGAAGAGTGTGTTGGTACCTTTATACCTTTGGGGTAGGAGAGAATCTAGCATCTCTAGAATTTCTGGGATGAGTTGGCATTCTGTTATTCTGTTAGAATATCTAGACCTCATTGGGACGTTATCGAGTAGAGATATAATTTGGGATAGTATCAGGTCGAGTCTCATGGGACGTCGTCGGGTCAAAGTCTGTAGGTCGAGTTTCGTAAGGGAGACCCAACATGCCCTCTAATCTGTACACATGCTTATGGACAGGCTTGTCTTTTGGCTCGAGGTCAGTATTTCTTCCCTTATCACCCCATATGAATCAATCTTATGTTTGGACACAACAAAGTCACATTTCCTCAACTTCGCTATGGAGGGGTAGAATTGTTGCCTTTTCTAATTCAAGTTGATGGATAAAAATTTTTATAAGAAGCAAGCCTACCATATTAGTTACGTTTGAAGTGCTATTTTTAGGTGTTAACTGATTTTTCTAAGCGCATGGAAACCATGATTAAGTATTAGAGTTGCTAGTTTTGAGACTTAGGTGGAGTGGTTCGGTAGTGACTTATTACGGTCAAAAGTTCCAAATTCAAATTTATATTTTTTCATCACAAATATTATTTGACTTTTGACCAGGGATGGAGCCAGGATTTTTCTCTAGTGGGGGCTAAAAGCATACAATTAAATACTTATATATAGATAATTTTTCAGTGGGGGTTGAATTAATTTTCCAATCTAAAAATGTCTTAAAAATACACACATTTTTTGAAAAATTTTGAGTTGAATGGGGGTTGCAGCCCTCATAATCTTAGGAGTGGCTCCGTCATTGGAAGCACCTATCTTACTTGGGCATTTGTTCTTGAATCTCTTTTTTTTTTGGCTAAAATGTAGATTATATGAAGCTTTAATAGATTTGAGCAAACTAGCATTTAACAAATAAAAAATAAAAAAGTGAACTAGCACCTGATGATCTGCATCCATGGTTTTAGTAAGAAAGAAGTAAGAAGATATGGCATATGGGTAAATGGTAATTGGTTGTCAGGTTGAGGTTGATATGTAATAAGTAATTATTATATATTAGTGCAAAAAAGTAAAAGGTGAGTTGTTTGATGTGATTAACTTTAATTTTTTTTTTTTTAGTTTTAACTTTTCTTTCCTATTTTTATTTTTGATTCGTAAAATCTTGTACACAAAATAAATAAATTAAATTCTTAAAACTTATAAAAATTAAATAATTTTAAAAAATAAAATTAATTAAATGTTCAGTAGGAGCTAATTTATTTTTTTATCCAAAATTCCATATACATATGACAAAATTCGTGCAGCCCCTACTAGCCCCATAGTCCCAGCGCCACTGCTCTTGATTGATCTGGGACATTCACTGGGACTTATCGCTACATCACACAGTTTATCATCTTAAAGTAGAAGTAGTTATAAATGTGAGTTACTTGTCATGAAAAAAAAAATTAAAAAGCATTGAGAGTTATTTGTACCCTGAGTAAAATATAAGTCGCATGAAATATGAGAATCTGTCAAAATAAATTGAGAAAATGTCATCAACGAAAAAAAGGAATTGATGAAATGTCAAGTTCATATATAGAAAAGGGAAAAGGTCAATTCAGTCCCTGAGGTTTATGCTAAAGACCAAACAGGTCCTTGTATTTTGTGAAAGAACCATTTTCGTTTCTATTGTTTTGTTAAAAAATCATTTTTGTCCCTACCCTTAACCTTTATTTAACGGTCAATGGTTTGACCAAAATAAAAGACTAAAATGCCCTTATATTTATTTATTATAGATTAGGTGGCAAAGAAAAATAAAATAATGTCAAATGTGCACAAAATATATTCCAAAAAATTAGCTATTATTGCACAAACTATATTCCAAAATAAAAAATAAAAACAAAATGCCTTTATTGCCAAAATTTCCAAAGCCAAAATCTGCATAAAATATTTTTAACAATGATTTTAACTAATTTGCACTAAAACTCAAACAAAATTTATGAAAATATAATCTTTATACGCATAAAATACCAAAACATATGAGCTCAAAAAAGAAAAAAAAATCTCAAAAAATGATTTTAAAAAAAAACAATCTTTATATACATAAATCTACACAAAAAAAAAGAATTACAAAAAAAAAGCCAATACCCTGTCGACGTCTTTCTTTTACCTCCAATGTTTTTTTTTTTTTTTTGACTACCTCTACTGTTTACTTCTCCAAGACAAAAACAAAAAAAAAGCAATACCCAAATAATCAAACATGTACCTTTTATTGAAGAGGATGGTAAGGAAGCTGCCAACCATTTTCCTCCTTGTTGCAGCCAAGAAAAGAGTCGCAATTCCCTGCAAAAGGGAAGTGCTATGGGTGTTTGTGTTGGTAGTGTGAGTGTGTATGTGTGTGTGTGTGTTTGTTGAAAGAGGAGAAGATAAGGGAGAGTTGAGCCCAAAAAAAAAAAGTCAAATCAGGTGTGCAAATCGTGCAAATTCATTCATTCTTTTTTTTGGGTAAAATGTATATTTTGCCCTTGATTCAGTTAAACTTAACGTCCTCTACTTAACGGAAGGACTAAATTGGTATTTTCACAAAACACAGGGACCCGTTTGATCTTTAGCATAAACCTTAGGGACTAAATTGACATTTTCTCTATATAGAAACTAATAATAAATTGATAATTATATATTTATTCGTTGTTGCCTCCCGTAAAAGAAGATGAGGACAGATCATATGGAGGTGGATACAGGATTGATCAATCTCGTGCATTAAAATAACAAATTAGTATATTTCGTATTGAAAGGTTCTTAGGGCGTGGATGAGCTACTAATAAAAGTGTGAAAATAGTTAATCAATCAATTATGAATGTCAAGACTACCATATTTGAATTTAGGACCTCTATATTTTTTAGTATGATATTATGTAACACCCCGATCCCTCACAAGACCGAAGCCCCGATCCAATACCCGATGTCACAAAAAATGAGAAAAAACGGACGAAGTTTTCCCTATTTCTAAGTCTAACTTGTTACCTATAAACAAAAGATAAGCCACAAACTATATACTACAACATTCTCAACAACTCCAAACTCCAACCATGCAATTTCCCAACACTAAGGCCATCCGAGTCTTAGTCTACGACATTAAAGACATACAAGCATGCAAAGTTAAAACCATTGAAATTTTATCTTTTTAATCCACTTATCATACCAATCTACATTATCAACTAAACTTTCTTATAATTTAAGTCCAACCAGCCAACTAATTTCCATGACCACACAAGCATACAATACTGAACATTAAGGCAAAGCAATAAGTTATTACAACCCAGTTAGCTACTAACATTATACAATACTTTTAACTTCAATTTACAATGATCCAAAGCAACTCAAATATACACAAGACCCATAGGTCTCAAAATAGATCATAATCACATTATCAACACATAAACACTCATCCACAGCTACAAGCATGCAATGAAGCCTCCGAATACTTTCTAGGGATCCAATTACTTCTTTACCTGTAAAATGTTAGAAAGGAGGGATGAGCATACAATACATGTATACTCAGTGAGGGAGGGATCAGTTAACTGGGGTTTTCGAAAATATTTTCGTGCAAAGCAATGGTTAAACTAGAATAGCAATTATACAAATAAAGAAACAGTTAAACAAATAAATATCACACACCAAACGGATACGGTCAATAACCCTTATCCCTCAAACTCTTCATATCACGAACCACGATCTCAATATGTCGGCATCCCTTTACACCAATGGGTACTCCGGATGTACCCAATCTTACGACCCACACCCCCTGACATACTCCATACAAGGTGAGTGAGGGACTAGGGTATGGGGCTAGGGCAACTAACACTGGCAAGCCCGATGCCGCTCCAGCGAGACCCATCACACCCGTCTCGAACACTGAGGTTGCGCAACCATCGAAACAATTCCACAGAACACAACAATAAAGTAATATAACAATAAAAGCTATTAAACACATAGACAACAAAGTAGGTTGCCCTCAAACATGAATTTCAATATATAAGCAATTCAATAAGCATTAAAATAACAAGATAAGAGAGTTCTCAAGCCAATGCGAGCATTAAACATAAATCTAGCATATATAACCCCTTTGTCTACAGGCACGATTTAGGTTCTAAATGAAACACGAATCAAAATCTACACAAACCAACTATCACACATCTCTAATAACACCAAAAGAAACCTATCTAAGCTTTAAAAACTCGCTTTTAACACAGAAGCTCGGGAAGGCCCCAAGTGCGTTTTGAACTACACCTACCCAATTTGACCCTCAATTCAACGCAATGAGAGCACCAAAAGTGTTTCCATGCCTAGTAGAACCCTAAATTAACTTCAAATTGTACCCGGATTCACTTGTTTATACGAAGTCCTTTCTAAAATTAGCTATTTTCACGTTTTAACTAAGTTCCGAGCCAATTAACTACACGTGGTTATTAATCTATCTTTATTAATATCTATAGCACCTTCTTAAAGCATATAATCATTCTCTAATTCACGTTTTATCGAAAACCTTAAAAAAACTATTTATTGTCTCCTACAACTAAACATTTGCAATTATCCATTAAAGAAGACAAACAACTACACAAACATGGTCTATATAACATGTAGGTAACATATAAAGCAAGATTTAAACATTTCATAAGTAACTAACTACAAATCTAAGAATTTCATAAAATGATATAAACTTAAATATGCAAAATAATGCAAAATCCCTCACCTAAGCAAGATGGAGAAGGCTTGAACATGCTCTATGGAAGCTCAAATATACTCCTATGGAAGCCCCAAAGATCAAATTGCAAGATTTTGGAATTCTTTTTTTTTCTTTTTCTTTCTTTCTCGTTTTGTTCTCTGCCTCAATTTCCATTCTTTTTCCTTCTTTTGTTTACTTTGTTGTCAATTATAATATATTATAACATAATATAATATAATATATGTATATATAAGTAGGTAGATATATATAGATATAGATATAGATATAGATATAGATATAGATTAATATAGTTTAATTAGTTTAACTAGTATTTTACTATTCTTACGGTACCCAAAATATTTTTGTAACTCACATTCCTGACATGCTACACACAAAATTTATGAACGTATGCCCAGAAACATGTATATAGTGAGGGAAAAATACAAAATTCACGAAATAAAATACTTTAACTTTTTCCCCGGGCTCAAGGTTCATTTTCAAATAATGAAAATAATCTATTAAATGTAAGAAAATAATTTCATATAACGTAAATAATAAAATATTAAGTTAACCATGTCATATAAATTAGTTGAATGTAATCTATATATTTTTCAAAGAAAGATGAAATTATCTTATATACACATACAACATTTAAGATGACACACCATTATATGCAATTGAGTATGATGTACTACATGATAGATCCGGATATGCTATACACAAAAGAAACTTTGAACAAATTCACGAAATAAAATAATTTAGGCCAATATGAAAGTAGATAAAATAAATAAAATAAAAGGAAACTCAATTTCGGGCTCAGGAAATACTAGTCAATTAAATGTACTCAAATAAACATAAGATAATTATTTATTCATGTAAACCATTTAGATGTAATTAAATAAATATAATTATTAAATGTAATTATTAAAAATAACTAGCCCGTTCAGTTTTGTTTCCAGGCTTCTTATTCGAATAGTTAAATAAATTAGTTAAAAGACATGTAAAATAATTTAAATAAATAAAATGATAAAGAAATTGTCCCGGGCAAGACATGTAAATATAATTTAAATAAATACAAATAATGAAACAATAATTTATTATTTCTCGTAAATCAACTTAACACAATTTAAATAAATATAAGTGATGATAATAATAAGGTAATTATTTCCGGGTCGGGCTTCACCTACGAATAGCAAGATAATTAATTTAAAGGCACATAAAATGAATTTAAATAAATATAATGATAAGGTGATTGTCCCGAAAGGTTATTTAAATTAAATTAAATAAATACCAATATTGAAAATAATGATTAATTATTATATGTAAACAATTAAATACAATTTAAATAAATATAAACGGTAATAATAATAAACTAATTATCCCAGGAACCGGGGCCTCACATACAAATAGTGAAATTAAATTAATTGAAATGTTAGTAAAGTAAATTCTAGCAAATAAAATAATGAAACAATTATTCTGAGCAAGTCAAATAAATATAAAAAGAATGAATGCAAATAATTATCGTTGCACGTTTTTCATTAATTATGCAATTAATGAAATAAATATATATGTATATTAATAAAATATCTATATGCTAGGCTTGGGTGCCACATATTAGACTTAGGTTTTGTTAGCAATCTAAAAGAAGAGAGAAAAATAAAAAAGTTTGTTATTTTAATATATCAACTAAACTTTCACACTAGAGAGATATATAATATTTCTCTCTCTTTCTCTCTAGACGAGAACTCACTCTAAACAGAATTATATTAGATCTACCCTAAGGAGATCTATCATGTGGTGCAGAGCTGTCTTAAATAATTTGGGGACCTTGGGCGATCTTCTAAATAGGGGCCTTAATAATTAGGCTTTCTCTCAATAAAAAAACTCTAAATTTTTTACTAAAATAATCACTACAAATAAAAAAAAAATCAAAAATTAGAATTATTAAATATCATAATATTACAAGTTAACAAAAAGATAGACCTATATAAAATTTATTTTTCTTACCTTTTGAGATGCAAAATTATTTATTAAATCGTCATTGATAGGGGTAGAGCTCTAGCCCTGGGAAATTAGCTCCGTCAATAAGGAACAACCTTGTCATTCCCTAAGCCCTGGACCTGTCGAGATAACAGGGCAGGCACACGCGCGGGAATGACGTGGTGATAAGGATTAGCTTAGTAAGTCCAAATAAGAAAGGACTCGCGAGAAAGATTATCGTGGTGAATCACTTAGCAAAAGAGGACTCTTGGAGGTATAGATCTTAAGAAGTTATCCTTCATCTAGGAAGCTAGCCAGCCACAAGTATAAATATGAAGCAATCTCACGGCCAGAGGTATGCACAAAATATCATTCACTTACTGCTTACGAGCTTCTTCCCCCCGTTAACTAACTTGAGCGTCGAAGTGGGCAGCGTGGGCACACCCCTCAGTTCCTTTGTTTTGCAAGTTTAGGTCCAGCCCAGGAGGCAGCTCAGGGCAGTCGAAGCTTTACCTTAACAGTTTGGCGCCGTCTGTGAGAACCTTTCTAGTAGTCCCATTGAGATACCATGATGGTTCATACACACAGTCAGGCCAATACAGGGGGAAATCAAGACCCCCCAGAGGAGCATCAGATCCATGAAGTTGCGGATCCCCTAGTATCGGCGATCCCACTTAATACAGTACCGCTGAGGAGGGCTGCCATTTCAATTCCACCGGTATTCATTCTAGGAAATATGTCATCTTCATCCCAGCAGGTTGATCTTCCAACCCTGGTTCAGTTGTTCAATGGCCTAAGGGGAGCCTTCAATTAGTTCTTCCAAACCCAGGGACTGGCACAACCGGAAGCCGTACCCTTACAGCGGGAAGACCAGGTAGCAGACAATCTACCCCAACCTCTCACACTCTCGATGGATACAACAGCTTCAGCGGGCTTGCCGGAAAGGCCGAGGCAGGATAAGGCAAAAAGACCCCTATGACATGAAGGGTAGGAGGTCACCTGCAGCCACGGAGAACAGCACCAAGTCTTGGTGGGGTAGGGCAAGCATCATCCCTTCGCCAGAGAGATCATGCGGGAGCCTATGCCGTATGGATACAAGCTTTCCAGTTTGTAGACTTATGATAGGACCGGGGACCCAAAGGATCACCTCACAATCTTTGAGCACCATATGACGTTCCAGGATGTCCTAGATGCTATCAAATGTTGAGCTTTCCTGGTAACACTGGTAGGGTCAGTACATAAGTGGTTTGCTGGCCTGGCAGAAGCCTCAATTCACAACTTTGACCAGCTTGCCGGTTTGTTCATTGCTCGATTTGATAACAGCAAGAAACACTCACCGCGTCTCTGTTTTCCATAAAGCAGCAGAGGGGAGAGACTCTGCGGGACTACACTTAGCGATTCAATCAAGCAGCCCTAGAGGTACTAAACCTCGATCAGTCGGTAGCTATGGTCGCGTATATGCAAGGTATGCATTTCAGGCCCTTGCAGGGTTCCTTGGGTAAAAGAATGCCTCGTGATCTGGACGAGCTTATGGCACGGGCTTCCAAATATATAAGCTCTGAAGAGGTCATGTCATCCAAGAAAGAAGTAGAGAATGGGGCCACGGTGAATGGCAAAACTCAGGAGGAAAGCAAGCAAAGGGGAGCCCCGAAGGATCGGTCGGAAGGACAGGGCAGCAACAACCGGGGCAGGTTCGAGCGGAGCTATACCCCTCT
Organism: Ehretia macrophylla; assembly: GCA_037974665.1. Lineage (NCBI taxonomy): Eukaryota > Viridiplantae > Streptophyta > Magnoliopsida > Boraginales > Ehretiaceae > Ehretia > Ehretia macrophylla. The sequence goes on along the minus strand of CM075771.1, from coordinate 55,200,261 downwards.
GAACGCCCCCATGGTAAAAATTTTACTTAAAATCCAGACCCACCGTGAATTCCGTTGGCCGGCCAACATGACGGGCAATCCGGATAAGAGGACAAAGGATAAATATTGCAGGTACCACAGTGATCATGACCATGACACAGAAGAGTTCAAGCAGCTCAAAGCGGAGATAGAGGTACTGGTAAGAAAATGACTATTGAACAAGTTCGTTGCAGGGAACCAAGAGCCTCGGAGGGAGAGAGATAGGAGCCCCAAGCGTGACAGGGAGCGAAGCCCCCGACGCAAAAAGGAGCACAGCCCTAGACGAGGAAGTGATTATGAGAATTGGCACTTGGGGGTAGTCGACATCATCATTATGGGATTCGCCTCCGGTGGTGCCAGTAAAGCAGCGAGAAGATCGTATGCCAGGGCTGTAACAGAGGAGCCCCGGTATAAAGCAACGGAGGTTGAAGAACAGTTGACATTCACCACAAATGATCTCAAGGGCGTAATATACCCACATGATGATCCATTGTTGGTGGAGGCTCGAATTTCTGATTAAATAGTCAAGCGTTTAATGGTGGACACTGATAGCTCCGCAGAAGTGTTATTCCTAAAGGCTTTCGACAAGCTGGGAATAGGACACGAAAGGCTCTGTCCCTTAAATGGCTCATTGTCATGGTTTACAAGGGAAGCCTTTCACCCAGAGGGGGTTATCAATTTACCCGTGACCTTGGAAGAAATGAAGAAAAAAGTAACGATCATGGCAGACCTCATTGTTCTCAATTGCGAGTCAGCTTATAATGGGATCCTGGGGTGAGTGGCCCTGATGAAATTTCGGGTAGTTGCATCTCCCCTGCACCAAGCCCTGAAGTTCCCAACCCCCGGGGGCGAAGCTACCATCAGGGGGGATTAGTTGGCCGCTCGTTGATGTGTTCAAACGATGCGTTATAATTAGGTACAAAATGACCAAGTTTTAATAACCCGCAAGTGCACGGATCGTCGTAGTGTAGTGTACTCTGAATGCGGAGTCGAATTTCACAGGGAGGCTCCGAAGTTTAGTTCGGTTGAATAAGTGCGTATGAAAGTGTTCTAAGTGAGTGTTGAAAAGTAAAGACAGATAGATTGATGGGTTTTGATTAAAAAGAAACTAAACTAAGTTAACTAAACTAAAGTTAGAGTTGGGAGTTTAAATATGGGAAGGTAGTAATTAAGCTCGGATTAATATTAAGGCAGTTAATCTAGGCTCGAAAATAGGATTCTCTAATTCTATGTAAGAGGTTAAGCTACAAGCATTAACCTAGTCAATTATCTTAGTCTATTAAAATCCCGATTACTAACTCTGATGTAGGTGATGTGCTATCTACGAGCATTGGAGCTATAGCATGGAACTGTCCTTGTAACCTGATGTAAAAGGCCTGTTTCAACTAAGTAATTAACGTCTCATTTCTAGTCTAGAAACTATGGTCTACTTAAAAGTATTACTTATAGTCTCTTGAAATTTTTAAGGTTGTCAAGCTATTGATTCATTATTAAAGCATGGATATATGACACGAAAATAAAGCAATCATAACATCTACTTAAAAGTATTATGTATGAAAGACAATACTTAATTAATACAAGTCATGTATTACATATGAATTAAATCAGTCCAAATCATAGAGACCGGTAAATTAAAAGACCATTAATATATAATCAAAATCTTGAATTAACACGGGCATTATAACGACATTCAAATATAAAAGAGATTAAAGAGATGATCCCCCATAAATGAAGTCGAGGTCCGAGGTCGGAGTCCCGACCACAGCTACGAGATTTTCTCATTTTCCCATGCCCTATAAATTTGGGCATTACCTCCGCCGTATTTTCTCACAACTACTAACTATTTATACTACCATATTTAAACAACCCTAAACTAACACTAACAAAATAATTAAAATAAAATCCTAAATTAATTTTCTATATTACTTTCGGTTGGGGTTGGGGGGTTTATAGGCCTGAGAATCAGAGACGCGCTCGAGCGCACAGTAGGCGCGCTTAAGTGCGCTTCTGCTACGCCAATGAAAATGTACCGCGTGGCCTTCGCGAAGCTACTGAAAGAATTTGTGGAGCGCGCTCAAGCGCCGGTGAGACGCGCTCGAGTGCGCGTCTGGTTCGGTCGAATGACATCACGCCACTTGGCATCCACATGGACCAATCATAAACTTTTGGCAGTCCACATGGACCAATCAAAAGTCGTGGAAGCTTCCGGGAAGGGCACTCGAGCGCTTGTAATGCCGCGCTCGAGCGCGCGAATTTTTGAGGAGCGCTCCGTTGTTGGCAGAATTTTGACTTCAATTTGTTGACTTTGATCGAGGGGTGTTTCGAGCATTTTTTACTATTTTCACCCTCCAAACGATGGAATTTGGCTAAAATCACGCTGCGCGCAGGACAACTTGCGTTTTGCTCAGAAGGCTATTTCTACCCGAAAAATTGGTACATTTTGTCAAAAGCGGACATAGGTCATTATTTACGCTTGATCTAACCAATTTTCTCCTCTACGGGTTTGATTTTCCGCCGTTTCTAGAATCTACGCCATTGCACAACTCATTGACTTGCATTTTGTCATTTAAAGTCCAATTTTTTCACTTTTAATTATCAACCTACATTGCATCAAAAGTGTATTAACAATTGTATTTATTCCACAAGTTAAGATGCAATAGTAGGTAAATACAGTGATTTGAGTGCTGCAAATACAGTCACATCAACATCCCCAAATCTAAATCTTGCTTGTCCTCAAGCAAGACTGCTTTAAAAGCACACAGATTCAAAAGTGAAAACCTCAAGATTTTGTAAGTTCAAATTCAAAAGCAGATGAATGCAACTCTATTCCTAAGCTTTGTCAAAATAAGTTCATGAGCAAATGTAATCCACATTTCTTTACAAGTTCATAAGTAAATGACAAGAATAACAAGAGAACCTTTAAACAGTTTTCAAAAATAGCAACTCTTTTATAATTAATCTATCAATTGCTTTGGAGTAAGTATTCATAAGAAAACTAAGCAAATTAAGTTCAACAGCTTCTCAATTTTCAAGATATATAAACAGATTAGAATTTGATATTCTTACCCATTTGTAATCAAACTCTTGATCAAGCCTTCGCCATTGTTATTTGCCAAAATAAAAAGTACAATACAAAACTATCTCTTTGTAGCGCTCAGTTTCCTTTGCTTTCTGAATATCCCATGTAACGGGCTTTAAGGACAACAATCCCCAGCCAGATGGCCGAGGTTGCCAGGTTTTAAAGGGACCCTAACGTGCTTTAATCACCCGAGATATCCAGTCTCAAAACCCTACACTATAGCACATATCCCAAATTACAATGTTTAGGATAGTGGTGCTTTTTAGAGATTTACAACAAATTTACACCAAAAATTTATTCAACAGTAAATATATGTACAACTCTTTTTTCCTTTTTCTATTTTTTTTCATGTTTTCTTTGTTTTTTTTTTCTCTTTTTTTTTTTTCTTTTTCTTTTTTTTTTTCTTTCAGAGTGTACATACAGACAGAGTAACATAACATACTGTACAAACATGACATAAGGGTTTAGGTTTCAATTACAAGTAGCTTTCATAACAAAAGGCAATCCTATCTCATTCTTCTCAAATTCATATATTCATCATTTGAAGAAAAGAACAGCTAAGTTTAACTCATGAATACAGTAACCCAAAGTTTTTCTTAAGACATTCTCTAGAGTTTTTCACAATACATAGCTAAAAACACAGGTTCTCGAATTATCTAACTCATCCTCCTATAAACAAGTAAGGTAGCAAATTACTCTTTTCATGAAAATAATGTGTTTCTTACATATTTTTGAAAAAATGTATCATGCAACACTTTGTACCCCTATCCCAAAACTTTGTTTGTCCTCAAGTAAATAGTAATGTAAAACAAGTGTGAGAACAATATGTAAGAAATAACATAATGACAATTGTTACATCCCTAAACCTATGGTTTGCTTACTCTTTAGCTCATGTTGATCACGTTTAAAGGGAAATGTAGAAGTAAGGAAAGATATCACTTTATTTGTAGCAATTAAATGTTGATGAAAAATGTGTCTACCATCTTTGTCAAAAGATAGATCATTCTGCAACCTCGTTAAAGATTAGTAGACAAAACAGTTTAAGATTTATCATCAGTTTCAGCAATTATGAACTTGTTGCTATAAGCACACAGCAGGATTTCAATAAAATTCCTATAAAAACGTAAGCAAAAATAAATATGGATGACTAAAGAAAGCATAAAATCACACAGACAAAGGAAAATAAACACACAAAAGCATTTAAAAGTTTAGGTTGCCTCTTAGTAGCGCTGAGTTTTACGCCCTCAGCCAGGCGCCAATGTTAGAGCAATCTATGTTTAAAGCTCTTCGGCACATATTTCCTGATAATCGTTTCAACACATATTTTAACTGGAAAAGGATCATGCAACAGATGATGATACATTTTGCTTATAAAACATGTCTTTTTCAAGTTAACTTGAAAAGATGATGATTCCGATCCCAATGTGATGTGTGTGGGAATGTTCATGGTTATGTAAATAGGGGCAATTTTGTGTTGTAAAACATTGTGTCCCAATTTCAATTGGTGAACCCATAGATTAGAAGTATCTAACATATTGTTCAGAAATGGGTCAAATCCAACAAATGTCAAGAAGGATGGATGAATTAAAGTAGACTCAATAAACTCGTCCTGAAAGAGTGAAGACTCTAAGGAAGTGTGTACACTCATCTTGAAGAGGAATTAGAGTCGGGTTGAGTCATGATATTAATAAGGTCATCATTTCCTTCTATGTGAGGCATTTTATCATTTTTCTCAAATTCATTTTCCCTATCAGATGTCTCCCAAATACCCTTGCTCATTTCATTAGTCTGTTCACATGGAATTTCATCAAAGGGGTTCATAACAGACTGAATGTGTCGATCTAAAGATTGAAGCCTGTGAGCATTGGATTGGACAAGTTGAGAAAGTTGGTCAAACTTGTCACTGGAATCGGGAGGTTCAGAGTCTATCCAATCATTCTGTTGATCATTTTGTTTGAAAAGATTAAGGATAGAGTCAATAGAAGATTCAGATTGAAAAGGTGCAGGGTTTTTACTTTCAAAGTTTTGAGAAAAATTTCCTCGACTCCAAAGTGATGGCTGGTTTTGCCAACTTGGAGTGTGTGCCTCAAACATGTTATCTACCTCATTCCTAGTGTTGCATTCTCTACCCACATTATCTTTACTAAACACTTCTATTTTCTTAACAACCCGATTTTGGATAGTTGCGTGATGAACGAAACTATATTGGTCTTGTGAACTCATGACAGGTTGAATAGAGTGCTCGCCTTTTTCCCACCCATTTATGCTCTCGGCTAATTGACCGATTTGGTCTTGTAGCCTATCTATGGATTGGTGGTTAGATTTGACGAGTTGGACAAGTTGGCTGAACTTGTCGTTGAAGTTTAGTTTAGGAGAAAAGAATTCAACCGAGATAGAAAAACAAAAGTTTTGATTGAAAGAATCACTTTGAAAGCTTTTGCAGAACTCGGAATAATTGGGGGTTTTGAGATGCAAAATTTTCAGAATTTTGAGGCAGGAAAATGCATTATTTTGATCCCAAAAGAAATTTTGATGATTCTGCCACTCCGGGTTATATGCATTTGAGTACAAATTTTTGTTTGAAAAATAACCCTGAGTAGTAGAATCATGATTATGTAAAAATTGGGGATTTTGGGGACAATTTACAAATGTATGCCAAATTGAGAACAAATTTCACAAGTATTTGGGATAGGGGATTGTGTTGTTTCATTAAAAGCCCATTGATTGGATGAATCATTAAAATGAGTCATATTTCAATCAATTCAAATTTTCCCATTTTTTTTAAAGAAAGCAGATAAAACAAACACTTAAAACAAATTCGACACTTTTTCAAAAACAATAACCGTGCCTCCCCGGTAACGGCGCCAAAAATTTGATGCGTTCAAACGGTGCATTATAATTAGGTACAAAATGACCAAGTTTTAATAACCCACAAGTGCACGGATCTTCGTAGTGTAGTGTGCTCTAAGTGCGGAGTCAAATTCCACGGGGAGGCTCCTAAGTTTAGTTCGGTTGAATAAATGCGTATGGAAGTGTTCTACGTGAGTGTTGAAAAGTAAAGACAAATAGATTGATGGGTTTTGATTAAAACTAAACTAAACTAAGTTAACTAAACTAAAGTTAGAGTTGGAAGTATAAATATGGGAAGTTAATAATTAAGCTTGGATTAATATTAATGCTGTTAATCTAGGCTCGAAAATAGGATTCTCTAATTCTATGCAAAAGGTTAAGCTACAAGCATTAACCTAGTCAATTATCTTAGTCTATTAAAATCCCGATTATTAACTCTGATATAGGTGTTGTGCCATCTACGAGCATTGGAGCTACAGTATGGAACTGTCCTTACAACCTGGTGTAAAAGGTTTGTTTCAACTAAGTAATTAATGTCTCTTTTCTAGTCTAGAAACTATGGTCTACTTAAAAGCATTACTTATAGTCTCTTGGAATCTTTAAGGTTGTCAAGCTATTGATTCACTATTAAGCATAGATATATGACACAAAAATAAAACAATCATAACATCTACTTAAAAGCATTATGTATAAAAAATATTACTTAATTAATACAAGTCATATATTGCATATGAATTAAATTAGTCCAAATCATGGAGACCGGTAAATTAAAAGACCATTAATATATAACCAAAATCGTTATAATCCCGAATTAACATGGGCATTATAACGATATTCAAATATAAAAGAGATTAAAGAGATGATCCCCCATAAATGAAGTCGAGGTTCGAGGTCGGAGTCCCGAGCACAACTACGAGATTTCTTCCTTTTCCCATGCCCTATAAATTCGGGCATTACCTCCGCCATATTTTTTCCCAACTACTAACTATTTATACTACCATATTTAAACTACCCTAAACTAAAACTAAAAAAGAAATTAAAAATAATTAAAATAAAATCCTAAATTAATTTTCTATATCATTTTCGGTTGGGGTTGGGGGGTATTTATAGGCCTGAGAATCAGAGGCGCGCTCGAGCGCCCAGCAGGTGCACTTGAGCGCGCTTCTGCCGCGTCAATGAAAATATGCCGCGTGGCCTTCGCGAGACTGCCGGAAGAATCTGTGGAGCGCACTTGATTGCACGTCTGGTTCGGTTGAATGACATCGCGCCACTTGGCGTCCACGTGGACCAATCAAAAACTTTTGGCAGTCCACGTGGATCAATCAGGAGTCGTGGAAGCTTCCGGGAGGGGAGCTCGAGCGCCTATGATGGCGCGCTCGAGCGCGTGAATTTTTTAAGAGCACTCGAGCACCGTTGAGGGCGCGCTCGAGCGCCCGTTGTTGGCAGAATATTGACTTCAATTTGTTGACTTTGACCAAGCGTTGATCGAGGGGTTTTTCGGGGTTTTTCACTATTTTGACCCTCCAAACGATGGAATTTGGCTAAAATCATGTCGCGCGTAAGGCAAAGTCTTGCGTTTTTCTCAGAAGGCCGTTTCTACTCGAAAAACTTGTATGTTTTGTCAAAAACGGACATAGGTCACTATTTACGCTTAATCTGGCCAACTTCCTCCTCTACGGGCTTGATTCTTCTGCCGTTTCTGGAATCTACGCCATTACACAACTCTTTGATTTGCATTTTGTCATTTAGAGTCCAGTTTCTTCACTTTTAATGATCAACCTACATTGCATCAAAAGTGTATTAACTATTGCATTTATTCCACAAGTTAAGATACAATAGTAGGTAAATACAGTGGTTTAAGTGTTGTAAATACAGTCACATCACTCGCTGTTCGTATGCTGCTTCTCTCAAGATGAAAGGCCCGGAGCCTGGGCAACTGGATGTGTCAGAGGATAAGAAAATGAAGGAGGTCTCCCCTACCGAGGAGCTGGATGATGTAGAAATTTCAAAGGGCCAGCGGATCAAGATAAGCCATAACCTTTCTTTAGACTTGCGACAAGGTATATTCAGTTTCTTTTCTCATAATATGCATGTATTTTCTTGGGGTACAACTGACATGACAGGTGTAGATCCATCAGTGATGGTCCATAAGTTGAACGTAGACCCTATGTTCAGACCCGTCTGATAAAAAAAATGGAATTTTGGGGAGGAAAAGAGCAGGAATATCAGGGAAGAGGTCCGGAAGTTGTTGGAGGCGGGCCATATAAGAAATATGCAGTACCCAAAATGGTTGGCCAACGTGGTACTAGTAGCCAAGGACCCTAGGAAGTGGCGTTTGTGTGTCGATTATAAGGACCTCAATGAGACGTGCCCCAAAGACTGTTATCCATTGCCTAAAATAGACCAGTTGGTGGATGCCACCTCTGGCTGTGAACTGCTCACATTCATGGATGCATTTAAAGGCTACAATCAGATCATGATGGCCTTGGAGGACGAGGAGAAAACAGTCTTTATCACGGAGATGGGGACCTATTGCTATAGGGTGATGCCTTTTGGGCTGAAAAACGCTGGAGCTACATACCAGCACATGGTGAACAAGGTGTTTGACAGTCGGATCGGGAGGAACATGGAAGTTTATGTCGACAACATGTTGACTAAAAGTAAAAGTGAACACTCTCATGTGGCAGATCTTGTAGAAACCTTTACTACCATGGAACGATTCGGGATCAAGCTCAACTCGGAGAAATACGTGTTCGATGTCAGGGCAGAGAAGTTTTTGGGCTTCATGGTTACCAGCCGAGGCATAGAGGCGAACCCAGATAAGGTCCAGGCTATATTGAACTTGAACCCCCCAATGAGTGTTAAAGATGTGCAGAAATTAGCAGGGAAGATAGCATCCTTGAGGAGGTTTATGTCCAGGTCCGCGGATAAATGTGCCCCTTTTTTCAGGGTGTTAAGAAATCCAAAAAATTTCTAGTGGACCGAGCAATGCAGAAGGCCTTTGAGGAGGTGAAAAAGTACCTTACCTTACCCCCACTCTTGTCAAGACCAGAAAAGATAGAGGTCCTGGCCTTATACCTCGCTAGTTCAAATAAAATAGTGGCAGCGGCTCTTATAAGAGAGGAGGACCGGCTCCAGAAGCCCGTGTACTATGTGAGTAAGATCTTACGATGGCCGAAACTTAGGTACTTGACGTTGGAGATGATGGCGTTAGCTCTCTTAACTGTGACACGAAAGCTCAGGTATTACTTTGATGCCTATATGATCCAAGTCATGACGGATATGCCCTTGAGGCGGATGTTATAGAGGCCAGAGGTTTTCGGGAGCTTACTAAAATGGGTTGTGGAGCTTAGTCAGTATGATATTATCTATCAGCCCCGCACAACCATTAAGGCCCAAGCCCTGACAAACTTTGTAGTAGAATGCACAGGGGACCAAGCGGAGGAAAATGATGCCCAGTGGAAGGTATAAATCAACAAGGCCTCTAGAAGGCAAGGGAGTGGAACTGGAGTCGTAATCACCAGCCCTGATGGAGTAGAGAATCAGTACTCACTCAAGTTCTTATTCCTAGCTTCTAACAATGAAGCCGAGTATGAAGCACTAATAGCAGGTCTCAAAACAGTTATCTCACTTGGTACAGGGAGAATAGATGTGGTTACAGACTCGCAATTGGTGGAAAATCAAGTAATAGGTGAGTACGAAGCAAAGGATGTGATGATGTTAGCCTACCTCAACAAAGTCAAGGGACTGGTCCAGGGCCTAGAGCATTTCCATATTTACCAGGTTCCTCGATCTGAAAATGAGAGAGCAAATTATCTCACGAGATTGGCCGTGAGTTCCTCTGGGCCAGCAGTTATAAAGGTAAGCGAGGTAGAGAACCCGTCTATACAACTCCCATCTCAAGAGATCGCAGCCATAACTGTACGGGAAGATTGGATGCAACCAATTAAAGCATACCTGGAGCAGGGTGATATCTCCCATGACTGGGTTAAAGCCTAGATTGTGGAACGTTGTGCCTCAAAGTTTGTCATGCTTAGGGGGCAGCTGTACAAGCGGGCCTATACCTAGCCGTTATTGAAATGCATAAATCAAGATAAAGGCAGCTATGTGCTCCGAGAGATACATGAAGGGGTTTGTGGAAATCACCAGGGGGCAGGGCGTTAGCCCGGAAGACCCTTCACAGGGATATTTGGCCTACCATGTAGAAGGATGCATTGGAGTTGGTGAAGAAATATGACACCTGCCAGAGGTTTTCCAGGATACCTCGGCAGCCGACAATGGAGCTGGCTTATATAATCAGGCCTTGGCCCTTTTCCCAGTGGAGGCTGAACATCTTAGGACCCCTACTTCTGAGCAAGGGCCAAAGGAAGTTTGTGTTTGTGGCGGTTGATTATTTCACAAAGTGAGTGGAGGCCGAGGCTGTCCTTAGAATCTTTGAGGGAGCTGCCTGGAACTTTGTATGGAAGTTGGTGGTGTGTCGTTTCGGGGTACCCCGAGCTCTGGCACGGACCATGGCAGGCAATTCGATTCTAGCTACTTTCGTGGCAAATGCGAAGAGTTGGGAATTAAATTAAAATTTGCTTCTATAGTTTATCCCCAAACTAATGGGCAGGTTGATGTAACTAACCGATATATTTTGTAGGGCATCAAAATCAAGGCAAAAGAGCTATGGGTGGGCATACTACCAGAAGTCTTGTAGGCTCATAGGACAACCCTGAGCTCCATAACAGGGGAGACCCTTTTTTCGCTAACATTTGGTATGGAGGTGGTACTCCCAGTGGAAGTTGGTACCCCAAGTAGTCGCGTCCAACTTTATGAAGATGAAATAAATGATCAAGGGCTCCGAGAGAACCTTAACCTGATCGAAGAATTTAGGCAAAAGGCATAGATAAAAATGTTGGAGGGGAAAAAAACAATGGCCAGGTCCTTTCCCAAGAGGGTCCGGCCCAAAAACATCTGAGAAGGTGATTGGGTGCTCAGGAAGGCCATCTTCAAGCCCCAGCATGGGCAATGAAAGTTGGGGCCAAACTGGGAAGGCCCCTACTTGGCATCGAATGAGGTCAAACCCGGAGTCTTAAGGCTCGAAGAACCTGGTGGAAAGGAATTAGCTAATGCATGGAATGTTGAACACCTTATGAAATATTTCATGTAGTATTCCAAGAATAATGTTAGTAAATAAACAACATTCGATAGTAGTCTATGTAATGCTCTTTTGGGTAATAAAAGCTCTGTTTTCCTTCTAAGGATTTGACTTTGCCTTTGTATTATGTTTAAAGGGCTCTACTTGAAGAGTCCAATGTTGAAGCAGCTTAAAAGCTCTGCACCTGGAGAAACTACGCCCATTAAACGAGATAGTCACTATCCTTCAACAGGGCTGTCCCCTAAGGGCACTAAGAGGTCTAATAAAACAATGCTTAAAGGAACCGAAGGTTTCAAATACGCAGTATGCATAAAGCGGAGCCAAGATAAAGCTAAGACGCATAAAAAAAAGGGCTCAAAGGGCAAATAACCCAACAAAAAAAATGAGACAAACTTCAAAAACAATTTGTACAATAACAGAAAAAAGTGCTCTGAGAAGAAAATTTCATTAAGCACATGGGGGAGGGGGCTGTATAAAAGGGGATCAAATCCCCTGACTTACAAGCTTCAAAAACAAAAACAAAAAAAAACAAAAAAGTTGGATTGTGCGTCAAACAGGCTCAGTCAGGCTGGAGCTCCGCTGCTTGTGTTTGCAACACCTGTTGAATTAAGGACGAATCTCTGGATCGGGTAGGGTTTCGCCAAGGAGGTCCGATAGGTCTATCTGAATGCCCTGGCCTTGCAAGCGAGCTTGCATATCCTCCATAAGGGCAACTTCGCTTCGTACTTAGCTCTAGCAATAGCAAGACGAAGCAGCTCCCCAAGTAGAGCCTTGAAAGCTTCGCTATCTTTATAAGCTGCAATAGCAGCTTCTCCTTGTGCTGATCATATTTGGCTTGAGTGTCAGCAGCTTGGGCGGAGGTCCCCTTTAACTCCTTCTCGAGCTTCTCGTAGGCCTGGATGGCTTGCTCTCGCTTGGCAAGAATTCAGCGACAAGTCTACTGAGCTTCCGATAATTGTGACCTGAGTGCCACAGTAAGGATGTTCCAGGAAAGAGATCGATAAAGTCCAGCCTCCTGGATGGCGGTGCTCTGCTTGTCAATAAGGGCCTCCATGTTTTCGAAAATGCCCAGGTCGTTGTCAAAGGCCTTAGCACAGGCCAGATGATGTTCCTCGAGGCGCCACTTATGAGCCTCAGTTTTTTTCTCAACTCTAAGCACTGCTAGGGAAGAGCTGATCTTAAATCTTTCATAAGACACCAGGGCCTTGTGAAGCATCCCATGGAGGTGGTTCAAGTCTAACCAGCTCTGAGAATAAGAAATCAGAAAATTAATAAAAGGAAATAATTGACAAAGAAGGAAATGAGTTAAGCAAGTTACCTCATAAAAGGCTTCCCTAACTTCTTGGTTAGCCTTGGCAGCAGTAAGGTGACGAGCTGAAACACTGGTGGTACCACTCTACCCATCGTCAATCTCGATTTCGTCGTCAAAGCCAACATTGGGGCCAGGAGGGACGGACCCACCACACTTCCGTAGACGAGGGATGTTAACTTGATAAGTTTTACCTAGGGGGCGACACTGCTCTTCCCGTAGAACGTCAATGGGAGGAGAGTGGAGTGAGGTCCCGGTTTCAAGAGGAGACGGAGGCGGAGATGGCAAGCGCCTACAGGGCTGAGTTGATGACGTTTCGGGAAGAGGTGTGGGGGCAGTCTCCCCAGTTTCTACGGGCCGGATAGTGGATAAGCCCAGGCTGCTTAGAGTGGAGGCCAGGGGCCCTTCGGTAGGACCTGAGCTCTTTAGGGCAGAGGGCTCCTCGAGGATTTGCATTTTCTCGTCACCGGCAAGAGAGGTCACTTTCTGATTCTTTAAAGCAGGTTGACCAAAGGCTTTGACCAAGCGCATTCGGGTCACCCGTTTGCCTTTGGCGGAAGTAATGATCTCTGAGATCTTCATGTTATCTGCGCAAAGTAAAATCAAATAGAGATGTCAAGAGTCCCATAAACAAGGGAAAAGTAAAAACAGACGCAAGAGTAAGGCCTAACCCTCGGTACCAGATGACGTGTTGGGAGACGTAGGGTCGGATCTCTCAGGGTTCTGTGTAGCTGGAGAAGAGGCAAGTGAGGGTTTTCTTCCAGCCCTAGTATTACGGTTCGTGAGGGGTAAAGGAAGAGCCACGACCCTCGGCCTTGGGGGTCGTAGAAACAAGCCACTAGCGGCTATCCTCTTGGAGGTAAGAAGAACATCGCATCTAACAAGAATGGCTCTCTTAAGCTTCTCAATAACTGATTTTTCAATCTCATCAAGGGCAGGAGGGTCCTTGGCTGTTTCCGGAGGGACGGCCCAGATGCTTCAAACCTCCCATCCCGTAGGGGATTTCACAAAGAAAAACTTGTTCCTCCAGTTCTTGGAATTATTAGGGATATCAGCGATTAAGGGATGATGGCGGGCAGAAAAATAGTGCTAGCTTGAAGATTAAGAAGCAGAAGAAGGTAAAGATTATGGAAAACATAATGCGGGTATGAAGCAAGTCTTAAGGCTCCCTTTATAAAGGACCCCACAGGGCCCCACATGCTATTAAGACGACCCACATAGGATCGTGGGAAGTGGAGGCGCGAATTGCGAGAGACGTGCCTGCGGGAAAGTAGTGGAGTTGGGGAGGCATGTATAGGTGACGGTTGTAACGGCTAGTAACTGTTAAGGAAGATGAAGAGCCCCACTAGTATAATAATCCCTCGACCTGCAGCCCAGCTCGGAGGATTGGGAGGGAAACTGATAGGGATGGGGCTCCAGCCTTGGGAAATTAGCTCCGTCAATGAGGAACAGCCCTATCATTCCCTAAGCCCCGGACCTATCGAGATAACAAGGCAGGCAGGCGCGCGGGAATGTCGTGGTGATAAGGATAAGCTTAGGAAGTCCAGATAAGAAAGGACTCGCGAGAAAGATGATAGTGGTGAATCACTTAGCAAAGGAGGTTTCTTGGAGGTATAGATGTTTAGGAGTTCTCCCTCATCTAAGAAGCTAGCCGGCCACAAGTATAAATATGAAGCAATCTCACGGCTAGAGGTATGCACAAAATATCATTTACTTACTGCCTACAAGCTTCTTCCCCCCATTAACTGACTTGAGCATCGTTGTGGGCACCCCCTTCGGTTCCTTTGTTTTGAAGGTTCAGGTCCAGCCCAGGAGGCAACTCAGGGCAGTCAAAGTTTTACCTTAACAGTCATAATCAAGTTTATCTAACAATTTTTTTTCAATAGATAACATAGCTAATCCATTTAATCTTTCTTGGAACATAGATGATCTTAAATAAGTTTTTATTAATTTTAATTTTGAAAAACTTCTTTCTGTAGATGCAACTGAAACTGGAATTGTTAATAATATTCTATAAGAAACATAAGCATTTGGAAAAGAATCAACCTTTTTTTTTATATAATTAAGTACTTCCAATGGACTACAATTTTCTTTTTGATACATTTTGTTTAACACTTTTAATTCTGAAAATAAATCTAATTCATCTATGTCAGAATATCCATCATAGCTTAGAAAATCTTCAAGATTCAAGCAACATTGTTTAATAGTATCTTCATCCATTGACTTTAATCTAGTGAAATTGAATAAGAATCCAAAAAAAATTTCAAATACTTCAAATTACTCAAATTTAGTTTTAAGTGAAGAAACAATTTGATCAATCATGTAAAGAAAATACTCAATTCTAAATAATTCTTCAAGAGATTTTGTTTTATCATCACCAACATCTTCGTCAAATTGTTTCTTTCTATGAATCACACATTTTTCACGAAATTTAGGTTTTATTTCCATTTCATTTGTAATTTCTTTGGTTGAAATCATAGCAGATACAAATCCATTTTCCCTATAATTTTCAAAAAAAGAAACAAGACCCTTAAGAAGATCTATAGCAACATCAATGTGCATATTTTCACTTTGAAAGTTCTTACTAACAGAGTTTATCGCAAACAAGATGTCATACCAAATAGTCATACCTAATAAAAATTCAAAATCATCTAGTTCGTAAGTTGCTAGACTATTAGCTTCACTTTTTATTTTAGGATCTTCACTTGTTTCTGCTAGTTCAAACAAAGCATCTCTAATTTTTGGAGCTTGATATCTAATAGTCTTTACACTTTCAATATGACTTTCCCAACAAGTTTGTGATAATGACTTAACCGTTAAATTATATATTTTAAAAAAAAAAAATTTCCACCGTTTAGGTGAATAAGAGAATAATGAATATATTTGTTGTATAACTCCGAAAAATGATATGGCTTTAACACATGAAGTAGCAACATCACAAAGTACTAAATTAAGACTATGACATGCACATGGTGTATACAATGATCTAGGATTTATATCTAATAACCTTTTCTGCACACCTTGGTGTTTTCCTTTCATGTTAGATACATTACCATAACCTTGTCCTCTTACATCATTAATATCAAGTTCTAAGTTCTTAATTTCTCCTATAAGTTCATCAAAAAGGCCTTTTTAAGAAGTATCTTCCACATTCAAAAATCCTAAAAAGTATTCTTCTATTCTTATTGGACTAGATAAAATATCTACGCACCTTAAAATCATAGACATTTGTTCTTGGTGGCTCAAATCGGGAGTACAATCAAGTATAATTGAATAGTATTTTGCTTCTTAATATTTTTTAAAATTAAACTTTTTACTTTATGTGCCAACACTTGTATTAACTCATTTTGAATATTATGTCCTAAATAATGTTTATGAATTTCACCATTTTGAATACGTCGAACATGTCCTTTCATTATTGGATCAAATTCAGTAATCATCTCAATAAAGCTTTAAAAAAATTCCATTATTTTCTTGAAACATTTTCTCATTATTCCCACGAAATGCCAAATTATTTTTAGCTACACTTTTTATAAGAGTAATTATTCTTTTTAGGAAATTTCTCCAATGTTCTTTCTCTTTATTAAGTCTTTCTTGAGCATCTTTATCAATTGTTTTGTTCTTTAATAATCTCGATTCTAAATCAAACCAAGCTCTCATGTTAACTATATGTTCATTACTTGTTTCATGACTCTTCAGCCTAGCACTTAGATGTTTCCAATCTTTAGTTCCTTCGCTACCCAATTGGCTCATCATACTAGATTTTGTACCAAACAATTTACAACAAAAACAATATACTTTATCAAAATCTTTTGACTACACTAACCATTTTCTTTCATGTTTTTCTCCATTTGACAATTTTCTTATATAATGAAAAGTAGAAAAGTGTCTACAAGTTTCATCTTTTGGAAAATTTATATCGCTCACTCTTATTGGACCCTTTTCTACTAATAAGTCTATTAATTTATTATTAAGATTTTTCCATCTTCCCGAATCATAAATACAATCTAAATCATCTTTAAGATTTCTAGTTTCCATGTTCTCTTCATTATTTTCTTGACATTCTTCATCAACCATCACATTATCACACATTTTATTATTACAATTTTCTATGTCTTTTTCTACCATGACTTCATGATCTCCTAAATTGTTTAAATTTGATAGTTCATTAGTTTCGTTACTTGAGTTACTTTCATCTCTTTTGTTAGTGGTAATAATCTTTTCTAAATCTCCTCTTTGAGATTTAATTAAACTTTCTATTCTCCTTTTTTTTCTTAAGTTTTTTATAACCCGATAGATATTTCCTACTAGACATACTTGCTTCAAATTTTAGGTACAACAAAACTCAAAAACTTTACAATAAATTCAATATTAAAATAACACAATAATTGCAATGAAAAAAAAGAAAAACTAAACTATTGCATATAAGAACAATTAATAAAAAAAATGAGAATTGATTCATTGAGAGTAAGAAAGAAAGATATAACCTAGATAAACTTGCAAGTAAAAGCAAGTGCTTCAATACTCTTCAAAATAATATGTTTCTTTTCTTTAAAGTTTTCCTCTCTTGGAAGAGAACCTATTAAAAAAATTAATTATGTCAAGTTAAGATATATATAAGTATGTAAACAATATCAAAATTTATCACATAAAAAAATAAAAAGAAGAGCTGAATGTGCACCTCTATACTTTCTTTCTTTTGTCTTCTTTCTTATATTATATACAAAATTAATATCACAATAAATAATAGGAGACTTTAGAGTATAAAAAAATACAAAGAGCATAAGAGTGAAGTGTGTAAAAAATGAGGAAAAAAATTATATATATACTAGAGCTTTACTTTATTATATATATATATTTTAAAAGAAGAAGCTACTGAACAGTCCCAAACAATAGTTAAAAATTATGGTCGTTGGTCATACCTGTTCGAGGTTGCTGCCACGCTGGCCGTTAGGCCTTCAATAGTTAAAAATTCTTTTAATTGCTGGCCGTTTGGCCTTCATTGCCTTATCAAGCTTAGTAGTATCTTCTTTTTTTTTAAATTGAGTCCCCCAAGCTAAGGGGACCTTGGGCATAGGCCCAAGCTGCCCTTAGCTTGGGCCGGCTCTACCGTGGTACAAGGTCAAAGAATATTTGTGATGAAAGGACAAAAATTTGAATTTGGGACCTTTAACCATAATAAGTCAATACCTCCACCCAACTATTGGGGACCAACAACTCTAATACTTAAGAGAATTATTATATATCACTTTATTTTCATAACTCATTTATCACTTCCTATGTGGATACTTAGTTGGCACGCTAAAATAACAAACTTTTTTTTTCTATTTTAAGATTCAAAAATAGTCTAGTGGTAGGCTATCCCATGTCCTATAGGTGGCCAGGGTTCAAATCCTACTGGTGGGGGGCAGGCAGAGGGTAAAAAAAAAAAAAATAAGGTAACAATTTTTTATTTATTTATTTCTCTATCTCTTTTTAGCATACTAACTAAGTATCGCATAAAAGTTTATAAATGGATGATAAAAATAGAGTGACATCTAGGGTTTCTCTTGATTTTAAGATAGATTTTATATTTTTTTAACATAGTATAAGAGTTGAATTTTATCCAATATTGTCCATCACGTGTGACATGTGTATCCAAAAGTGTTCCTTCAATCCTTTATTTTCTTTGGTATAATTAAAGTCAGTTGTTATTCAAATTCAAAACTTCTAATAACAACAGTTTATTACTTGATCATTCTACTAAACTATTGTATGTTTTTTCAATCTTGCTCACAAGTGGGAGGAGTGTTAAAAAATTCTCCTACATTGACTAATCATGAGTTCCAAAATTACTATATAAAATACTAACGTTCACTCAATACCAATTAGTTACTTAATGGAATCTCATATTTCTTTAACTTTAAGAGATTCGTTTCAAATAGTAGAATTAGATTCAACAAGACCTCTGTGAAAAATCCAAAACTGTTAGTGCTATTTGGGCTCCGTTTGTTTGCAGTAAAATATTTTCTTGAAAAATATTTTTTGAACTTTTTAATGTTTGGTAACACATAAAATTTGATCAATCGAAAAATATTTTCCGATCAAAGAGAAATTTTAGTTCAAAAGAGTAAAAAATATTTTTTTGTCCTTTAGAATAAGAGAATATTTTTCGCAACTCACCCACTTCACCCCCGCCCCACCCTCTCCCTTGGTCCACCCACCCACTACCCTACCCCCCACCCCAACCACCCACCCAATTAACATATACATTATATGTGTATTTTTTTTTATTTTATAAAATCTCATGTCGAAAAATATTTTTTACTGTACATTCAAATACCAAAAAATATTTTTCAGTATTCTATTTTGTAAAAAAATATTTTCTCCTGAAAATACTCTCTCAATAAGTTATTTTACGACAAATAAACGGAACCTTGTTTGTATCCGAGAATCATCTGGTATATACATGTGAATTATTGCACTTGTCTGGTGGTGCACATATTCGAAAGGACAATCAACGGCAGGGAATGATGAGACATCTATTTTTTCAGTCAAATAAGATTTAAATTGTATAATATATATTAAAAAACATTATTAATAAAATTAATTTTATAATTTCTCGCATTTACATCGTGAAATATACCATTACACCAAAAAACCGGGTAGTTGATGAGACGTCTTTGTTATCATTTGATTAACGTTGTATAATAATTGATGGGTCCCAATCTGGTCCAATCACGCGTGGGATAGTCTTCAGTACACTGCAAACTTCTATTCTACTGGTTTATCACTGCAACATTCTCAGATTCCGTGGAAGGAAAGAGATCGTCTCCAATATCTTTTCTGTTGATGGCTACACCATTGGATCCAGCCATGGAAGTCACCTTCAGCTTTGCTTTACATTAAAAGCTAGCCTTGATGAGGTTCGCAACACTTTATCTACAAAAGTTTTACGAATAGGCCTTGAAATTACTCCAACTCCGAAGACTAATTTGATCCTTCCTTTTCTATTTACTAAGAGACAAATATTATATATTACCTTTTTTTTCAATTAATGCCGTGTAATTAATACTTGGGCTGAAATTGAAAAGTGCACTAATATAAATACGGTGGGACTTTGAATACAAATTAATACATTGTTACAACCATCTATGTATATGTATATTTAATTGGCATGCCAAAAGAAAGAAAAATAAAAATAACAAAAATTATTATTTGGTATATCAACACGGATGGAGCTAGGGGGCCGAGGTTTTTATTTTTTCCAAAAAAGTCTATATAGTACGTTAAAAAAAAGTTACCGGTCTCCCTATTTTTTTTCTCTGTCATCGAACTTTTTATTTAAATCTTGACATCCCCAATATTAAATTCTTGGTTCTATCCCCGTAGATCAACTATATTTATATACAATGGCAGACTCAGGCACCCAAAATCAAAAGATGCCCTCGTGCGATAAGAAAAGTTCGGGTGTGCTATCAAATAACAAAAGTATCCAATATAATATTTTTTTTGAAAAAAAGCCAAAAAAATTAAAAAAAAAGTTTTTTTATTTTGTTTTTTTTCCAAATTGAGGGAGTGCACCCCTTAATATAGTATAAGTCCGCCCCAGCATACATAAATGAAATAATAAATGAGTGATGTAAAAAATTTGATCCCCACAGTCATTGTGATAGAAGGTATAGATTGTGGCGAATGCTAAAATTTGACTCTTAGGTCTCATGCAATGTAGCATAAATGGCCTCACTTCAAAGGTATTCAAGACTTTGGGGAGGCAAAAAAGTCAGATTGAAGGGGAAATATGCCATCTCATTTTCAATATAAGTTTCTTACTTTTGCATGTGGCTAGTGATCTTTCCTCCACTGTAATGATAAATAGAGAAAAAATGTTGCCACTAAGATGGTTGGACAAAATCACAAACAAATAGTAGCTACCTTTTTCCCAACAAAAACTCCTCATCCTTTCTATATAATTCATCATTTCATTAGAAAAACCTGGCCTCACATATATCCACGTAGAATGGGAAAAGGAGCCGCCATGTATACAGATGGCAGCTCAATGTATAAAATTTTATCTGCAAAATTAAGTATACAAGTGAAACCTGCAATATGATCAAGCTGTGCAAAAATGGCGTTTACAAATAAAGGAGAAAATGTTAGATCTACTTTAGTCTATTTTATGATAACTTGCACACAAGTAGAATTTTATCATGAAAATTAATACTCACATAAACCTCTACTTGATTCTTCTTTGCCGCATAACTAAGACTATCATTCTTTTATATTTAAGGGTAAATTTCACAAATGGTCTTTAATATTCACATTTTTTTTAATTTCGTCTCTATTATTTTAAAAGAAATGCACCTATTTCTAATTTTTACACTTTTTTTTCATCTAAATCCTAAAAGTTTGTGCGAATTGTAAACAGTCAATTGGGACAAAGAGGATACAAATTACATATGCATTTTTGGGGGGTGTGTGTCTATGTGTATGTGTGTGAGAGAGAGAAAGAGTTTGTGTACAATCGATCATTGAATTAATATAGTATCATGTAATTAATGCCTTACATAAACAAAGTTCAAAAACGATAACAAGAGAAAGCATGAAAACAAAAATAAAAACATAGACAAGAAGAGAGGACATACCATATTAATTGATAGGAGTAGGGTATCGGCCTATTGGTAGACAAAAAGGGAATCAAACCGTACTCATCCGGGACGGAGTCTCATGCATGGAAGAGATAACGTTGTCTGCTTTAGATTGTGTCGCTCTCGTATGGGGTCACTGAACCGACTGCTTCCTGCTGCAAAACCTACTTGGCATTGGGCTATGCTAACAGAGATGCTCCTGTTTAAATCCGGCAAATACGGACCCAGTACGTCAATAAAGACTACAACCGGTTTTTCTCCTTTATTAATTACGCTCATCATATATATATATATGTATATATTACTCAAATTGAAATCCCAAGCAATTTTACGCGTTAAGTATCACATAAGATGAGACTCACATATAAGATGATTTAGCGGTAGTGGAGTTAAAATCACTCATGTGAGAACGTAGATTTGACATTCTCCATTACTTTGGAATCCTCTTGACCGACTTAGTGTATGTGTGGGGGTATACCGCTGCACTTAGAGATTTATCAGTTGGTGGTCGGACTCTTCTTTATAATTTGATGGTCGAATTCCACCAACTGGGTTACTACGCCATCCAAAAAAAAAAAAATGAGACTCATTTATTTTTTAAAAAGAAATAGCATGACTTTTTATTATATAAGAGATAAAAAGTGAGTGATATATATCACATAAGAGATGACATATAACATTTTTTTTCTTTAGTTTTATTCTATTTTTGGGTTTTGATATACAATAGAAACCTTTATATCAGCAAATGTCAAGGTTGTCCTTCTATGCGAAAGCAACTCACCAGTTAATTTTTTTTTTCTTTTTAAAAAAATATGTAAATCTCATTAAAAATTGTAGATCTACAGGTGAGGTTACGAAAGTTATAGTCTCCACTCACTCTAGAAAATATTTTGTAATATCTTGATATTTTTAATTTGTATAACCACTTAGCAATTAGCCTCTACTTAACTTTCACATTTTTATAATTAATTTTGATCTTCAAAACTACTTAGACAACACCATATATACCAATTAGGCTACTAGATCCATACATGTGAAAATCAATCAAACATAAGCCCGGCCCGTTTATTCATCCGGTAAAAGAGATGATTTCTACTTATACATTTTTTTTTTTTTTTGGTCATGATTTCTACTTATATACTTAGAATCCAATGTTTTAACACGAACTAACCTAAGGGGACTAGTTCTTATGTTTTTCTTCTTCTTTTTTTATTTTTATTTTTTGACGGGATATGTTTCTCAATCTATAGCTGAAATAAGACTTTAAGGTAGAGATGACAATGAGACGGGAAAACCTATCTTCACATTATGTCTTGTCACCTATAAATTTATCCTAATATCCTCCCCGTCCTTGTGTTTTTCACCCTCATCCTCTACTCCTATCCTGCCCTTTAATCCTCATGAGGCATGAGGAATACACCAGAGTTCTTTTGTTATATTTTAAACTGTGCAACATTAAGTTCAGTTTAAAGTACATAACTTCAAAATATAAATTCAAATTATACAAATGATGAATACAAATATAGGTGTTAAGTAAATGTCTAATATGAATTACATATTGAGTTTCATGTCTTTAACTAAATAGCAAAAATTAATGTTACTATGACTGATTTCAAGTATCTAATACAAGTTTCGACTAAAACCACTATATATTAGAACTACATGTGAAAAATATATATATTTTTTCTTATCGGATGAGCATTGGTTCCCATAAAACCATTTCTTTTATTATTAAATGTTCACATATAAGTAGTGCTTGCAACATTTACATGTTTTCCATTTCTTCATATTATACATCTCTATGATATCATATAATACCACTCTTAATTAAAATTTTGAAATTATCTTGATACATAGTTGAAAATTACTTACAAACCTCTATAGTCTATACAATGAATAGAGAGGGCTTTTATTTAAAATGATTACAGAGGCTAAGTAATATAATAATGTGTGTGATCTCTTGATTGAAAGGATGATTATAAAATACTATTGAGTCATAACGGTTTTTTCCTTTCCACTTCTAATAAAACTTTGTCTACAATTTTTTAGGTTTTTATATTCACATCCTTAAGATTTTAGTATATGTATAAGAACTAAAAGTAAAAAAATAACTTTGCATGCACTGTGCAAGGTGGGTTATGTAGGAAGGGAATGGTTATTCCCACCCCTCGCCCCATCCCGTACGGGAATTAAAAGTTAATCTCCGCTCTTCACTCCTTTCCTCATTTATCCCTAAACACCCTCTCCGTCTGAGATAGGACGGAAAATGTTACTACAAAATGCATAGTCGTTGTCATCCCTACTTCAAAGTCTTAAAAGTAGTATTCTGACCGAAACAAAAGGACTTGTTTTCAAATATCTAGTAGGGCACCTTAGATATGGTCATGCAAGAGAAAAGAGCACTGTATACTTAGAAATAATATTACACTAATGCAAGTACCATATTCATTTAATGTTTCAGTAATCTCAACTTGTAGATGATGAAGGTATCTTGAAGGTTAACATACATAAAATACTTCTCCCACGAATAATGAAAGGACAGAAAACCAAAGAGAGAACAATCAAAGAAGAAACTAAAAAACAGCATATAGCAATCTTACAGAAAGTACCATAAATTGAAAATACCATTTTCATGTAATCTAACAGTTTGCTGTTAAGCTTAAGGCACATCAATTGCAAGTGCCATTTTCATGTAATGCACGAGTAATCTCAACTTATAGACTAACTTCTTCCCACAACCAAGAATTGCATTAGTCATTTGGAGTAGGGTTTCAACATCATAGTATAGCTTGTTTATGCATACTGTCCTTGATATGTAGGGTAAAAAAATGTGGAATTTTCAGAGTATATATGTATATATTTTTGATTTAAAGAAGGCCTAAAGTTGTGTAACACATATTAAATATATAACTAACGAGACTCGAACTCGCAACTTTTCGCATACAAAACAAGTAACATATAATTGGATCAAAGCTCTAGTGGCAGATATTAACATATTGACCGAATAAGAAGTTTACTCAGAGAAGAAATTGTTGTCCAATTGGGCTTTGACTGGATTTCTGCCTAATTATAATTCGCGGCCCAGTCCTGAATTGTGCTATTTCAAAAAAAGAGGCCTACAAGGGAAGCAACATTATTTTCAATTTCTGACTTCCAAAAGAGTATGATTATGCGTTAGATTCTGATTTTATTGTCCAATATAATTATGTTTTCTGATGGTAAAAGTAGAAACGAAAACAGTACGGTGAAATTACTTGTAAGATAATCCTTTTAGAGACACAGAGAGACACAGAAATAGGTTCCAATAACAAAAAAATGTTTCCTACATTGATTTCCTTTGAGTTTGAAGACTATTTTAGGAAGTCTACTTCCTCTGTTCCTCATACGGAACAAGAGAAGGAAAGACAACATTGTATAGTCATAGATCTAAAAAGATCTGCTGAAGGCGTCTCTCATCCTCAATATAAGGTTGAGATTCCAACAACTGAAGCTGGTACCAATAAAAGACCTACCTCACCATTGGCGGAGGCATGTAAGGGTCAGTGAGGGTTGCAACTCTCACTTATTCATAAAAATGTTAAAATTTTTATGTATTTTTTAAAAAAATAGATATTTATGTATTTTTAGTTAAAAAAAATTAATTAGCCCCCACTAAAAAATAAAAGTACTTATATAGTTTAAAAATTATAGATTTTAGCCTTCATTGGCCCATAAAAACATTAAAATATCTATGTTTTTTTTGAAAAAAAATTAGATATCTATGTATTTTTAGTTAAAAAAATTAATTAACCCCAACTAAAAAAAAGTACTCGTATAATTTAAAAATTATGAATTTTAACCTCTACTGACAAAAATTTATGACTCCGCCCCTGTAGCTCACCAACGCTCTCAGATATGGGATACTCAAATTCAAAGTATTCTTTAAATGTTTTATCAAAACCTAATATTCTACAGGAGTCAAAGTTCTTTGATCCTAAATATTACAACTATCAAAGAGCTTGATACACTACTAAATTAAGTAGTGAAACGCAAAACTTCTACAAAAACTGATTTGAAGAATGGCTTGCTAAAACTAAGAGCAAGGCTGATTTCTTTAAGTGGCTCGAGTTGTTTAAAAGAAAAGGGTATAATTGGCCTAATTTTTAGGACCAACCCTTTCTCAACATTCTCGATTCAACGATCAAGGGTTTTGGGACACTAAAGGGTGAGATTATCAAATCAAATTATCCGCCAGACACCATAGTGGTGATAAAGAAGGAAGAAAAAAGAGCCCTTGCTACTCCATTCAAGGCTAATGTTGCCTCTGGAGAAGGATCTTCTCACAGGTCAACGATTCATGAAGCTATAAATCACATAGCAGAACGGGAAAATTTCACATTTAGTTCCTATTGTTTGTAAAATGTTTCAATTTAATTTTTATTATTTAAAATATCTCAATTTAATCTCTATTATTTTTTTAAAAGTTTTAATTCCATCTCTATTATTTAAAGTTTTCAATTTCGTCTTTATTGTTTTCTAAAAAGTTTTAATTTCGTCTTTATTGTTTTTAAAAAGTTTCAAATTCATCCCTATTGTTTCTCAAAAAATTTCAATCTAATCCTTGAATAATATAGACGAATTTGAAACTTTAAGAAAATAATAGGGACGAAATTAAAACTTTTTAAAAACAATAGAGAGAAATTTGAAACTTTTTAAAAAATAATATGAACTAAATTGAGACATATCAAACAATAGGGATGAAATTAAAACTTTTGGTGAACTAATAGGGATTAAATTGAGACATTTTAAACAATAAGGACTAAATTGAGACACTTTACAAACAATAAGGACTAAATGTGGAATTACCCCTAGCAGAACAGAACAAATACACCAACCTCTGTTTGCAAGTAGTTGGAAAACAAATAGATCAAGTTGAAGAGGCTCTAAAAATTAAGAGCACATAGGTGATAAAAGAAGCAAAGAAAAACAGTCTATTATTGCAGCCACCACCAACTATTTCACTAAAAGACTTCTCTTTAAGTGCTCCAGTCAAACAAGAGGTGGTAGACCAACTTGTTGAGAAGATAAGTGATTTGAAAATCAAGGACAAAGCCAAAGACAAGGCTAACGCCACTGGCAGAACCAGCGAGTCAGTTAATGTCCTTTCCAATACTATGAAACTAAATGAAGTTTCATGGAGAAAAACATATGAGCCTTATTATCCCAGGCCTTCACCTTCGGATCTCCTCCACAAAGTATATGAGGAGTATCCACTTACGATGGAAGCTCCATTCAGGAATGGAATATTATTGATTCTGCCTCAGAACATATCATTATTGTTGGACAATAATTGATAGAAGTGCTTATTGGACTTGTGTAAATGAAAATACAAGATATACAATAAAGATTAATATAACAATGTTAAAATTTAGGGATGTAGAAAAAAACCAAATACAAATGATATCGAGACTCGAGTTGGACTCGATGTCCTTAAGACTTTTAAACACCCCGCTACGGTACTTTCAGTTGACTGACGCAAGTCTCCCATGATACAATGATATTTTATTCATAATAGGAGCACACCAAATTACGAAGCTTGCGAACTAAGTATGGTAAACTTTTTCTCTTGAACTCAACGTTAAAATGATGATTTTGTTCTGCTCACTCGCTCTTATCTTTCTTCTCCGTGTTCTCTATGCAAACACACATAATCATTTAGAGCCAAACTTCAATGCCAGAATATTTAGATCAGAGTAAAGAAACATTATTCCATTCTCAGTGCACGGACTTTCTAGCAGCCATGTTACCTTTGCACATGCCCAACAAAAGCTAATAGCATCTCCTTTCAATAAAGGCAAGCATGCTCAACAGAAGCTATCATTATAACCATTATTCTATTATTAAATAATTTCTATTCACAAATCACCAAAAAATTTTACAATCCTCCACATGAATGGAAATCAACAATATAAAATGTAGAGACAAATGCAGACACTAGAGAGAGTTTAAAAGAATGGCACTACTTCCGGATAAGTAGCTTTTGGCCTTGAACCTTCCGTAGTGAGAGATATCGGATTTACTTGCTGACCAGTGAACGCGATGTCTTGAACTGTTCAACTTTTGTGTAAACCAAAATAATAGAACTCACACAGTATCCTCTTAACCATACTTCAGTTCTCACGGTTATTTTTGTTTTGGCCCTGAACAACTCTCAGTTTCATGAGTACTCTAGAGAATTCAGCCTTAGAGATTCTCATAGGAGCGGCCCACTCCCTACTCACATAGGTGATCACTTATTAAGAGTATCCCTACAATACTCCACTTGGATTACCAAGATATAAGTATCATTAAAAGCATAGCTTAGCTTAAACAACATGCAGGCAGCACTGTCTGCTCGTCATAGGAATAGGTAGGAATATTACCCCTACAGTGTTCATGGTGAATCATTCATAGCTCAATTTTTCCCTTTGAACCTACATCCAAGGATCTCTTGTCACGTAGGTAGGGTTTTCCACTATGATGACTCTTTAGACATAAGCTTAAGACCCATTCCCCTCGAAGACTTGCAAATTTGCTCTCTGTTCAAACCTTTAGTAAGCGGATCCACAATGTTTTCTTTTGACTTCACGTAGTCAATTGAGATAACCCCATTAGAGAGCAATTGTTTGACGGTATTATGTCTATGACGTATATGTCTAGACTTACCGTTGTACATGCTACTTTATGACCTTCAAATAGCAGATTGACTATCGCAGTGTATGCAGATAGCTGGCACAGGTTTCGACCAGTTTGGAATATTCTCTAAGAACTGTAGAAGCCATTCGGCTTCCTCTACAGCTTTATCCAAAGCTATAAACTCAGATTCCATCGTGGATCTGGCTATACATGTTTGATTAGTGGATTTCCAAGAGACGGTTGCTCCTCTCAAAGTAAAAACATATCCACTCATGGATTTGGAATCATTAGTATCCGATATCTAATTGGCATCACTGTATCCCTCTAGTACAGCTGGATATCGGGTATAGTGCAGCCCGAAGTTCAAAGTGTATCTCAGATACCTTAGAACTCTTATTATAGCTACCCAGTGGTCTTTCCCTGGATTGCACGTATACTTGCTCAATTTGCTCACAGTTAATGCTATATCGGGCCTCGTGCAATTCATAATGTACATCAAACTACCAATAATCCTTGAATACTCTAATTGAGATATTCATTCACCAATATTTTTGGCTAGATGTACATTTGCTTCTATAGGTGTCTTCGCTAGACTAGCATCATTTTTATTGAACTTGTCCAGTATTTTCTCTGTATAATGGGACTGAGACAAGACTAGTCCATCTGATGTTCTGGTAATTTTAATACCCAGAATCAGATCTGCCACAGCCATATCCTTCATGTCAAAGTTACTGGATAAGATTCTTTTGGTAGCCTTAATGACCCTCTAATTGCTCCCGATAATGAGCATATCGTCTACATAGAGACAAACAATGACATATTCTTGACTCGTGCCTTTCACATAGACACACTTGTCACATTCATTAATCCTAAAGCCATTTGACATCATGACTTTATCAAATTTTTCATGCCATTGTTTAGGCGCTTGTTTTAGTCCGTAAAGAGATTTTATAAGCTTACAAACCTTCTTCTGTTTTCCAAGAACTACAAACCCCTCAAGTTGTTCCATGTAGATCTCTTAATCTAGATCTCCATTCAAGAAGGTTGTTTTTACATCCATTTGATGTATCTCAAGATTATTGATAGCTGTGATAGCTATCAACATCCGTATGGATGTAATTCTCGTGACTGGTGAATATGTATCAAAATAATCAAACCTTCTTTTTGTCTATATCCCTTAATGACAAGCCTGACCTTGTATTTGTCTATTGATCCATCAGCCTTCAACTTCCTCTTAAAAATCCAGTTACACCCTAAAGGTTTATTTCCAGGAGGAAGATCCACCAGTTCCCATGTATGATTTTGCATGATAGATTCAATTTCATTGTTTACTGCATCTCTCCATAAAGGAGCTTCAGGAGTAGACATTGCCTCATTAAAAGTGCAAGGCTCATTTTTTTAAAAAAACGTTAGAAAATCTGGACTGAAAGACTTAGACGTTCTAGCCCTCTTGTTACGTCTTGGTTCATCTTCAATATCTTTAGATATAGCCTCATTATCTATATCTAATTTTTGACTCTCGTCATATGTTCTTTTCGTAGAACTTGATTCTTGCGTATCTTTACAAGGAAATTTTTCTTCGAAAAATTCTGCATTCCTTGATTCAATAACTGTATTCACATGTATATTAGTTATTTCTGACTTATACACAAGAAACATGTATGCAGCACTGTTGTATGCATATCCAATGAAGATACAATCCACAGTCTTTGGTCCTATTTTGACCATTTTAAGAGTTGGAACTCCTACCTTAGCTAGACATCCTCACACTTTTAAGTAATTGTAGGAAGGTGGTCGAACTTTCCACAACTCATAAGGTGTCTTGCTTAATTTCTTGTGGGGTACCTTATTGAGAATATAGTTCGCAGTTAATACTGCCTCCCCCTATAAGTTCTGAGGTAAACCCGAATTAATCAACAAGGCATTCATCATCTCTTTAAGAGTTCGGTTTTTGCGTTCAGCAATACTATTTTGTTGAGGAGAGTAAGGAGTCATCGTTTGATGAACAATTCCATGTTCAGCACACTATTCCTCAAAGGAATATACATATTCTCCTCCTCTATCACTACTCAACATCTTAATCCTTTTGCCGAGTTGATTTTCTACCTCATTTTTGTAGAGTTTAAATACTTCCAAAGCCTCATCTTTGCCTCTGAGTAGATAAACATAACAATATCTTGTGCAATCATCAATAAAAGTAATAAAATACTTTTTCCCACCTCTAGTTTGCACAAATTTTAAATCACAAATATCACTGTAAATTAAATCCAGGGGTTCTAAACTCCTTTCTACTGATTTAAAGGAAGTTCTCGTTAATTTTGATTTTACGCATACTTCACATTTTTTATTTGTGTTCACATCAACTTTAGGTATTAGACCTAAATTGATCAATTTACGCAAATAATCAAAATTCACATGTCCTAATTTATCATGCCATAAATTATGAGAATCCAAGACATAAAGAACTGACTTATTCTTATTCATACCAAATTTGGTAGGCTTATCAGCCTTTACAACAGTTGGGGCAATAGTCATTACATTAAGCTTAAATAAGACTTCACACTCATAGCCCTTATCTAACAAACATTCCAAATTTGGTTAACACAAATTGGTCGGACTCAAACACCATTTTGAATTCGTTCTTACTCAACAAGGATCTACAAACCAAATTCCTCCGGATGTCTAGGACATGCAGCATATTGTTGAGTATCAGCTCCTTTCCTGAGGTAAACTTCAAGATTACCTTCCCAGTTCCTTCCACTTTCGAAGTAGCGGAGTTACCCATGTAAAGGGTTTCAGAAATAGTTTGATAGATAGTGAATATTCTCCTATCAGAGCAAACATGCTTAGTAGCCCCAGTGTCTACCGACCATTGCTTTGGATTTCCTACCAGGTTGACTTCTGACACAACAGCTAACAGATTAATGTCAGAAAGATCATTTCCCAGGTCTTCCACAACATTTGCATGAGCTTTCCTCTTCTTCGGATTGCTCTGGTTCTTGCGGTGCTTGCAGTCTCTTGCTTTATGCCTAGTTTGTCACAGATAAAGCAGTTCCCAACGAACTGTTTCTTCCTCTGTTCGGCCCCTTTCTGACCTTGGTTTGAGAACTTTCTCTTTTTGTTGCTCGAACCATGTTCAACCACATTAACCTTTGATTCCAAAGGCGGAATACCAACCCTTTTTTTAGATTTACGGTTGTCTGCCTCAATCATCAACCTCAAAACTAGGTCTTCAAGAGTCATCTCTTTTCACTTATGTCTTAAATAACTTTTGAAATCCTTCCAACTGGGAGGCAACTTCTCAATAAGTACACTGGATTCAAAACGTTTTCCCATGTTTATACCTTTTGCATGACACTCATGAATGAGTACCTGATACTCATCTACCTGGGGCATCAGAGGCTTTGAATCTACCATTTTGAAGTCAAGGAATCTAGCCACAACGAATTTCTTTGTGCCCGCATCCTACGTTTTATACTTCTTTTCTAAAGACTCCCACACAGCCTTTGCAGTTGGTATTGGACTGTAGACATTATACAACACATTATCCAACTCGTTGAGGATATAGTTTTTGCAAAGGAAGTCTGCATGCTTCCAAGCATCAACAACATCAACAGTCTGCATATTAGGATCGTCACCCAACTGTGGTGCATCCTCTTTCAAAAATCGAGCAAGATTCAAGGTGGTCAAGTAGAACAACATATTCTGTTACCACCTCTTAAAATCCCTCTCGTTGAACTTCTCTGGCCTCTCGCCATGTCCAACAGGAGTTGACGCCACAAATGGCACAGCCTAAGCAACAGTCACCGATGGCCTAGCCAAAGGTACATTCTCATTTCTTATAGATCCACCGGTTGATCCACTTCCAGTCAATGGCACATTTGGGTTGTTAGGTCCAAAGGATTGTCCATAATTCATATTTCCAGTTTCGGTATTCATGATTTATATTATTTAGATTATGTCCAAATACATGTTTATACACGCTGTACTACACAAAAACCAAGTTAGTCGCAAAATAACTTTACACCAAAATTAATTTTAAAGTAACGATTAAGGAAATAATACTTCTGAAACACTTAAGAACCAAGAAGTAACATTTGGTACAGTGGTAGACTCTTCTCATTAGTAGCCTTAAGGTCCTGGGATCAAACTTATGTAATAGCAAGAACAATTAGAATTTTTGCTTCTCAAATAAACAATATATTATAATGCTACTGCATTAAAAGCTACAACAACTAATATAATAATATATATTATAATGCAAAGCTACTACATTAAAATTTACAACTAATATAATATAATATAATCTACAACTAATATATTATATTATAATGCAAAGCGTTGAGATTTTTAAAGAACAAAAGCTTCTGCTTTCAGCAAACATCAACTGTGAATGTGGTAATAACAAGAATGATAAAACAAAGAAACTAGCGTGCATGTGGTATTATACAGTTCACGATTAGGTCTTTAAAAAATCATATCTTCCTCATTTTAAGTCAAAATTTGATGAAATTTTCACCATTAACTTCAGAAAATTAAGAGGTATATGGACACGTAATTTATTTTCCAGTTTATTATACTTCACAGAATTATATCAAATGAATTATATTTAAAAGTCTTAAGATTGTTGGACAATAATTTATAGAAGTGCTTATTGGACTTGTGTAAATGAAAATACAAGATATACAATAAAGATTAATATAACAGTATTAAAATTCAGGGATGTAGAAATAAACCAAATACAGATGATATCGAGGCTCGAGTTGGACTCGATGTCCTTAAAACTTTTAAACGCCCCGCTACGGTACTTTCGGTTGACTGGCGCAAGTCTCCCATGATATTAACGATATTTCCTTCATAATAGGAGCACACCAAATTACGAAGCTTGCGAACTAAGTATGGCAAACTCTCTCTCTTGAACACAGCGTTAAAATGATAATTTTGTCATGCTCACTCGTTCTCCTCTTTTCTCCATGTTCTCTATGCAAACACACACAACCATTTATAGCCAAACTTCAATGCCAGAATATTTAGATAAGAGTAAAGAAACATTATTCCATTCTCAGTGCACGGACTTTCTAGCAGCCATGTTACCTTTGCACATAACAACCAAAAGCTATCAGCATCTCCTTTCAATAAAGGCAACCATGCCCAACAGAAGCTACCATTATAACCACTATTCTATTATTAAATGATTTACATTCACAAATCACCAAAAAATTCTTACAATTATGAACAAAGTTAAACAGATGTTTATGTATGCCCAAGCTCATATGCTTAGAGGAAAAAATGATTATGACATCGCTAAAGCCATCATCTCAGGCTTTACATGACAACTTCAAGGTTATGGGACAATTATATCAGCCCAGAAACACAGCAGTAAATTTTAAACTCAAGAAAGCCTAAAATAGAAGGCGAAATGCAAGTAGGGGAAGTATCCGATGTTGTTAATACACTAATATACACCATTACAACAGAATTCGTCGAATCAACTGCTACAATTGCTAAAAAATCTGGAGAACAATTTTCCAATCTTAGATGCCGATCTTTGGCAGATTTCAAATGGTATAAATATGTATTTATGAACAAACTTTATACCAGAGCAGATGCAGGAGTACTAGATTTCTGGAAAGAAAAATTCATTGATGCACTCCCAGCATCATTTGCCCAAAAGATTCGAAGACGTCTCAAAGACAAAAATGGGGGAATGATCCATACTCATAATACTCATTTAGGGAATTGTCAACCAAGATCATTGCCAAAGGACTAAGCTTCTGCAACGATCTTAAGCTCAAACGCCATTTGGATAGCCAAAAGCTAAAAGGAAAGCAAACCCTTGGAGACTTTTGCGAACAAATGGGGTTCCAACCATTCTCAGCCAAACGAAAGAAGCCTCAAAGGCATGATAAATCCTTTAAACGAGATTATGGTAAGAAGTCTCCATCTTACCATAAAAGGAGAAATGACAAAAGCAAGGCATACACGAAGAAACCTTACAAAAAAGGGACTAAACAGAAAGCTCCGGTTTGTTGGAAGTGCGGAAAAATAGGACATTATCAAAATAAATGTTATGCTAAGAAGCATATAAATGCTTTAGATCTTGAAGAATGTCTTAAAAGATCTCTGTGTCATATCTTCTTAACACCTTCTGATGACGAAGGAGAAGATTTAGAAGTCAATGTTATTCACTCTAAATCTGAGAATGAAGGAGAAAGTGACGGTTCAGCAGCTGAACTGAATGAACTTGATATTCCATCAAGTAGTTCAGATAGTGAAGGAGAACAATGTTCATGTGATGGAGGATGCGAAGATTGTTTCGCACAACAAGTAGCAGCGTTGGGCTTAAATGTCCTCTCAGCTCAAGAAAACCTTATTTTGGATTTAATTAATCAGATTCAAGATCCACTCACTAAAGCTCAAATGCTTTCAAAGTATGTCGAAGTCTCTAAAAAATCCGAAGAGACTAGGGAACCGACGACTACAATAACTGAGATTTTGTAACCAAAATACTATTCATTTAAAGAAATAATGAATAGAGTCAAAAGCTCTTCTGATAAAAGAAGAGAGCCTACACTTGCGAAGCTACGACATGAGATCTGCAAGGTAAAAGAAAAATTATTTAACCTAAAAGGGTTATACAAAGCAGAAATTAGGTTACTTCAAGAGAGGGTTACTGATCTTGAAGCGAATACTGATATGTCTACATGGAGACAACCCGAGGATGATTATTTCCCATAAAGGCCCGAATACCTAAAAACTCCTGATTTGTCAGAAATTTTTGGGCAAGGAAAGGTACGGCAGAAAGAAAGAACTCTAACAATTAATGAGCCAAGATAACAAGAAAAGGAGCTAAAAGCCCCTGAATTAGCTTCACTAAATTGGGTCAATGTCATTGAAAGAGTTACCACTTTCAAATGGTATTCAGAACTCACTCTCATAATAAAGGAAGAACACAAGATTATATTACCACCATAGTCTTAATAGAATCAGGTGCAGATTTTAACTGCATTAGAGAGGGGCTAATTCCAGCCAAATACCTTGAAAAAACGAGTCAAAGATTGTCTCAAGCAGACAACACCCCATTAAAAATTCAATACAAAGTTTCCAACCCAACCATTTGGCAAGGAAACACTTGTTTTAGATTACCATTTCTTAATCATGTGATTCTTGGTAATCCGTTTCTACACTTTCTATTTCCTATTAATAGAATTGATGAATCAGGAATTGAAGGAGAAATCCAAGGACTTCCCTTTAAACTACATTTCATGTCTGAACCAAATACCCGATTCTTTGGTACTTTATCCGAGATCATATCTCATAAAGAAAAATTTCTCCTTTCTCTTAAAAAGGAGATAGGGTTTACACAAATTGAAGAAGGACTTAAAAATCCTAAAGTCCAAGAGAAGATAAAGTCTCTTGATTCATTTATTAAGAGTGAAATTTGTGCTGAAACACCAAATGCCTTTTGGGAACGAAAAAGACATATGGTTAGCCTGTCGTATGAACCTGATTTCGAAGAAAGAACTATCCCCACTAAGGCAAGGTCAATTGCTATGGGGCCACGATATCCTGAGTTATGTAAGAAAGAAATTGCTGAATTACAACAGAAAGGTCTTATACGACCAAGTTTCAGTCCATGGAGTTGCCCAGCGTTTTACGTGGAAAATACAGTTGAGCTTGAAAAAGGTGTTCCAAGATTAGTTATCAATTACAAGCCTTTAAACAAGGCCTTGAGATGGATTAGGTATCCATTACCTAATAAAAGAGACTTACTCAATCACTTATTTAGAGCGAAATTGTTTTCAAAGTTTGATATAAAATCTGGATATTGACACATCCAAATAGAAGAAAAGGATAGTTACAAGACAACTTTCATAATACTATTTGGGTATTATGAATGAAACTTCATGCCCTTCAAACTAAAAAATGCTTTCTCTGAATTTCAGAGAATTATGAACAAGATATTCAATCCTTATACGGATTTCATTCTCGTCTACATTGATGATGTGCTTATATATTCCCCCAATATTGATCAGCACATTAAACACTTAAATGTGTTCATTAAGGCGGTCAAGAGAATAGGATTGACAGTTTCAACAAAGAAGGTCAAACTCTTCCAAACTAAAATTAGGTTCCTTGGTCACAACATCAAATAGGGATCTATTATCTCAATTGACTGAGCCATCCAATTTGCAGATAAGTTCCCTGATGAGCTTAAGCATAAAACTCAGTTGCAAAGGTTCATTGGAAGTCTAAATTGTATTGCAAACTTCAATCCCAATCTTGCACAAGATTGTAGACCTTTATTCTCAAGGCTTAAGAAAAATTCGTTACCTTGGACTGATGAACATTCAAAAGCAGTCCAAATTGATGTATTCATATTTTTGGATTTATTTCTTTACATTTTTAGAATTAATTTTGCACATTAATTATAATATTTGATCATTTTAGTTGTGTTTTTGTGCATGTAGGAATTGAATGATGAAAAAGTATTTTGGGCTGAATTGAAAGAAATTGGATGAAAAAGCAGATAGCAAAAATTTGTTCGTGAATGATGAAGTATGGTGAAAGGAATTACAAATGAACAAAAAAAAAAAAAAGAAATGAAGAAAACAAAAGAAAAAAAGCATAATATAAAATAAATTTATATATATGCCAAGTCCACGTTGGACTTGGCATTGAAAAACAAAAAAATAAAAAAAGTATGCCAAGTCCACGTTGGACTTGGCATTGAAAGGTCAAAAAAAAGATTTTAGCCAAGTCCAACGTGGACTTGGCCAGCCCAACATGAATAGGGCGGTCTCATGTGCTTATAAAAGCAGCAACAGCAACGCAGCAAAAAGGGGACGAAAGAAGGAGTGCGGCGCAGAGGAAAAAAAGGAAAAAACAGAGAGCGAAACAGTAAGCAACGAAGGAAAAAAAAAGGCTTTGGCGACGAGGAAAAAAACAGCAGCAAGTTCGGTTTATTTCTTTTCATAAATTCTTCTTCAATTTTCAGTTGGGATTTAGATTAAATTATTATTTTCAACAGATTCGAATTAATTTATGGAGAAGTTTAATTTACTTTCTTTTTATAATATTGATTCAGTTTTGTTGAATATGAATAATTAATTCATTGTTTAGGGTAGGATTACTATGTAATAATTTAATTTTATGGTCTTGAACTTGGTTTGAATATTTTGATGCGAGTTTTATATATTTGATTTACGTGCTTTATTATTTATTTCCTATTAATTCATTACGCTTGTAGCTAGTGTTTTATAGGAATTCATACAAAAGATCAAATATATAAATTGAGCTTTATTGCGAAAACTATAGGTTGTACCGTAGTTTTCCTCCACTTAATTAATTAACTCGTAAGCCTAGGATTTTAGGACAAATCTATACTCTGGCTAGATAAAGGACTTGGAGATAGCGTTGCACCTCTAAACTAGGTCTAACTCGTTAATTAGTTAACTTTAGGTGATTATTTAATTAATTAGGCTTGTAGTCTAATTTTGCATCAAAATAGGAAATCCTAAGTTCGAGCCTAGAATTCAACTTTGCATAGGAATCCGATCCCTAAACCTTTCCCAATAGTGATCAAACTTCAATTTCAACTTTCATATTTAATTTTAGTTTTCGCATTTAATTTCACTTTTATTTTATTTTTAGTTAACTTTCGTTCAAATCACTCAATTTACAATTTAATTTAGTTTAATTACTTAGGCACTTTACTTACACTTTTCTACAAATTTTCAAATTGTCTCCCTGTGGATTCGACCTCGCACTAGCACACTACACTACAATCACTCGTGCACTTGCGAGTTAAAACTTGGCTTAGAATTGACATTAATTTTATCCTAAGCTAAGCACCCATCAAGTTTTTGGCGCCGTTGCCGGGGAGGCACAGTATTATTTTTGGACTAGTGTAGTATTTTGTTTAAGTGTTAGTTTTTAGTTAATTAGTTATTTTTGCAAAAAAAAAAAAAAAAAATTATTTTTCTTGTTTTACTTTATTATTTTTAGATTACTTTATTAGTTGTTTTAGTTTAAATAGTTATCTTGAATTTTTTATTTTTTTATTTTTTTTGCTTTCTCTATTATCTTAGTGATTTTATTGCTTTTTATTCATTTAGTAATTCATTTATTTTACTTTTCGTTTATTTATTTATCTATCTAGTTTTCTAGTTGATTATTTTTCTTAAATAGTTTATTTCTAGTTTTAGGTTTTTATTTCAATTTACTAATTTCCCATTAGCTTGGCTTTTTGTGTATGCTTGGACGTCGTTCTTTAGGATTGCCTTTAGAACCCTTTGACCCCGAGCCACAAAGAATCCCACACCATAGGAATCAGAAGGTCTTAACTACAATCATGGCAGAACATGAAGGAAATCTGAATGTGCCTCAAAATGTTAATAATCCTCAAATTCCCCATCTTCCCATTGTCCCTAATAATCCTGATCCTGATGATATACCTCTTAGGCAGCATTTTCTCCCGACCACATATCAGCCGAATATTGCTATCCGACCACCTGCCATCCATAATGTGGACTTTGACATGAAACCTGGTACGATAGCAATACTTCCATCATTTTACGGGAAAAGCAATGAAAATCCACATGCGCATATTCGTGATTTTCTTGAGATATGTACCACTGTGCATGTTCCAAATGTTACTCAAGAAAATATCCGATTGCGCTTCTTCCCACTATCTCTTAAGGACAAAGCTAAAGAATGGCTTCATTCCCTTGAAGAGGGAACCATTACTTCTTGGGAAGAACTGTTGACACAATTTCTGTTTAGATTTTTTCCAATGGCCCAGACCTCATCTCTTCAAGAGAACATCATGACTTTTTCCCAGTCCGATCTAGAGGCATTTCATGAAACTTGGGATAGGTTTAATGGACTCATTCGTCACTGCCCACACCATGGGTTCGATAGACCTAGGTTGCTTCAGTATTTCTATAGAGGGTTGGCACCACAACAGAAAACGATGGTGAATTCAATGAGTAATGGAGGGTTTTATAACCTCACCCCAAATGAGGCATGGGCCCGACTTGATAGTATTGCCAAAGACTCATTTCAAGACTCAACAATGGATAGAATGGGTAAGCCCACTTCTAGGATGACACTATATGAGGTGAGCACAAATGGGGACTTAAACTCACAAGTGGCAGCTTTGACCAAGAAATTTGATCAGTTTATATCTTTAGGGTCTACTTCCTCACCTGCCCTGCCAAATGTTCAATGTTGTGCCTTATGTTCTGCAGTGGACCACCCCACACTAGGGTGTCCTCTTGCCTCTCAGTTCCCTGAATTTATTCAGGAACAGGTTTGTGCTGCCCAGGGTTATTCTCGCAATTACAATCCATATTCGAATACATATAATCCTGGTTGGCGAGATCATCCAGCTTTCTCATGGCGTCAAGGAAATCATGACTCTTCATTTTCGCAGGCTCAAGTGCAAAAGCCTCAATCTAATCCTCCTGGATATTATCATGTGTCTAATGGGCCTCACTTTAAACCGCAACCAGGGAATCAATTTCAGCCTAGCCCTCCTCTTCCTCCTAACAAGCCTGATGATAAGTTTGACAAGTTACTTCAAGTAATTCATGCTCAGCAGCAATCTATTGCTAAGTTGGAAACTCAAGTTGGGCAGCTGGCTCAACAAATTACTAGGAGGGATGAGGGTAAGCTCCCTGCTCAGACTGTCGAGAATCCACGTGGCCAGTGTAGCAATGTCCACAACGAGACCACCCATGAGCAAGCCAAAGCTGTTATCACCCTTCGGAGTGGTTACCAGTTAGATAATCAGGTAGATGAGTCTAATGGAGCAAAGAGAGTGAGTGACAAGAGTAGGGATACAAAAGAGGTTGAGGATAAAGTTGAGAGAGTAGGAAGTGAGTTGGGAGATGAGATAGAGGATAGTAAAGAAAATACCATTCCTTCACAGAGAGATGAGAAGCAGGTTGTAGATCACAGTGATGATAGTCCTCCTAGGGTGCCTTATCCTACTGCTTTAGAGCGACCTAGGAAAGATGATAAGCAGTCTCGGGTATTAGACCACTTGAAGGATATTAAGATAAACCTGCCTCTTATTGAAGTTATCCAACAGATACCGGCTTATGCCAAATTCCTCAAAGACTTGTGCATTAGGAAGAGGCAATCCACCCACATTCCAAAGAAGGTGAGGCTCACAGAGAAAGTAAGTAGCATATACACTAGGGGCCTTCCGCCCAAGTTTAATGACCCCGGAGCCTTCACCATTCCTTGCATCATTCAAGATCAACAGGTGGATCATGCCCTCCTTGACTGAGGGTCTAGTGTGAATCTCATTCCATTTGCAGTATATGAGCGTTTGGGTTTGGGGGAGTTGACTCCCACAAATGTTACACTTCAGTTG
Source organism: Ehretia macrophylla (assembly GCA_037974665.1). Classification (NCBI taxonomy): domain Eukaryota; kingdom Viridiplantae; phylum Streptophyta; class Magnoliopsida; order Boraginales; family Ehretiaceae; genus Ehretia; species Ehretia macrophylla. The sequence continues at coordinate 55,160,199 of CM075771.1, read as the reverse complement.
GCAGATCAATCTGAGAGACGACCTAGAGGGATAATTGAGGATGTCTTAGTTAGAGTTGGTGAATTTCTTTTCCCGGTTGACTTCATTGTCTTAGACATGGACTCAGGACTAGACACTAGGCATGCGACACCAGTTCTTCTAGGGAGACCTTTTCTGGCCACAGCTGATGCGGTGATATATTGCAGAACAGGGATGACTGAGTTAACCTTTGGGAATATGAGAGTTAAGGTGAGGGTCGCAGAGGCGGCTAATCGAGTAAGTAGACATTCTGAGGATGAGTGCTTCCTGGTTGATATCATTGACCCTTGTGTTGAGGAACATGCCCATTCGATGTTGACTGCCGATGATGAGCTTGCAGAGCTTGAGGCAATCTTGACTCAATTTGACTCTGATTCATTTGTGAAAGAGCTAGTAGCTTCTACTTCTGTCGTGTCTAATCCTAGCCTTGACAAGGCTAATGATAGTCTTAGCTCCCTTCCATCCAAAGTTTGTCCTGATCCCCCTCCGGTTGAGTCTCTTCCAGCTTTAGAGCTCAAACCTTTGCCTGTGCATCTTAAATATGTGTACTTAGGACCTAATGATACCCTCCCAGTAATTATCGCATCAGACCTGACCACTGAGCATGAGGAGAGATTGTTAGGAGTCCTTTGTGATCATCAAAAGGCCATAGGGTGGACCATTTCTGACTTACGAGGTATAGACCCTTCGTTGTGTATGCATCGGATTCACTTAGAAGATGGTGCTACTCCTTCCCGTGAGATGGAAAGGAGGCTGAACCCAAACATAAGTGAGGTTGTTTATAAGGAAGTCATTAAACTTCTTGATGCAGGTATCATTTACCCGATTTCTGATAGTTCATGGGTCAATTCGGTGCAGGTGGTACCAAAGAAGTCTGGGATCACAGTAGTCCCTAATGATAAGGGTGAGCTTATTCCTACACGCACCACTACTGGTTGGCGTGTTTGTATTGACTATAGAAAGCTTAATGCCAAGACCCGGAAAGACCATTTTCCTTTACCCTTTCTTGACCAGATATTAGATAGAGTAGCCAGGCAGGGCTACTATTGCTTCCTAGATGGGTATTCCGGGTATAATCAGATCCCAGTCTTCCCCGATGACCAAGAAAAGACCACATTCACTTGTCCATATGGGACCTTTGCCTATCGTCGTATGCCCTTCGATTTATGCAATGCACCAGCGACCTTTCAGAGGTGTATGATTGCCATTTTTTCTGATATGATTGAGAAGTTTCTAGAGGTATTTATGGATGATTTTTCAGTTTTTGGAGCTACATTTGATGAGTGTCTCACACACATTTCCCTAGTATTAGAGCGTTGTGTTAAGATGAATTTGGTGCTTAGTTGGGAAAAAAGTTACTTCATGGTTAGACAGGGGATAGTACTTGGTCATGTTGTATCTCACGATGGTATCCATATGGACCCAGCCAAGGTTGAGTTCATAGAGAAACTCCCAGCACCAAAAACGGTACGTGACGTTAGATCATTCCTTGGTCATGCCGGTTTCTACCGACGTTTCATCAAGGACTTTAGCCACATTGCTCGACCCCTCTCCAGCCTCTTGGCACATGATACTCCATTTCATTTTGATGACGAGTGTGCCAAGGCATTTGAGAAGCTGAAGTCTTTACTGTCCTCCGCACCTATCATCCAGCCTCCTGATTATAGCCTCTCTTTTGAGATTATGTATGATGCATCCGACTACGCAGTGGGGGCTGTTTTGGGACAACGTAGGGATAAGTTGCCATGTGTGATTTACTACGCCAGTAAGACCTTAGATGATGCTCAAAAGAATTACACTACCACAGAAAAGGAAGTGCGAGCTGGAGTTTTCTCCTTTGATAAGTTTAGATCATACATCCTAGGGTCAAAGGTGATAGTCTACACAGATCATGCGGCCTTGCGTTACCTACTTGCCAAACGGGATGCTAAGCCCCGTCTGATTCGGTGGTTACTATTACTTCAGGAATTTGATTTGGATATTAGAGATAAAAAGGGGAGTGAGAATTCTGTTGCTGACCATTTGTCGCGTTTAGTCCTTGGGTCTCCCACCGACTCCCTTCCTTTTAATGATAGCTTCCCTGATGAGCAACTATTTGCTTTCTCACATAGGATCCCCTGGTATGCCCATTTTGTTAATTATTTGGCAGCGAGAGAGTTGCCTGCTCACTGGGGGCGGGGAGAGAAGGATCGTTTCATGGCTCGAGTAAAACATTTTATTTGGGAGGATCCCTATCTCTTTAAGGTGTGTGCTGATCAGGTTATCCGACGATGTGTGCCGGAAGAAGAGTTTGATAGCATCCTTAGCTTTTGTCATGGAGAGGCATGTGGTGGTCATTTTGGAGGTAAGAGGACAGCTGCTAAAGTCCTCCAGTGTGGGTTCTTTTGGCCTACTTTGTTCAGAGATGCCCAACAATTCTGTAAGAAATGTCATCGATGTCAACAATTTGGGTCTATCTCTAGGAGAGACATGATGCCCTTATCACCCATTTTAGTTTGTGAGATATTTGATGTGTGGGGCATTGATTTCATGGGGCCTTTTCCTCCTTCGTATGGGTACACTTATATTCTTGTGGCTGTAGACTATGTGTCGAAGTGGGTGGAGGCGGTGGCAACTCGAACCAATGACCACAAAGTTGTGGTCAAGTTCATTAAAGAGCACATATTTTCTAGGTTTGGGGTGCCACGTGTGCTTTTGAGTGATGGAGGAAAACATTTTCGCCATAGGACACTTGAGTCATTATTGAGAAAATATTCAGTCCGGCATAAGATTGCGACACCTTATCATCCTCAGACGAGTGGACAAGTGGAGGTGTCAAATAGGGAGATAAAATCCATTTTACAGAAAACAGTTAGGCCCGATCGCAAGGATTGGTCATGTCGTTTACATGATGCGTTATGGGCCTATCGCACAGCTTTTAAGACTCCCATAGGCATGTCTCCATATAGATTAGTTTACGGTAAAGCTTGCCATCTCCCTGTTGAGCTAGAGCATAAAGCTTATTGGGCTATTAAAGCCCTGAACTTTGACATGCAGCAGGCAGGTGAGAGTAGAAAATTGGACTTGAGTGAGTTAGAGGAACTTCGTTATGAAGCATATGAGAATGCCAAACTTTATAAGGAGAGGATGAAGAGAATTCACGATAAATCTATTTTGCGCAAAACCTTCGCCCCTTCAAATGAGGTTTGGTTGTTTAACTCTAAATTGAAGTTCTTTCCAGGAAAATTGAGGACTAGATGGGATGGACCCTACGAGGTGCTCGAGGCATACCCTTCAGGGGCTATTAAAATTAAACACCTCAAAGATGGGCGAGTCCTCACAGTTAATGGCCAACGTTTGAAACATGCCCTTGATCCGAGTTCGGTCCCTCACGAAGTTGAATCTGTAGAGCTACGGGACACTTCTGACCTTACATGAACAATGACATTCGCCTGGCTGTCGGCGTTAAATGCAGCGCTTCTAGGAGGCACCCTAGGAATAATTACTTTATTTTACTTTCTTTAATTATGTTTCTCAACTTTTCGGTTGGACCTCCACTGGGTTATAGTGGGCTTTACCATTTTCTCGAAAATGGATTATCTTGTGTAATGGAAGTCTTGGGGTTAATTAGGATGGATACTATGAAAGTAAAATCACTGGCCGAAAGCGTAATGCCTGGCCTTCCCTCTTAAGTATGGGAAGATGTCTGGGGTTTGAGTACGTTGGTGGTTTGAAATTAATGGCCTCTCCTCCGCATTTTTAATGTACTTAGTTAACTCCATTTCTGAAGTTTCACAAGATTTGTCTTACTGGCTGACATTAAATGAATCCAGGTATTTGCATTCTAGCTATCTTTATTGTTTCATTGTGCTTATTTATTTTTAGTGAGTCGGCTTTAGTGCCTCCCAGAGTTTGGAGCCTTTGTATGGGGATGTAAATAGGGTCGGCCAACAAAAAAATATAAAAAATGAAAAAGTAAAAAATATTTTTATTATTTTATTGTATTTTCATTTTATTTTGCCTTATCCTCTATTGCTTTGCTCTTGAGCTTAATTACAAGTTGTAGATGTGAAGGGTTCCCTTTCTTTTCATTATCGATGACTTCAGGTATGTCCATCTACTCCCTCTATTTCTCTTAATTGTTTTCTATTCATGCATTTTTACTATTGGGTTCTCATTATCTGATATTTTCCCCTTCGCATACCCCTAGCATGTTTTAACTTTATTTGCTTGAGGACAAGCAAACTTTAGGTTTGGGGGTGTGGGTGTTTAATTGTGTCTATTGTTGTTTTGGGGAAAACTTGAACAAAATGTGAAAAAAAATTGAAAATGTTTTTGATCTTTATATTTTTTGTGGATTTGTGGTGAATTTTCTAGTAATTGAGGAATTGTGATGATGTATTGATTAGCTCTTATGAAGTGATTGAGGAGAGTATGTGGTTCTTGATTTTATGAGGTAGTTTTGAGTTTAACTTTTAGGATTGTTTCCGATGGATGGGAGGGGTGGGGACTGTGAGATTATGATTAGACTATTGTGGTCCCATGGCTTGGTGGTAAGATAATAAGATATGATGTGGTTGTGATATAAGTGCTCTCGCTTGAGTAGTCTTGTTTGTGTGGCTGAGCCCTTATAGTAAAAAAGAAAAAAGTCAAAAAAAAAAAAAATCAAATGAAAACAGAAAAACAAGAAAATAAAACAATAGAAAAATTATTTACGTTTATCTCTTAGCACCACTGTCCTTGTATTCATTATCTATCTTTAGGGATATGTGCTTAAGGTGTGCGGTGTTTCGGTGTTCAACATTTCGAGCAAGTAGGGTACGCATGTGGCCTTTCAAAGCCTATCAACCTGAGCCTTAAGTGGTTGGGATTGATGATCTCGAAAGCTCGTTACATGGGGTGTTGAGTTAACCGTCTGGGACCAAGCACCTAATAAAAAAGAGATGAAATATGTTTACTTTTATGTTTTAGGATGAATAAAAAAGGTGAAAGGCATGTATGGAGGACTATAAAGGCAATAGGGTTACAAGTATTATGATCTAATTGTATTAAGTTGTCTTGTTTCTTAGTTACGTGGAGACTTGATAATGTTTGGTGTAGTCTTGTAGAAAACATGTTTTGCCTTTAAAGAGAGAGATCCAAATAAGTTCGCTTAACTACTACATCATAGGATCAATCGTTCCCCGAACCTTGTCCTTTTATTAGAGTTGATTGATTCGTTAGCGCAATCTCTTGAGAACTTGAATATTACCTTAGAGCCTAGTCTTGCTTGAGGACAAGCAAGAGGTAGGTTTGGGGGTGTTGATGTATTCATATTTTTGGATTTATTTCTTTACATTTTTAGAATTAATTTTGCACATTAATTATAATATTTGATCATTTTAGTTGTGTTTTTGTGCATGTAGGAATTGAATGATGAAAAAGTATTTTGGGCTGAATTGAAAGAAATTGGATGAAAAAGCAGATAGCAAAAATTTGTTCGTGAATGATGAAGTATGGTGAAAGGAATTACAAATGAACAAAAAAAAAAAAAGAAATGAAGAAAACAAAAGAAAAAAAGCATAATATAAAATAAATTTATATATATGCCAAGTCCACGTTGGACTTGGCATTGAAAAACAAAAAAATAAAAAAAGTATGCCAAGTCCACGTTGGACTTGGCATTGAAAGGTCAAAAAAAAGATTTTAGCCAAGTCCAACGTGGACTTGGCCAGCCCAACATGAATAGGGCGGTCTCATGTGCTTATAAAAGCAGCAACAGCAACGCAGCAAAAAGGGGACGAAAGAAGGAGTGCGGCGCAGAGGAAAAAAAGGAAAAAACAGAGAGCGAAACAGTAAGTAACGAAGGAAAAAAAAAGGTTTTGGCGACGAGGAAAAAAACAGCAGCAAGTTCGGTTTATTTCTTTTCATAAATTCTTCTTCAATTTTCAGTTGGGATTTAGATTAAATTATTGTTTTCAACAGATTCGAATTAATTTATGGAGAAGTTTAATTTACTTTCTTTTTATAATATTGATTCAGTTTTGTTGAATATGAATAATTAATTCATTGTTTAGGGTAGGATTACTATGTAATAATTTAATTTTATGGTCTTGAACTTGGTTTGAATATTTTGATGCGAGTTTTATATATTTGATTTACGTGCTTTATTATTTATTTCCTATTAATTCATTACGCTTGTAGCTAGTGTTTTATAGGAATTCATACAAAAGGTCAAATATATAAATTGAGCTTTATTGCGAAAACTATAGGTTGTACCGTAGTTTTCCTCCACTTAATTAATTAACTCGTAAGCCTAGGATTTTAGGACAAATCTATACTCTGGCTAGATAAAGGACTTGGAGATAGCGTTGCACCTCTAAACTAGGTCTAACTCGTTAATTAGTTAACTTTAGGTGATTATTTAATTAATTAGGCTTGTAGTCTAATTTTGCATCAAAATAGGAAATCCTAAGTTCGAGCCTAGAATTCAACTTTGCATAGGAATCCGATCCCTAAACCTTTCCCAATAGTGATCAAACTTCAATTTCAACTTTCATATTTAATTTTAGTTTTCGCATTTAATTTCACTTTTATTTTATTTTTAGTTAACTTTCGTTCAAATCACTCAATTTACAATTTAATTTAGTTTAATTACTTAGGCACTTTACTTACACTTTTCTACAAATTTTCAAATTGTCTCCCTGTGGATTCGACCTCGCACTAGCACACTACACTACAATCACTCGTGCACTTGCGAGTTAAAACTTGGCTTAGAATTGACATTAATTTTATCCTAAGCTAAGCACCCATCACAAATCATTTAGAGGAAGGCTAAACGCCTTCCTTGTCTTGTGTTACCAGATCCAAAAGTTTTTAAAATTGTTGAAACAGATGCTTCTAAACTCAACTATGGAGGAATCCTAAAACAAAGGATTCAAAATAAAGAGAAGTTGGTTCGACATACTTCTGGCTTATGGAAGCCAACCCAACAAAATTACTCAACCATTAAAAAGGAAATTTTGGCAATTGTCCTCTGCATCACTAAATTCGAGAGTGATCTTATAAATCAAAAGTTTCTTTTAAGGATTGATTGCAAATCAGAAAAAGATGTTTACTTCTTCCAACAAGTCCTAATAGAAATAGTATCAGTCACCATTGATCCCACTTATAGGTCAAAAGAAAAAGCAGTTTTTTGTAAATTCACAATCAAACAGGTCCTCTACCCTTGTACCAAGATTTTGTCAAATGTAGCATTTTTACCTCAAGTTATGATACAAATGCGGTTAAATTCACATGGTTTGAGTACTACAAATACAATTATATTAGGAACCACAAAAGAAGAGGAAAAAGGCAAGATGAAAGAGTCATCAATATCAAAAGCTGAGATAAAAACCTTTTTAATATCCTCTCTGATCTGACAATCAAAAAGAAAGTTGAGAAGAGTCTGATTCCAAGATCTGGAGTTGTGATTAAATAGTTGTTCGACCTTGGTAACCATCGCCCCTGAGGGTTTCTCAATAAGTCTTTTGTCATCCAGCCACCCATTATTCCAAATATTGATAGTTTCTCCATTGCCAACTGTCCAGAGCAGATTTTGCCTAAGAAGATCTGTAGTCGTGATTAGACTCCTCCAACACCATGAAGGATTACTTCCCAACTTTGCATTAATGAAGTCCTGATTTGGGAAATAAAACCCCTTAAGAATTTTGGCCACAAGAGAGCAAGGATTGCAAAGATTTCTCAAAGCTTGCTTCATGATCAAAGTTTTATTCATGACGAGAAAATCCCTGAAGCCAAGACCTCCAACTGTCTTAGATTTAGACAATTCCTTCCAGCTAATCCAATGAATCTTCCTTTTGTTCACAGATCCCCACCAAAATTAGCCACATTTGAGCAAAGTTGCTTGCAGACCGCTTTTGGAAAAAAGAACAATTAACATAAGATAAGATGGGATTACTTGTAAAATAGATTTGATCAGGGTTTCTTTTCCTCCCTCTAAAAGGAGATTGATTTTCCATGCTTCTATTTTTGACATGATCCTTTCTTGGACCTAATTTAGAGCTAGTACCTTAGACTTGCCCCATTTGGAAGGAACTCTAAGGTACTTTCCTAAATTAGGAATCTCCTCCATCCTCAAGAAATCAAAAATAGATTCTCTAAGAAGAGGGAGTATTTTTGCTAAAAGTAATATATGAGGCAAAACCATAGTGATAGATAACATCCTGAAATGATTGGATTTCTTCTAAATTGACTTTCATAAAGAAAAGACTATCATCTAAAAAATATATATGAGAGAGTGGGGGCAATTTTTTCCAAGTTTTATTCCTTTGATGACCCATTTGCCTTTTTTTTTTTTTTTTAATCTATAATAACACTTGTTAGTGCTTGAGAAACAATTGCATAAAGCAAGGGGAAATGGGGTCTCCCTGTCTTATGCCTCTTTGGGGTTTGAATGGATCTAAATGAACTCCATTAAAGATAATTTGATAACTCATGGTGGAAACACAATTTATAATTCATTGCACCCATTTAGGAGAAAAACCCATTTTGAGCATGCATAATATCTTCTAAGAAATCCCATTCAATATTTTCATAAGCCTTACTGATATCAGCTTTAATAGCTGCCCAGGCTTTCTTAGACTTAAGAGGGTGATAAGAGTTGGTAGAAGGCTTGCTCTTGTCTCTTAGAGCTAGATTCATGAGGGAAGGGATAATAATCTAAAGAAAAGGATAAATCGTAAAGAAAAGTAAAGGAAACTGATTTGGATTCAATAAAATTATAAAGAAAAGAATTATAAAAGATTATGTGTTTACTACAGACAAGAACTAGTTCAGCTTCCTTAGATGTTGTAACGCCCCGAACCCAACCCCGCGCTATAGGTTAAGTCCGAACCC